>JAADKA010000030.1:0-622469 GCA_009982855.1 Lizonia empirigonia
TAACCCTAACCCTAACCCTAACCCTCGGACGGGCTCCCACCCACATCCCCTACTTATAACTAACAAACTAACAAACTGAACTTCTTTAACACTCTACTCGCCTACTGTCTACTTTCCATCTTCTCTTCTGCTTTCTTACTTGTTTACACCTCCTCACTTGTTTACACCTCCTCACTTGTTTACATCTCCTTACTTAACTCTGCTTTTATTTCTTTTCTTTTTTTTTCTCTGCTTTAACTTCTTTATATCGTTTCTATCTATCCTATCTATTCTATCTATTCTATCTATTCTTAACTACTCTATTACTTCTTTTCTCTCTTTCTTTTTTTAAATCTAAAACCCTAACTGTGTCTTTTCTTTAAAACCCTAACCCTGTCTCTACTTAAATCCCTAACACTGTTGTTCTTTTTAAACCCTAACCCTGTCTCTACTTAAAAAAACCCTAACCCTACTCTAATTTTAAACCTCTAATTCTTCTTTTCTTTCTTCTTTCTAACAATCCTCTTTACTTTCTTCTCTTGAAATCACTTTATCTATTTTACTTTTCATCTTTCTCTTTCTTCTTATACCTATTCTTGCTTTCTACTCTACCATTTCTTCTGTCTCTACTCTTTCTTTTCCTTTCTTTTAATATAACCTTTCTTCTTCTTCTCTTGCTTGTTCTCTTATTCCCTTTGTATTCTTTGAAAACTATCTTTTCCTTGCTTCTTTATCTAAATACTTAACTTTTTCTTTTAATTAACTTCTTTACTTGCCTTTTTTATCTCTTTATTCTTCTTCTCTTATACCTATAACATTTGCGTTAACACCTCTAACCTCTAACCTCTACTCTCTTCTATTATTATTACCCTAACTATCTTTATATATTCTCTTTTCTATTTCCATCTTCTTCTTTCTTTCTATCTTCTTTTTTTCTCCTCTTATCTTCTTTACCTTTTGCCCCTCTACTTGCTTCTGTTAACGCTTTTTAAATAATCTAACATCTCTTTTTACTTTCTTTTTACTTTCTCTTCTCTTCATGAATTACTATTTTAACTCTTCTATTTTAACCCTTTCACTTTTCTGTCTTCTCTTAATTTTCTTTATAACTACTAACCTGCTTATTTCTTCTTTTTACCTGTGTACTTCTATTTCTTTTCTTATTTCTCTTTATCTGTCTCTTTGAACTTCATCTCTGTTCTTTTTTAAAATCTTTTTTCTTAACACCTACTTGCTAACTCTTCTCTAATACTTTCTTTAAATTCTATACACTCTGTTTCTACTTCTTCTTTCTTCTCTACTACTTTCTTTATCCTCTATCCACTTTGTCTTCTACTTCTTCTTTCTTCTTTTTAACAATTTTGTTAAACTACTAAACTACTAAACTACTTACCTTTTTTTTTATTCTTTCTGCTTTCTTTACTCGCCTTTTCTTTCTTTTCTTTGCACCTGTAATGGTCTTTTTTTAACTTTTTCTTCTCTTACTTACTTGCTTTTGTTGCTCTCTTAACTTGAACTCTCTTCTTTATTCTCTTTACTCTGCTTATCTTTCTTCTGCTTATCTTTCTCTCTTCTTAAACTTTTTAAACTTGACTTTTCTTGATCTTTTGATCTTTTAATCTTTTGATCTTTTAATCTTTTGATCTTTGGATCTTTGGATCTTTTGGTCTTTTGATCTTTTGGTCTTTTGATCTTTTGATCTTTTGATCTTTCCATCTTTTCTTAAATTCAACGGCTTGCGGTTGCGGACTGCCAAATCAATTTTTCGTTACCGATTGCCGTAACGGATAACGGCTAACGGCTAACGGCATCCGGGTTACCGCCTCCGCGTTTGCTTCTGTCCTGTTGTCTACCTTTCTCAAATATGGATAACCCTAATCCTAACTTGCGTCCGGCTCTGAACTCAACTTCACCCTGTAATACCTTGCGCGCCCTTCGCTTACTTTCTACTTTCTACTTCTCTTTTTGCTCTCTCTGACGGCTTGATGACGTGGTCCCTGCTGTCTGCTGCTGACGGTGAACCTCCTCGGCTTGCGGCGCCTTGTACCTGCGTCCTACCCTCTGCTACGGGTTGCCGCTCTTCTCCACCCAACTCTGCACCTGCCTCTTCGCTCTTGTGTGACATCTGACGGGCCTACCGCCCACCCTTCTCTTACGCACTACGGCATCTACGGGTCGGGAATGCCTTTTGCAGCTGCGGCACCACAATCGGATTTGCTAAACTTCCTCTAACTACTGTTCTATCTTGTAACAATACTATGTACACGCCCAAAACACCTTTTTACATGTCGTCCCTATTCTGCTCTATCTCCTTAAACCCCTTGGTGACCTGTTCGAATGCCTCTTCATCTCTTCATTCTACTTCTCCCAACTTTTCCTTGTCTCCATCCTGTGCTTTCTCCTTAATACAAACGGCCGCTTTCGGTCGGCGACTTACTTGGTTTTGCGTGCTTTCCCTGGGTCATGGGCTCTTTCTTCGTTGTGGGCTCTTCTTAAATAATCAACTCTTACTGATTTCGGGTTACTGATATGGATTCCCTTGGTTTGCGCGCGGGACCACTTTCGGGCCACTTGGGCTTGGGCTCTACTTTCGGACCGCCTGGGGTGGGGGACCACTTCTGGACTACTTGGGGTGGCGCATTGCTTGGCGCACGAATTGTGGAACCACTTGCGGAACTACTTGGGGAACCACTTGGGGAACCACTTGGGGAACGATTTGGCTTGTGGGCCTTCTTGTCGGCTTCTGTGTCCTTCTACATGCTGTTCTCTGCTCAACCCAAATACGGCGAACCCTAACCCTATCCTGACTTGCGTCCGGGCCCGACCGCAACTTCCGTCCCGCCCTGAACCCAACTCCACTACCCTCGACCTGCGGCCTGGCCTGAACCCAACTCGGCTGCACTGCTTCTATAAATTGTGAACGAAATACTCTTTCATTGGCTACCACTACGCCTACTACTTCTACTCTGCCATGAACCGCGTAATCCAACAAAACTCCCCTACCAACCTGTTGCTTTCAACACACTCCAACGCCTGTTTGCGCCCTAAATGCTTAATCAATCCTTCTATCGAGCTCGCATCCACACCCTGCTCTATCAACCGCGCAGCCCATTGCTCTACTACTCCCTCCTCGCCCCCGTACACCAACCCTAACAACCCTCCTACTAACACCCCTCGGTATGGACAATCCCTTCCGTCTGCCCTCTGATACCGTCCGCGTCCGTTGTCTTCCCATCGATTGCACACCTCCTGCGGTACCCCACACCAAAAACAACCCGAATACGCTTCGAACCGCATCTTCTCCTCCACCGCCTTGATCATCTCCTTTGCCTGCCGGCTCTCCGGCCTCCAACACCGCCGCACGTCGTGCTCGCTCTGTCCGTCGCCCGCTACCTCGCATATCCCACACCGCTTCGTCCACCACGCCAACTGCCTGCGCAACCACTCCACGTCGGCAAACTCTTGCTGCCGCTGCTGTATCAACGTCTGTCGCGGGCCGCGTCGTGCTTGCTGCTGCTGCTCAAACACCCGCTGTGCCTCCTCTCGCTCTGCCTCAACCGTGTCCGTACCCTCTGCGTTGCTGCTGCCTCCCTCGTCCTCCTCGCTCTCTTCGTCCACCATCTCTTCCGCGTCTTCTTCCTCGCCGTCTGCTCCTCTGCACACCTCGCACTTCTCCTCTCCCTCTTCGCACACCACCCACTCCTTCTCTCGCCTGTCCAAATATCCGTCCAACACCACCCGCCTGCACGTTGCTGTCTCGTCTATGCCTTCCACGTACGCTCGCACCAACTGCTGTTCCACCTCCGCCTGCTTGTCCTCGGCTGCCCGCTGCTCTCCTTCCTGCACGATCATGACCGCCTCGCTGCGCAACCCGTCTCGTCCTGCACCCCCGCTTTCCTGTGCGTAATCCAACACGGTGAACGGCCAATCGATGTGTATAATGCACCGGATGTCCGGTATGTCGACGCCCATCCCTAACGCGCTTGTTGCTACCATCATACGCTTCTTGCCCGCGGCAAATTCTTCCAACATGCTTGCTTTGCCTACGGCCTTGTGATGGTATGCGTGACAACCTAACTTCTTCGCCAACTCCTTGACCTTCGGCACCGAATTGCCGTACACCACGACCTTGCCCGTCTTGTGCTTGCGCAACTTCTGCTGCACCATGCCCAACACCATCTCTACCACTTCCTTCTTCTTCGCCGCCTTGCCCACCCTGATCACGCGGTACGCCACGTTCGTCCTTGCGGTTTCGGCTCGGAACAAATCGACCTGATCTCGCTCGACGTACATCCGTCCGAACAACTCGTCCTCCTCGCTCGGCGGCAATGTTGCTGTCAACATCACCATCTGCGTCTCGGCGGCTGCCAACTTGCCTAACTTCTGCATCTCTTTGCGGAAATCATACCGGCGGTTCAACACCATGTGGCACTCGTCCATCACGATCCGGTCTAACTGCCGCGTTGCTCGCAACCGGTTCAAAAACGTCGCGAACTCTTCCCCAACCGCTGATTCGGGCGTCACCAACACGACTGCGGCTGCATCTGGCGGGCGTCGCCTGTCCCACTCGGCGCACGATATCCCCAACTTCCTGCATCGCCGCATCATGTCTCCTCGCAACGCGATCAACGGCACCACGACCACCGTCGTACCGCCCTGCTCGGCCCATGCTGGTAACATGAACAACATGCTCTTGCCTGCCCCGGTCGGCATCACGGCCACTACGTGACTCTTGCCGGCAACGATGGCGTCGATGGCCTCTTGCTGCACGCCGCGAAACTCGGCCGCCTTGCCCATCATCCGCTGCAGCTGTGCGGTCGTGTCCATCTTTCTCAACCGGCCCCACCGATCGATCCTTGCCTCGTCTGCCTCGCTCTCGAATGGGGCCCGTTTGCGCTTCTTGCACCCGTCGTCGTCGTCTACGCCTGCTTGGAACCCCAAAAACCGGTGCCAATCCGTGCTCGACATACGGAACGGCTGCCTCTTGTCTGCTACGGCCCCTGCCTGTTCCATGATGCCTCGTGCGTATATCATCCCCGCGATGTGCACTGTGTGCCCTGCCTGCATGTCCGCAATGGCTGACCACGTGTTCTCCTCGTTCCACTCCTCGTTCCCGTCTCCCTCGTCTGCTCGAAACGCGGTGGACCCGCGCAAAAACCGCCGACTGATGCCAATGGCCATCTCGCGATACGCTGGGATCGTCAATTCCAACCCTAATCCGATCCTGCTCTCGCGCTTCAACGCCTCTCGGAACCGGTCGCTCGTCCACTTGCGGCCGCTCGGGTCTGCCGGCCACATGTGCGACGATATCACCTCCTTCTCCCACACCATCGCCTCCAACCGCTGCTGGAACGGTAACACCAACCACATGTAATACACCAACAACTCGCCCACCTCACGCGGCAAATACCGGTGGATGATCTTGACGTCGCCGCTCACGCTGTATCCCTTGTGGTACCGCGTGACGAACACGACCATGCCGTCCTCGATGAATATGTTGCGGTGCCCGCCCTTGACCGTGTTGCTGTGCCGGATGCTCATCATCTCTGGGCCTCTCGCTGGCTGTCCGCCCGCCATGTGCATCAACACAATCAACTTCTCCCGGAACGCCACCACTCGATCCATGTACCGCTCCACCTCTTGCGTGTTGATGCCTGAACGGGTCCCCCGCTTTGTGAATCGGTCCCTGATGGCGGCGTCCTGCCCGACCCGCTGGAACAACCACCTCTCTCCATCGACGGGCATGCGGGTGCGCTGGTCCTTCAAAAAATTCCACCCGGGCCGCTCGTCGGTCGGGTTGTCGCGCAAACCGTCCCACGGCACACTGGGGATGGGCTCGGCGGCCCTGCTGTTGCCAAACAACAACTCGTCCATCAACAACCGCCGACTCTCTGTCGCCAATCCATGCACCATGCCGCGGAACTGTGCCATGCTGAACGGCAAACTCTTGTACAACAACTCGTCCCGGCCAACCCACTCGACGTGGCCGCGTGACGTGGTGTTGTAATGGATCTTCAACCCGTACGTCCGCAAATCCAACATCCACTGCATCGGGCTGTGGCTGCCGCGCACCATGAACCGGTCCATCATCTCCTGCACGAACTGTAAACATCCTTTGCGCCGGCGTCGGGGCGGGTTGCTGCTGTCGTCGCTCTCGTACGCGCTGTCGCTGTCGAACCCGTCGTCGTCCAACGGGCCTGACATCTCCAACGCCTGCTGCACGACCATGAACCGCGCCACCTTGATGACGGCCGACAAAACGGGCGGATACTGCTCGGCGCCCTTCCAACCGTCCTCCTTCACGCCCAACACGGCCAACGCGCACACCAACGGGCTGTCGTACTCCCTGCGGGTGATCTTCTGGCTCATCAACGCGATGCAAAACTCCAAACACGCCCGCTGGATGCTCGACAACCTCTCTGGCTCACTGATGGCGTTGGTGCTGGGCTCGGCTGTGTCTGTCTCCATCTCGTCGATGGCTTCGTCGACGTCTGCCATGGCCTCGTCCTCTCCGTCTTCAACCTCCATCTCTTTCTCCTCCTCTTCATCTTCTTCTTCTTCCTCTCCGCCCTCCTCTCCCTCTCCGCTTCTCTCCGCCGCCTCGACCAACGCCTCCCATGCCTCTCGCTGCCGGCGGGTGAAACGATACTCTGGACTCTTCCACGCGTGCTCCCGTTGCGTCCGTGCGAAAAACATCAATATCTGCTGCCACGGCCGCGTGTGGTCGCCAATCGACTTCTCGTCCATGTACGGCTGCAACGGCTGGAACCGTGTCTGGTGCTTCTCTGTGCGGATCGCCTCTAATCGCACGAACACACCGATCCGGTGGATGACGGACGCTTGACTGAACCGCGCCAATCCCTCCATCGCCGCCCAAATCGCTGCCTCTACGGGCTCGGCCTGCTGCTCCTGCCTGGGATCGGGCTCTGCCACGGGTTCGTTGATGCACGCCAACAACTCGGGCCGCTCCATGCCCACCAAATACGGCAACCACTGCGTCCGCTCCAACCACGGGTTCACCTCGTCTCTCTCTCCCTCCTGGATGGTGTTTTGCTTCCGCATCTCGACGTTGGCCCACGCCTTGGCCATCTGCTCGCCCACCTGCGCCCACGCTGCGTCGCCATCAATGGGTACCGCCTCTGGGCCATCGTCGCCCGGCTGGTGGACCTCGAAATACTGCGAACCCTGGCCCTGGACCAACAACCGCTGGCAATGCACTTTCTTGCAATACTGGTTCATGCGGTCTCGTATTTTCTTCTGCTCAACCCGGGTTGGGTGTCCACCCTTCCCTGCTGGCGACCACTCGTGGGCGACTCGCCAATGCTTCTTCATCACGCCTTCGCTCCGGAATAGCTGGCGGCAACGGTCGGGGACCAATCGACATATCAATCCATCCTGGTACACTGGCAACTGCTGGATGGGCTCGATCACCTCGCTGGGCACCTCCAGCTCGCCGGCATACTGGATCAAACCGGCCCAACTGCCAACTTCTTCTGCTATGGCCTTGGCTTGCTTCCGCTTAGCGGGATGGACACGCTGCACATGGCTCTTGATCTGGCTGGGCAAAACGCCGTGTCGGCACTCTTTGCACACTGCCAACGCGTACTCCAAATGCTCAAAATGCTCGCCTGCGACGTTGCTCTCTGCCCTGATGGTACAACGGTTATAATGGCACTTCAAGCTTACGATATGACGTGAAATGACTCTTTGGAATTGACTGCCAGGTACTACGGACTCTACGTTATTTATTGTGTTGTGGACGCGTCTTCCTACCTGTATACGTGATGCAGCTAATCGCGTATCTGGCGTTGGCGGTCGCTGCTCGCTATCTCGGAACGACTCCGAACCCTGGGGTCTGGGGTATTGCGACGTCACAAACCTAACCCCAACCTCTGAACACGAAACCCTAACACCATCAACCCTATCAGCTGCGCGGTTGCAAATTGGTGTCAACATGCAACTCAGCGCGCTGATCAACATATACAAATTTTGGAGCTGTTAGCTTGCAGGAATCTAACGCGACCGACTTGCGAACGCTACTCAACCAAGCCGCTATGCTGAACAATACGCAGTGTCCGGTATATCTCGTCCCTAACTAAAACATACCCCTAACGCAACCAAGAGCTTGGTCGACTTGAGGCCCTGGGATAGAGCTTGGTCGACTTGAGGCCCTGGGATAGGCTCTGATGCTGGGTTGGCGGGATTTGCGAGACGGGCGACTTCGATGAAGGAATGGCCGTGGAGATACTTCGGCCAGCGGGTCATTTCGAGCAGGGTGAGACCTCGGTAGGCGCAGCATTGTCCAGGATTGTGTCTTCAAGCGCTCTTGTTTCTTTTTCCCCCTGCTCTAGCGCCTCTTCAATCTGAGCGCGTATGTACTCTGCCTCAGGTAGCTTCGCGGCCATTGCCTGCCGTCGCAGTGTGTCTTCTTCTTCCTTGGCTTCAGCCGGCGAAACGACGGCAAAGTATTGACTTTTGCAGCCTTGCACGAATAGACGCTGGCACGATACCTTTTTCCAATTCGGTTCAACCAGGGCTTCCACCTTGGTTCGGCGACCTGGACGGCGTCTGTGTTCCTCGTGCTGGTTCTGCTGGTGTCTTTCTATGGTGCGTGTTGCTAAGCAAGTGTAGCTGCACGTCAGGCAAGACCAGCCTTCGTGTATAGGGAGGTGCGGCAGAGCGAGCTGTCCTGGTCGAGGGAGTTGGAATCCTCGCAGATCAGGATCGGTTGGATCTTTTAGCATGAGCTCTTCAACAAGCAGTAGCTTTGCTTTCTTTGACGCCCTGACTTCTGAATGATTGGCATGCCACTTTGTAAGATGTGTTAGGTAATGCAGAGGCTTGACGCCCATGCCGCACGGGATACATATCCACGTTTGGTAGTCTGCAAGATAATAGAAAAGATCCATGGTAAGGCGTAAAGCAGATTCAATTCGTTGGTCTACCTCGTGGCGGCGACTCTGCAACTTTGCGGGCATTTGAACGTGATAAACACCGGTGTGAAAAGAAGTGGCTGGTTGCAATTTCCCCTCTGCGTCCGTGCTATACCGTAGGCTATCGTACTGTTACAAAGATATGGCGCGGCAGGCATTGTCTTTCAAGAAAGCCGATAACGTTGCGAGCACGATGGCATGGTTCGCGAACCAAGACGACCTCTGCGATGAGTGTGTCTGTGCTAGATTGTACGCAGTAGGTCTCACACCCGCTGCAGTAGCGAAGAAGTTTTTGGTGAGGCTGAGCGTTGGCGCCAGCACAGGACAGCTTCGCGCAAGCGAGCAAATCAGCGCTCGAGAAACTGGAATGAGGGCTGAGTAGGTTTAGCCATGTAGCTCTAGGGTTATCACCTAAGCAAAGCTCGTGATGATGGGGGTTGCACTGAGTAGTATAGAGGGTACTATCTAGCTCGAGGGCAGGTTGAGATTCCAAAGACAAACTTGATTGACGAGGTTGAACACGAACCTTAAGGGTTGTGTTCCTACTGTTTATATACTAAGGAATTTCTGCCATCGCAGGTGGTTCTGCCATCGCGAGGTGGTTCTGCCATCGCAGGTGGTTCTGCCATCGCAGGTGGTTCTGCCATCGCAGGTGGTTCTGCCATCGCAAGGTGGTTCTGCCATCGCAGGTGGTTCTGCCTTGGCGAGGTGGTTACAGTATCACGTGACCTGTGACACGCTGTCACCCGAGGCGCTGCCGTCCGCAGCTCTGCCCCGCTTCTTATCAGCGCCTGTTCCTTCGAAGATCGTAACAGGACGCTCATTGTCGCGCTTAGCGTCTTTCTAAGTGTACAGCTGCAGGAAGGGAGGTTGCAAGCACGCCAGATGCGCGTCGCAGGCCAGTCTTTAATATGTTCCCAAAGGGGTTAGCTCAGGGGGCCGGTTCGGCGCTAGGACCTAAGATAGTAGGGGAAAGGGCCGAAACGACGCTAAAACGCGATCCGGGCCCGGTTCGGGGCGTTCGCTGAAAGGTAGGCTGTGGTCTAGGAGAGCGATCCAGAGCTGCAGACAACCGGCTTCTAGCTGCTCGCTCTTCCCAGCATTTCCTGAACGCGCAATCTGCTGGAGCGACCACAGGAGCGCATCTTGTTTGTCCGTGAGCTGGTAAGGCGGCCGCTCTGTCTGCTCGTAGGTGCGCCACAGGTAGCAGAGGATCTGGGTCAGCTTCCGGCTGTACTTCCTGATCGTACCCACTTTATGGCCCGAGTAGAAGGGGCGCTCGTTGGACTCTGCGCCTGTCTCGCGTCGCTCAATGATCTCTCGCACTGGCCGACTCGCAAGCTCAGGCTGGCTGCTGTGGAATGCTTTGCGTATAAGCCGCCGCATCGCCTTGCACACATCTTCTAGGTCGGATTCGAAGAACTCCTTTCCCTTTCCCTTGCGTGCATCTTCTACCTCGCCCGGAGGCCGCCTAGTGTACAGGAGCGTCGCCCTAGAGGAACCCTTCAGATGGGAGATCCACTCTGTCAGCTCCAACCACGGGTCCGCTTGCTGGCGACTCGACTCTTTGATCAGCTCCTGCGCTGCTGCTGCCTCTTGTTCCTCCTCTGTGCGCTGAAGGTTTGCCTTGACTATCTCAGAGATGTCCGCTGCGTGTAGGCTATTGGCGCGGGTCTCAACAGCTATGTAGGCAGGCCAGCCAACTGCTCTGAACAGACGCTGGCAAGGCTGGCCGTCTTTCCACAGCCGGTTGCTTGAGTGCTGGCTTTTCTGCCTCATGTCTCCTCCTCGCGTTTGCTTGTTGATCCAGGCATGCTTGTCCTTGCAGTGTTTCTGCATGCCTTGTAGAGTGATACATGTGTACCAGCATTGCTCGTATGTGCAGACTAGCCCGTTGTCTTGTAGCTTGAGTCCTGGGACGGGTGTTTGGGCTGGTCTCGGGACGCGCAGGTCCGCTGGCTCCCACGCAAGGTCAGAGAGTGTATGCGCAACTGCAGCCATGTCATTGCGGTCTGCAGCTGGCACTTTGGGATGGCGCTCACGAAGATGCCTTGCTATCTGCACAGGCGGTATCGCAATCGCACAGGGTCCGCAGACAAGAACGCGAAGATGGGGCAGGTGCTCAAAGAGCTGTGCGAACATGTCCATGGTGCATGCCACAAACTAGAAGCGCGCGCAGATGCAACGCAGTGCTTGTGTTTACCCGCTTCGTACCTGTTTCCACCACATGTTGATCAGTATGTCCTGATCAGAGCGCTGTTTTGAGTTAATTGCTTTTGCGGCTCCGCTGGCCCTGGTTGGTGCGATGTTGACGTTGTAGTACATCTGTGCGTGGTCGGACTTTCGGCCCAATTTCGCGCGCTTGTCAGGGGCCCAGCAACACCAGCCCCTCCTACACACTGCACGCCATCTTCCTATCTCCAGACCTACCTCCGCTGTAGCGGCGCTGCGAATGCATTGGTCTACTCAGTTGTATCAAGCTGCCGACTGCAGCGACGGCGGCCCCCGGAGCTTCCCTCTTGCCAATGAGGCTAGTGTGGCTGGGAGGTATGGCTATGCGCCACCGAACGAAGAGTACGAGAGGCTCTTCTTCCGAAAGGCCACTATCCCGCGCTCGCAGCGCCACGAGAGCGCTCCAAGGAGCAGTGCAGGATGGCTGATTCCTGATCCTGACGATGATGACAGCTGTAGCCTCTGCAAGCCCGTCTTTATCGCGAACTCCCTTATGTCGGCGATATGGCTGCTGCGCGAGATGCTCCCAGACGGCACTCTCTCCAGCGACGGCTGGGACAGTCTTGTCTACGGTGCTCAATCAGTCGCCAATGATGGCGTGGTAGTAGAACCGCCGTCTGCGCAGAAGCCGTCTGCCTCCCCTCTGTTGAAACATCGAACACAGCCAACAGCCTCTGCTCAGGCGTTGTCCCCAAAGCGCGCTCGCACAGGAGCAGCTGAGGCACCTCCAGCCAGCCCTCAACTGTCTGAGCGCGGCGAACCGTTGGGAGAGCAGCAACTAGAGCGAACAACAACTACTACCAACCACAACCGCCGCGCTCAACGAGAACGCGACAAGAAGCTTGAGGTCTCACGCATGAAGAAGCGCCTTGACCTTGGCTTAGAAGAGCCCAGCGATAAGGCCTCTCTGCAAGAGCGTGCTGCATACGCCTCTATCGCAAGGCAAGACGAGCCTACTATCGCCTGGATTATTAAGCAGCCTGTTTCTGACGACTCGAGCGTTGACTTCTACAACGCTGCTCGAACGCCCTACTTTACCGCCTGCACGCTTTTAGAGCGGGCACGCGCGCTGGGTGACCATGCTTCTCGGTATCATGCTGCCCAGTTCTTGCAAGCCTGGCGAGAGCGTGGCTCGGCTTTCAGGAGCCAGGGCAGGCCTGACGGAAGCCAGGGTAGCGTTGACAGTGACCAGAGTGCGAAAAGGAAGAGCGATCAGCTCTTAGTGTTGCTTGGTAAGAAGCATGCCGCTGACTACGCGTTCTGCTTTGCCTGGGACATGTGCAATCGGTCTGAAGGGGAGATGGCGGCTGTTCACATAGAGTATCGATGGGCAGCGGCCCTCTTGGGCCAAGCGTACGTCAATAAGGTAGCGCAGATTAAGCAGCATGACATGTCGTCTAGCAATGACCGAACGCGCAACCGTTATGGGAAAGGACCTGTCCGGAAAGAAGCGCTTGTGGCTCTGCTGGAGTTGGTTAGCTTGAACCCTTCCAACAAGGACAGGTTAGTCTTTAGGAAGCGCCTTGCTAGGGCAATGCGGTGGTACACGGTCACTCAGTTGTTGGGCTGGGGCAGCCTGACCTTGATGCCACACGACCACATCCCAAACTCATGGATAGAATCGACTCTCCGAAACGGAGAGTTGGACGTTTGGGCCCAGTTGGTAAAGAAGGAAAACCCAGACGTTTACACTGCAAGCAGGGCACTTGAAGCTTGGTTAGGGCCCGAGGGCATTGCTGGTGGATCTATTAGTAAGAAGTAGACCCTAAGCATCGAAGCAGAGGCCCCAGCAACAATCTACGAGGTAGATGAGATTCAGGACAGCGAGGGCGATGAGATGGAAGAGGACTTGGAACCGTCTCAGTCACAGACAGCACCAACGGCCCCCCTGCCTGCTAGATCGCTACGCCAGCTTACTTTGCTTGAGTTGTTTTGTCCCGTAGATTAGTGGTTCAGTTGTTGGTGTAACTAAGTCTCGTATGCCTATCGATACGCGTTCCCTGCCATCAACAAGCATCATCACCCACACTTTAGCATTGACCTCCTCACGCATATCATCAAATCTATTTCTACAAATGACACACACAATCTGAATGCACCTTCTGCACGTTCTGCCATCGTTGCATCCAGATTCAACGACAGGAACAGCGAACAAATTAACGTTGAAAAAGCGAACAAACTGACGCACAGGTCTGTGCACGCACTAAATTTTTGGTAGGCAAAGCGAACAAATACACGTATATTTGTTCGTAGAATTAAATGAGTGATCAAGGTTCGCGTCTGATTGATATTATCTGAATCTATCAACCTCATGGGTTTTCAATGGTACCTACGGCTCTGGAACCGCTCTCACATTACTCTTCCCTGTTAAGCCGTCGTATCCATCAGCAAGATTGTGGAATAACGTAGTTCACATGCGAGCCGTCCAACCTAAGCGAGCCGTCCAGTTCTCAAAAGCCTGTCTATTATACTACACCTTCTGCAACACCACTACAATTTATTACAATATACAGAACGTAGAAATACTATTCAGACTTGTCGCTATTAGTTAGATCAACAATATCTACTGCGCAGGTGCGAGTGTTGTGGCCAGGCTCGCTACAACGTCCACAGTGCCTCTGCGTACGCATCCTCTTTAAGGACTCTCTACCCTCTTTTAACCCACCACCATCTTTTTCAGCTATCAAGTCAGCTATCTCCCCTACTGTAAGGGTCTCCTCTGTCCGAATATACTTTCTCTTTCGACTCTTTACCTCTGTTGCTATCTCTACTGCCTTTCGAAGCCCTGCCACTTCCTGTCGCATTAACACTGATTCATGCCCTATTAGCGCAACACCCTTATTAAGCTGCTGACAAAGAACACCATTCTATCGAAATCCAAGATATTGGTTAAATCAACCTAAAAACACTGCTATAGAGATTAGCAGAACTAGCTGTACCTATCGACACCGCAGGCAGCGCGATGCCGGGACCACAGCGCGAGGGAGAAGGGGGCTGCCAACCAGACGCGGTGCCAGCGCGTCCAGCCGGGGATGCCCCCAACGCCACGCAGGGAGCAACAGGGGAACCTGAACAGCAGAACAGGATACAGGGGAACACAGAGAGGGAGATCCTACAATGGCTGAAAGAAACACAGAGGACGGGAGCAGAAGGGCTCCGCAAGGCCACCACTGTCCAGGACGCGACGCGGGTCGCCCACGACCTCCTGGCGGCGGTTCGCCGAGTGGAAAAACTTTTCACCGACAAGTCGAAGAGCACCACCACGGCGACAGGAGGAAGGAACGACGAGACTGGGGCACTGCAGGCAGTGCTGAGGAGGCTCGACGCCATGGAAAAGAGAATGGGAGGGGCCCCGGCCCGAGAACAAGGGGAACAGAAAGGGCCGCGCACCTGGAGCCAGGTGGCGGCCAAGGGCACAAACCAGCCGGCGAAGATTGAGCTGAGGATGGAGGGAATGGAGGGGGCAGAAAGAGAGTCCCCACAGGCCCAATTGGAGCGTATCCGGGTGGCGATACCGGACGCTCGCGCGATCATCACCCACCCAAGGTCCGTGCACAAGGTGTCGGTGGTGGTCAGGGACGCGGCCCGCCGCGACCAGATCATCCAAACGGGCCTACAGGGCGCCGAGGGCATGAAGCTCATCCGGAAACCACACCTGGTCATGGTGTCAGGCATCCCGCTAAACACACCAGTCAGAAATAGCAAGTGCGCAGAAAACGACGAATGGATCAACCAGGCCCATACGAGGAACCCGAACATCAGGATTGAAAGAGTCGCATGGCTCTACTCAGACAAAAACCTCACTTCCAGGAGGGAAGGAGGCAAGCAAAAGAAGGGGTCCCTCCTGATGAACGTAGGAACGGAAGAGAACCAGAAAAAACTGGTCAAATCAGGCTTCCTGATGGGAGCCGAGTGGCATCCAGTCCAGCTCTGGGACGTGTCGCTGACAGACGGCCAGTGTTTCAAATGCTGGAAGTGGGGACACACCCAATCCGTATGCAACGCCCCCAAGGAAGTGTGCGGCCACTGCGCTGAGGACCACGCCACCAGGGGATGCAAGAACACCGAAGACGCGAAGGCCAGCTGTGCGTGCTGTAAACAGAAGGGTCACAAGGCATGGATGACACGGCAGTGCAGGGCCTACCAGGCGTTCCGAAGCAAGAACGAGGAGACCAAGAAGGGGCTCCAGTGGCAAACCCTCCAGATCCAATCCAACCATGGAGCCGGAGGAGCCAGTACAACCCACAGCCTCGGAGGCTCCACCCTCGCCAGCCGAGCAGGGTCGAGCCGGGGAGACGACGCAGAATGGACCACCATCCCCGTCGCAGGAAGTAACAAGAGGAGGATCGCGGTTGGCCGCCCCACCCACATGAGCCGGGCGGCCAACGCCCCAGGCCAACAACGAATCTTTACCTTCCGCGCGGAGGCCGAGGACAGTAACACGCAGACTGAGGATGTGATCCGATCCACTCAATGAGTGGTCTGAACATCATCCAATACAACTGCGGAAACGCGAATGGAGGAGCGGCGAGGCCATTCCTGGACTCGATCGACCCGGCCTCGTTCCCGGTGATCGCCATCCAGGAACCCATGGTTGGAGAGAACGCGAGGGGGAAGACATACTGTCCCAAGAACTATCGACTGAGTCGGACCCTACACCAAGGAATGAAGGTAGTGTTCCTAGTGTATGACCAGATCCCGCAGACAGAGATCGAAGGCACTGTCGCCACAGACCTCACAGAGGGGATCCGTATAAGAACGCAGGGAACATGGACCCACCTGATCAACGTGTACAGCCCACCCATAGGAGCGGGTAGGGAAACAGCGGAGGACATCGAAGCATGGCCAGCCATCGAGAACCTCCTCCACGGAACCCACCCAACAACTGCAACACTAGTGATCGGGGACTTCAACGCGCACCACCCAGAGTGGACGGGAAAGGCTGCGCCCGGGGAACCGCAGGCGGAACGCCTAAGGGCAAATATGGTCAAATGGGGGCTCCGCCTCCTTAACGAACCAGGAGTACCAACGTGGAGGAGGGGACCCCTCCACACAGTCATCGACCTGGGATTCGCCAGCAGGGCGACAGCAGACAGAATCATAATGTACCGGCCAAGGGAAGACTGGGCTATTACCCGCGACCACATCCCCATCGAAATCCGCATAGGCACAGGACCGATAGCCAGGAAGACGAACAAACGTTTCGCCCTGAAAAAAGCTGACTGGGACAAGATCAAGGTTGCGGTGGGCCACGGGGAGTGGGCCCAGGCCACAGGCAGGTGGGCACTCGAGGGACTGATCAAACAGGTCGGAACTGCCCTGGAGAACCACTGCCCAAGGAAAAGGATTAGTGACAAGGCCAGGCCAGACTGGTCCCCAGAAGCCACAGAGATCCTGGGAGAGATCAAAAGGGCAAGAAGGGCCTTCCAACGGGACCACACCGAGGACAGCGAAAGGAACTGGAAGTCACTCCGCAACCAGCTCAAGCGCACCCTGCGGTCGAACGCAAGGACGCGGTGGAGGAAAGTCGTGGCAGACCTGACAAATGACGACAACGAGGCCAACGCCCACAACAAGGGTTTGTGGAACCTGTCGAAATGGAGTAGAAAGGTTGAAGGCGGACAGGGGCAGTCAGTGAACGTACCCCCACTCCGAAGGCACGAACAAGACGAAGCGGAGACCTCAAACGGCGCAAAGGCCCAAATCCTGGGAGAACGGTTCTTCCCGGCGAGCGGGGCGGCGGACCTATCAGACATCGACCCGAACCAGACGCACCCACGCTTCGACTTATCACCAGAGATATCCCCAGACGAGCTCACGGAGGTTATAGCCATGCTTCCCAACAACAAGGCCCCAGGCCCTGACCAGATCCAAAACGAAGTGTGGAAGGTCCTTAAAGAAGACATAGCAGACAGCGCCGCTGCCGCGATTACTCAAATGCTCAGGGACGGAGACGTCCCCATGTGCCTAAAGGAGTCAACCACAGTGGTACTTAGG
Organism: Lizonia empirigonia; assembly: GCA_009982855.1. Lineage (NCBI taxonomy): Eukaryota > Fungi > Ascomycota > Dothideomycetes > Pseudoperisporiaceae > Lizonia > Lizonia empirigonia. Next base: position 17,142 of record JAADKA010000030.1, read on the forward strand.
AAGGAGAAGAAAAAGGACTACTCTCTCCCAGGCAGCTACCGGCCTATCGCCCTCGAAAACACGATGGCAAAAATCGTCGAAAAAATTGTCGCAAACAAGATCACAGCCGCGATGGAAGACAGGGAGCTCACACCCTGGAACCAAATGGGAGCCCGCAAGAACAGGTCCACACTCACGGCGATGGAACTACTCACAGGCACAGTAACCACGGCGTGGGGTGCGGGGCAACCAGTGGTCTCGGTACTGGCGCTAGACCTAGCAGGAGCCTTCGACAACGTAGCCCACGACCGACTCACGTGGGTCCTCCGACGGAAGGGATTCCCAGAGTGGATAGTAGTATATGTGGAGGCGTTCCTCAAGAACAGACGGACGAAGATAAGCTTTAACGACTTCGACAGCCCATGGATAGAGACCAATACTGGCATTCCCCAGGGATCGACTCTCTCACCAATACTCTTCCTCCTCTTCATATCCGACCTCCTCCAGGACCTGGGTACAGTCCAAGACAAATGTCTGGGATTCGGGTTTGTAGACGACACCAACATCATGGCGTGGGGACCGTCCGCCGCGGACAACTGCCGGAGGCTCGCCACTGCCCACACGCGGTGCGAGCAGTGGGCATCGCGCTTCGGAGCTAGGTTTGCGCCGGAGAAATACCAACTAATGCACCTCACGAGGAGACGGAACAGGGGGGGAGACCTCCTCTCCACGGTCACGGTAGGAGACCAGCCAGCGGAGTTGGTCACATCTATGAGAGTGTTAGGAGTGTGGGTGGACCCTAAACTCTCATGGAAGACCCACATCCAGAAGGCAGCGGCGAAGGGGGAGGCAGCATTCCAAGCCATGTCCAGAATCACGGCGTCGTCATGGGGACCGTCAGTACGCAAATCGAGACTGATCTACACAGCGGTCACGAGGCCAATCATGGTGTACGGCTCCCAGATATGGTCCGCTGGCAAGGGAGGTACCGGAATCCGTGAGACAGCGCTTCGAAAACTCCTCATCGTCCAGAACAAATGCCTACGGAAGACACTTGGGGCTTATAAGAGGACGCCAATAGCAGCAATCGAGAAGGAAAGTGGCACACCACCACTGGCCCTGTACATCAGGACAGTGGCACTACAGTGGGCAGTCACAACAGCGAACCACTCAGTCACTAGGCAAATCAAGACAGCACTAGAGGAGGTGTGGCAGTCCGCCAGGACAGGAGGACGAGCAGCGAGAAGGGGCAGACCAGCCAGACACATCGCCCAGCCAGCGACGGACATAGGTGTGCGCCGGGCCGGCGACACGATCGTGGAGGAAAGAGAGACCCAACGCCAGGCCTCGCTGGCCAGCATGGGAAAAGAGGGCAGGACCCGCGGCCGGCAGATCCAATCCAGGAGCAAAGTCAAGGAGATAGCCCGTGATCTCACAGAGAAATGGAAGGAGAGGTGGGAATGCGCGGCAGCGAAGCAACGCAGATCGGCACCTACATGGAAAGAGGGCTGGGAGTTCCAACCCCTCCACCTGTACGACGACGTCCCTAAACACGTGGCTACAGCGATCGTGCTACTCCGCACGGAAGTACTGGGGCTTAAGGCATGGTTAGCGGGCATAGGGGTGCCAGGTGCCGACCCAGCCTGCACATGCGGTCACTCGAGGCAGACCCTCACACACATCCTCTCGTTTTGCCCGGACCAGAAGGAGGCGAGGCTCAAACTGATGGAGAGGGCAGGCACGACGGACCTTCCCCGACTACTCCGTGACTGGGAGAAAGTCGCGGCGGCAGGGAGATGGCTACTGGACACGGGGCTACTAGAGCAGTTCAGAGTAGCCCTTGAGGTAGAACAGACTAATACCGGGGGGTGGTCCCCGTTTGCAGCTATAGGCTAAGAACCACACAAGCCCTTCTGCTCCCCTACAACAGGGCAGCACCGACGAGGAAGGAGCGGAACTTGCACGGAGAAACGCAGCGAGGGAAGAGGCAGGGGTGTTTAGCTCGACTAGAGCATGTTGGCCCTGTACACGGAGACGAGTACATAGTGTTTATAGACCCGAAAGGGAACCAGGTAGCACTCTAAATTAAATTATTATTATTAAGCTGCTCAACAGCTCTAAGCAGCGGAGAAACTGGAGAGTCTCTGTGCAGTCGTATGCGCTCACGAACTAGCGTTGATTGAGCCTCTACCTCACGGAGGTTGCTTGGTGTTTTTGATTCCCATGGGGTGTCCTCTGACTTAGGCGGAGTTGGCGTACGAAGGACCACATCAAGCTTCGATATCACTGCCTCTGGGTTGTGTGGTACCAGTCCAGCACCTCTAAAGCCTGCGCAGATATTCTCCTTTGTAATTGCCTTCTCAAAAGCCGCTTTAAAGGCTGGTAGGAAGGCCTCCTTCTTGATCTGCTTGGTGCCGTATCGTGCCAAGCTACTGATCTCATCACCATACGCCCGCTTCAAGGGCGAAAAACAACCCACATCAAGTGGCTGCAGCAGGTGCGATGAGTGAGGAGGCATGCAGAGGACAATAATCTTCTCTGCCTCACAGTATTTATGGAACTTATGTGAGCTGTGGCTCTCGTGGCCATCCACAATCAGCAGCCTGTAGACACCCACACTACGCGGCTTAGTATGGGTATTAAAGTGCTTTAACCAGGCAAGACCAAGCTTATTTGTTGTCCAGCCGTTAGGGCTCACTTCAATTACCCAGTCTCGCGGTAGGTTGTGAAACCAGGACGTAATTAGGACCTTGCCTGGGAAGATAAGAAAGGGTGGTAGAGCCCACCCTTTGGCGCTGACTCCCTGGATATCTGTAACCCACCCACGGTTGCCAGGCTGTACCCTCTTTGGACTGCCGCGTTTCTCAGACCCTGTAAAGACCATCTGACCTTGTATAACCCCCATCATGAAGCCTGTCTCGTCGAAGTTGTATGTATCGTCATCAGCGATACCATACTTGGCCTTGGTGTTGGCAACCAGCTCAAACCAGGGCGTTATAACGCGTGCATCTTCGTTCAGAGCTCGCTGACGATCGTATGGACGGCTCCTCTTGAGCTTGATCTCTGGCGTACGCGTCTTCAAGTTGTCTACCCAGTGCTTGCCAACAGGCTTTCCACCACGCTCAGCAAGCAGATTGTTGGCCATATCTTGCACCATAGCCCTTGTCGCGCCTATGCCTCGCTTGTCAAGGTCAAGTATACGTTGGACCAGCGCCTCCTCTTCTAGCTTGGTCAGCTTCTTTGAGTTGGGCTCGCGATCACGTCGAGGGAGGGCCCCAGCACGTCGGTCTCGAAGCGTGCTTCTTGGAACGGTAAAGGCTGCAATAACGCGTCGTTCGCTCTCATCGCGATCTTCAATTGTAGCTTGGATAGCAATCTGTAATGTGCTTTCAGTATAAGATAATTGCGCGTTGCGTTGTGATGGCATTGTACTGCGAGTTGATGGTGGGCTGCATTTAGTGAGGTTGGACGGCTCGCTTAGGTTGGACGGCTCGCATGTGAACTACGTTATACTGTACTAAGACTCTAGTCTGTTCGCGTGAGCACAGGCCTTACCCCAACAACGCGATCGCGTCAGCGTCAACCCAACTTCACACTCCATCTACACACCCAATATGAGATCTTTTGGCACAGAAATTTCAGCAAATCGAGTGCGCGGAGGTGAATTATCAGTCGCCCAGCGGATATATTGTTTGGCTCAAGCTAAGGCTGGCGCGTCGACGCGTGAAGTTGCTGACGCGCTGGGCTGCTCGCAGCGCTGCGTCCAAAAAACACTACTACAATGGAAGACCACCTCCAGCATCACAACGCAGCTACGGATAGGCCACCCACCTGTTCTGACTAATAGGGATCATCGCCGGCTGCTACGGATTGCTCGACAGAACCCACGTATAGAGTACCACAAGCTCATGGAGGAGGCCGGCCTGTGGGACGTTAACTCCACCCAACCTAAAGTTTCCAGACGTACTGTTCAACGCGCACTAGCTGGAGAGGGCTACAGCAATTTCAGAGCCATGCGTAGACCAAAAATCAATATAGATACAGCGAGGCAACGTCTAGATCTTGCTAACGATTGGCTGGAGTTCAATTTTGGGAGGCGTACTATTAAGTTCAGTGACAAGTGCAGCGTTGCTCGTGGATCTGGACACAACACGACCTGGGTATGGCGACTACCAGAGGATAAATAGTCTCACGAGATGGTAGAGGAGGTTTCTACTGCTCACCAACCTGCTCGCATGGTATGGGGTTCAATATGGGTGACTCCAGGTGGCAGAGTTGGGCGTAGTCCTCTAGTAATCATGACTCGGGATAAATCAGCCCAGCGACGTGGATATTCAGCCTGGAGTTACAAACAAGCCCTCGAGGAAGGCCTCTGCGATCAATATAAGCCCGACGAGTGGTTTATGCAAGATAACGCACCTATCCATACTGCCAAAAGTTCAAAGGAGTGGCTGGAGGTTCACGGCGTTGCAACTATCAACTGGCCACCATACTCACCTGACCTCAACCCGATTGAACATGTGTGGTGGGCACTCAAAAAGAAGCTTCACGAGCTCCATCCTGAGCTTGACTATATGGGAGATTCACAAGATGAGTGGGAGGCGTTTGAATGTGGGTTGATTGAGGCATGGGCTGCCATACCTGACGCGTTGATCAAGCGCCTCATCACGTCCATGCCACAACGCCTAGACGCCGTGCGACGTGCAAGGGGCTACCAGACTAAATACTAAGGGTAATGCAATTAATTTGCAAACCTAATTGTCTTATTTGGTCTACGTGGGATGGAGTTATACTGCTTCAAAGCTCGGCATCAAATGTGGTTGTGGTGGTCCATGCGCTCGGGCGAACAAATTTCTGTCACCCGATTGTAGTTAGTAGCTTGTTCACTCTTATTCCCCAGAACATAACTTCCTGTTCGAGCAACGCACGGGTATCTACCCTCCCTTGGTGAGTCTCAGCTATTACCAGTTGTGGACAAATTATCTCTCTTAACACCCCGTCATGGACTTTCAATAGTACCGCTATGCCCTTCTTTATTGCTATGATGCAGCTACAATCCTCATCAAGCTCAGATCTGTCATCACATGCTTCCCTGCATATCTGTTGCGGGTACCTACAGGAAGCGCATTGACCGCTTCCCCTCCACTTCGGCTGCTCTACAGTGCAAAGGAAGCGCAACATTTTTCGAGTCGACGCAGACTCTTCTCGAAGCCTACAGTCCCTCAGTTCGTGATCGTATACTGACTCGCGCCACTCGTACGTCAAGCATAGTGAGCAAGGGACTCCACTCCAAAACTCCAATTGACCCCGCAGTCGATGCAGTATTTGAGGGTGCTTGCCCTCGTCCCACAGTTGCTTATCCGCTTTGTCTCGCTGGGCGAGATGATCGCGTACAAGTTTTGTGTTGACGGAACGGTCAATTGGCTCAGGGGTGCCCGTGCGGCGCGCGACCCTGGAGAGCTGCCCAAAGACCATTGTAGCCGTAGCGGACTCATCGCCCCCGACTTCTTCTGTAGAGCACAGCCAGGTGTGTAGATCCTTCGCTTGACCACCTGGAGCCCGCTTTTTCAATTCGGTGATGTCGTTCAGCCGATTACGACTAGGATCTCCCATCATTGCGGATAGGCCATCTAGAACAGCGGATTCGCAGGCGCACTCTGGCATGAGACTCGGATCGGACGCGGAAAGGGAAAGGTCCATGAACAATTCGCATTGCCCAGAGCAAAAGCTCCCTCCACTATCCCGAAAGTTCATCATGTTCCTCTGCAGGTCGTTCCTCGTCTGCCGAACCTGGTCGGCACCTGGTACTCGACACTGTGCGATCATGTGGTGCCTCGAGCACCAGTACCCGCGGATATGGCACAACGAACAACGCTCGCTCCAGATTCTGATCTGGCTTCTCAAGGTCTTCAAATTGATGGGGGCAGAAACGTGTTCTTCCCTCCTGCGTACGCTTTGGGAGAGTAAATGTAACAGGCTGCGTTCGCCATCTCTGCTGGCAGCCTAATCCGGAATGATAAGGCTGGTTGTGTCTGATGGCTGGCCACAGTTACCTGTCCCAAATTCTTTTGCTTGAGGAATGAGGCGTCGTTGCTTGTCGTCACAAGCTATTCCTTTTCTCTTCGCCTGTGCGTCTAGAAGACCTTGAACGCCCTTTTGGCGCTCTGGAGGAAGTGCAGCTGTGCTAGAGTGCCTTCGCTGTGGGGAACGTGGGGGACTTTGTACAAACGACGTTGCGGGTAGGTCGTCGTTGGCAGGACTGCTATACTCGTCTGATGGTCGGATAGCTGGCAAATATGGTGCCACTTTGGGCGAGTGCGTTTTTCCGGTGCTATGATGTTTCTGGCGTTTTCCAGCATTCGAGGATGCAACCTCCAATGGCTTTGTCGCATTATTCTCCATACATCGCTTGCGCTTCTTGTTCGAGGATGTTTCGGGATCTATTGGCAGAGAAGTAGGTGTGATCCCATCTGCAAAGCTGGCTAGTGCAGGACTGTGTTCAAGTGTTGCTGGCGAGGGCTGTTGCTCGAGCCCACCTTGGCCAGTTGAGGCATCCGAGCTGAAGCGTTTGGTCGGCTGTTGCAAAAACTCATGCCATCGGGCGGAGACCCACTCATACACACGCAACAGCGATGGCTGCAAGTGTGTTGGGAATGCGCCGTCCAGACCGTAAGTATTTGCCCGCTGCAAAGGCCGGTGGCCGCTTTGCCACGCATATGCAATGTTGATGTCTGCATTTGGGCTTTTATCGTCGTACCTGTTGAACCGCTGATGCACTTCCTTTACATGCTTTTCCGTGATTGCGATGGCCAGCTGCCTGCACAATTGAGCGTTGACGAGCCATCCCCACACCTGCGAGCTTGCTCTTTGAAGACCGCTGTAAGCTTGCGGGATTCCCAGGGTCGATCTGGGGTCTGATCAGAGCAGAACAGAAGCGTGCTGCTGTGCTTTGACAGGTCGTCCCGCCTCTCTCGTCGCAACATCCTGACAAAAGGCCAGATATAAACGAGATGATAATAAACAACTCGACTCGCACGTGCCGGTAGGTAGCGGGCAACGTAGAACTCTCGATTTGTCGATATTTTCGCTTTGTGGTGTCGGGTGAGGTAGAAAACATGGCTGTTGTACACATAGAAGCCTCTGGCGCTCGCTGGTCCGTTCTCGCATTCTAGGCCGAACAGTTCAGAGACTCGGGGGAACTGCCCCCCACTCGTGTAGCACATCCCCGCCACTGCCTCCTGAAAAGTCTCTACCTTTTTAAGGTAGAGGAAGATCGCTTTCCAATTCCAGCGGCCTTCCCTTAGCAGCCCGTTCCGGCGAGTGGCGCAAGCCCGGGTGGACAGCTCCAAATAGGCCTCCGACAGATGATTGTCAGGATGGTAAACGAATGAGAAACCCTGGCTGGTGTTGCTGATCTCATCCTTCACCTGACTAAGATCCACGGGCGGAAGAACTCCGAACATCAGCTCTCGGCAGAGATCCTCTGCTTCATCCACAAAGACCTCGCTGAAGCGGCGGAAACTGTCCATGGTGACGTGTTTGGTGCCATGTGAGATGGTCTGGCCATCATCGCTCCAACGGAAGAGAAACGATGGAGCGTCTGTGCGCCCAATCACTCGACCAAAGTCTCGAAGGCTCTGGAACTCTGCGAGAGGATGCATGGCATCTTCTACCATGTACTTGAGTCGCACGGCGTTCAACCGCTCTAGCTGCCCGTATCGTGGCCGTTGTTCTAAGCCTATGTGTGGGTACGCCCTGTAGGGCAAAGCGTACTCCAAGAAGAGCAGTCGCTGGACGTATATAAGCTGCGACAGGATAGGAGTAAATGATTTTGCTGTCCGGAATGTTTCCCCAGTGCCTTGTAGCGCGAGGACGCCACTGTAGAACACGAGCGTACTTGAGCTTGGTTGCCCGTCTTTGAACTCTTCCGTCATGAATGTAATGCACAATTCGAAAAGGAGCTCCAGCAGCTCGGCAGCTCCAGCATGTATCTCCCTAGATTTGTCGCTCAAGACAGGCTCCCGTAAGGACGAGTCGGTACTGCTGTCGCTTTGCAGTGCATCCTCATCCTCTCCTGATATATCTGCCGCGTCCGATTCGACGTCCTGCTCCTCGTCTAGATCGGTCTCGTCCTGTTCGTCTGTAGCTTCTTCGTCAGCCTCTCCATCGTCAGTATGTCCATCTGCTTCGCTTCCACGTTGGCTGTCGTCAGTCGCACGCCTATCGCTGCTCCTTCTCTGTTGATCACCTGCAAGACCCGACCAGAGGTCTGGCCCAATACGATGGTCCCATAGACGATGATCCCAGATCGAGCGCAAGCGAGTCGATTGCTTCCGACTGAATTGGAGGCCAGCTAGCATCGAGCGCTTGCCCGACTCCATGCGCCATGCTCGGAATACGAATGCAAGAAAACACTTTAGCCACCGGCGATAATACCTCCTAGTTTGCTCTCGAGCAAGAAACTGAAAGGGCTTCGGAAAGCAGGGCGATGGCCGTGTGGTGATCAGCCAGCACAAGAGCGGACGGCCGGTGCGGCGCATGGTCTCTTCACACCTATCAAGCACGGTCTGGACAGCTTGTGTCAAATGCCATATCTTCTGCTCGTCTCCAGCGGGGCTTGTGATGTTCGAATCATGCTCTGATTGGCCGATGGTCAGGTCGACACCATCGTGCACTACGGGCAACTCAGCGAGGCCCAGCAACACATCGCGGCGAACGCCCTGGTACGTGATGGGCCAGCGAGTGCGCTCCATCCAGGGGCCCGTGTTCTGCAGCGTCTGAGTTCCCATGTCAGTCAGCGCTATGCGCTGTTGCTCCTCACGTCGAGCCTGCTCGCGCTCTCGCACCAGTTTGAGATGTTCGTCAGCATATGGTAGGCTTAGCTGACGTAGCGTGCTTCCGTTCATTGATACTGTCCAGTATTTGCGCGTCGGGCCGTCCCCCCATGTCTGGAGGAACACATCGTCGTACAAGCCGTCGGTCCTCGGTTTGGAAGCCCGTTCGCGCAGATGGAGCTTGCTGAGATGGCTAGTCAATTGTTTGAGACTGATGGTACAGAACTCGCACTGGCGGCAAGCGAAGCCTTCATGAACGTTGAGCTCAGGATGTGGTGTTGATCCGTGCGGGCGGAGAGGAACGCTGCTTGGGTCTTTGAACGCACACGGGTGCTGACGCAGATATTGCGTGAGCCCCTTGCGTAGCTCCTTGGAAACGCCGTGCTTCCTGTCTATGTGGGTGGTGACCTGCGAACTTGCTGTGGCAAGTGCGTATTTGCACTTGCGACATATCAGAGCTCGACTCTCGCTGTCCACGTACTGTACTAGGACTTTAGTCTGTTCGCGCGTGTGCACAGACCATTTCAACAACGCGAACTCTAAAGAGGGGTATCTTCTTCAACTACACACGACTACATCAATATGAGAGCTTTTAGCACTAAAATTTCATCAAATCGAGTGCGCGGAGGTGAATTATCAGAAGCCCAACGGATATACTGCTTAGCCCAGGTTGAGGCTGGTGTGTCGACAAGCGAAGTTGCTGACGCGCTGGACTGCTCGCAGCGGTGCGTACAGAAAACAGTACTCCGATGGACAACCAGCTGCAGCACCACAACGCAGCCTCGGACAGGCCGGCCACCTACATTGACTAGTAGAGACCATCGCCGGCTGCTACGGATTGCTCGGAAAAACCCAGGTATTGAGTACCACAAGCTTATGGAGGAGGCTGGACTGTGGGACGCCAATACTACCTACCCCAGCGTTTCTAAGCGTACTGTGCAGCGCGCAATGGCTGACGAGGGATACCGCAAGTTCAGAGCGAGACGTAGGCCAAAAATCAACAAGAACACAGCTGCGGAACGCCTCAATCTTACTAATGAATGGCTGGGGTTTGATTTTGGGAGGCGTACTATCAGGTTCAGTGACGAGTGCAGCGTTGCTCGTGGATCTGGCCACAACACGCCCTGGGTATGGCGACTACCTGAGGATAAATGGTCGCACGAGATGGTTGAGGAGGTCACCACTGCTCGCCAACCTGCTCGTATGGTATGGGGCTCAATATGGATGACTCCAGGTGGCCGAGCAAGGCGTAGTCGTCTAGTAATTATGAATCGCGACACATCAGCCAAACGCAATGGATACACAGCTCAGAGCTACATACGAGCACTTGAGGAAGGTCTCCAGGACAGCTACAGGCCAGGCGAGTGGTTTATGCAGGATTACGCACCTATCCACACTTCCCAGGTCTCGAAGGAGTGGCTAGAGGTTCATGGTGTTGCTACGATCAAATGGCCACCATACTCACCTGACCTTAACCCTATTGAACACATATGGTGGGCACTTAAAAAGAAGCTCCATGAGCTGCATCCTGAATTTGACTATATGGGAGACTCTCTAGCTGAGTGGGAGGCGTTCGAATTGGGGTTGATTGAGGCATGGGCTGCTATACCTGACGCACTGATCAAACGCCTTATTAGGTCTATGCCACGACGCCTAGACGCTGTGCGACGTGCAAAGGGCTACCAGACTAGATACTAAGCGTAATGCGATTAATTTGCAACCCTAATTGTCTTATTTGGTCTATGTAGTAGAGAGTTATACTGCTTTGAAGTTGGTAATCAAATGTGGTTGTGGTGGTCCATGCGTCAACGCGAACAGACTTTTGGCACCCGATTGTATAGATCGCAGCGCGCCATGCAGAAGGGTTGATGTGGAGTCACGGTTCATAATAACGGGGAATGGCAACACGGCAACACGGCGAGCAAGCAAAAGATATGGGACTTGCAACAACAGGACAAAAGGAGATGAGCTGTAGCAGGAGGAGCGATGTGATGCTATATAAAGGAGTTCTTGTCAGTGGTGTACGGGCAGTGATGTGACGAACGCGTGCACGGCCATTTTTTCGGAAATTTAACAAAGGTTAACGTGGTTCACCACCGAGTCGCCAACCCCACCGAGTCGTCAGCTCTCCCCCACCAACACGCCTGCGCGGCAACAACGCGTAATGTCTCAACAACGCAACGTGCAAAAGTCCTATAATGAAGGAGACATTTACCTTGCTATCTCTGATATTAAATTAAAGCAAATTCTAAGCGAAAATCGCGCTGCAGAGATCTACAACGTCCCCCGAACAACAATCCGAGACCGACGCGCTGGACGACGCGCCCGACGCGACTGCAAGCCAAACTGCAAGAGCCTGACAAAGCTAGAGGAGGAGGTGGTTATACAGCGTATACTTGACGAGAGTCTACGTGGTGTACCACTCTCGAAGGCACACATACGAGATATGGCGGATAGACTGCTGGGAGAGCGCGGAGGCAACCCTACTGGCAAGAACTGGGTTGATAGGTTTATTAAGCGTACTCCTGAGCTGCGAACGCGATGGAGCCGTCCGTACGATCGCCAGCGAGCTGCCTGCGAAGACCCAGCGGTTATCGAGCCCTGGTTCAGCCTGGTTCAATCGGTGAAGGCAAAGTACGGTATCCTTGATGAGGACACCTGGAACTTTGATGAATCAGGCTTCTTAATGGGCAAGATCACGTCTCAGCTTGTAGTGACAGGCTCAGATAAGCCTGGGAAAGCAAAGAAACTACAGCCTGGCGATCGCGAATGGACTACCCTGATACAAGCTGTCGGCGCGACAGGGAAGCGCATCCCACCCTTCATCATCTTCGCTGGCAAGGTCCTAATCTCTACCTGGTTTGAGCTGGGTATACCACGCGACTGGGTTATCCAAGTTAGTCCAAATGGCTGGACAAGCAACGATCTAGGGGTTGACTGGCTTAAACACTTTAATACGCATGCAAAGTCTGTAGGAGTGTACAGGCTGCTCATTATTGACGGCCACGAAAGCCATTGCTCGCTTGCTTTCCAGGACTACTGCAAGGAGAACAAGATTATCGCTCTCTGCATGCCATCTCACTCATCGCACTTGCTGCAGCCTCTTGACGTCGCCTGCTTTGCGCCGTTGAAGCGCTCTTATGGCGACAGCATCTCAGCCTTGGCGCGCAACCACATCCACCACATCAGCAAGGAAACCTTCCTACCAGCCTTTAAAGCTGCCTACGACCTGACATTTACTGAGGAGAACGCTCGCGCAGGGTTTAGAGGCGCTGGATTAGTTCCATTTAACCCAGATGCAATGTTGTCGAAGCTTGATGTGAGATTGCGCACGCCAACTCCACCACAGCGCGACGACGCCGCGTGGGAGGCGAAGACGCCGCGCAACGCCAAAGAGCTAGAAGCTCAGACTACGCTCATTCAACAGAGGATGCAAAGGCGCTCAGGTTCCTTAGCGAGCTCCCTTGATGAGCAGGTACGACAGCTGAGTAAAGGCGCGCAGCAGATAGCGCATAATATGGTGTTGCTGCAGGAGGAACAGGCGCGTATGCGAAGCGCAATTGAAGAGCTTACAAAGCGCAAGGGCCGGAAAAGGCGGTATGTACGGGTAGAAGAGACCTTAACAGTTGGCGAGGTATCAGACTTAATTGCTGAGAGGGAGGGTAGTAGTCGTAAGGACGGCGAAACGCCTGCAAAGAGGGTGCGCGCTGAGAGGCACTGCGGCCGTTGCGGCGAGGTTGGGCACAATTCCCGCACCTGTAGGGTAGAAATAGAGGATGCAGATGATAGCGAAGAATCTGAAGTATAATCTACTGTAGTGTATAGTAAAAAAGATTGTTGTGGTGTTGCGCAGCGTTGCCGCGCAGGCGTGTTGGTGGGGGAGAGCTGACGACTCGGTGGGGTTGGCGACTCGGTGGTGAACCACGTTATCGGAAGCACGGACGGAGATTGGGAAGTTTGATCAAAGTTCCAACAAGCATTAGCCCAGTATCTGCAAGCAGGCTTGCAAAGCTTGTAACAATATAGAACGCGCTTGTCGTGTGGTCGTACGCAAGTCTACAGCCAATACTATGCCTAGCAAGCGCTACGCTCCTAGATCTAGGCTCTCTAAACGCCACTGATTCAGCGTCGCTGAAGAAAACTCGGTGTCCGGATGACCGAGTCCAAGGACACGTCCCCGCACTTGGACGCATCCCTCCATCAGCGACAAAGCCTCTTGGCAGCGACCTTGCGACCTGAGTGTGAACGCGAGGTTGGCCATTGCCGTCAGCGTGTCTGGATGGCCGTCTCCAAGCACCCTCTTCCTTGCCTCCATGACCCGTGTTTCCAGCGTCTCGGCGTCCGCAAACTGCCCTTGGCTCCATAGCACTGACCCAAGGTTGCTGACGCTGGTGAGCGTGTCGGGGTGCTCTGGCCCAAGCACCTTCTCTGACCCCTCTAGATCTCGCCGATGCATCGCTTCCGCCTCCTCGTACTTGCCCTGCCTCGACAGCACTGACCCAAGGTTGCTGACGCTGGTGAGCGTGTTGGGGTGCTCTAGCCCAAGCACCTTCTCTCCTCCCTCCAGCGCTCGTCGATGCTTGGCTTCCGCCTCCTCGTACTTGCCCTGCCTCGACAGCACCGACCCAAGGTTGCTGACGCTGGTGAGCGTGTTGGGGTGCTCTGGCCCAAGCACCTTCTCATACCCCTCCAGCGCTCGTCGATGCTTGGCTTCCGCCTCCTCGTACTTGCCCTGCCTCGACAGCACCGACCCAAGCTGGCTGACGCTGGTGAGCGTGTCGGGGTGCTCTGGCCCAAGCACCTTCTCATACCCCTCCAGCGCTCGTCGATGCTTGGCTTCCGCCTCCTCGTACTTGCCCTGCCTCGACAGCACCGACCCAAGGTTGCTGACGCTGGTGAGCGTGTCGGGGTGCTCTGGCCCAAGCACCTTCTCTCTTCCCTCCAGCGCTCGTCGATGCTTGGCTTCCGCCTCCTCGTACTTGCCCTGGCTCTCCAGCACCGACCCAAGGTTGCTGACGCTGGTGAGCGTGTCGGGGTGCTCTGGCCCAAGCACCTTCTCTGACCCCTCTAGATCTCGCCGATGCATCGCTTCCGCCTCCTCGTACTTGCCCTGCCTCGACAGCACCGACCCAAGGTTGCTGACGCTGGTGAGCGTGTTGGGGTGCTCTGGCCCAAGCACCTTCTCTCTTCCCTCCAGCGCTCGTCGATGCTTGGCTTCCGCCTCCTCGTACTTGCCCTGGCTCTCCAGCACCGACCCAAGGTTGCTGACGCTGGTGAGCGTGTCGGGGTGCTCTGGCCCAAGCACCTTCTCTGACCCCTCTAGATCTCGCCGATGCATCGCTTCCGCCTCCTCGTACTTGCCCTGCCTCGACAGCACTGACCCAAGGTTGCTGACGCTGGTGAGCGTGTCGGGGTGCTCTGGCCCAAGCACCTTCTCTCTTCCCTCCAGCGCTCGTCGATGCTTGGCTTCCGCCTCCTCGTACTTGCCCTGGCTCTCCAGCACTGACCCAAGGTTGCTGACGCTGGTGAGCGTGTCGGGGTGCTCTGGCCCAAGCACCTTCTCTGACCCCTCTAGATCTCGCCGATGCATCGCTTCCGCCTCCTCGTACTTGCCCTGCCTCGACAGCACTGACCCAAGGTTGCTGACGCTGGTGAGCGTGTTGGGGTGCTCTAGCCCAAGCACCTTCTCTCCTCCCTCCAGCGCTCGTCGATGCTTGGCTTCCGCCTCCTCGTACTTGCCCTGCCTCGACAGCACCGACCCAAGGTTGCTGACGCTGGTGAGCGTGTTGGGGTGCTCTGGCCCAAGCACCTTCTCATACCCCTCCAGCGCTCGTCGATGCTTGGCTTCCGCCTCCTCGTACTTGCCCTGCCTCGACAGCACCGACCCAAGCTGGCTGACGCTGGTGAGCGTGTCGCGGTGCTCACGTCCAAGCACCTCCTCTCTCGCAGCTACCGCACTGCGCCCATGTCGCTCTGCCTCTGCATATTGCCCCATTGACATCAGGTACCACGCCGTATTTGTCGCGATCGTTGCTCTATCCAGCTTCGCCTTGTCGTTCTTGTCCGTGCTGTAGTCAAGCACCTTCGTCGAGTGTGGTAGCAAAGTCTGACAAGCTGCCCACGTTTCATGCTGTCCGCTGGGAAACGCAGCAGCCATGATCCGCAGCGCTGCTCTCTGCCACACGTTCACTTGTTCGCGCAATTCCAGCCACTTCTTTGTCGCCAGCTGCACCAGGTTGTGCATCTCAAACAGCTGCCCCTGCAATCGCCCTTCTGACTGTTCTCTGGCTTGCGCCCTGACTAGAGAGAAGCGTAACAGCGGCCCTACCGCTTCTGTAAACTGCAGCTTGCTTCTGCCCTCATACAGTATGTGCTCGGGGACACCCTGTCTGTCGAACATAGTCATCAGCGAGAGTAAGTCCGCCGCCTCGGGCTTCGTCTTTCGGATCTGCTCGAACGACAGCTGCCAGGTAGTGATGACCGCGCTTGACACACTGGCGTCTCGCCGAATGTCTCTTGCCTTGTCGTTCAGGAGGTGCGCTTGATTCTCCTCGCTCTCACGGAACAGCTCAAGATACGCAGCGATATCCACCATCGGTTCGTTCGCTGTGATGTATGCGGCGGCATGCGTGACGGCAAGCGGGATGCCTTCCAGCGTCTTGACAAGCGCTCTCGCATCGCCTTCAGACGACTCGTCCACCCGCGTCTTCGACTTCAGCAACGTTAGTGCTTCTTGCTCGCCCATCGGCTCCACCTGGATCACTTTGTGTCTTGCTTCCACAAGATTCACCGCGGCGATCCGATCTCGCGAGGTGACCAGTATCCACCCGTTTGCCGCTTGCGGGAGGAAGCTCGCCAACGCTGCCGCTGCTTCCCAAGTGGGTTCAAGCCCTTGCGCAGCGCTACTCAAGTCGCCAGTGGCGCTGGGAGAGGCGAACACACGATCGTCGTCAGCGTTGTCGACGATCATCAGCCACCGTCCGTTCCTCTCGTCGCAGAGCCAGTTGTGCACCAAGCGGAAGATGTTCGTCTTGGGGTCGTCGCGCCCCGGCAGCTCAATCCTAGCTGCAATCTCTTGATAGGCTTGCTTGAACCTAGCCGCGTTGCTTGCGTGCACCCAGAACACCCACATGTGCGGCGCAGCCTCTTTGACTCTGTACGCGTACTCGATTGCGATCTGCGACTTTCTGCAAGCATGATAAGTAGATGTCCATGACTGCTTGTGCTCAAGAATGCTTACCCTACACCCCCAAGACCAACAAGTGCTGCCCGGCTGTGACTGGGCAAAGCCGAGCCACTGTGTATCTTCTTAAGCTTTGCAAGAACATCCTCTCGGCCCACAAATGCACTGTCGGGTGGAAACGGTACCATGTTGCACGGTTTAAGCCTATTCTGCGCTCGCGCTAAAAGACAGCGTTGTTAGCTAGAAATGAGCACGGCAGCAGCTAAAAAGACACAGCTTCTGGCTTGGCGGAGAGTAGATTGGAAGTACCACAACTACGTACCGAAGCGGTCTGCCACCACGCCCGGAGCGTCCTGCGCGAACTGCCTAAGCTTGTCCCGCGCGCTGCTGTACCCTAGAGCGTTCTTGTTGTCGAACTTGACCATCATCGAGTGATCGGCGTCTAGAGGGATCTTCTCCTCCATCGCGTCTGGGAGCTGGAGAAGCGCTGAGTTGCTGTCTACGGCCGTAATGAAGTCTCCAGTCCTCGTCCACCGCTTGCTCTCGCGGTCCTGTCACAAACGCGTCAGCGACCTTTTTGCACTTTCCTTGTCTTATAGCATCGTACAAACTGTAGCTGCCGCGTCTGCCCTGTCTCGTAGAAGCTCACCACCTTGCGGTCTTGAATCAGATTCCTAAAGTTGTCTAGCTGCGATGCTAGCAGATCAGACTTTTCCCTAATCTGCTCCAGCAGCCCTCTGCGCGGGTGGCGGTCCTCCCCAGCAAGCATCTTCTGGATGTCGTCCACGACGAGCCCCCTGTGCGGGATCCCAAACAGAAGCATGCTGTATGTTGCTCTGTGAAGGGCTGCTATCGTCGGGTGGTCTTCTGTTATCTGGGCCGCTTTGACGAGACACTACGCTGCTGCTTAGCCGTGTGCGTGCAGCTTCTTGGGCATGCAACCTACGTGGGCGAGTATGATGCCGCCAAAGCTGTGTGCGATGAAGAAGAGCGGTCGCCGTCGTAGCTAGTACGTTACAGCTGTCAGCCTTGCGCTCATGCAGTGACACAAAACTACAATAATAACGACAGCCCGCCCCTCTACTTACCTCCTCTGTGCCCCGCACCTTCTTCAGCTCCTCCAGCAGGCCTCGCCCGTAGTCCATGATCGTGTCCACCCCGTGGCTCGACAGCTTCGAGTTGTAGCCGTAGATCATTGTCCGGCAGCACGGCAGGTCCTTGCACAGGAAGTCGCGCAGCCACATGCGCCCAAGGCTGCCTTTGCCGCGCCACGAGCCGTACGCGTGGCCGTCGAGGCCGGTGATGGCGATCACGCTGTGCACAGAGTCAGCAGCTGGACAGAACTAACAGATAAGAAGAGCCAGCTGCCTAGAAGAGCAATAAAAGCAGCACGGTACGTACTCTGCAACGACGGGTGTGTCAGACGCCGGCGTGTACAGCTGTGTGAAGCCGAAGAAGTGCTGGTCGAAGTTGATGTCCGTGTCGCCCATCTCCATCTGCCATTCGCCCAGCGGATCGGCTGTCAGCGCTGACAGGAACGCAGGCAGCCCGCCACGGCACTCCACCAGCGCAACCTTTTCCTCGTTGTTGTAGCACGAGGGCACAACAGCCACTCTGAAGTCTATCTTCGCCTTCTCTTCATTCGTCAGGTCGTCGCTGATGGCGGCCTTGAGCGATGCCGTCAGCTCCTCGTCAGGCTGCGAGGCTGCGAGGCCCGTGACGCGGAGAACAGGATCCTTCTTCGTGGCGGCCATGGTGGTTCAGCGGTGCATAGTCGAGGGCGATGAATAGCGTGGTAGCGTCTGCAGTCTGGTGGTGGCGAGCAGGCCGGCCGAGGGTTGTTGACATGGTGAGCAGGTGGTGAGCGGCCATGGCTGGGCTGGCTGGGCTAGGCTGGGCTGCGTGGGCTGCGTCGCATGGCCGTGCCGCATAAGCTGACGCAGACAAGATGGTGCAGGCAAGGCGCGTGCAGGCAGGACGTGATGGGCAAGGCTGGCTATGTGCGCCCAGTTAGGAAGCGGCGTGGGGCCGTCCTCCCCAGGTGCAACCGCGCAATAGCGCCCCACAGCGGCCCCGTTCTCGAAGCGAAGCGCACCCTCCCCTTCCAGCTGGCCCGCATCGCGCCAAGATACTACAGCCCTGTCTTGAACAGGAACAGCAACATAGGCGCCGTGTTCTTCGTTGGCTGCCTTCTCATCTGGCGTTATAAGACTAAGGTCAAGACTGCGCTCAAGCATGGCAGCCTTGTGGTCCCTAATGCGCTTTCTCTCAGCATCGCGGTTGCAGTTTGTAACTGTAGTAGTGGTAGGTTGCTCTTCTAGCAGTGGCTCATCTAGCTGTGCATCTAAGTCACTGGCTGGCTCTGACCTGCAAGGGCTAACTAGACGTGTATTATCTGCCCCTATGCAAGCACGCTTTAGTGATAATGTCTGCACAGAGGACGCTGTTGGCTTCTGCGCAGATGGTGGCTCTGCTGTGCTATCTTCTGCAAGCAACTGGGCCGCGCTGACAAGACAGTCCCAGCCACTGTTAGAGAAAGCATTATCAGCAAGCGTCTCACGCAGCAGCCAGATGACAGATAGGACAGAATGGGCAATAAAGACAGGCTTGCAGGCGCTAGCATCGTTAGGAAGAGGAACTAGCCACTCTGCGCTCTGCTGAGCCGCCTCTAGATCGCGCTGTGAGCGTGATATAGGTGCCTAGCGGAAAAAGAGCTTCTTATAGTCCTCGTTTAGTGGCTTATAGCCATACTTGCAAGCAAAAACAGCCTCACTGGCCAGCGGGAAGCTTCGAGCGCCACCATCAAATGCACCAGCAGCGTTGTGTAGTGATGTAGACCAGTGCTGCATATTAGACGCGTGCTTTGCAGTATAGGTATGGAGAGGGTAAGGAAAAAGGTTTGTAATGTGCAGGTTTAAGGTGGAGGTTCTCAGCCCCCTGAGTTTTACAGGTCGCTTCAGCAAAAGTCGGGCTGCGCACAGATGCACAGCAACACTGCATCAACCAGCGTTTGCGGACGCAAAGCAGCAATAAACTTAAAACTACGCTAATAGAGGCCGCGTCGATTAGGGGTCGTAGAAGGCTAGGAAAGAAGAATAACTGCTAGCCCTTTGCTGCACATGCTGACACACAAATCGTCCTCCAGCTTACACCATAGATCTATTTGCGCAACTCTTTGAACACCTGCCTGAGATGCAAGTCATTATATGCAGGCCATGTGCAATTGCTATTCCACCCGCGCAAATCAGTGGCTATCTTACAAAGCACCATCCTAAGGTGGTAGCTGAGAATCGGTGTGCTATTGCTGCAGCTGCACATACTATTGCTAACCTTGCCTGGGAGCCAAAGGACGTCCGCGCTGCACAACCAGCTAAAAAGCCTCTACCAATTCTAAAACTTTAAGAAGATGGGCTAGTCTGCACAGTAAGAGGATGCTGGTACACGTGCACTACGCTGCGCGGCATACGTGGACACTGCAAGGATAAGCATGCCTGGATTAACAACCAAAAGCAGCGAAGAGATATGAGAGAGAAGAGCCAGCAGCCAAGTGTTACGATCTTCGAACGGACGAGTACTGATAGGAAGCGGGGCAGCGCCTCGGATGACAACGTGTCACAAGTCACGTGACTTCGAAACCCTCACGCCAAGCACGAACCCTCTCAACCCTTACGGGAGGGCTCAACCCTCACTGATGACACGAAGGGCTTAACCCTTACGGGAGGGCTCAACCCTCAGTAATAACACGGAGGGCCTAACCCCTAGTGAGGGCAGCACGTATTTCTTATGTATATAAGCAGTAGGAACACAACTCTTATAGTTTGTGTTCAACCTCGTCAATCAAGTTTGTCTTTGGAATCTCAACCTGCCCTCGAGCTAGATAGTACCCTCTATACTACTCAGTGCAACCCCTATCATCACGAGCTTTGCTTAGGTGATAACCCTACCGATCCAGAACAGGCGCTCATCCCTGAGAACCAATAGAATTAGTGCTTACGGTCTTTGACTAAAGTACGACTTCAACACCAAGCAACCGACTGTGGCAGGACTGCCAGCTCTGCCAGCGATTGTTCAAGGCTGTTGGCTAGCCTGCCTATATAGCTGTTAAGACCCACGCTATCAGCCCAAACACAGGAGACATCTGCCAGGTTGTCAAGGCAGACCTTCAGCAAGTAGAAGAGGAGCAGGCAGCAGAAGCAGCAGAAGAGATTATTAGGAAGACCAGCAGCTACTAAGCAAACGCGTGGCTAGATCTAACTAAGTGGGCCTCCCAACTAAAAGGCTCCTCTAGAGCAGCGCTTCTTCGTGCAAGACAGCTGCCTGATAAGACAGAAGATGCTAGTAAAGGAATCAGCGAAGACGCTCACGACCCTGATCTAGTGGATGTGTGCAGGGCTATGCAGAGGATTATACGCAAGGTGTTCCACAGCAGCCAGCCAGGGAATGTAAGCAGGCTAGTTCGAGAGATTATTGAGCGACGCGAGACTGGAGCAGAGTCTAACGAGCGCCCTTTTTATGCTGGACACAAAGTCGCCACTATTAAGAAGTACAGTTAGAAGGTCAGCCAGATACTCTGCTATCTATGGCGCACTTACAACTAGCCTGAGCAGCCACCTTATAAGCTTACTGGCTAGCAGACATGTCAACAATCCGTTCAGTCAGTTTGCAACCCTTGGCTTGAATTGAACTGCAAGAAGCAGGCCGAAAAATCTTAACAAACTGATTGAACTGTCTTCCAGCAAGGCTCGAACTGAACTGATCAGGTAACTTATTTAAACTGATTACTTTTTTACATACAAATTAGACTTCGCTATTGTGCCAATCCCCTAAGTTATACATGCTATCAATTGCCTCGTCGCTAAGTAGAGACTCTGCAGTCTCTCCTTCAACACCAAAGCCAGCCCGCAACCAAGCGCGTACTGACTGTATTGCTACTAGCAATTGTGATGAGATCTTCCTCCTTTTTGGCCGCAAAAGATCGCCAAGCTCACTAAACATACGCTCACAGTCGCAGCTGGAGGCGGGTATAGAGAGGACGTCGAGCGCGAGGCGCGTAAGGTTGGGGTAGTCGCGGCGGCGTGAGAGCCAATAAGTGATTGGATTGTCGACAGAGGGGACCCAGGGCTCAAGTTTCCAGCGCGTGTACTCATCCAAATCGTTGGAAACTCTAACGCCTTGATGAGGCTCCATCATAGACGCGATAGCGTCGTTGAGGTCGTTGTTTACACGCGCCCGTGGTGCTGCTGGCGCTGGCGGCGGTGCTGGGTTGTCCTTGTACGTGCCCCAAAGCGTCTGAAACGCCGACTGCGCTGCTACCAACCACCCTGGTTTATCCCTCCACGCGTTGTCGCAGTAGTGTTTGTACGCTGGATGGAGAGAGGTGGCAGCATAGTAGGCGGGGGAGTCATCAAGCTTAATGAAGTACTCGTTCGCCTTCGCCCAAGCAGCGCGGAGGTTGATGGCAATGTGGTCCTCTGGCGCGCCAGGTTCGTCGTAATTGACGCCGCTGTAGGACTCTACGCGCTCCTCGTAGCTAGATAAGATGGTCTCGAAGACAGGGATCACCTCAGCAAGTGAGCCAAATCGCTTGTAGGTACCGCGACCTTCAAGGCGCTTTGTTGCCAACTTCAGCGGTCGTAGCATCGCGAGATACTCGTTGACAGTCTGCCAATCAGCCGCAGTAAGACCACCTGAGCGCATCCAACGCTGCGCGTCAGGCTCTTTGTTGCCGCTCGCAGCAGCGTAGGCGTCCGCGTTGGCGGTGTTGGTAACATGGAGTTGACAGTAAGCGTTGACTGCAGACTGCAGCGTAACTGCGCGCTTAAAGCAGCTAAAGTATGAGTTCCAGCGCGTAACAACAGGCTTAATAACCTCAAGAATCTTGCGATCTTTGGCGGACAAGTCAGCGTTTGCGCGGTGTTGAAAATTGATAAAAAGCTCATGCTGCTGTGGTGTTTTGATGTAGTTAATAACGTCAAGCAGCACGCCAAGGGGACCATCTTTACGCCACTCTCTCATAAACCTCACCTCGTCACTAAGCTCCTCGGGCGCATTGTCATACGCCTGCTGATTGTTACCCCAAAGGAGCGTCTGCCCGATAAGGTTGAGTGTATGGGGACCGCAGCGGAGGCGGCGGTGGACTGGCAAGAAGTCGTAAATCTCTGCAACCACAGCAATAGCGGTGTCGTTGTTAGCCGCGTTGTCAAGTACAAAGTAACCCAACTTGGCGCTATCAACACCAAACTGCCGCAACGTTTGGTCAACAACCTCAGCTATCCTTACGCCTGTATGGGCACCTGTAAGCTGAGGAAGCGCAATAGGCAGATCTGTAAGCTCGCCTGATGAGCTCACAAAGTGCGCAACAATGCCTAAGAAGCCTCGCTTGCCTCCTTGCATTGTCCATCCGTCAAAGCTTATGTGTATCTTACTCAGCGCGTTGGACAGCTCAACAGCAACACGGGGTTGCAGGTAGTTGTAGAGACGCATAACGTACCTCGAGACACTGTTGTGGCTTGTCCATAGCGCAGTTACCGCCTCTGGGTTGGCTGCCTCCAACATAGCTCGAAACTCCGGGCGCTCAAACTCAGATAGTGAGTGGTTGCCTTCGACAAGCCAAGTGACCGCCTTAAAGCGAAACAGCTGTACGTCAAAGCCAGTAAGGGCGTTGTGTACATCCTGAGGCACCTTGCCGCCTGCCTTGTAGTATGAGCGTAGGGTGTGTTCCGTTGTAATTGCTGCTAGAGCCGCGGGTTTTTCAGGGTTGTAGATCTGGTGGGTGGTGTTAAGGTGACGCGCTGCCGTCGACGGCGAGGTAGTAGTGTCGTAGATGCCGCTGCAGGCTTTGTGATACCTAAGATGGCAGATTTTGCACACAAAATAGACCTTGCTGCTGAACTGAGGGGCAGTAGAGTTGATGCGATAACCATAGGCATAGATCCAGCTTTTCTTATGCTTCTGCGGCACAAGCGGTGCCCTGTAACCAGGCAGCCTTAGCCAGATAATATCATCGAAGTTGTCAGCAAATCGCGTGTCAAACCCTGCCGCCAGCGCCTGCCCTACTGTGCTGTTGTCATTAGCTGAAGCAACTGTAGGAGCGCGCGAGGCGGCGGTAGGTGCAACAATAGCCCCCTCTAGCTGCGATTCACGCAGCTCAAGCTCGAACGCGTCATCCTTAGATAGCGGTTGACTCCCTTGCTGGCTAGCAGCAAGCAGCGCGCGTGGGAGGACAGACGCGTTAGCGCAGGCGTTGATAATGCAGGTGGTGTTTGACGCGCTGGCGTTGCAGCTACCCGCGCGCGCTTTGTTGGGCGAATTTCCGGCGTTGCAAAGTCAAGCTGGGCTTGCCTGACCTTTTCGGTAGGTTTAATCGTACGCTTAGGGTGCGTCATGGTGGCGTTAGGGAGTAAATAGAGGGAAAATTGTGGGTTGCTCGCATCTACAGACGCGCTAGTTAGCGTTCCCACGGTACAAAAAGACGCTTATAAATTAAATTACAACACAAAAAGTTTTTAGCTTTAAAAGATCCTAAAGCAAATGTTAAGCCTAATTAGGCACCCTAAAACTTTAATACTATTAGGCCTTTCAGGCCGTTCAATCAGGCCTTTACCCTTAGCTTGAACGGACTGCAAAATTTGAGTGGTCTGGCTTGAATTGAACGGACTGATCACGTGTCAGGCCGAACAATCCGTTAACGGGAAACTGACGGATTGTTGACATGTCTGCTGGCTAGCAAGAGTCGCGTATGTGGTCCCTCCAACAGACTGCACGCTCAGGAGACAGTGCGAAGAAAAACAAGCTAGAGTCCAGCTGTCTGTACTTCTGGATTGCCCTCCTTGATCAAAACCTGTCTGGCAACGAGCATGAGAGCGCCTTGCTTAGCGGTGTAGCTGAGCGAGGTTGGGCATAACTCCCGCACCTGCAAGGTAGAAATAGAGGACGTAGATGATAGCGACGCTTCTGAATAATATTACGCTATTATGTACAGTACAGTAATTTGTTGTGGTGTTGCGCTACGTCGCTGCGTAGGCGCTTTGGTGTGGTTTGCTGGCCCACTCGGTGGGGTGGCCCGCTCGCTGGTACAGTGACCGTGCACGCCGTGCACACCTTGGCACCCTCCTGCACACCCGAAAAATGAGGCTGCAGAGCCACATACAATAGATATTATTGCGAGGTTTTTCGTTATAACAGTCTACTAGGTCCTACAGTGCATGCCCTGCTCCCATTTCTTATTTGGCCTTGTTGCGCGGCCGCTGCGCGTGGTAACTGGTGGAGGTGCTGGGGACGGCGACGCTTCAACTACAACGCGAGTTGCACCACGCTTACGCTGTTTTTTGGCTGCAGGCTCTGTACAAGGCTTACTTAAAGCCTTGCACTTGCCTCTTGAGGGCAATTGGATAGCTTTGGCAGCGTCGCTCTCTTGTTTCTTTTGTTGTTTCTCAGCCTTCTTAGCAGCCTCCCTGTAGGCTTTCTCTTCCCTCACCCTCTCTCGTTCTGCCTTCTTCTGCTGCTTGTCCTGCTCATCTTGAAGCTTCTTCTGGGCCTGAAGCTTCTTCTGATGAGCCTTATCTACCTTCTTCTGCAGCTCTTGCTCCTTGTTGGCTTTATAGCGATCCTCGGCTTGGCGGATCTTGTGAGGGCTCCAAAGAACAGCTGCACTACAGAACTCCTTATCATGCTGCAGGTCAAGCCTCCTCCGCTTGTTTTTAGAGGGCTTAAGCTCTCCAATTACGTTGCGCAGGCCTTCATTTTCAAGCTGTACAAGCTGAGTGTGGGCGGAGAGGTGAGAGATAGTACGCCGCAACCGCTGCACCTCCTCTGCGTCCTGATTCTCTACCACCTTGCCCAGAATTTGGATAGCTTGCTTCCAGTTATCTGCTGCAATTGGTGAAGGTGTACGAGGCAGCTGCCTGCGCTTATTCCGAAACCTATCGACGATTACAGCTGCGTTGGGTGGCGATAGGCCTGTGGCTTCGAAGGCCTTGAGGATGAGGCTTGGGGTAAAGGTCTCCGTCCAGGACTTATAGAATAGGTGGAAGAAGTCACGCTTCTTCACGCCTACTAGGCCTTGAGTTGTGTAAACGTGTTTAGTGAGCTGGTTTGTATAGCTTGTAGCCAGAGGTGAGAAGAGTGCTACATCAAGCGGCTGCAGCGTGTGGGTACTGTGAGGAGGGAACACTAGTAGCAGTATCCTATTCCTATCGCAGTACTTGATGAAGGACCAGGTTATATGCGAGCCGTGGCCGTCTACTATAAGTAGTCGCCAACTTCTGCGCGCCTTCTCTCGAGTATAGCGATCAAAGATTTGTTCCAGCCACGCAAGGCCGACCTCGTCGTTCGTCCAGCCTGAGGGCGTTGCAGTAACACATACTGAGTGCTTTTCTGCTTCTATATCCTCTACCCAGGTCGATTGTATCTCGTTAGGAGCGCCTGGATAGATGATGCCTGGAGGCAGTGCCGAACCATCAGCGCAGACGCTTGCGAGTATCGACACCCACTGCCTGTTGCCGTCTTGCATAGGCTGGCGCCTTGTTTTTGACTCCACAGAAGCCCTACTGAATACTCGTTTGGTGCGCCTATTGAGTACGCCAATTGCGAAGCCCTTCTCATCCATATTGTACGTGTGCCGTGGCTCAATCGAGTATTCGGTGATCTTGGAGTGCACAAGCTTGAAGTATCGTGTGTACTTCTCGCTGCTATCGGCGTGGAGGCGCTGTGCGTCGATAGCGTTGGCCCATTTGTATAGGAGCTGGTCGCGGTGACGGTCTAGGAAGCGAGTAACCCACGAGTTGGAGACCCTATCTGCAGCCAATTCAGAAGCCATGTTTTGTACCATCTGCCTTGTAGGAGGTAGGCCTCGCTCAGTAAGCTCAACTATGAACTCACAAAGCTCTCGCTCTTGTGTAGGGTGGAGTTTAAGCAGTTGTTGATCAGCGTTAGCACGCGACGCGACAACGTGTCGGTGGTGTCGCGACAAAGTTGTGCGGCACACATTGTATTTTTTTGCAACCGCCTGGTATGAAAGTTTGCCTTGTGCATCTGCTACATCTGCCTCTTTAAGCGCTTCTTCTAACGACATCGTGGTGTTGAGTTATGGGGTTGAGGAGTATAGTGGATTTTTGGTGAGGGTGTGCACGGCGCGAAGGTGTGCACGGCGTGCACGGTCACTGTAACCGAGTTCAACGCACGCAGACACCTACTAGAGACGGCACTCGACTAGCCTGCAATCGAAAGCAGCGCCCACTGCTGCGGAGGCGTCATGGCGAAACTGTGGCCTAGAAGGTCGACCTGACCGATTCCAACAGACGAGCACGCTATCAACTTCAGCGCTTTCCTCCGCGAGGTACTATCGCTAATCGAGTGCAACGGAGGCAGTCTCTGCCAGCAGACATCGTCGGCGATATCATAAGCGGCGCATTGACATTCGTCCTAAAGACGCAGCACTCCTCCGACCTCAGCAGCCTCGGCGACGCCCTCAACGTCGCACGAACCGAGGCCAGAGCCACAGCGGAAAACACAGCACAGATGCTCGACCAGATCAAGCAAGAGCTCAGATTCACCGCAGAAGTCGTTCAACAATCAGCAGCAAATATACAACGGCATAGCAACATAGCGTAGGCGAGGGCAGCGGCCAAGGACGCCACGGAAGTGGGCAGAGCGACGCTGGAGATGGCGCGAGACATTAGAAAGAAAAGCCCACAAGAACAAGCGAACGGACTAATGAGCTACGCAGCAGCGGCAGCTAAAGGCGTCCCACTAGCAGGTACATACAATGCACAAACTCTCAAAGCACCCTCTGTGCAGACACGGCATAAGGTCATGGTGAACATTAGGGACCCGCTTACTATACAGAGCCTCAGAGTAATGAACTTAAGCAACCTTAACCTTCATGTTTAGCGTGCCATCGAGCAGAGCGGCAACGAGAACATAGCCAGCGTGAAGATTGTCTCATCTAACCAGCTGGAGAGCGGAAACTTGAGCATCAAGACAGCTAGCAGCAGCGAGGTCGAGACGCTGCGACAGTTTGCGGACGACTGGGCCCACGGCATTGGCAGTGGGACTACAGTGTAGATCCCGAAGTACGGCGTCCTGGTATACGGCATACGCACGAGCACGGTGGATGTACGCAAGATTGAAGAAAACAGAGCACGAATTCCACAGGAGAACAAACCGTTCATCCCCCGGGCAGATACAAGACACATAGGTTGGCTGACTAGAGACGTTTGCTAAGACGGCATCGACTCTCACCACCGAGTTCACCAGGTTAGAGGACGCCAACAAGACCATCGACGAGGGCCTAATTTGGCACGGCGAAGTCTTCCAGTGCGAACGATACGAGCGACAGTGCCGAGTGAAGCAGTGCTTCAAGTGCCAAAGATACAGCCACATAGGAACCCAGTGCAAGGCAGCAACAGCATGTCGTCACTGTGCGCAGGAACACGACACCCGGGACTGCCCATCGAAGGCTGGACAGCGCGTACCGAGGAAATGCGTCACATGCCGAGGCGAACACGAAGCATGGAGCAGGCGAAGACATGGTTCCCAGGAGCCATGCAACGCACGTCACAGACCCGGTACATGCATTGTCCTGAGCTTTTTACGACGTGGGCTCAGAGGTCCTTCGTTCTGAAACTCACCGCTCGTTCGACCCCCAGCCTCCGTGGCACTTGAATTCCTATTTTCAGAACTGTGCCAGCCTCTACTATGTTGTGTCTGACTGTATGCCATGCAGAGGGCCACGGCTTGAGAGTGATCGCCACGTTGTTATGCCACTCGATACGAGTCGTTGCCGGACCTCGAGACAAGGATACCGCTCGCCAACTCCGACCTAACCATAACATTGACTTTCTTATCCAGAATCAAGACTCTAAGTCATCGAGCATTTGCTCCCTCAAAGGTATAGTACGTCACGCTGACCAGCAAGCACATCAGAAGCCACAATACTGCTTCTCGAGTGGTCGGAAGAGCGCATATCCTACAGCTCATTGACAAGGTTCCTTACTAGTGGTACTGTCAGCCCTATGTGCCAAAGGATGGCTCACCGGTGAGACAAAATACAAAACAGTGGATGGTCTGTGTGCTGCCGGTACTCCCAACCTCACCAGTAGCCGTAGAACTAGACTTTTTTGCAAGTGAGGCTTTTCCCTACGACGCCAAGGTGTTGTGCTAATGCTACGCCGCATTGACTGGCTACCCCAACCAGCACTCACTGCTCTCATTGGCGAGGATACAAAAAACGGCGTTTCCGGCTGCCTTGTTGTCGTCATCATGCTGCCTAAACTGGCAAGAACTACGAGATTCGTTGATTTCTGAGGCAGATTAAGGACGCTCTCGGGCCAGGTCTCGCATGGGTGTGATCCCTGAGTTTGTGAGTCGGGGCTGCATGGCGTAGACGCCCGCTGTGGTGAATAGCAGGCTCTGCACCGACCAACGTCTAGTCGCCGACCTAACTGCAGCATCCTCCATGTTTGATGTTAGGCTGTATTGAAAGTGCCCAATTCTGGATCGCGGAGATCGCAAGAAGAGCGGTGAGGTGACGGGATGAAGGACCTCTCAGCCTTGTCGGAGGCTATGCGCGACATGCCTTTAACATCACAGTGGCGCACCATAGATCAACCAACTAGGGGTGCTATTAGTACCCTTGAGAAGTGGATAATCGACCTATAATTCCTTGATCCTATAGGATGGCAGATGATGCATCTTATTCCCACGTCACAGTGACATAGCGTAAGTGGTTGGACTGTAGCGTGGCACATGGCTGTCAATGTGAGTTTCTTTGCGTCGTATGTAGTCCGCCTCATTAGTCCTTACCGCCTGTGAATGTTTAAGGAAGTGGAAGTATTTGGTGTCAACATTGACGATCCTCCAGCAGTTTATCAAACCAGCGCAGATAACTCATCAAGTCTTTCAACACCGCAAATGATCACACCTTTCTGGTATCTAGAATAGCTAAGCAAAATTGCCGATCCTAGAGATCCTTCTTGTCGCCTTCGCGGAAGCGGGATACAGTCACCATGAAGGTCCTCCATGTCGCCTTCTTGCAAGGATGCTACAATCCCTGTTTGTCGCCTAGGAGGCAGGGGTTGACGGGAGGGCACTGCGCATATCACCTATACAGTGCTCGCTCAGCACTTCCTCGATGTCGAGTTTCCCTGCTTATCGACTAACGCTATTCGTAGACGTAGCGCCTTGCATATCTTGTGTCTCAAGATTTTCAAGGTCTGAGGCCGCCCCCGACTACCTAGGTGGTAGCTTACATGTCTTTGCTCTCCGAGGCCTTCACAAGCTACCCAAAGATGACGTGCAATTAAGCATCTTCGATTCCGTTGTAATACGTCTCCCTTATACTACATACGCACTCGAGAACTGTTCTCTCTATGATTTCGGGAGCTGAAAGAAATCATACAGCTTGCGGCCTCTACTAAGCGAACATGTTTCTATTTATTTGAATCAAACGGACCACTACTCTACGTGCGTGGTCTGCAACAGGTTAAGTACATTATCAGGACTGTTAATCCTGGCCACGGAAGAACGAATCACAATCTCGGCACATTCTTAGCGCTCGACATTCCACCATTCTTGTAAAGCTTGGCAATTGTTGACAGGCGCTGTCTGCATGTCTAGCGCGCTGGGCGCATGCTATCGTTGTAAGCGAGGTCCCGGAAATTGCTGGCCGCGTTTCTGTGAGGGTTGATGATCGTGTGAAGACATGGGTTCAGACTCGGTACCTACTGCACGACCAGGATGGCCACCCTTGCACGCAGGCTTCCAATCCCATAGCTGTAGATCAACACTGTATTGCTGCATCACATGGATCTCACACCTCTTCTATGTGTCGATAATGTTTGCCTGGTCTCTCGAGAAAGAATAAATAGATACGGTATTCCGCACTTCAACTTTATTCCATCGAAAGCTCCATTATCACCCATCACTAGCAATGACCACCATGTAAGTGCGCCTAGACAGGCATTGGAAATTTCAGCTAAACATCATTTTAGTTCGCAATGGGAAACTTACCTGCAAACCGCTCTTGACCCAGAAGACAAAGGCAATGGCTCTTATATTGTCCACTATGAGACACGACAAGGATCCAGCAGCACGGGCCTGATTCTCATCCATTTCCAGCCCAACAGTGGAGAATCAACGGTTGTCATGGTTGTGGGCCTCAGGCAGAAACCCACTGTCTCAGTTGACGCGAGCGCAGAAGTTGCCGCTCAAGCTATAGCAAGTTATCCACCGATTCAATTTCACGGCAATGGGGTTTACTACGCCGTCATCGAACCCTGGAACGGATACATGTATTTCTATCAGCTCAGCGCGAGCAACGACGAAACATCACTGGGCGCGTACAAGTTAGGAAATGAGCGAGATTATTTGGTGCTACGTCTACTCGACAACAAGCGTATGTACCGAGTGTAATAGGGTTGTGTGCTAGAAGTCTGTTGTGAAGGAGATGTGGAAAGGCTTCCATGAATACCACGCTCTTTCAATCTCCTAGCACGACATTAAAATTGAATTGGCACTTTGTTTTACCCCACCAGATACCTTTGACCATTGTATGTTCCTGGAAGTCTATCACGTCGGGTTGATCTATGTCAGGCAGCGTAGGTAGGAAGTTGCCATCTTCCGTTCGTATCTAGCTTTCTTGTGAGATATGCATAACAGATTCACATCAAAACGGTTCCTTATCTGGAGAAAAGGCATATTACCGAGGGGGCATGAACGACGTTGAATCCCATACAATCGCACCGTCCTTGGCTCCAGTTTTGCGCCCAATGATACTTCTTCACGATCTTCACCCTTTTCGTCGAAAATACCGCAAAGACTATGGTGGCCATTATAGGAGAGATATATTGATGCGCGAGTAGAAATCTCGACATACGAAGGTATGAAGTATCCTTCGATCGGTAAGGAAGGTTCACGAATGGTAGTAACGGAGTAAGGAGCCCATCTTCCGAGTCTGTAGGGGAGGAGCGGCCGAAGATGAGGGCTGAAAGGGACGAGCGGCTGAGGGTGAGGACTGTTGCAATCTGGGCGAGCAATATCCATCATTCGTACTTTGATAGACTGTCGAATTTAGCTTGTGATTACTCTTGGAATGATCTCGTACGTACATCAGAGACGAGGCGTAGGAGAATAAAAGAATCATCGTCAACGCGATCGACAAACATGTTAGGAGGCAGTCTTGCATTGCGCAAAAACTCTGGTGTTCCATCTGTTCCATAGCGGAAAGCAACGTTGCAGACTCCAAGATGACTGGCCTGTATCGCAAGGAGTCTCGACGGTGTGTCCACGCAAAATTCGATATCCCACTCCGATGGGTTCCTGTATTCGCACCTCTTCAAAATGTCTTGTAGGTAGACTTCGCTGCCTAGCGGCACGAAACGGGCGACCATTTTTCCTGATAGCTTGATCACTTTCTCTGTGTAGGACTCACTGTGTGGTTGATTTTGTAAGAGCTGAGCTGCTTGTATCCCAACTATGAGGTATTGTCTGGCGAGATCTTCTTTCACAGCCTGTTTCCAAAAGGAATCCTTGAGGCCAACCGATATCATGAGAGCATGATCGGGCTGACAGTTGGAGAGAATTTGTGAAAGAAGCTCAGGCGGCAGGTTGTACAGGAGATCTTGGAGCGTTGGACGAAGCCTTGGTATTTGTAATTGCGGATGACGACTGTTTAGCGATTGCGGACTGAATATCCTGGTGAGGAAAATTTCATCCAGGTCCGAGAGCGGTTGGAATCTGGTCTTGTCGACTGAGCACATGGGTGACAGGATACTGATAAGTTTGAGGATAGAGATTTCTTGTTTGTTGCAGTTCGCAGCCTTGCGAAGTATCCTGATGCAACGAAGGTGCGTCAAGTAGACTCCTGGAAGCGATCCAATTGAACGAATGCATGACGCGCGAAACGAGCCGATGATTATACGTCTGGCATTTGAGTCTTCAAGAACAGGGACTGTATCTTCAAGACTCTCTTCTCCAGGAAGCGCTCGAATAGCTCGATAGGAGTGAACATTGCGGCACTCGACGGGCCCGCCGCAGAGCTTGCATTCAGCATCGTACCAAATGCCTTGTCGTATCCTTGGTAATCCCGTAGCCGCCATGAGAAAACGAAGTTGGATGGCTTTTGAAGACCTCAGAACGACGTGGGGGTGCTTTTATATAGTTGCGAGAGAGCAGCAAACTTTTCGTGTTTGTGGAACCTAAGAACTCTTTAGCTCCTCCGAATGTTACACTTGCACAACATTTGCAAGTAACACAAAGGGTTCAAGGGACGACTTAGATAGATATAGTGGACGACTCTGCAAAAAAAATAGGGTAGAGGCGGTGCTTCAGCTGATAGATGCGGTAGAGTTGACATTGTTGAAATTGGCAGGACTTGAGAAAGGCAGCTTAGATAGGTACTGGTACCGGGATCTCTAGTTAGGCAATAGTTATCGGTAGGAGCGGGCAGCAACTACTCAATTCCTAGGAAGGTTGATGACCATGGTGACGACGCAGTATACTTTCTCCTCCCTGACTGTGGGAGTTGTCCAACCCAAAAGCGCCTCGCGACGAGACCGTCTCGCTGTTCCAGACGGCGCAAAGTGGGTGCATGAGGAAGTGATATTAGGGCTGGTCAGATGCAGGCTGTGACTCTACCGTGAGGTATGTAGCCAAGGAAGCAAAGTGGAATTCGCTCACGCGGGACAACTTCCAAGGTGCCTATGGGGCCCTAGATTATCCATCCCTGGTCTCTCCCTCAAACACGTCTTCCTATACTGCAGCTTCTGCCTCGTTAATCGGCCGGCAGCAGCCGATCCCTTTTTTGGTGAAGTTGAAGGTCAGATAGTATACTGAGGGTATGCAGCTCTCACAAGTACACGATTGAGTAAATACATTGATTTTGAGCATGAGAGTGCTGTGCAAAAGTCGTGGGGTCTATAGACAGTCAGGTACTACTGCGCATGCTTCGCCTACCTTCTGTGTACGCCTTACAGTGTTCGTGCATCCAACTAGCCCTTAGGCCAATGAGCCACATGCCACATTTCGGCCACATTTAGCAATGAAGCTGTAGAACCACACCACAAAGCTACACTCCCATGCACTTGCAGTTTCCGCTTTCTGCATGCAGCCCAGCTTTCATCCCACACGATCTAATGTCTCGACTGGTGAGCGCTTGCCCCAAAACATCATGGGCTCTGTAAGCGTCTGACTTTGATTGGCCAGGAGATACTGTTGTCTCCAGAGTTGGCAACAAACAAATCAAATCAAATCAAGTCCCGCGAACGGCCCTACTGTTGGTATGTGCCCGCTAGCACGGACCAGATGGTGCTGCGTGGAGAGACTTGATTTGGACTTGATTTGTTTGTTGCCAACTCTGGTTGTCTCCCTACATAAGCTACTGCTGACAAGAGCTAGCGCTCTTCGGTCAAGATTATCATTAGGCGAGAGAGGCTTCGCGTGGGATGAAAGAAAGATTACTTGCAAGAACCGGAAACTGCAAATGCATCAGAGTGTATTACATATCAAACTGAGCCTTCTGAAAATCGGACTTTTGAATCTTGGGGATGAGCTTACGATCTGGGCTTGTGAGGGAGGTGGCGTTCTCGACCCCTGAACGCGACCGAGAACGCGACCGGGAACGCGACCGCGACCGCGACACGCTGTCCTTGCCCTTTGAGCTACCAGCACCACGGAAGAGGCGCCCAAGAAATACCATCGAGCAAGGCGGACGCTACCGCAGGCCACTGTCACAGCCAGACCCATCAGCCGACGACTCCGATATCATCCCGATTGAAAGCAGCCAGCCCGACCCTCGAACCAGGAGGAGCGCCACGACCAACAAAGACCTGCTCGTCGCCTTGACCGACATCATTCGGCAACAGACTGAGACCATCAGAAACCTCGAACGCGAAACTAAAGAGATCAGAGAGAACCAACAGGCCATCATCGACCACAATGTCAAGCTTATCGACGAAGTCGCAGAGCTCAAAGCGCGCGTCGACGACCTCGTGGCAGCGGCAGCCTCGGGTGCGCGTTCCTGGGCCGCGGTGGCTGGTGCGAGCGTGCCTGGGGGGCCGAGCGCCACTTCCGGAACGCCACCGAGTCAGCCGCACGCTAGCAGACCTAACCTCGCTCCTAGCGACGTGCCCAACGTTACAGTAGACATCTCCAGAGCAGATGGCGAACATGGCAGAATGTCAGCGGGTACGGTCAGAGCAGCGGTGGAAAAGGAAATGCGCACGATGGAGAGTCACGGGAACTGGCGATGCCGGGCGGTCACCGCCGACCACGCCACCCAGAGCCGCATCAGGATCGCGTGTAGAGATGAAGACGAGCACGAGCTTGTCAAGAAAGCAGCAGAGAAGATCGGTGCAGGCTCGCGCGTGTTACGCGATGAGCTCTTCCCAGTCAAGGTCGACAACGTCAAGAGAACTGCAGTGCTAGACGAGAAGGACGAAATTAGGCCAGGAGCCGCGGAAGCTTTTGGCGGAGAGAATGGAACGACGGTTGCCAAGATCGCGTGGCTGAGTAAGAGGGATGTCCCAAAGGCGTATGGGTCTATGGTAGTGTACGTGACTAAGAAGAGCGATGCAAGGAGGCTCGTCGCAGAAGGCTACTTCCACGCTGGTGGAGAGTCTGGCACGACGAGCGCTTTCGAACACCGGCCACGGCCCGGGCAATGCTACAACTGCCAGGAGCTCGGCCACAAAGCGTACCAGTGCAGAAAGACGCAGAGATGCGGGCGATGCGCCAAAGACGGTCACCACCACAAGAGCTGCAGCGAAACAGTGATGAAGTGTGTGCTGTGCAGAGGACCGCACGAGTCGTTCAGCAGAAACTGTCGGATGCTCTACCCACCTCAGCATGAATAGAGCATTCCGCATGATCCAGCTCAATGTCAGAAAGCAAGGTGAAGTACACGACAGCCTGATGAACGACGAAGAGATGCAAGATGTGACAGTAATAGCCATCCAGGAGCCGCACGCGCGGAGAATGCAAGGCCGGCTGCTGACAACGCCTATGCTCCATCACAAGTGGACTAAGATGGTGCCGTCGACCTGGCGAGAGGGGAGGTGGCCGATACGGAGCATGCTGTGGGTGAGCAGAGAAGTGGAGGCGGAGCAGGTGCGGATTGAGTCGCCGGACTTGACAGCAGCGATCATCCGGCTGCGGGAGCGGCGAGTGTTGGTGGTGTCGGTGTACATACCAGGAGGAGACCCGCAGGCGCTGCGAGACGCATGCAACAAGCTAGACGAGGCGATTACGGAGGTGAGACGAAGGGCCGGCACAGTGGTGGACGTGGTGCTGGCTGGCGACTTCAACCAACACGACCAGCTGTGGGGAGGGGAGGACGTGACGATGGTCAGACAGGGCGAAGCAGACCCGATCATCGACCTGATGACAGAGCACGCACTCAGCAGTCTGCTCCCGCGCGGCACCAAGACGTGGCAAGGCGGAGACTACGAGACGACGATCGACTTGGTGCTAGCGTCGAGTGAGCTGACAGATGCAGTGACGAGATGCGCGATCTGTGCAACCGAACACGGCTCTGACCACCGGACGATCGAGACAGTCTTCGACAGCTCGGTGCCGGCGCCGTCGCAGCAGCAGCAGGAGCGGCTTCTACTCAAAAACGCACCGTGGAAAGCAATCAGGGACAGGATCTCCAGGACGCTTGGTGCGACGCAGCCAGTGGGCACGACGCAGCAGAGAACGGACAAACTGATGGCGGCGGTGCTGGAGGCGGTGCACGCACTGACTCCCAGAGCTAGGCCGTCACCGTACGCGAAGAGATGGTGGACGCAAGACTTGACACAGTTACGCCGCGTCTACACGCATTGGAGGAACCGAGCGAGAGCGGTGAGACGCTCAGGAGGTGCTAGGTCGGATCTGGAAGAGACGGCAAAGGGAGCGGCGAAGCAGTACCACGATGCCATTCGACAGCAGAAGAGAAAGCACTGGGATGACTTCCTGGCGGACAACGATAACATCTGGAACGCGGCTAAGTACCTGAAGGCGGGTAACGAGGCGTTTGGATCAGTCCCAGCACTTTGCAGAACGGACGGAACGACTACGACCGACCACGGGGAGCAAGCCGAAGAGCTGCTCAGCACTTTCTTCCCTCCGCTTCCCAGCCATATCGACGACGAAGGACACAGGCCGCAGCGAGCGCCTGTAGAAATGCTGACTATCACGCTCGAAGAGGTGGAACGGCAGCTGCACGCTGCAAAGTCATGGAAAGCACCTGGAGACGACGGACTGCCGGTCATAGTGTGGAAGCAGATCTGGCCGGTGGTCAAAGACCATGTTCTTGCGCTGTTTCGACAGTCGCTAGAAGAGGGATCGCTGCCCAGCCAATGGAGACATGCTAAGATCATCCCGCTCAAGAAGCCGGGCAAGGAAGACTACACCATTGCAAAAGCCTGGAGGCCGATCTCACTGCTTGCCACGCTGGGCAAAGTGCTGGAGTCGGTGGTGGCAGAGAGAATCTCGCACATGGTCGAGACGCACGGGTTGCTGCCCACCAACCACTTCGGAGCGCGCAAGCAGCGATCAGCGGAGCAAGCACTGGTGCTTCTCCAAGAACAAATCTACACCGCGTGGCGGGGCCGGCGAACTGTCAGCCTGATCAGCTTCGACGTCAAGGGAGCGTACAACGGAGTGTGCAAGGAAAGACTGCTGCAGAGGATGAAAGCGCGAGGCATACCAGAGAGGCTGTTGCGGTGGGTAGAGGCCTTCTGCTCACGGCGAACCGCATCGATCCAAGTCAACGGACAGGCGTCCGAGGTTCGAGAGCTGCCTCAGGCAGGTCTGCCACAAGGGTCGCCTCTGTCTCCTATTTTGTTTCTCTTTTTCAATGCGGACCTGGTGCAACGACGCATTGACACATACGGTGGTGCGATCGCGTTCGTGGATGACTTCACCGCGTGGATCACGGGCCCGACAGCGCAAAGCAACAGGGAGGGTATCGAAGCGATCATCAAAGACGCACTAGACTGGGAACGGAGAAGCGGGGCGACGTTCGAAGCAGAGAAGACGGCCGTTATCCACTTCACTCGCAAAGCATACAAGAGCGCCGCAGATCCTTTTGTCATCAAGGGGCAGAGCGTGTCGCCCAAGGACCACGTCAAGATACTCGGCGTGCTCATGGACGCCGGGCTCAAGTACCACAAGCACGTCGCAAGAGCAGCTGCAAAGGGGCTGGAGGCAGCACTGGAGCTCAGGAGGCTGAGAGGGCTCTCGCCCACGGTGGCACGGCAGCTGTTCACGGCGACGGTCGCGCCGACGGTAGACTACGCGTCAAACGTGTGGATGCACGCCTGCAAGGACAAACTCGCAAGGCCCATTAATAGAGTGCAGAGAGTAGGAGCACGAGCGATCGTAGGGACGTTCGTCACGGTGGCGACATGGGTGGCAGAGGCAGAGGCGCACATCTCGAGCGCGCAAGAGCGATTCTGGAAGCGAGCAGTCAAGCTGTGGACCGACATCCACGCGTTGCCTGAGACCAACCCACTGCGAAGAAACACGTCGCGCATGCGCAAGTTCAGGAGACAGTACCGCTCGCCGCTCTATCAGGTGGCAGAAGCGCTCAAGGACATAGAGATGGAGCAGATGGAGACAATCCGGCCATGCGTCTTGGCGCCATGGGAGAAGAGAGTGCAGGCGGTGACTGAGGATGCGGCGCAGAGGCTCGAGGCTAACTGGGCGGTACGCATTGCGGTAAGCAGTTCGTCGCGCAACGGGATAGTCGGGATGGGAGGTGCGATCAGGATACAGAACAACGAAACACGGTCGTTCTCTACTACACTAGGCAAGAGAGAGGAGCAGAACCCATACTCGGCAGAGCTGGCGGCAATGGCCGAGGCGCTGAGCAGGCTGCCAAAGCTCAGGTTTCGCAACATCGCACTGACAACAAGGAACAAAGCGGCTGTGCTCACGCTGAGAAGACCTCGGCAGCAGTCGGGCCAAAGCTACATCAGCCAGTTCTACAAGACCGTGCAGACGCTGAGAAGAGACGGTAACACGGTGACAGCGCTGTGGTTGCCTGCAAGCGAAGACTGCGAGCTCGCACACCTCGCCAAGCAGGAGGCAAAGACGTCAACAAGACCAAACGCCACGCCGCAGACACAGCTTCCTAGGATGCGATCGACTACCCACAACATTGCGCGTAAGCAAGGCAACGCCAAGAAGGTACCAGAAAAAGTAGGAAACTACTCTAAGCGAATTGACGCGGCACTGCCAGGGAAGCACACACGACAACTCTACGACCAGCTATCGCGGAAAGAGAGCAGCGTGCTCGCACAGCTCAGAACAGGCATGGCACAGCTGAACACGTATCTACATCGAATTAAAGCTTGCAACACAGACCAGTGTGGATGCGGGCAGGCGGCAGAGACAGTGGAGCACTTTTTGTTCCGATGCAGACGGTGGACAGCACAGCGAACAGAGATGCTGCAGTGCACGCAGACAGGCAGGGGAAACATGTCGCTCTACCTGGGCGGTAAAGCAGCGACAGACGACGCGAAGTGGGCGCCAGACATGGACGCAGTGCGAGCGACGATTCGATTCGCGATGGCGACAGGAAGACTTGACGCAAATTGATGTCTGACGACTGGATAAACCTTATCTACTAACACAAACTCATCAACAACCTTGTGCAGCATAGAGCAGACAGCGCTTCAGCTGCCGAAGATAGGACGCTGAACACTTGGAGAGTCTCTTGGAGATGCCGACTCTGAGCCAGTCTGCCACTAACAATACTAACCTACGAGCGCTTGATGAGAGACAGTAGATAGAGAACAAGCGACCTAGATATAGAGCAAGGGCTTTGATTCGAACAACAAGTGGCATGGAGAAGCGAGTCAAAGAAGACACAGGGGCTAGTGAGGCCGCGATGTAGCATAAGCAGAGTAGTAGCAGACCAGCGTTAGTAGCCCTTTCGGCTCGGCCGCCGGGCGTAAATAAATTGTGTGTGTATTACATATCGCGGGATTGAAGACATATCATGGAAGTTTTCACGTTTAGATATGGTCGGCGTCGCACTATACCCCGGGCTGGCTGACTTCAAAGCCGGACTTATCACAGTTGCGCTTGCTATAGCGTCTAAGTGCTTGATTGACAAGGCGACGGCATGGATGAAACAACACTTACTAATCCTTGGCAGTTGGTCACATGCAAGTGAGGGCATCAAAGAGATATCGCGAGTGCAATAGTCAAAATCACTACTTATCTCCTCTCGTTTACATGCTGTCATCGTTTAAACTTCCATCTATTGCGTTCACGCTTCAAATTCTTGCTAAGATGCTGACCGCCTTAGCTAGACTCGCCACCTCCTTGGTCAGTTGTGCCCGGCACCGCTTCAGTACTGGCGCTTCGCCCGCAATCTCCTCCAACGCATCAGCAGAGAGCTGGCTTACAAAGATGGGTGAGAAAAGCGCTAGTGGACTTTCGTCACTCTCCAAGAGGTAGTGGATCACCGACTGTCTACAGACGCTGTCGACAAAGGTCTTGCGACAAACCTTGTAATACGACTTCAAGATGCCGTGTATATCCTGGACGACGTGCTGCTCGTTGCTCATCGAGCGAACAGGCTGTAAAGCATGCTCGAGACGGACAACCGTACCATGGCTACCGTTATGGAAAGCGTTCTTTTTGACGTGGGCAGTGGTCTTTTCCTGCCGACTTCCAAAGATTAGTCAAATAGAGAAGACCTTATCATAGTTTACATGTGCTTACCTCCGCTGGAGATTGTCGTTGAAGTAGTGATTCATGGTCATAGGAGTATTGCTCTTTTCTACCTTGAGAAGGAATCCAGCGCAAACGATAGCGTTCTGATACCGCCTATTCAGCTCGTCAAACAATTTGCCGGCCAACGCGGCGCGAACATTGCGGTTGTTGCAAATGGAAACCAGAGCTGAAGCAATGAATCGGTGGACTAGGACGATAATGTCAGCCTGGCACCTTAGTTTATACCGTACAGGGTGAACTGCAACCTCACGTGACTCTACGTCACTTGCTTACTCATCGTAGTTGTGTATATAATCGCTCTATGTAGCTCACTCAATACAAAAACCTTCTTTCTCTTTTTGCCCTGTCTCTTTCATCCGACAGATGTTGGAGACTTGATTGCTCCTTCTCGTAGTTGTGACGGTCGCTCTTATATTTCTCGAACTTGAGCTTGTATATTTCCGTGTCTTCCTTATATGCTCGCTGGCCCGCGGCCGTAAGGTCGGAGAGGGATCGTGGATTTTCGAAGTTCGCCCCTGGGGTGTATTCGCTGATTTCGGGAAGTTCTGGTGATATCGGCTCTATCCGTAGCGGAGCGGCTGTTGTAGGACTGATATAGTTCCATATATTATAAGCTGCAGATCTGTTTTGCAGCTGCATAAACCATACGCGCCAGTCGCTGGTTTCGCGCAGCTGTACTGTTGCGTCGCGTTGCGTCGTCATTGTCGTTTGTATGGTATTTAGTCGAGGCAGTGAGACTCTTAATTGTCAGATTGGTATGATGAATAGATGTAGATTGTTGAGAATAACTGGGTTCAGTCCAGGGTGGAAGGTGTTCGGGAGTCACATGATATGCTGTTGTGGCAGGCACTGCCTGGTGGGCAATGGCACTCACAATGGCAGTGTGAGTCTTACACACAACACGATAGTCAATACAATACGTTGCAGCCACCCCGCCTTGTCCCTCTCCTACTCGGTTATCCATGGTAGTCATACTACCAGAGGGACCTTGTTCCAATAGGTTATGAGCCCCGGTTGCCAAAACTGATGTCATTGTTTTGATCCCACCAGAGTCGCGCAGGACTCAGATTCGAGAAGGAATCAAACCTCAAGAGTCACGAAGGAATCAAACCTCAAGAGTCACGAAGGACTCAGCTACGATTCGCGAAAGGAATCGAAACATCTACCAGAGTCGCGCAGGACTCAAATTTGAGCAGGAATCAAACACCACCAAGGTCGTGGAGACCCTAGCCCCAACTCACGGAGGAACGATCACATACCCAAGTCGCGCAGGACTCAGATTCAGCAATCGAACACAAGAAGCCGTGTGCAACGCAGTTGACACGCAAACACATCTACTCTTCTTCTCCACGCCTGAGAACCGACAACAACTGCACTACCCGCAGCATATTGCCTACATATATAACGCACGCATACACCGCATGCACCGCTTGTAGTGACTGCACCGTCTGCAACGCCTGCACTACCCGCAACTGATACGTGCAAGCTTCTACACACATGATGGCCGAAGAGAAGGAAGAATGGAAGATTCCGAAACTCACAGCTGAGAATCATGATGCTTGGTTCCGCCGGAACAAAGTCAAGCTCAAGGGAAAGAGGGTCTTCTATGTCTGCGAAAGAACCTTGGCAGATCAATGTCGGATCGCTACCGCCGGAGAACTGTCGGATGCTATGAGGGAAATGGACATCACAGATGAGACTGTCAAGGCCCACATCAACATCGACAAAAGAGACAAGTACCTGGAAGATGAAGCCACCGCAATCGATCTCTTGTTCAGGTCTCTCAGCGAAGAGGACCAAGCCCTTATTGACGAGTACGATACTGCCTTCCACTTCTGGGCTTACTTGCGCATGAAGTACAGTCAAACCGACGCTACAGCCGCCAACATGTATATGACCAAAATTCAGACATTCACATTTAGTCCTGAGAGCACAATTGTCGGATCGTGGGAAAAGCTAAAGGACTACCGACGCAAGCTCGTGGCAGCAGATGCCGACACCAACGGAGCCTACAAAGACTCCGCACTGCTACTTGTCCTCATCAGATCACTCCCAAAGAAATTTGGGACTACGATCGACACTTTGAACGCCCAGCTGAACCTCACTGTCGAACAAAAGCTAAAGTTGTTGGAAGAGAAGGAAGTCCGAGACCAGCAAGATACTGATGAACAAGCTCATCTAGCTTTCCGAAAGGTCGCCAAGTACGCCCCACCGCACAAGCGTGTGAACAAGGACTTGTTATCTTCGTCCGACTCAGAGTCCAGCACCAAGCCCAGCATCCAGTGCTACCTCTGTGGCGATGCACACTATATCCGGGACTGTGTGAAGCTTGGGAAGGCTCGAAGGCTTCTTGGGGAGTATGAAGCCGAGAGGAGGAAGAGGAAGAAGAAATCATCCTCTGCAACATCCCCCAAGCCTCCCGCTAAGACACCTGAGCAAAAGAGGTCTTACAAGAAAACTGGCAAAGCATATGGAGCCGAAGAAGCCAGGTCAGAGTCAGAGCTGGAGACATCAACCGATACTTCAGACTTGGAAGACGAGGAAATTGAGACATGTCGTCTCTCTAAAGACATACTCAGTAAGGCATCTCCATCTACCTGGGCCGGCGACACTGGCGCCTCCTCACACATGTCTGACCAACCCTCGCTGTTTAGACGAATGATCAAGATCAAGCGAAGACTTGTTCGGGTTGGAGGGGGAGAACTACACGCAGACTGGAAAGGAGAAGCCCAAATGGTATGCAAGGATGGATCTTCGACATGGCTTTCAGATGTACTGCTGGTACCTAACCTTGGAGTCAATTTGTTATCAGGGAGACGAATTTGCGCAGCAGGCATGAAGGGATGTTTTAATTCCCACACACTGTCCTTCAAACTAGGGAAGAAGACGATCATTAAAGCAACTATGGACGATGGTCTCTACGTAGTGTCACACATTGCAGATGGATACCAAGAGACGGCATTTCTGGGAAAAGAACTCTATGCACCAGCCCTAGATACAGAAGTCCTTCACACACCAACTGAGTCCGAACTCAAGGCTAGTGAAAGGGAGAGATACTTGCTGTACCACAGACGCTTTGCACACCTAGGACCTGCAAAGATTGCCAAACTCCACGAAGTCACAACGCTCCAGAACAAGATTCGAGTCCCAGTGAAGAAGGAAATCTGCGAAGTCTGCGCCCTGACAAAGATGAGGAACAGCATCCCTAAGCA
This sequence comes from Lizonia empirigonia, assembly GCA_009982855.1. Lineage (NCBI taxonomy): Eukaryota > Fungi > Ascomycota > Dothideomycetes > Pseudoperisporiaceae > Lizonia > Lizonia empirigonia. The sequence continues at coordinate 60,077 of JAADKA010000030.1, forward strand.
ATTGAGAGACCACAAAGCTGAGAAGCTAGCTCTGGTACAGTTTGACATTGCAGGACCCTTTCCAACATCTCTGCGAGGCAACCGATGGTTTCTCCTTATTATTGACAGCTACACGCGGAAGAACTGGGTTATCCCGTTGAAGCAGAAGGGAGACGCACAAAAGGAACTCAGAGCCTGGAAGATTTTTGTTGAACATCAGACCGACGAGAAAGTCAAAGCTGCTGGGACTGACAACGCGCCAGAACTCTTGCAACAAGTTGAGGAATGGAGAGTCACACATGGAGTTGAACTGCAGCCTACCACAATTGCGTCATCACATCAGAATGGACCAGCCGAGCGAAATATCCAAACTGCAGAAGCTAGCATGAGAGCAATGCTCAAGGACGCTGGTTTGCCAATTGAGTTCTGGGACGAAGCTGTGGAAGCCGACACGTACATGCGAAACCGCACTGATACAGGACCTACAATGAATGGAAAGCGAGTCAGCCCCGAAGAGGCTTTTACAGGAAAAACGCCATCTATTGATCACATCCGTGTATGGGGAGCAATTGCTACTCCTACATCCACCCTAAGACAATTCCAGCAGATCAACGACACGACAAGCTTGTGGACCGCGGCAGAGTTGGGGTATTCATGGGATATTCTGAGACAACAAACAAGCAGTTCAAGTCCTACTCGCCAGAACTAGAATATACCTCAAGATCAAGCCGTATATCAGTAGACGAACACACACCTGGAGGGAGAGTCGAACTACGGTTGCGGAACATTCTGGCTGGATCACAGGGAACGCCAAATACTATGCCAGACCGAAAACCAAGAGGAAGACCAAGGAAAAATCCTACTCCTGCTCAAACGACTGCTGCTCAACTAGATCCTACTCAACGAGTTCCTGCAGAACCGACTCCTGCAGAACCAACTTCTGCAGATCCTACCGAACAAGCCACTGTGGAACAGATGGAACCACCTCCTGCGGAACAAGTGGAACCAACTCCTAATCCAATCAAGCGTGGAAGAGGAAGACCAAGGAAGCTGACTACCGCTCCTCCTACCACCGTCTCACAAGATGAGCGAGTACCGGATCTGACGACTAAAGAACCTGAGGAACCAGCCCAATCCTTGCCGGAAGCCCCACGATACTTCACGAGACAGTCTAAACGCAAGAGATCTGGAGAAGATACTGCTGAGGATGAAAGACTCTGTAAGATTATCAAAGCTATGCTGGCGCAAGTCAATCTCACGGACGAACAAGCCCAGACAATTGAGAAGGCCTTCCCAGCAACGGAGATCGCAGGAATTCGGATTCCCCAGACATATCAACAAGCTATCCACGACCCAAAGTACGGAAATAAGTGGAAAGCAACGGTGCTGGAGGAGATAATCTCGCTAATGGAAAACGGAACCTGGGAAGAAGTCTTACGGCCAAAAGATGCCAACATGGTTGATTCAAAGTGGGTTTTTACAATCAAAACCAAGCCAGACGGAACAATTGAACGATTTAAAGCACGCCTTGTGGCACGTGGCTTCACCCAAGTACATGGAATCGACTACAACGAGACCTTTGCGCCGACTGTCCGCATGGATACCTTGCGTCTATTCCTGGCTACTGTCGCAGCAGAAGACCTGGAATGTTTCCATTATGATATCAAGAATGCGTTCACTGAATCTCACCTCAAGGAACAGATTCTCCTTAAACAACCTGAAGGAGTTCATGTCAAGAAAGGACATGTCCTGAAAGTGCTTCGAAGCCTGTACGGACTGAAGCAGGCTGTTCGCGACTGGAACCTGTTGATAAAGAAAGAGCTTCTTGCATGGGGGTTTGTGCAAAGCCTTGCAGATCCTTGTATGTTTGTCCATGAGGAAAGAAAGATTCGAATCCTAGTCTACGTTGACGACGTTCTTGCAGCGGCAAAGGAGCAATCCCAAACTGAGTGGTTCTGGAAGAAGCTTTCTGGACGATTCAACGCCAAGAACCTGGGGGAGGTACACAAGGTCCTTGGAGTGCGAGTCACACGAGACAGAAAGAACCGCACAATCCTCCTTGACCAAGAGCAATACCTGCGCGCAGTACTTGACAAGTTTGGAATGTCAAGCAAGAAGCATAAGGACAAGAAGATCCCATCTGCCGATTACACCTCATTCAGACCGGCTACTGACAACGACACTCGAATTGACACAACTGAGTACCAGCAAGGAATTGGAAGTCTGATGTTCGCTATGGTTCTCACACGTCCAGATATTGCATTCACCCTTGGGAAGCTAAGCCAATACATGAGCGATCCAGCAGAACATCATGGCCATGCACTGAAAAACCTGCTACGGTATCTCCGATCGACAGTCTCAATGAAACTACGCTACGGACCAGGGGGAGCACACTCACAATTTGTCATCTACTCTGATGCTGACTGGGCAAGCGACATCGTGGACCGAAAGAGCGTTTCAGGAAGCACGGCAATGTTCTATGGAGGGCCAATATCATGGTCTAGCAAGAAGCAACGGTCAGTTGCTACATCAAGCTGCGAGTCTGAGTACATGGCACTATCAAAATGCTGCAAGCAAGGCCAGTGGATTGCTCAAGTGTTCAGAGACCTTGGGTTCCCAAAGTACATTGGAAAAGACACCAACAAGGTTCAGATGCTGGGAGACAACCAGGGCGCCATCGCACTTACAAAGAACCCTCACCTCCACGAAAGATCAAAGCACATCGACGTCTGTTATCACTTTGTCAGGGACCTGGCAGAACAAGGTAAACTTGATGTGGCCTATGTGCCGACTGCAGACATGGTTGCAGATGGAATGACAAAGCCTTTGCAGCGAGTTGCATTTGAGAGATTCAAGAACCAACTGGGAGTTATTTATGGACCGGACCTGTCCTGAGGGGGAGTGTTGAGAATAACTGGGTTCAGTCCAGGGTGGAAGGTGTTCGGGAGTCACATGATATGCTGTTGTGGCAGGCACTGCCTGGTGGGCAATGGTACTCACAATGACAGTGTGAGTCTTACACACAACACGATAGTCAATACAATACGTTGCAGCCACCCCGCTTTGTCCCTCTCCTACTCGGTTATCCATGGTAGTCATACTACCAGAGGGACCTTGTTCCAATAAATAGGGTAATATTGTGGTGTTGTAGTGTTGTGGCAGAGTGAGATTCTGATGAGAGCTTAGGTCTGGCATATAAGCACGAATACCAATTATTATTGAGAAAGAATGACTCTCTCAGTCATGGCATGTAAGTGTGTAGATTGGAGTCTGCTCTACTCAGGGGCTAAATACAGGATTATCGGTCACGTGGTGCTAGCCTGATTAGGACAGTGCAATTCCACTTTCCAACAATTATTAACGTACCTCACAAGCGAGCTGGCCACACAAGCGAGCTGGCCACCTGCGCCAAGACCCTACCAAAATCAGTACTGTACATGACCGTAGAGCACCGTCAAGGATAGTAATTAATAATAATTTAATTTAGAGTGCTACCTGGTTCCCTTTCGGGTCTATAAACACTATGTACTCGTCTCCGTGTACAGGGCCAACATGCTCTAGTCGAGCTAAACACCCCTGCCTCTTCCCTCGCTGCGTTTCTCCGTGCAAGTTCCGCTCCTTCCTCGTCGGTGCTGCCCTGTTGTAGGGGAGCAGAAGGGCTTGTGTGGTTCTTAGCCTATAGCTGCAAACGGGGACCACCCCCGGTATTAGTCTGTTCTACCTCAAGGGCTACTCTGAACTGCTCTAGTAGCCCCGTGTCCAGTAGCCATCTCCCTGCCGCCGCGACTTTCTCCCAGTCACGGAGTAGTCGGGGAAGGTCCGTCGTGCCTGCCCTCTCCATCAGTTTGAGCCTCGCCTCCTTCTGGTCCGGGCAAAACGAGAGGATGTGTGTGAGGGTCTGCCTCGAGTGACCGCATGTGCAGGCTGGGTCGGCACCTGGCACCCCTATGCCCGCTAACCATGCCTTAAGCCCCAGTACTTCCGTGCGGAGTAGCACGATCGCTGTAGCCACGTGTTTAGGGACGTCGTCGTACAGGTGGAGGGGTTGGAACTCCCAGCCCTCTTTCCATGTAGGTGCCGATCTGCGTTGCTTCGCTGCCGCGCATTCCCACCTCTCCTTCCATTTCTCTGTGAGATCACGGGCTATCTCCTTGACTTTGCTCCTGGATTGGATCTGCCGGCCGCGGGTCCTGCCCTCTTTTCCCATGCTGGCCAGCGAGGCCTGGCGTTGGGTCTCTCTTTCCTCCACGATCGTGTCGCCGGCCCGGCGCACACCTATGTCCGTCGCTGGCTGGGCGATGTGTCTGGCTGGTCTGCCCCTTCTCGCTGCTCGTCCTCCTGTCCTGGCGGACTGCCACACCTCCTCTAGTGCTGTCTTGATTTGCCTAGTGACTGAGTGGTTCGCTGTTGTGACTGCCCACTGTAGTGCCACTGTCCTGATGTACAGGGCCAGTGGTGGTGTGCCACTTTCCTTCTCGATTGCTGCTATTGGCGTCCTCTTATAAGCCCCAAGTGTCTTCCGTAGGCATTTGTTCTGGACGATGAGGAGTTTTCGAAGCGCTGTCTCACGGATTCCGGTACCTCCCTTGCCAGCGGACCATATCTGGGAGCCGTACACCATGATTGGCCTCGTGACCGCTGTGTAGATCAGTCTCGATTTGCGTACTGACGGTCCCCATGACGACGCCGTGATTCTGGACATGGCTTGGAATGCTGCCTCCCCCTTCGCCGCTGCCTTCTGGATGTGGGTCTTCCATGAGAGTTTAGGGTCCACCCACACTCCTAACACTCTCATAGATGTGACCAACTCCGCTGGCTGGTCTCCTACCGTGACCGTGGAGAGGAGGTCTCCCCCCCTGTTCCGTCTCCTCGTGAGGTGCATTAGTTGGTATTTCTCCGGCGCAAACCTAGCTCCGAAGCGCGATGCCCACTGCTCGCACCGCGTGTGGGCAGTGGCGAGCCTCCGGCAGTTGTCCGCGGCGGACGGTCCCCACGCCATGATGTTGGTGTCGTCTACAAACCCGAATCCCAGACATTTGTCTTGGACTGTACCCAGGTCCTGGAGGAGGTCGGATATGAAGAGGAGGAAGAGTATTGGTGAGAGAGTCGATCCCTGGGGAATGCCAGTATTGGTCTCTATCCATGGGCTGTCGAAGTCGTTAAAGCTTATCTTCGTCCGTCTGTTCTTGAGGAACGCCTCCACATATACTACTATCCACTCTGGGAATCCCTTCCGTCGGAGGACCCACGTGAGTCGGTCGTGGGCTACGTTGTCGAAGGCTCCTGCTAGGTCTAGCGCCAGTACCGAGACCACTGGTTGCCCCGCACCCCACGCCGTGGTTACTGTGCCTGTGAGTAGTTCCATCGCCGTGAGTGTGGACCTGTTCTTGCGGGCTCCCATTTGGTTCCAGGGTGTGAGCTCCCTGTCTTCCATCGCGGCTGTGATCTTGTTTGCGACAATTTTTTCGACGATTTTTGCCATCGTGTTTTCGAGGGCGATAGGCCGGTAGCTGCCTGGGAGAGAGTAGTCCTTTTTCTTCTCCTTCCTAAGTACCACTGTGGTTGACTCCTTTAGGCACATGGGGACGTCTCCGTCCCTGAGCATTTGAGTAATCGCGGCAGCGGCGCTGTCTGCTATGTCTTCTTTAAGGACCTTCCACACTTCGTTTTGGATCTGGTCAGGGCCTGGGGCCTTGTTGTTGGGAAGCATGGCTATAACCTCCGTGAGCTCGTCTGGGGATATCTCTGGTGATAAGTCGAAGCGTGGGTGCGTCTGGTTCGGGTCGATGTCTGATAGGTCCGCCGCCCCGCTCGCCGGGAAGAACCGTTCTCCCAGGATTTGGGCCTTTGCGCCGTTTGAGGTCTCCGCTTCGTCTTGTTCGTGCCTTCGGAGTGGGGGTACGTTCACTGACTGCCCCTGTCCGCCTTCAACCTTTCTACTCCATTTCGACAGGTTCCACAAACCCTTGTTGTGGGCGTTGGCCTCGTTGTCGTCATTTGTCAGGTCTGCCACGACTTTCCTCCACCGCGTCCTTGCGTTCGACCGCAGGGTGCGCTTGAGCTGGTTGCGGAGTGACTTCCAGTTCCTTTCGCTGTCCTCGGTGTGGTCCCGTTGGAAGGCCCTTCTTGCCCTTTTGATCTCTCCCAGGATCTCTGTGGCTTCTGGGGACCAGTCTGGCCTGGCCTTGTCACTAATCCTTTTCCTTGGGCAGTGGTTCTCCAGGGCAGTTCCGACCTGTTTGATCAGTCCCTCGAGTGCCCACCTGCCTGTGGCCTGGGCCCACTCCCCGTGGCCCACCGCAACCTTGATCTTGTCCCAGTCAGCTTTTTTCAGGGCGAAACGTTTGTTCGTCTTCCTGGCTATCGGTCCTGTGCCTATGCGGATTTCGATGGGGATGTGGTCGCGGGTAATAGCCCAGTCTTCCCTTGGCCGGTACATTATGATTCTGTCTGCTGTCGCCCTGCTGGCGAATCCCAGGTCGATGACTGTGTGGAGGGGTCCCCTCCTCCACGTTGGTACTCCTGGTTCGTTAAGGAGGCGGAGCCCCCATTTGACCATATTTGCCCTTAGGCGTTCCGCCTGCGGTTCCCCGGGCGCAGCCTTTCCCGTCCACTCTGGGTGGTGCGCGTTGAAGTCCCCGATCACTAGTGTTGCAGTTGTTGGGTGGGTTCCGTGGAGGAGGTTCTCGATGGCTGGCCATGCTTCGATGTCCTCCGCTGTTTCCCTACCCGCTCCTATGGGTGGGCTGTACACGTTGATCAGGTGGGTCCATGTTCCCTGCGTTCTTATACGGATCCCCTCTGTGAGGTCTGTGGCGACAGTGCCTTCGATCTCTGTCTGCGGGATCTGGTCATACACTAGGAACACTACCTTCATTCCTTGGTGTAGGGTCCGACTCAGTCGATAGTTCTTGGGACAGTATGTCTTCCCCCTCGCGTTCTCTCCAACCATGGGTTCCTGGATGGCGATCACCGGGAACGAGGCCGGGTCGATCGAGTCCAGGAATGGCCTCGCCGCTCCTCCATTCGCGTTTCCGCAGTTGTATTGGATGATGTTCAGACCACTCATTGAGTGGATCGGATCACATCCTCAGTCTGCGTGTTACTGTCCTCGGCCTCCGCGCGGAAGGTAAAGATTCGTTGTTGGCCTGGGGCGTTGGCCGCCCGGCTCATGTGGGTGGGGCGGCCAACCGCGATCCTCCTCTTGTTACTTCCTGCGACGGGGATGGTGGTCCATTCTGCGTCGTCTCCCCGGCTCGACCCTGCTCGGCTGGCGAGGGTGGAGCCTCCGAGGCTGTGGGTTGTACTGGCTCCTCCGGCTCCATGGTTGGATTGGATCTGGAGGGTTTGCCACTGGAGCCCCTTCTTGGTCTCCTCGTTCTTGCTTCGGAACGCCTGGTAGGCCCTGCACTGCCGTGTCATCCATGCCTTGTGACCCTTCTGTTTACAGCACGCACAGCTGGCCTTCGCGTCTTCGGTGTTCTTGCATCCCCTGGTGGCGTGGTCCTCAGCGCAGTGGCCGCACACTTCCTTGGGGGCGTTGCATACGGATTGGGTGTGTCCCCACTTCCAGCATTTGAAACACTGGCCGTCTGTCAGCGACACGTCCCAGAGCTGGACTGGATGCCACTCGGCTCCCATCAGGAAGCCTGATTTGACCAGTTTTTTCTGGTTCTCTTCCGTTCCTACGTTCATCAGGAGGGACCCCTTCTTTTGCTTGCCTCCTTCCCTCCTGGAAGTGAGGTTTTTGTCTGAGTAGAGCCATGCGACTCTTTCAATCCTGATGTTCGGGTTCCTCGTATGGGCCTGGTTGATCCATTCGTCGTTTTCTGCGCACTTGCTATTTCTGACTGGTGTGTTTAGCGGGATGCCTGACACCATGACCAGGTGTGGTTTCCGGATGAGCTTCATGCCCTCGGCGCCCTGTAGGCCCGTTTGGATGATCTGGTCGCGGCGGGCCGCGTCCCTGACCACCACCGACACCTTGTGCACGGACCTTGGGTGGGTGATGATCGCGCGAGCGTCCGGTATCGCCACCCGGATACGCTCCAATTGGGCCTGTGGGGACTCTCTTTCTGCCCCCTCCATTCCCTCCATCCTCAGCTCAATCTTCGCCGGCTGGTTTGTGCAAGGATAGTAATTAAGAATCGTAATAGGCTATTCTACTCAGAATCTACTAATACTTCTTGCTTACACGTACGTGCGTTATGCCCTGCCTCGCCGCAGCGTCCATAGCGTCGTTGGCTAGGCTCACCTGCCTCAACGCGCACCCTCTTCTTTGCCTTCTTCCCATCACTACGCGCCTCAAACTCCTTAAGGGTCGTCAGTCGTACGCCCTCCTCAATCGTTAAGATACCCTGCTGCTGTATACGCTTCCTTTTATGCGATCTACGCTTGAGAGGTGGTGCTTGCCCTAGAAGATGATGAAGGGTGGGATCGACCAGCCCCATCGCATTGATCCCTTGGATCACTGTAGTCCACTCTCAATTGCCCTGCTGAACGCTCTTTGGCCGTCCTCGACGCTCAGAACTAGTGACTACTGCTCCAGTTGATATCATGCCCATCATGAAGCCAGCCTCGTCAAAGTTGTAGGTGTCGTCATCAAGGATACCATACTTAGCCTTCATGTTCTCTACAAGCCGAAACCAGCCTTGTATAATATCAGGATCCTCGCAGAGAGCTCTCTTATAGTCATATTTGCGATTGAATTTGACCTTGAGCTCAGGGCGACGTTTGACAAAGTTTGCAGCCCAGTTCTGGCCAACAGGATCACGGTGACGCTCAGCCAGCAAAGAATCAGCCATATCCTTCACAGCAGCAAGCCGGGGCGGAAATCCTCGCGCGTCGAGGTCAAGGGTATGCTGAGTAACTACATCCTCCTCTGTCTTAAGGAGATTTATTGAGTTGGGCGTGCAATCGCGTCGATAAGGTGTTCCAGCAAGGCGATTACTGAGTGTTGCTCGAGAGACGTTGTAGATAGCTGCAGCACGTCTCTGGGATAGCGTCGCGTCGCGTTTGATAGCCTCAAGAGCAAGCTGTAGTCGAGCATCTTTTGAAGGTAGTAGATTGTCTGGTTGTTGGCTCATCGCGATTATACTATACGCAATAGTATGTTTGGTGGGGTCTTGGCGCAGGTGGCCAGCTCGCTTGTGTGGCCAGCTCGCTTGTGAGGTACGTTATACAATCGGGTGCCAAAAGTCTGTTCGCGTTGACGCATGGACCACCACAACCACATTTGATTACCAACTTCAAAGCAGTATAACTCTCTACTACATAGACCAAATAAGACAATTAGGGTTGCAAATTAATCGCATTACGCTTAGTATCTAGTCTGGTAGCCCTTTGCACGTCGCACAGCGTCTAGGCGTCGTGGCATAGACCTAATAAGGCGTTTGATCAGTGCGTCAGGTATAGCAGCCCATGCCTCAATCAACCCCAATTCGAACGCCTCCCACTCAGCTAGAGAGTCTCCCATATAGTCAAATTCAGGATGCAGCTCATGGAGCTTCTTTTTAAGTGCCCACCATATGTGTTCAATAGGGTTAAGGTCAGGTGAGTATGGTGGCCATTTGATCGTAGCAACACCATGAACCTCTAGCCACTCCTTCGAGACCTGGGAAGTGTGGATAGGTGCGTAATCCTGCATAAACCACTCGCCTGGCCTGTAGCTGTCCTGGAGACCTTCCTCAAGTGCTCGTATGTAGCTCTGAGCTGTGTATCCATTGCGTTTGGCTGATGTGTCGCGATTCATAATTACTAGACGACTACGCCTTGCTCGGCCACCTGGAGTCATCCATATTGAGCCCCATACCATACGAGCAGGTTGGCGAGCAGTGGTGACCTCCTCAACCATCTCGTGCGACCATTTATCCTCAGGTAGTCGCCATACCCAGGGCGCGTTGTGGCCAGATCCACGAGCAACGCTGCACTCGTCACTGAACCTGATAGTACGCCTCCCAAAATCAAACCCCAGCCATTCATTAGTAAGATTGAGGCGTTCCGCAGCTGTGTTCTTGTTGATTTTTGGCCTACGTCTCGCTCTGAACTTGCGGTATCCCTCGTCAGCCATTGCGCGCTGCACAGTACGCTTAGAAACGCTGGGGTAGGTAGTATTGGCGTCCCACAGTCCAGCCTCCTCCATAAGCTTGTGGTACTCAATACCTGGGTTTTTCCGAGCAATCCGTAGCAGCCGGCGATGGTCTCTACTAGTCAATGTAGGTGGCCGGCCTGTCCGAGGCTGCGTTGTGGTGCTGCAGCTGGTTGTCCATCGGAGTACTGTTTTCTGTACGCACCGCTGCGAGCAGTCCAGCGCGTCAGCAACTTCGCTTGTCGACACACCAGCCTCAACCTGGGCTAAGCAGTATATCCGTTGGGCTTCTGATAATTCACCTCCGCGCACTCGATTTGATGAAATTTTAGTGCTAAAAGCTCTCATATTGATGTAGTCGTGTGTAGTTGAAGAAGATACCCCTCTTTAGAGTTCGCGTTGTTGAAATGGTCTGTGCACACGCGCGAACAGACTAAAGTCCTAGTACAGTATATAACTGTCAAAAAATCGCCAGCCACAACCACGTGGTAAATTTATAGACTGAGCTTAGTAATAACTAAAGTAATGCTGCTAAATTGGTTCTACTTGTTAGATTTACTCTATCTCTGTTGTGGCAGATTGTATAGCGTTTTTGCATCAACCCTTGGCAGAGGCGGTGATGTTGATGGGCCAGCCGCGTCCTTTTCGCGTACACAACGCGTCAACACCTACCCCCCCATCTATCTCACTACACTTACGGCTTGTGCACTATGTACTATGCCTCCAAAGCGTACACACGAGCCTGCCGACGCAGCTGAATCAGCTGCTAAATACCCAAAACGTACGCCGAAGCCCTCGTTGAAGAAGCGCGAAGGAGACGGGAGCCACTCTATCCATCACAACACTACACCTGAGCCTCCATCTACACCTTTAACTCAGTTAAACGAGCCTATACTTGTAGATGCCTCACCCCGACGTACATCCCCGCGCCGAGACCTACAGTTAGCCACTCCGGAGGCCTTACAAATCATCGACAATAATACCTGGGAGTCACAATTGATGCATAACAAGCCTGAGGCGGCAATTGTACAACCGCTGGCTGGCTCTGACGCAGCAACGGAGGCTACAATTGATGACAACAATGATAGCAATAGGTGGATTAGCAACTACGACGACGTTGACTTTAGTCGATTGCGAGGCATGGCAAAGCCGCTGGCAGGTCCGAAAGGTAACGCCAGTTGGATCTATAAACACGGCTGGCGGGTGTGGAAAGAGCACACGTTTGAGCCGGAGTTGCTCTATTTTGTGTGTAAATACTGCCACACACATCAGCTATCTGGAGCAGTACACCAGACTACCAGATCAACAAGCGCTGCTATACAACACCTCGCTCTTGATAAACCTGGTCATCGACTTAGCAAGGCGGGTCTAATTGCTCCAAAGCCTCGACGGCAACCTGGTCAACAATCGCTACGATTTGCTACTCAGGGCGGCCTTCAGGTCTCTACATCTACCTTCAATGAACTAGGTAACTTTGACGTACACGGATTTCGGCAGGCTGCTGTGCTATGGCTAGTTGAGAACAATCGACCTCTCCGAGAGTTTGAGACGCCAGCGTTTCGTAGCATGATACGGTTTGCCAACCCAGAGGCAGAGGCGGCGTTGTGGAGGTCCCACAACAGCGTCTCACGATTTGTGATGAAGCTATACAGCTATATGCAACCACAGGTCACACGCGCGTTGGCGGAGGCGGAGAGTCAGATACACATAAGCTTTGATGGATGGACGTCTAAAGGCGGCAAACGTGGCTTCTTCGCTGTGGTTGCTCACTACGCCAAGGACGCTGAGATAGTTGACCTACCTATCGCGCTGCCACAGGTTGTCGGCGCCCACACTGGCGAGGCTATAGCTGATGCTGTAGCAGCCATCTTACAGTACTTCAATATTGGTCGTAGCAAGCTTGGGTACTTTGTACTTGACAACGCGGCTAACAACAATACTGCTATTAACAAGCTTGCTGCAATGTACAACTTCAACAGCACCAATCGCCGTCTCCGCTGCGCCTGCCACATACTCAACCTCATCGGCCAAACAATCATGTTTGGTCGCGACGCTGACGCGTATAACAACGAGCCTGAGAACATAAAGGAAGAAGAGTACTATATGAGAGAGTGGCGGAAGGATGGACCATTAGGCGTCTTTTTCAGCGTTATTAACTACATCAACACGCCAAATCAGTACGCGTTGTTTGCGAGCTGTCAACGACAGGCCGTGAAGGAGATGGCTACTGGCTCTGCTACAGCTGCTATCCGCGAGCCTATCAAGCCTGTTGTCACACGCTGGAATAGCTTTTGTAGCTCACTTGAGCGTGGTGTAGAGCTTCAACAAGCCATGACGTCGTACGCCGATTATCACATAACGGAGACCAAAGCCGCTGACTCTACTGCGCGGACTCGCAACAACAAGCTCCCATTAGTACCATCCTGGATGAGGTCAACTGGGCTTACTGCTGCTGACTGGGCAGTGATCAACGACTATATTGCTATCCTACAACCTCTCAAGTTTGCTACTGATCGCCTACAAGGTCGTGGTAAGAGTGGACGTCACGGCGCGCTATATAAGGTTATCCCTGTGCTGGAGTCTATAATTAATGAGTTAGATAGCCGCCTTGAGCCATACCGAAGCGTTGATTATATGCCATCCGAGGCGCCTGAAGACCACCTGCCGATCAACCTACGAGCCGCGAGGCGGAAAGCGACTCAATACCTTGACAAACTACTAGAGTCACCTGTCTACTACACCGCTACAATACTCCATCCGCGCTACAAGACCTACTGCCAGCGGCTCTGGCGCAACAAACCCGACCTTCTCCACGTTGCGCATACAGGCTTCCTACAACTCTGGGCACCGTACAAGCCGACAGACGCGATTACAACCTCACCAATCTCCCTACCAAAGCACGCGATGAGCAGCTTTGACGACGCGATCGATTCTATACTTGACGCTGGCAATAGTGATTGCGACGCGATGGAGAAAGATGAATACAAGGAGTGGCTAGAAGAGCCTGCGTGGACAGCTGAGCTCAACAACACAAGGACGGCGTAACAGCTATACAATACTGGTTATCGCTGAAAACAAAGTACCCCAACCTCGCGCGGCTCGCGATTGACGTACTAACGATCCCTGCCTCTGAGAGCGACTGTGAGAGAGTCTTCAGTGCTGCTGGCGAAATCTCAGAGCCACAGAGGCGAAAGATGAACCCACATTTACTATCTGCTCTTATTTGTACGCAACGGTGGATACACGCTGGCTTTAAACCACCTGGCGCGACGGCAGCGGCAAAGTACTGCGAAGAGACGCTCGTGAAGGAGTTTGGGATCAAGGATTGGGAGGATCTACCTTAGTAATTGCTATACAAGTCGCCTTGTAGAGCCTCACAATTCTTAATAATCAAACAATCAAACAAACAAAACAGCTCCTGTAGTCTATCAAAACCAATCAAACAAAGTACAACACCAGGAAATCGTCAAACAAATCAAAACTGGGCTTCAAATATTGTTTGTTTTGTTTGTTGACAAGCCTGCCCACGACTGTGAGGCCGGCTTTCCAGCTATTTCACCAGCGAAATTTTGTACCATAGTCCTTGTAGGTGCTAGGCCATCCTCGGTGAGTTGATTGATGTACTGTATAAGCTCTAACTCTTTGTGGGGGTTGAGCAATTGCTTGTTGCGATAATAGGTGTTATTGCTGCGCTGCACACCCCGGTGCCTCCGCGACAACGTACTGCGACTCACATTGAACTGATCAGCAATTTCTGTATACGTAAAATGTTCTTCTGGTTCTCGCGATTCAATTGCTTCAATCGCGACATCAATTGGATCCATGATCGTTGAGTTATGACGCGTCGCGATAGTCGTGTTGAGTTTGTTATAATGTTGCGCACGGGCGGGTTGCGACTCTGGGCGAGTTGCGCACAGACACGTTACGCCTGCGCTGTATGAAAATGCAGAGAGAGAGCCCCGTACACTCAGACCCGCACTGTGTGGTGCACTACTCAATATCTCCAACTCTGAGAGCACCCGCGTCATCGCTTACTCTTACTCGTTCGTTTGTATATGCCTGCGGATGTATAGGTGAGCTTTGTCGTGGTTCAGCTTCTCCACACGATGGAATATCTTCCTGACTCTCCTTCACTCCGGGCCTTTGCGTGTCGCCATTGATTTGTGCCACTTCCAGTGTCTGATTGTCTTCGCGTGGTTCTGTAATGTCGGGGATTGCTTGATCTGTATGGGTTTCTGGATGGATTTCTGTACCTTCGTCTATATCGAGAAGCTGGTCATCGCTGACATCTTTTCGATTCTTCCTCTGGTGCCAACTCCACTTTGCTCGCTTGCGCAAGGTAGGTGCCTCGTCACTGTTATCTTTATCATGCAGCCACGGAATGGTGACAGCAGTGCTATCACCGATTTCCGCCATGTTCCTCGTTTCAAGCGGATTGTTCTTGTCCTTGGGTTGGTTCGGGCTCTGATCTTGAGATACTTGCTCGCGTGAGTCGAAGTTGTGTTTGTCCAGTGCGCCATCCACGATGTCACGGCCGTAGAAAATGAGCGGTAAGATGCTGTCTTTCCACACAGGCCTGCTTTTGCGATATCTCCAATTTGTCGCTATTGTCCATATTGCCAGAGCTGCCGTGATCACCGTAAGACTGATTGGGAATATCAGCCATACTCCGCGCATCGATATGCAAGTCGTCATCTGCCATGCCAGGCCGTGGATTTCGTCCAGCGGAAGGTCCTCTCCTTTTCTATCGCCCTCGTCGGCCGATCCATAGTCTGATCGAAATCTTCTTGTCATAGCCTCCGCAAACAGGTCAAACCACTCTGTGACGTTGGAAAGTCCGGTAGTGAGGTTGGATAGACTCGTATAGCTCTCACCATAGAGAGCCCGTAGAACCGTCTGCGCACCAAGCCCCGGCAGAAACTTTTCACCCGAACCCGACTGTTCAGCATTGCGGCAATTGAATGTCTTGGCCAAGCTGCAAGATCCGTTGAATATCTCATGATTCAACAATCTCGATACTGCAACAACAAATTGTGGATGCTGACGGTAGATGCACTCCTTCGGAGCAGTGATATTCATAGAGGTCGACTGGGTAGCCCCTGGGTAGCCGTAGTCTGTGAAATCATGAAGTGCAAGATCGGTTCCATTTACCCAGGCACTTGTGTTGTTGTTCAAGTTATAGACCTGGCCCTGCGCTCGACACGGAGATTGGACGGCTGTGTAACTTATGAACAAATTCTTGAGGGTATTGTGACTCCCATCTTCCTTAACTTGATCGTTCCAGAGCATGTCGAGTTGCATCACTTTGGATCCGACCTTGGTCTCCGAAACTTCGTTATTGCTGATCGACGCAGTGTATGTCTGTACGCACGGGTACAGGCTACACATCACTGCCGCAACAGTCTCATTCGCGTATGAGTTCAATCCAACGAATGAGGCGTTGACGTAAGCCCATCTTGAGAAAGTCCTCAACTCGGGTGTCAGAAGCTTACCCATCCAGGAAAGATCGCTGTTCGGTTGGATGCGAACCACCTCTCGTCCGCCACACCCTCTCGAGATAGACATATTGTTGGGTAGTGACAGGACTGGGTACCCGCACGTTGAGTTCTCTCGCACAACGAGAGATGAGATGTCAGTGCACTTATTGCACATAGCCACCGTTGAATGCGTTACGAAGTCCTTGTCATCCGTGATACCAGAATCTGAGTGTGCAGGATCACCATTTGGGAACGTACAATTTCCAGTGGAACACGAACCCCGAATTTGATTCTCCACACTTCCAGGAGCGGTCACAGCGGATAGGATCGCCGTAATAAGGTCGGGTGCAGGGACTCCTAGATCGTCGCGTTCGACATCGGAAACGTAGCCGCTTCGACGTGGGATGTAGTGGGCGAAATTTATAGAGGCGTTGAGACCAGAGGCAGCAAATGTGCATTCTGATGTCCGACTAGCCAGTTGTACAGACGGGCCAACCAAGAATGACGTGAAGAAAATGATCGCAGCCATGGAAGTTATCAGATCGCGCCAAAGTACCGTAGGCAACAACTGTATTGCTCCAACAATCCCCCGACTGCCAGAATCAAACTTCTGTAAATCTGAGACGGGGCGTTCTCGTATTGCCTCAAACCACTCCCATTTTCTCTGAGAGATTATCTGGGAAACAACAACAACCAGCATGCCACGAAGAATGGTAGAGAGGAATGCGAGAAGGGCGTTGAAATTGATTTGCTCGCCCCAGTCAGGCGCTGGCTTTCCGTCGTGAGTTGCCAAGAGAACAGCGATAGTAACAATGAGACCAATGGCCACAGTGATAGAAAGCATCTCCCAGATCCAGTTTCGGAAGATCCTGTAAGCATGTTTGTCGGTAGATTTGTGGGCTGCGTCAGCTCCGTGTCTGGGATGTGCTCTGTCGAGAGGGCAGTCAGTGTATCGTTCATAGTGTGAGGGTAGGCATACTGACGTGGGCATAGTGAAAAGCTGGCTTCGCTTAGATGGCATATATGACTTCGAGACAGTTGTTTCCAAGTGGAATAGGGGCACCTTCCCATTTATATATGGATCGAGGCTGAGTATGCACCAACAAGGCTGCGTGAGATGCAGCCAAGGTGTTTGCGTAACGATAAGCATCATGTGACAGGTTCTGTGCAGTCTCGTTAATTTGGATGTCAGCGCCGATCGACAGGAGTAGAACAGATTGCGGCACAAGCTTCTCGAGCTTGGAAGCTGTTGATCCACGATGCATTTCGAAAGACAAGTCACTTCGACGCGATCATCCTTGAGAGGTAAAGCTCATTACGGGTTCTGAACCTTCGGCATAGGTTCATAGATTGGAACATCCGACTGGGGACGATGTCCTTATACTACAAGGTCTCGTCGAAGGAATGTGTCGATGCGTACCTTTTGCATATGTGTTACGTCTCTGGCGTTCAGGAGGGCCAAAGACTTCCCAAGGCCATGACGGAGTGCTAAGAACATCTGTATTTTAATATTTGGCCTGGAAAGAGCATCCCGGAGCGCAATTGTGTGTTGTGCCCAATTTACTAGAGCTCCGGCCTCGAAAGCTTAATGGACACATTCCACTACCTAATCGGATTCTAAATCTGTGACGGTATAAATACCTTGTATACAGAACGGTACACAAGGTCGGCCTTTTGTACCGTTACAAAATCTGACTAAATTCACTGCTACAAACAATACTGTTAAATTGTTGAGAATAACTGGGTTCAGTCCAGGGTGGAAGGTGTTCGGGAGTCACATGATATGCTGTTGTGGCAGGCACTGCCTGGTGGGCAATGGCACTCACAATGACAGTGTGAGTCTTACACACAACACGATAGTCAATACAATTGTCAGATGGTATGATTTGAAGGATGTGATGATTATTTGTGATTATTGATCGTCTCTGTGTTCTGTGCTTAAGGCTGCGTCTTATCTAAGTCGGAGTGGGGGCCCCTGCGCCTTTTCTTGGCGGGTCTATTGC
Organism: Lizonia empirigonia; assembly: GCA_009982855.1. Taxonomy (NCBI): domain Eukaryota; kingdom Fungi; phylum Ascomycota; class Dothideomycetes; family Pseudoperisporiaceae; genus Lizonia; species Lizonia empirigonia. The sequence continues at coordinate 77,623 of JAADKA010000030.1, forward strand.
CTGTCCCACTGCTCCAACACCTGTTATCTGACAACAATACGTTGCAGCCACCCCGCCTTGTCCCTCTCCTACTCGGTTATCCATGGTAGTCATACTACCAGAGGGAGCTTGTTCCAATATAAATGACGGTAAGTGAGACAAGCAAATCACAAAAGCAAAAACATACAACAGCGGGTATTCGCTAGTGGTCACCCACCTAACTACTAATCCGCCGGTACGTTGCTTAAATAGGGCTGAGCGAACGGGAAGCCTTGTTTTCAACGTCCTATGGTCGTATGTGAAGGTGAATTTCTGTCAATTGATCATATCTCAGATTACATCAAGTATGTGCACCTTTAGCCAGCCTTTGTCCTAGTCTCCCATTCCAAAACCTGCAGTTCATTGTAATTCTCGTTGCGTCTTATTTCTTGGTACATCCCTCAGCATAGATTCCAGCGTTGATGTTGAAGATAATGGTAGACTGGTTGTGGTGCAACTGCTGTGCTGGGCACAAAGCTAACGGGTAGCGAGCCAAGCAAGCGCTCTGCAACGTCGACAAGCCAAACGCGAATTTGCTGAATCCAATAACACTGCCCTAATGCCATCATTGTCAATATTCATGCGACGCTCCAACCGCATTCAATATGTAGACGCAGCCTCGCGACGCTTCCATCGATGCGTGATCCATCTTCAGCCGTGATATAGGCTGCATTGAGGTGACGTGTCCTGGACTTGAGATGGTTAGGCGACTTGAGTTCTATCGCAATGCCGGGGACGAAAGCTTGCGCGCCATTCACATTTCTATACGTCCCGTGGCTCTGTTCCTTTCGGTCTCTCTTCTCTGTTCGCGCTCGATGCCCCCGTATATGGCCCAAGCAAGCAGCATGGCAGAACAAACTACCAAAAGCCCGGGTGAAAAGACACCTTTACTGGCCCTCACAACTAACGGAATAGAGATCGCAATCAGAATGATGAGGAATAGCGCATGCCATCTCCGTGCCGGGTGCAGGATATACAGCGCAACACGCGCTGGTTTCCTCTTCCAAGGGTTCTCGTGTTTCGACCACGGCGTCGTACTGTCTGCATCTTGGCCAATCAGGCGCATGTATTCGTTTCCCTCTATATTCGTAGTTCCTGAGAGTGGAGGTGCATGCGGCGCTCCGTAATGGGTCGCTTCCTGACGCTTCGTCGAAGGCCATTTTGGCATTGGTAACCGACGAGAATAATGGAGCAGACCTTCTTGTGAAACATTTCCTGACGACCTGTCCAGACTTGGCCGTGGTTTTGGTGGCATACTGGAATCGCTGCGAGCTGACCTCGCAGACATGTCAGACTAACTGAGACACAAGTGTAAGGACCTACCAACCACGACAATGACTAGACTTTCCTTTTCCGTTGCCAGTACAAGACTTTGACTACATTGTCACTCCTCTCGTGGCCAATCTCAAAGGCTGCCTGGTCGGGCACATTGTACGCAGCTGGAAAGAGAGCGAGGGCGAAGAAGTTGGCCCTCGAGATCGGCTGGTCACGAAGCGCCAGCCATTCTGGCCCCCAATCCTTCGCTCCCCGCAGCATGGTGGGGTGTGCGTCCACCAATCAACTTCCTACATGCGAGTTCGCTCCCACAACAATCTCACTGGTGATAGCCTTGTGTCTTCAGACACCCTACTGATTCTGTAAACAATATGGCCGAGCTGGCGGTCGTGGGTCTGGTCGGAAACGTCATCTCCTTTATCGATTTTGGGTCCAAGCTTGTCTCCGCTACCCACGATGTTCACAACTCACTGCATGGCACGACGGCGGAGGTGGACGAGCTTACGTACATTGTATCCAATATTCAAAGCTCCAACGAACGTGTGAAGACCATGCAGACTTCTGGACAACATTTGTCTCAAGACGAGACTAACGTACTGAAGCTAGCCGAAGAATGTGAAAAGCTGGCGAAGAAGATGCAGAAAGTATTAGACAAACTGAGGAAGCGAACCACCACGTCATGGAAGACCTATGAAGATCTACGGGTTGCCTTCCAAACACTAATCAAACGAAAAGATCTTGACGACTTGCGCGTCCGGCTTGAAGCACTTGATGAAAGGATCAGAAGCTGCTTCGTGCATACTCTGCAGGCGTAAGTTGATGACAAGGAGTAAGCCCAGTATTTCACTAACTAAACGGGCATCAGTAATCGACATTCTGCAACAATAGCTCAGCTCGATAGGATCGTTGGACTACAAAAGTCACTTGAGATCAACTACGACGGCAAACTCAATGAGATCAGAGCCGAGTTGATTAACCTTATGCAGCAAAATACTAAGGATGCTCAACAGCGTACGGCTTATCGACTACTCCAGATGGCCAAGTTGAGTGTTCTTCAAGAGGAACATACAGCTTGTCTTCGTCAGACTAGAGTCATTCCAAGTCTCTACGTCCCAGTACTGAACAAGCGCTGGCGCGAAATACCGAATGCGGATAAGTCCTCAAACAATTGGTTGTTTGGTCCTGAACTGAGCTCGTACACATCTTGGCTCCGAGATGGCGATGGGGTGTACATGATTATAGGCAAGGTATGATTAGGCAGTCGCTCCGACAGCTCCCAACTGACTCGAACTTTAGCCTGGCAGCGGAAAGTCGACTTTGATGAAGTACGCCTCCGAGAGTTGCCAAACCATACAAGCTCTTGAGCAATGGGCGGCCCCATCGAAACTGTTCACAGCAAGTTACTATTTCTGGAATCAAGGCTTTGAGCTACAAAAGTCTCAAAGGGGTCTATTCCAATCACTGCTTTACCAGATCCTCCGAGCTGCACCTACCTTGGAAAAGCACATAACCCTCGGTCGCCTTGATCATGAAGCATGGGAGATGCATGATCTTGAGATAGCGTTTCAGAAGATCGCACATGCGACTCTGGACGCCAAGTTCTGCTATTTCATTGATGGTCTCGACGAATATGGCGGACGAGAAAGCGAGGTAGTTGGGGTACTTGAACTCCTCACCAGGTCCTCGAATATCAAAGTTTGTGTATCAAGCAGATACAGATCCATTTTCGAACACGAGATCCGGGGTCTCAGGCATACGATAGATATCTCTGGTTACACCAAGACCGATATGGCCAACCACGTTCGCAACAGCCTCCTTGAAGAAGCCAAGTTCAAGCGGTTGCATGCTTCCAACAGGGTTGGCTGCGAGAAGATTGTTAATGACATTGCAGAACACGCAAGGGGTGTGTGGCTTTGGGTGGCTCTTGTCACCAAAGACCTGGTTCACGCGGTCAAGACTGGTGAACATGTCGAAAAATTACAAGAGATCACCAAGGACTTCCCCAAAGGTCTAGACAAGTATTTTGAGCGCATGATCAACGACATCAATCCAAGCTACCAAGTGGATATGGCAAAGATACTAAGCGAGTGGGAAAAACACCACACAGCGAGAACACGATTTTTGGAATTCAGTCGTATTTTCGTGCTCAAACGGTCGCTCTTGACGCCAATTGACTAGCCAGCACCCAGCCGCAGCAGCCCACTGCGACTGACGTGCCATGGCGACACCGCGGCCTCAGCAGCCCGCATGGCCCACCCCATTCTGCGAGCATGCTACACGCCTCAGCACCTACCTTCAGGACGTGCTGACCTGTATCGATCGCACGCAAAGCCAGCCCGTGCCGGCAGACCTTGTCAAGGTCATCATTCACGGCACGCTGACGTTCATACTGAAAGTGCAACACGCGCCTGACCTCAGCACGGTGTGCGACGCGCTTAGCATCCTGCAAACTGAGGCCAAGGCGTCCTCTGACAACACCGCGCGAATGCTTGATGCTGTCAAGCACGAGCTCAAGACCGAAATCAAGAACACCGCCGAAACCGTCCACGCAATCGCCACGAACGTACAACAAAACATGAGGAACGGAGAGGAAGCTAGGACTGCAGCCAAGGAGGCGGTAGAGGTGGGTAAAGCCAACCTGCAGATAGCAAGACAGATCAAGAATGCAGGACCACAAACAGTTGGCGCGGTCAGCTACGCTGCAATGGCAGCGAGGGGCGCGACGCTAGCAGGTACAGCGAATACACAAGTTCCTAGAATGGCTCCCATGCAGACGAGGCGTGAAGTCATCGTGACCATCAGAGACCCCAGTACAGTGCTTAGCCTGCGGGCGATGAACCCGCGCAACCTCAACGCGCATGTAGAGCGCGCCATCGCGCAGAGTGGAAACGAAAATATAGACAGCATCAAGGTGCTCTCTTCGAACCAGCTGAGAAGCGGCGACCTTAGCATCAGAACGGCCAGCAGCAAGGAGGTAGAAGCACTAAAGCAGTTCGCAGACGACTGGGACCACCGCATCGGCAATAGGGCCACCTTGCGGACCACAACCTACGGCATCATCGCACACGGCATGCGCACCAGCACGATGGACATAACCAGGTTTGAACAGACAAGGGACCAGCTGCTACTAGACAGCAAGCCGTTCATCCCGCAGGCAGAGATCAAGTACATGGGATGGTTAACCCGAACTGCGCCCACGAAAGCCTTCTCTAGCATCATCATAGAGTTCAGCAAGCCAGAGGATGCTAACAAGATCATCGACGAGGGCCTGATCTGGCAGGGTGAGGTCTTTCAGTGCGAACGATACGAGCGACAGTGCCGAGTGAAGCAGTGCTTCAAGTGCCAACACTATGGCCACATAGGAACCCAGTGCAAGGCAACAATCGCATGTGGCTACTGCGCGCAAGAACACGAGAGTCGAGACTGCCCATCGAAGCTCGACCGGAACGTACCCAGGAAATGTGCCGCCTGCCGAGGCGAGCACGAAGCGTGGAGCTACCAGTGCCCGACTAGGAAGGAGGAGAGGGCAAAGGCGAGGGCTGCATACGATGTGCGACCATACTATCACCCAGTCGCGGAGACACCAAGAAGCAGCATCTTGTCGGAGGTACCGGCTACCACTGTCCGACGGAGCAGGCCCGCGCAAGCTCCTGCATCGACGCAGCCAGTACCGATCACCAGGAACCGATTGCAGACCGGACGAGGACAGAAGAGGACGAATGCTGGAACCACCGTCGACTCAGCAGAGCAACAGGTCCCGTCGACACAACCGAGCGGCAGCCAAAGACCGCAAAGACACATCATACCCACCCGGAGAGCCATGGAAGCCATGGAAGCCACCAGGAACAACACGCAGCTGACACAGAGCGGCAACAGCCAGCACATGGAAATCGACTCTAACAACGAAGCATGAACAGACACCACAGACTGAACATACTACAGTACAACGTACGCAAGTCGAGAAACATGGTCATGGCATCGCTGCTACGTGATCCGGCAATCGACGACTTTGACATCATCGCCATCCAGGAGCCGTGGAAGAACCCGTACTCCGCCACCACCCATCACCCAGCCAAGGATAGGTTCCACCTCTGCTACCCAATAGGGGACACGGAAGGCCTAGCCCGGGTCTGTTTCTTCGTCAACAAGAGAATGGATCAGACAAAGTGGCGCTTCGAAGAGCGAACAAGAGACATTTGCTCCGTCATCATAGACCGGACAGACAATCAGCAAAGCCAAGAGCGGCTCATCATCCACAACGTCTACAACCCGCCGAAGACCTCAAGCAACCGACAGAGCGCATTACTGCAGGTGCGGGAGGCACTAAGGCAATACCAGACGGACGAACAAGTGCTACTTGGCGACTTCAATCTGCACCACCCCTTATGGGGAGGGCTGAACAGAGAGGTCACCGACCTTGAGTCAGAAGACCTGATAGACATTATAGGAGACTTTGCGCTCCACAACACGCTTCCGCCAGGGACGACCACGTACGAAGAAGGCCAATCGCAGTCCACAATCGACCTCTGCCTCGTAACAACGGGGCTGATCGACAAAGTCGCTCACAAGCGGCTGCTCCACAACCTGCGAAAGCGGAAGGTCGACGAAAATACAGTGCGCTGGATAGCAAGCTTTTTGAGCGACAGACACACGCACATCCTGATCGATGGGTTCAAGTCCGAAGACTACGCGATAAACACAGGCATTCCCCAGGGCTCACCACTCTCTCCCATACTCTATCTATTCTACAATGCCGACTTGATCGAGCAGTGCAACGAGCAGACAGATGCTATGTCAACAGGATGCATCGATGACGTGGCTATCCTCGCCTGGGGAAAGACCACAGAACGAACGTGCGAGATACTGGGCACAATACTCGAGAAGGCACAGCGATGGGCAACCACGCACGCATCGGTCTTCGCTCCCGACAAGTTCCAACTGACCCACTTCACAAGATCGCGCAAACGCATCAACGTCGACACGCCCGTTCAGACAGAGTGGGGCGAGACAAAGCCGTCACCAACATGCAAGTACCTCAGGTTGACCCTTGACACTAAGCTGAAGTGGAGGGAGCAAGTGGAGACCATCAGACAAAAGGCAACTCGCACAGTGCACATGCTAAGCAGCCTGGGCAGCTCTACCTGGGGCGTCCGACTGCAAGACATGCGCAGACTGTACGAAGCCATCGCGCTCCCGCAGATGATGTACGCTTGCTCCATCTGGTCCAACGCCAACCTCAACGACAAGAAGCGCGGATACACGCACAAGACGGTAGACGCCTTACGCAGCATCCAAGCAAGAGCAGCAAGAAGCATATGCGGCGCCTACAGAGCAAAATCGAGGGTCGCGCTTGACGTGGAGACGTTCCTCTTCCCATCGAGCAGCAGATCTGGAAGCACAACGCGGACGTCGTTACTCGACTGTCCTCGTCTAGAGCCATCGCGAAAATTGCATGCTACGAGCCACACGAACTGGTACCAGTAGTCATCGACAAGAACTACAGGGCACACAAAACCCCTTGGCAGAAAGCCTACGAGGCACTAAGGAGCAAGCAAGTACGCGATCTCAACGAGCAAGAGCCTATTCCACCATTCATCCCGCCACCATGGCGACGAGGGCCCCAGACCTACATCGATAACGATGCAGAAAGGGCCCGCAAACGCCATGATCGAGAATGCGCAACAAACAAGAGCCTCAGCATCTACACGGACGGCAGCGGCATCGAAGGCGAGATCGGTTCCGCGGCGGTATGTCCGCTAACGCAACAGACACTATCTGTACACATGGGATCAGACACCCTTTCGACAGTATATGCTGCGGAGCTGCAGGGCATAAGCTTAGCGCTGCAGATCGCAAAGGAGTATGCGGACGGTGACGGCGAGCGGAAAGACACAGCCATATATACAGACAACCAGGCCACCATCTGATCCACCGCCAAGGCAGAAGGACGATCAGGGGCATACATCCTCAAGGAGATCGCCCGACAGGTCCTGGAGCTCCAGGGCAAAGGATACTCAGTGACCGTCCGCTGGATACCAGCCCACGTGGGCATCCCGGGAAACGAAGCCGCCGACCAGGCCGCCAAGGAGGCCACCGGATGGAGGGAAGACGGCCGCAGACAGCAACCAGCAGACGCACCTGCCCAGCTATATCCACTCAGGACAACGCTCAAAAGATGGTGCAAGACACAGGCAGAACGAGCGTGGATAAGCGCATGGAGAGAAGACAAGAAAGGCCGAGCGACCTACAGACACACGCCGACGCCCACTAAGAAGGTGCTGCAGCTCCACGAGAGGCTCAGCAAGCGGGAGAGCGCGCTGCTAGTGCAGCTGCGCACCGAGAAGATCGGGCTCAACGACTTCCTCTTCAATCGACACGTCCCAACCGTTACCAGTCCCCGGTGCAGCTGTGGAGAGAGGCGGCAGACCGTCGCCCACATCCTCCTCCGCTGCAGCAAGTACAAGGACCTCCGGAACCGCATCTTCGCCAACCTTTCCGGACGACACAGCCTCCTGACAATCCTGAGCACGCCACAGCTAGCCACCAAAGCCATCGAGTATATGGAACAGACGCAGATCCTTGGGCAAGTGGGGATCAGAGATACGTAGACGACGCCGAGCGTTGGGGGGAGACTGTAGGTACAGCGGACGCGACAGACGAGGCAGAGCGCCTCTATGAGCCTAGAAACACAGCATACAGTCAGTAGAACCAGTATCTAGATGAGGTGTGGACCAAATTGTAGATAGTGGTAGATGGAAAACGGCAGGTTTTGGGGACAGCTGGTCTCGTTCAAGGGATGAAGTGGGGCGGCGCAGATCCTGTACGTCACCTACTGTAAGACTCTCCTCTGTCTGAATATACTTTCCTTTGCGACTGCGCTGCTCTGTTAGAGCAGCCATTGCCTTGCGAATACCAGCCAGTTCCCGAGCCTGCAACACTGAATTGTGACCTATAATAGCCACGCCTTTTGCAAGCGAATCAACAGCTTGCAGGAAAGGAGAGATAGGCGATTCTCTGTGCCTCTGTATGCGCTCACGAACAAGCGTTGATTGCGCCTCTATCTCCTTTATAGTGGCTGGTGTTTTGGACTCCCAAAGGGTAGTCTCTGATGGTGCAGGTGTTGGCGTACGAAGCACCACATCAAGCTTTGATAGCACCCGCTCTGGGTTGTAGGGAACTAAGCCAGCGCCTTTAAAGCTTGCTAGGATGTTCTCCTTTGCAATTGCCTTGTCAAAAGCAATACAAAAGGCTGGTAGGAAGGTCTCTTTCTTGACTTGTGTGATAGAGTACCTTGCCCAGCTGTCAATCTCAGCAGAGTACGCCCGCTTTAAAGGAGCAAACAGCCCACGTCAAGCGGCTGCAATAGGTGCGATGAGTGAGGAGGCATACAGAGAGTGATAATCTTCTGTTCCTTGCAGTACTTAAGGAATTGGTAACTGTTGTGGCTCTCGTGGCCGTCTACAATTAGTAGACGGTACGCGCCAACAGTACGCTCCCTTGTATGCGCGTCAAAGTGCTTCAACCACTTCAGGCCAAGCTCATTTGTTGTCCAGCCGTTAGCGCTGGTCTCAATAACCCATTCGCGAGGTAGTCCTGGGTACCAGCTTGATATAAGGACCTTGCTGCCAAATATGATGAAGGGTGGGATAGCCCATCCGCCAGCGCAGATGCCCTGGATGATTGTGACCCAGTCTCGGTTGCCTGGCTGTATCTTCTTAGGATTGCTTCGCTTCTCAGAGCCTGTAAAGACCATCTGAGCAACAATCATGCCCATCATGAAGCCAGACTCATCAAAGTTGTGTGTGTCTTCATCTAGGATGCCGTACTTCTCCTTTGTCTTCCTCACCAGTTCGAACCAGGGCTCTATAACGCGTGGATCTTCGTTTAGGGCTCGTTGACGATCGTATGAGCGGCTGCGTCGAAGCTTAATCTCTTTGGTACGCGTCTTGAACCTGTCTACCCAGTTCTTGCCAACAGGTCCTTCACCGCGCGCAGCCCCAACCCCGAACATCAACTTTTCCAGGTCAGCGAAAGGTCGATTTCCATCGATTTTTCGTTCAAACACGACTCAAATACCTTCTTAAATCTGTTTCCCAACGTCCTCTCCCCGCTGCAGGCGTTGTGGCAGGCGCGCTGCCCTCTTTTGTCTTTCAGCTCTTCGCTGAGCTGAAATCTCTTCAAAATGGCCCGTGCGCTACTCAGATTTTCACGTTCGGTCGAAGGCCACAACCACCACCAAGACAAGGAGACAGTTTTGCCACTCCTTGTTCTTGCAGTATAAGGGCATCGCCAGGCCTACCGCAAGGCTCTCCACGCGAAGAGCTACGGCGCAATTCGACAGAGCACCGGCTCTCCACACCCACAACGATGAGAGCTGCTTTCAGCTCTCTGAAGACCGACTGTCAGCGTCCCAGACCTGACACAACACGCAAACAAGGCAGCCAGCATGGCCTTAGATTTCACGACCCTTGGGGATAAAGAAGAAGGACAGGCCTGGCTCTGCCTACCTACTACACCTATCTCCTCAGACACAGGCATGGCCAAGCCTAGTACAAAGGCTCTCCTCGCGCAGAGCCACGGCTTCGATTCGGCAGGGCACCGGCTCTCCACACCTACTCTTTCCTTTTCTTTCTCTCACGGCACTAAAATGCCTCTGAACACACACAAGGGTCCCACCCTAATGTACACACACTGCTCAGTCTCCCCAATTGGAAGGGGAGCTGTAGTTCTGAAATGGTAGCAATACCCGCGCAGGCAAGAATTGCTTTCTAAGGTAGTGTGTCAGCACTGTAATTCCATAGCTTAGCACGTCCTATATGCCCTTCGGGAGGCGGTGATGGTGGACTTAATCCCCATCCTATGGACGAAAATCGAATACCAACCAACCAACCAACCGCGCGCAGTCGCACACCGAACACCAATCTCTTAATTTTTGGGTCTCCTTCACAGAGGCCCCAAAAATCCCAGCAACTGATCCGGCTCACTGCGGCCACTCTGGGAGTACCTCTAACGTCCGCCTAGCCCCCTGCGCTGACGCGCAAAGGAGCTGGTTAGGATGGCTGAGTCTCTTACTTCTCAGCATACGAGGTCCCCGGACCCCGAGTCTCCTCAGCACCTCAATACACGCGCCTCAGATCGGCTCCAGAGGGTCCTGCACCACCAGGCCCCCCCTCTGAGCAGCCAGAACCCCGGTGGGGGCGCTCCCAAACCCCGAGTCTCTGATGCCGTCCAACGCTACATCACTGAGACTCAGCAAATTGTCCAGCTTCGGAACACTATCATCACTGCCTTCGCCGCAGCTGTAGATCAGCACGCAGAGGGCTACGCCGACCCCCAGCAAGCCAGGATCGCCGCGGAGCTGCAGCAGAAAGTCATTCAGGCTCTAACCTCCCTCTCCCCAAGCAACTCACCCCCCAGCTCCCGCTGGAGCAGTGACACCAATCACAGCGACCCCAGGAGCCAAGAGTCAGGACGCCGCTCTTGGGCGGACGTAGCCAGAGACCCCCAAATCTCGTTGCCAAAGAATAGGGGTAGCGGCAGGCCCCTGAACCCTGCTAGGTCCCGGCCCGGCCCGCTCCCTAAGCCAAAAGAAGACACCCGAATCTTCATCACAATCTCTGACCCAGGAGTGCGACTGCAACGACCCTCTCCCTTTGTGGTAAGACAAGCAGTATGCAGGAGCATAGAAGGAATCACCCTTCAAGACATCCCCACTGCATCGCCAATCAACACTGGCTGGGCAATCACGCCAGCGAGTAAAACAATTAGGGACCGACTTCTGACCCAAGAAAATCAGGAGCTTGTAGTAAAAGCGCTAGGCGGAGATGCAATCAGGATCCCAGAACGCTGGATCAACTACGCTATACAAGGAGTACCCAGCTCTTTCCGGACTCTAGACGGTACTGAACTACCTACTACCACCCAGCTGGTAGAGGAGGAGGTCTGCTCACAAACAGGCAAACAGCCAGTTAGCTGCAGAACCTCACGACACGGGGCCAACCAGAATGGCCTTACTACCTGGATCATATCATACAAGGAGCCAGTCCGCTCATTCCAGCTCTTTGGCACTAGCCAATTCTCTAAAGAAATCCACAAACACCCTACTATCCAGCGACACAACCCAGGCTGCCAACAATACTGCAACGCCGCCCGCTGCACGCGAGTAGCCCGCTGTGCACACTGTGGGGACCGCACAGATAGACACCAAGGACTCTATGGGGACGACTGTCATCATAAAGCCAAGTGTGTTAACTGCCATGGTCCGCACCCAAGTAGTCACTCCAACTGCCCTGCGGCCCCTCGCCGGGTGCATGGACACATAATTAAGCCCACTAAGACTGAACTAAACGTTATCTGCCGCGCAGGCAGAGCGACATACCAGCATCTCTACAGGACAGTGGAAGAGACCCTTAACCAGGCAACGCCGCAGCATGAGGATACCCCCCTAGAGGCCGCCCAGGAGATACCGGCCCCCCAATCTCCTCCCCGGAGGCAAGCCCCGGAGGAGGATAGCAGGGCAGCTACAACTGGAACAAGCAGCGCCTCTCAAGCATCCTTACCCACTACTGGTAGAGAAAAGAGACCAAGACGGGCTGCTGCAGGCCGTACGAACCTGAATGTAAGGGACATGTCTGCTAACAGTCTGCTCCCACAATCAACCATCTACACTGATCCCTCCACCTTAGAGAAGGAGGACACCAGCATGAGCGACGATCCACCATCTACATGCTAGGACACCCACACGCACCCTCTGCCTACAACAGGCAACAACAGCCTAGCCAGCAGAGAAAGCAGCTCCGCATATGCTGGGCCAACGTCGGCAGGAGCTCTCCTTGCCACATTACAATACTAGAAGTGTCCTTCCAGAAAGGCATGGACGTCGTATGCGTCCAAGAACCTTTTACTTGTGCTAACTCAAGGACCTCTACCCACCCAGGCTTCAGACACCTCGCAGACGCTCCTAGCGCACTAGGCTCAGCCCGCCCTAGGGTGATGACCTATATCCGCAAAGGGTACCACCTGAAACTCCAGACCAGAGAAAGCCTTAATCATCCGGACCTGCTGTGGACTGTTGTGAACGGAGTCTCAATACTGAACTGCTACAGACAGCCACTTACCCCTGACGTACTTCAATACGTCACGCACCTTACACCCCCCAACACTGCGTTATAGGAGGGGACTTTAACGTCAGACACGAATCCTTTGAACCCACTGTTTCCGCAGCTAGCGGCGGCATAGAGCTCGCCAGGTGGGCTGCTGCCGCCTCTATGAACTACGTCGGCGTGCCAGGACAGCCAACACACTGTGCTGGACATGTCATTGATCTTACCTTCTCTAACGTCCCATTCGCCCAGTCTGCTGTAGATGCTAGCATGCACAGCGGGTCAGACCACGAGACAATAGTAACCTCTGTCTCTACTTCCACACCCGGTACTCCGCACCTAGACCAGTATCACTACAGAGTCCCAGAGACAAGCCTACCCAAGTTCACTGGGCTAGTAGAGATAGGCGTCCAGAACATCCCAGACCCGCTTAGGGCACAAGATGCAGCACAACTAGACAACTGCGTCACGCTGCTGACAAAGGCAGTTCAGCATTCTATACAAACGGCAGGCAAGCCAGATCGCAAGCAAGGACGCGCTGCGCCGTGGTGGACTAGGGAGTGCAAGACAGCCTACCAAGCCTACAAACACGCTAGACAACACTGCTCTAGCGGCGCCCTGTTAGAAGAAACACGAGCTTTCAAGACGACAGTCCGACAGGCTAAAAGGCAATACTGGAGACATGTTATTAACAATGCTAAGGATGGCAAGGATCTGTTTAAGGTTATCGCCTGGCACAAGCTTACACCAGACCACCAGGACACTCCTCTCATCGTGGATAACAGGACAATATCAGACCCCCTAGAGAAGGCAGAGGCCCTTCGAGAGCAAGTCCTCAACCGGTACACAGCAGAGGATGACCTCAGACACTGCCCAGACCAGGAGAATGCAGATACCCTCCCATGGAGCACACACATCTCACTAGAGGAAACTGAACGAAACACAATAGGGGTCTCTAGCACCTCCCCAGGCACTGACCGCTCTACAGTGCGATTGCTCCGCGCCTGCTGGGCCCAGGTTGGAGAGCTCATACGGAGGATCTTCCAGCGGTGCCTCGAACTCAACCATTTTCCAGCACAATGGAAGCTCGCAGAGGTAGCGATGATACCCAAGGCAGGGAAGACAGATCGGACGTCGCCTCGATCATGGAGACCTATCGCGCTCCTCTCCTGCGTTGGGAAAGGACTTGAAAGAACAGTGGCGAGACGAATAGCTTGGACTGCTATGACCTACAAGATCCTCAGCCCCCAACATGGAGGCGCCCTCCCAAAGCGCTCTGCTGTAGATCTTACTGCAGCGTTTACTCACGACACAGAGGCTGCGTGGGCAAAATGCCAGCATGTCACAATGGTCACCTTAGATGTGCAAGGCGCCTTTGACGCTCTCCTCAAGAACCGCCTGCTGCACCGAATGGCCCAACAGGGATGGCCACAAAGGGCTATCCTCTTTGTTAACTCTTTCCTCACTGATCGAAGGGTCCAAGTCCGCCTAGGCCAAGTCACTACCCCTAGCTACCCAGCCGCCTGCGGCACACCGCAGGGCTCACCCCTCTCCCCAGTCCTGTACACACTGTACCTGGCAGAGCTGCTGTCTATGGACACAAAGAGGAGATTCGGATACGCAGATGACATATGCTTATACTGTACTAGGACTTTAGTCTGTTCGCGCGTGTGCACAGACCATTTCAACAACGCGAACTCTAAAGAGGGGTATCTTCTTCAACTACACACGACTACATCAATATGAGAGCTTTTAGCACTAAAATTTCATCAAATCGAGTGCGCGGAGGTGAATTATCAGAAGCCCAACGGATATACTGCTTAGCCCAGGTTGAGGCTGGTGTGTCGACAAGCGAAGTTGCTGACGCGCTGGACTGCTCGCAGCGGTGCGTACAGAAAACAGTACTCCGATGGACAACCAGCTGCAGCACCACAACGCAGCCTCGGACAGGCCGGCCACCTACATTGACTAGTAGAGACCATCGCCGGCTGCTACGGATTGCTCGGAAAAACCCAGGTATTGAGTACCACAAGCTTATGGAGGAGGCTGGACTGTGGGACGCCAATACTACCTACCCCAGCGTTTCTAAGCGTACTGTGCAGCGCGCAATGGCTGACGAGGGATACCGCAAGTTCAGAGCGAGACGTAGGCCAAAAATCAACAAGAACACAGCTGCGGAACGCCTCAATCTTACTAATGAATGGCTGGGGTTTGATTTTGGGAGGCGTACTATCAGGTTCAGTGACGAGTGCAGCGTTGCTCGTGGATCTGGCCACAACACGCCCTGGGTATGGCGACTACCTGAGGATAAATGGTCGCACGAGATGGTTGAGGAGGTCACCACTGCTCGCCAAACTGCTCGTATGGTATGGGGCTCAATATGGATGACTCCAGGTGGCCGAGCAAGGCGTAGTCGTCTAGTAATTATGAATCGCGACACATCAGCCAAACGCAATGGATACACAGCTCAGAGCTACATACGAGCACTTGAGGAAGGTCTCCAGGACAGCTACAGGCCAGGCGAGTGGTTTATGCAGGATAACGCACCTATCCACACTTCCCAGGTCTCGAAGGAGTGGCTAGAGGTTCATGGTGTTGCTACGATCAAATGGCCACCATACTCACCTGACCTTAACCCTATTGAACACATGTGGTGGGCACTTAAAAAGAAGCTCCATGAGCTGCATCCTGAATTTGACTATATGGGAGACTCTCTAGCTGAGTGGGAGGCGTTCGAATTGGGGTTGATTGAGGCATGGGCTGCTATACCTGACGCACTGATCAAACGCCTTATTAGGTCTATGCCACGACGCCTAGACGCTGTGCGACGTGCAAAGGGCTACCAGACTAGATACTAAGCGTAATGCGATTAATTTGCAACCCTAATTGTCTTATTTGGTCTATGTAGTAGAAAGTTATACTGCTTTGAAGTTGGTAATCAAATGTGGTTGTGGTGGTCCATGCGTCAACGCGAACAGACTTTTGGTACCCGATTGTACCAGGCCTCACACTCCCTAGACGAGAACGTCGAGCTCCTAGCAGCAGACCTACGCCAGATCAGAGCATGGGGCACAGCTAACAAGGTCACCTTTGCCCCGGAAAAACAAGAAATGATCCACCTCACTCGACAAAAGAGCAGCTACGCGCCGCCCTGTGTAGTAGACGAGCAGCTTACAATTAATCCAATCTTGCCAAGTAGGTCAAGAACCCAGCCAGCCCTCCGATGGCTAGGGGTCTGGTTCGACCGCAAACTTACCTTTAAGCGGCACGTAGCCACACACAACGCAAAAGCGGCCAAGGTAGCCTATCACATCCGCAGCCTAGCAAACACGGCGTACGGACCACCAGCCAGCTCCCTCCGTAAGGCCACCATTGCCTGCGTATACCCGTCCCTTCTGTATGGGGCCGAATGCTGGTACAGAGGCCGCACTAAACCTCCACGCTCACTCAGACCTGGCAGACCAGCCGAAGTCAGCACCTACGTTGGGTGGCACATAGCTGTCATGGACAAAACACTGGCTATAGCAGCAAGAGGCATCCTCCCAGTGTGGCGAACAACCCCTACTGCTACTCTCTTCCGAGACGCCGGACTTCCCTCAGCTGCTACGGCGCTAGAAGAAGCCAAACTCCGCTTTGCGACACATCTACGCACAATAGATGGAGAACACCCACTTGCCGGCCGCATGGCAGCCATCAGGATGAGCATAGGCAGGACAGCTGGAAAGCTGCAATGAATGCGGACCAAAGTCCAGTATCTAGGATCTCTTCTGCCTGAGATACCTAGGACACTACTGACAGCCCCTCACTACTCGCCTGGCTGCCAAACAGACCCAACGATGGGCATAGACAAAAAGACCGCAGCGAAGGCTTTTGAAGAATGGTGGGCCCACCTCCCACCACTAGACGTGACTATCTTCTCAGACGGCTCTGAACAATACACAAAGGGGAAGGAGAAGCGCGTGACCTACGGCTTTGCAGTGTATCAGGACGGAAAACAACTTCACACTGGACGTGGGTCACTTCACCCTACCTCACACGTCTTCGACGCGGAAGCAGTAGGGGCATGGAGGGGCCTCCAGCATACCATAAGACAACCAGCTCTCAACACTCGCCGAATCTGGCTGTGCATAGACAGCACCTCAGTGATATGGTGCCTCAGGGGCGACGCACCCCCTACCTCTCAGTGGGCCTTCCTGGAGTGCCACAGTGCCATGGAAACACGACGTCTCTATCAAATGGGCCCCGGGACACCTAGGCATCGAAGGAAATAAGGCAGCAGACAGACTAGCCAACCTAGAAGCCCAGCACCCATCACCCCCAACTGGAAAAGCTGCTATGCCTACACTCTCAGGCATCAAGACAATAGCCTGCAAGACACTACAGCACACACAACAGACCTGGTGGTCTGACAAGAAGACTAAGCTCTCAAAATGGTACAAGAGCTGGGACTTGGACTATGCACCACGCAGCGGTCCAACGGAGCTAGACTTACCAAGAGCCACCTTAGCTAGACTACTCTCTATCCGATCTATGCATGGAGACTTTGCATGGTATCACCAGAGGTTCCATCACAGCGATGCAAATCTCACCTGCTCATGCGGGCGCGACAAGACGCCAGAGCATCTTGCGCTCTGCCGCAAGACCCTAGGGGCCTTTGGCCGGTGGCCACTTCGACCTTCCATACCACCATCCAGCCGGAGCGATGGCCTAGCGTATACTGCCGTGCTGATTGGGGATCCAGAGGCCTTCGAAGCCTTCACCCAACTCACACAGTACTACACCAAGGTCTGCCCCCGGTAGCTTACCCTGTGTTGCAACAGCAGCAAATAACCCTACTCTTTCCCCTAATTTCTTCCTCTAACTCTCCTCCTTACTCTCCTTCTCTCCCTCCCACTCTTACGACACTTAACTGCCTCTGAACACACACAAGGGACTCACCCTGATGTACTCATACGGCTCAGTCTCTCCAACTGGAAGGGGAGCTGTAGCTTGAAATGGTAGCAATACCCGCGTACGCAAGAAATGCTTTCTAAGGTAGTGTAGCAGCACTGTAATTCCTTAGCTTAGCACGTCCTATATGCCCTTCGGGAGGCGGTGATGGTGGACTTAATCCCCATCCTATGGACGAAAATCGAATACCAACCAACCAACCAACCAACCGCGCGCAGCCAACAGGCATGGCCAAGCCTAGTACAAAGGCTCTCCTCGCGCAGAGCCACGGCTTCGATTCGGCAGGGCACCGGCTCTTCACACCCACCTACTCTTTCCTACTCTCTCTCATGGCACTCAAACCGCCTCTGAATACACACAAGGGAACCACCCTGATGTACACACACTGCTCAGTCTCCCCAATTGGAAGGGGAGCTGTAGTTCTGAAATGGTAGCAATACCCGCGCAGGCAAGAAATGCTTTCTAAGGTAGTGTGGCAGCACTGTAATTCCATAGCTTAGCACGTCCTATATGCCCTTCGGGAGGCGGTGATGGTGGACTTAATCTCCATCCTATGGACGAAAATCGAATACCAACCAACCAACCAACCGCGCGCAGCCAGCAGATCATTAGCCATTTCTTGCACCATAGCCCTTGTAGCGCCTATCCCTCGCGCGTCTAGCTCAAGTATACGTGCAACTATTGCCTCCTCCTCTATCTTGTTCAGCTTACTTGAGTTAGGCTGACAGTCGCGTCGGGCGAGCTTTCCGTCGCGTCGTCGTCTTAGCGTTGTTCGGGGGACGTTAAAGGCCTTAGACGCGTGTCTTGTAGTGTCAGACGCAGTAGCTTCTGTAGCTTGGATAGCAAGGTAGAGTGTACCTTCATTATAGGATTGTAGCGCGTTGTGTTGTGGTGGCATTGTTGTAATAGACGGTGATAGACGCAATGTTGGTGAGGGTGGGCCGCTCGGTGGTGAAACACGTTAATAGAGCCCACCTAACTAAAGTAAAAGTAACAGTACACAGCCTCACTAAGTGGCGCTGGTGTGGGGCGGTCGGCTTGGTCGGGTCCGATTCTCCGTTGGTGGGCCGAGCTGTATCCTCGTAAACAGGCCCTAAGCCAATCTACCTACTCTGCCACGCGGCTGCGCAAAAAAGCCGCGCCCAGTAAATGCCCAACACGTCAAAAAGTTCCCTCACTGGGATGAGAGAGACACCAAGGACCTAGCAATTGAGGGGTGGGATAAGATTGGCATGAACTTCATCAATAAACGTATTGATACTATGCCTTAGAGGCTTCAAGATTGTATAGATATGGAGGGACAGTACACGGGATGGTAATGGGTGACGACGGGCTGACAGATAGATGATGCCAACAGTGAGATTCAAATCATCAAATCTCCACAACCACGCGGTCAAAAATCAATCGAAAACACAGAAATACTCCTCTAATTAAGCGCTACAATCTGATATAAGATAGTGTCGGTATACACACGTTGTGTCGCCTAACGTGGCCTCGTGCACCGGCCCGAGGCCGAGTGTATCGCGTCGATCCTACTTCGGTCCAACTTCGGATCAACTCTGATCCAAGCACATGTATACCTTCGTAGCCCCCACATTCGTAGTGATCAATACCAATACACAAGATTACCTCAGTTACTGTTATTCACCGTACGATCGTACAGAAGCCTTCCAACACTGATCAGTGATTGCACGGCAGTCACAGACAGTTAGGTTAAGAAGAGATAGATTCTTTACCCCGCGCGTTCCCTAGATTGCCTATATCAGCAAGGCGGAGTTATCTATGCTAAGCTCACTGTTAGCTATATCAGGCGTCGTTCGTGGCTAGCGACCGACCGTTACAGCCGTATCAGAAGCGTTCCAAGACGCCGTCTATACACGCGCCAACCGACCGGTTGAGATTTGACCCGTGTACAACCCACGACCACCGACGCATCCCCAGCGAACGCAGCTAGCGCAGCAAGCGTCAACAAGAACACAATAGAAGAAGAAAGAACACCATCAGAAAGAGCACCGGTATCCAGGACACCGGCAGTAGGAATGGCGAGCAGTAGTAGAAGAGTGGTACCTACACTAGAAGTGCTACTAGGGACCACAAACATAAAACCAAGAGAATGGCATCACATCGATCCAGAGATGTGGGAGGACAACGTTAAAGCTCCAGACGATGAGGTTGGGATTACTACCGCAACAACGTACATTGCGCGTGCGATTGCGGACTATACAGATCGACCAACAGCAGATGAGGAACTCTTTTGGGAGTTCCGTCAGGACTTTGAAGGATGGACAGAGGCAATGTTCCTACGTGCCCAACCAATATACACTAAGGAACTGAAGCGGATTCTCCGCTTTAAGGGCGTGTACACTGGTCGTGTTAATATGTTACCAAGCGAAGCCGTAGCTAAATTACTGCGCAAGGAGGATTGCCCGAAGTGGCCGGACGAACAGTTCAAGAACACCAACTTTGACGAGCGTTCAGTCGCACACAGGCTACAACGGGAGCTGAAGCAAGGACACGACGCTGCAGGACCATTGCAACCTACGGACGTAGGGACAGCGAGTCGAGCACGAAGTCAAACCTCCACAAGGAGAAGAGATCAAGAGGTAGACAATCAACAAGACTACACTCAAGATCAGACCCGCCTCCGTACTCAGTCTAGCCAACAACCAGGGCAAGAAGAACGGACCACAAGTCGGCTTACGGAAACTATCGAACACACCCCACAGCCGGAAACACGACAGCCTACTTCAACCTACAACAATTTTGATCGATTCCGCGAATACACACCAGCGTATCCGCAACGCCCACAGGGACTGAGTGTCCCTCCAATCCAACGATCAGGCGAAACGGACCCGTACAAGGCAATTCCTCCGATCGACTTCAGCAATGAGAAGCTGAGCGCAGCAACGATCAATGTTTTCGTGAAAATGTGGGACCGAGACAAAAAGTATACGGGAAAGCCGTACGACCTCCTAGACGATAAATTGAAGATCTTCTACAGCATCTGTTATCACGCAGACATCCAGCCAAGTCAGTTCCATGCAGTTTTTCCACGGATTCTCGACGGCCGCGCAGAGGAATACTACCTTCACTTTGTCGATCAGCGGATGGAAACGTTCTCAACCGCCTACACAAAGCTCAAGAACCACTTCGACACAGACGTGAACCATGGCCATTACTACACGGACTGGACGACGATCTCGTTTGTCAAAGTACGGAGGGAAAACCCGGATAAGAACCTCCACGACGTTCTAGACATTATGCTAGACAAGCTACAGTTGTGTCAGAGGGCGCTTGGGCAACAGTATATCGGGGAATACTCGCTCCGAACAACGGTAATCACAGCATGTCGAGGCGTCAAGGAGCTCGAGATGGCACTCTACAAGCCGTCTCTAGAATGCGAGGTTCTGTTTGGAGATCTACGATCCTCGATCGAAAACTCACTCGCTATGACGGTCTCCGCAAACTTCACTGAGGCGGATCCGAACGATCAGTACTACCTGGACCGTCGGTACAACCAAAACAGCTCTGGAAGATTGCGAGGGAATTACAACTCTCGCGGTGGACGTAGCGGATTTACCTGCAGACGCGGTGGGCTTCAGCACCGCTCTGGAGTCAACACACAAATCGACAAGAAATGTTACGTCTGCGGCAAGACAGGCTGTTGGTCCACAAACCATACGCCCGAAGAAAGAAAACGCTCAAAAGCGCAGTACATCACACACTGCGCGATTACGGGAGAGCAAATGGAGTTTGGCACATTCCTCGTCGCGTACGAGGGGGAAGAAGTCGACCAGTTCTTCCTAGAGGAGCAAGACGAAGATGATGAGGACCAGAGACTAGCGGTTAAGTACCTCACAGATCAGGCCTTTTTGCACCACGTGACCGGAGAAGACTTCTACAGGTGCAAGGAACCTATTACGCCCGCAACGCAGTTCCTTATCGAGGACCGATACTCGCGAATCACGTACCAAGGCATTCTTCCTGACACTGGTGCCTCAAATGTATCGACAGCCGGAAAGGAGCAGTTCCTGGCGCTCCAAACCGAGGACCCTACCGTAACTCTCGATACGTCTACTGCTGGAAACGCATCTGTGCAATTTGGCAAAGGAAGCGTCACTACTTCGATTGGAACCGCACATGTATCGACACAGATTGGAAAGATCAAATTTGAGGTCTTAGACGCACCCACCCCGTTTCTCCTCTGTCTAAAAGACATGGACCGGCTCCACGTGTACTTCAACAATACTACGGACCAGCTAGTACAAGGAAAAGCTACATTTCCAGTGATTCGCAAATGGGGACACCCGTGGTTCCACCTAAGCAAGGCAGAGCGCGCGCGCGTATTCCTTACGGAGACTGAGCTCCGACGCTTACACCGGAGGTTCGGGCATCCAGCCGTCGAACGGCTGATACGATTGCTCAAACGCGCAGGACACGAGGACGTGGATGAACAGCTGCTCCGAGAGATCCAAACGTTCTGCCATCACTGCCAAACGCACGATCCAGCGCCGCGCCGATTCAAATTCAGGCTGAAAGATGATCGGGAATTCAACTTCGAGATCCTCGTAGATGTGATGTATCTGAGTGGGAAACCAGTGCTTCACGTGATCGATTCGGCTACAACATTCAACGGCGCGCGATTTCTACCGTCTATGAGCGCGAAAGACACCTGGGAAGCACTCCGCCTGCTCTGGATTGATACATACCAAGGGCCGCCAGATATCGTCACCCACGACGCCGGCACCAACTTCGCGTCAGTCGAATTCAGATCAGAGGCGAAGATCATGGGAATCACATGTAAACAAGTACCAATCGAGGCCCATTGGTCTATCGGCAAGGTAGAAAGATACCACGCACCGCTCAGACGCGCCTACGAGATCCTGAGGACAGAGCTTGACACTGGCACCAGCGACGCCGCAGTGCTGCAGATGGCAGTCAAGGCCGTCAACGATACCGCAGGCCCGGACGGGCTCGTACCCACGCTGCTCGTCTTCGGTGCATACCCCCGGATATCCATGGATTCACCACCATCTCCCTCGATAACCCATCGCGCGGAGGCAATCCAGAAAGCGATGAAGGCGCTGCGGAAGGCCGCAGCGGAACATGCGGTGAGCAACGCACTTGGTACCAGGAATGGGCCTAACACAGACGGGGTACTATCACTGCCTCTGCAGAGTGAGGTGATGGTGTGGCGCGAGAAGAACGGATGGCAAGGGCCGTATAGAGTCATCGACATGAAGGACCACGACGTTACTGTAGACATGATCAACGGCCCAACGACGTTCCGATCCACAGTCGTAAAACCGTACTATCGCGATCTGACTACAGCGACAGACGGCGCAGATCAAGGCACAGGTGGATCTCCGATCACAGATGAAGCGATTGCTGATGAACCGCCACTACCAGTACCGCCGACGGAAGTCACCCAAGCGGCTCAGCCGCGCAAGCGGGGCCGCCCACCTGGATCAAAGAACAAGCCTAAGGTGCAGTACCTGTCGAAAAAGGAGGAGGACGATTACGCCCTGGCCGTCAAGCTACGCAATGACGGCGTGATCAACGTCCCGGGCGCTCCATTCGAAGCATCCGATCAGAAGGAGATCGACGACCTCGTCGGCCGTGGAGTATTCAGTTTTGAGCTGTTTGACCCAACTCTACACGGCGGGTATCGTATCTTCAAGTCGCGCATGGTCCGCGAAGTCAAAGGCAAGACCATGGTCCCGTACGAGAAATCACGCCTCGTTGTTCAAGGTTACAATGACGAGGGCAAACACGAGATCCTGACGCAGTCGCCAACCATCCAACGAGCCAGCCAGCGCCTGATTCTAGCCCTAGCGCCTGCATTGCTTGATAAGGACATGGTCGTGGAACTACGCGATATCACGCAAGCGTACCCACAGGCACAAACAGAGCTATTCCGTACGATTTTAGCGCACCTCCCAAAGGAGCTTATAACAAAGTATCCCGAGGGAACAATTATTCGCGTAATCAAGCCACTCTATGGAATCGCGGAAGCAGGAGTCCACTGGTTTGCTACGTACCAAGGACACCACTGCAAGGAGCTCGACATGGCTACGTCGACGTATGACCCGTGCCTCCTGATCACGAACGGGGGACGGGAAGCGTTCGGAATAGTGGGCCTGCAGACAGACGATACTCTCGCGATTGGGACGCCTGCATTCTCTGGTGCAGAAGACGCTGCGCTCCAGAAAGCCAATTTTCGAGCTAAGCCCAAGGAGAGACTGTCCAAAGAAGCATCGCTCGAGTTCAACGGATGTACTCTAACGTCGCGCGGAGATACGATTCTACTTACGCAGAAGGGACAAGGTGCCAAGATCGAAATCATTGATCCGAAGGCAGCAAACCGAGCACAGAAGTATATGGAGCAGCGCGCGCGCGGCGCGTACATTGCGTCGATATGCCAACCTGAAGCATCGTTCGACCTTTCCGCGGCTGCGCAAATACAACAACCTGAGGACACGGACTACGTGAAGCTTAACCGCCGGCTGCAGTGGCAATCTGAGAGCTTACAACGAGGCCTACGATACGTCCCTCTCGACCTCGCTACAGCAAAGCTGGTAGTGTTCACAGACGGATCCTTTGCGAACAACCAAGACCTTAGCTCACAGCTAGGGTACCTGCTTATCCTTGTTAATGAGTCGAGTCGACAAGACAGCACGTTTGATATTCGTGGTAACGTAATCCACTGGAGTTCGACCAAATGCAAACGTGTTACCCGGAGCGTCCTTGCATCAGAAACGTACGGCATGGTTAGCGGCGTCGACATCGCTATCGCTATCCTGACAACCCTCAAGATAATTACAGGACGCCTAGGTCTGCCACCGATCCCACTTATTGTGTGTACGGATTCATACTCGTTGTATGAATGCCTCGTCAAACTCGGAACAACTGCTGAGAAGCGACTGATGATCGATATCATGGCGCTTCGTCAGTCATACGAGCGTCGCGAGATCACGGAGATCCGCTGGATCAACGGAGAAGACAACCCCGCGGACGCATTCACGAAAGCAACACCAAATCGCGCGCTAGAACGTTTTATCGATAGCAACGAGCTGTCGATCCGAGTAGAAGGGTCGGTGCAGAGACCGATAGAGTAGGCGCACATGCCTAGCACATTACACTCCCTAATAGTTTCATTTCCTTACACCAGTCGTTACAACAAGAAAATATTGCCAGTGTCGGTATACACACGTTGTGTCGCCTAACGTGGCCTCGTGCACCGGCCCGAGGCCGAGTGTATCGCGTCGATCCTACTTCGGTCCAACTTCGGATCAACTCTGATCCAAGCACATGTATACCTTCGTAGCCCCCACATTCGTAGTGATCAATACCAATACACAAGATTACCTCAGTTACTGTTATTCACCGTACGATCGTACAGAAGCCTTCCAACAGATAGTCAATTAATCAACGTTGTGGGGGGAGCTGTGTGGGTGGTGCTGGATTTCGGCTCATTTGTGAGCGCGGCTTTTTTGCGCAGCCGCGTGTCTGCCTCGTATTCCCCTACTTAGCCAAACTCTTAGTATTTACAACTAGACTGAATGAAAATGGCTTTAATAAGTAAGGCCGAGGGCTCGGAGTTCCATGGCCGCGGGGTTCCGACGCTTGCAAATCAACCCCACTCCCCCACACACGCGGTTATCAACAGCCGTCCTTTCCTTTCACCCCATACATTTGCTCCTGCACATCCAATCTCGTAGCAACAAGCCTCTTCATTTACGCATCTTAACTTAACGACCATACCTGTGCTGCACCAACACCATGAGCTCCACCATACCAAAGCCTATTCTCATATCTGGTGCAGGCATCGCCGCGCTCCTTTTGGCGCGCTCTCTGCACCGCCAGAAGATACCATTTATCGTCTTCGAGCGTGATGCTTCGATTGTGTTTCGCGCCCAAGGGTACCGTCTACGCCTCTCAGCGGTGGGGATTGATGCCATAGAATCAGTGCTAGGTCCAGAGGGCTTCGAGAGGTTCTATGACGCATGCGGTAAGACCGGCGGTGCGGGCTTTGCAGCTATCGATCCTTTAACTGGCGAAACACTGGCAAACGATGCGCCGATTGCGGCCAGGGAGGAATTGACAAGTCGAGGAGGCAAGGTCGTCGGTATAAGTCGTGGCAACATGAGAAAAATCTTCATGGAGGGATTAGAAGACAATGTTCGCTGGAATCACCATGTTACGGGCTACGAGAAGACCAAGAACGGAGTGCGGTTGGTATTCAGAGATGGGAGCAAGAGCGAGGAAGGCAGCATGCTAGTTGGTGGAGAAGGCGTGAAGAGTGCAGTCGCCGGGCAGCTTTCCAATGGCGCCATAAAAGTTTACGATCTCGGTTCGAGGGGCATCCACGGACAAGCGCCTACTACAGCCTTCAAGGGCCTGGGAGAGGGCGTATTTCGGCTGATCGACGAGACCACTCAGCCCAATGGTGGCAAAGTGTACCTCATCACAAACGTGAGAGCGGATGACATGAATAACCCAGATATCAATTTTGGTTGGACGATGGGAGGAAGCCCAGGTGTCATCAAGGCACCTAATGACGACTACACCATTATCGGGAAGCCAGCAGCTGATATTGCCAGGTCGCTGACTTCACACTGGCATGAGCGTGTCAAGCCGTTGATTGACAACATGATCGAGGACGAAGCGGCGTTCTGGAAGATCACATGTTCCAGTCCAGAGGGTGTGCCAGAATGGGCGAATGAGCCGCGTGTTACAGTGATTGGTGATGCTGTCCACGCTATGACCCCTGCAGGAGGCAATGGAGCCAATACCGCCGTTCGAGACTCAGAACTTCTAGGCAGGTTGATTGGGGAGGCATGGGCACAGGGTAAAGGGGATAGCTGGGAGGGCGTGACGGCAGCATATGAGAAGGAAATGAGAGAATACGGAAGCGCTGTGGTTAAAGAAAATTATGGGCAGGCAACCGGGCAATTCGGAATTAACCTTGACCTTGCTACTACACCTACTGTTAACGAATATGTCGCGCCCAACTGAAAGCGCTACAATGCGAGGAATTGGTAAGGTAGTTCTAGTAGGAAAGGAACAATACATAGACTGATCCCCACATCCATCTACAACCATCTCTCTCCATCTATATGCTGTTTCTGAACAGCACTGGCCAAGCTCTCATGCTTAGACATCCACGTGCTGTACGAGAAACAGCTTTGCGGTATCGACATTGTAGTCACAAGAGTCGCTCTCGACGCCTGCAAGCACAAATAACCTTGCATTTGGGGTCAAACCTCGTCTAAGTCTACCCCAGTCTGTTATGTTTGCTGGCACAATCAATTTCATTGAGGTCCTAGCGGAAAACATCTGGTTGAACTCATGTTAGATGACAAACTTAAAAGAACTGCCTTTGGGCCTGGTATATAATCGAGATCCCTATGGCAGCGCAGCCTACTCTTTCTCACTCAAATGAATATTTGCGCGTACGAGCAGATCCAGAATACTCGATTTTAGTCGCCTGATCTTCGTTCTGCAGCAAGACCTATCAAGGGGGTGACAGCGTAGCTCATCTATCCACGGTCAGCGTGTGGATTCTCAGTTCATGTACGCGCGTACTCACGGTGAGCACTTTCGCGATAACTAGTCATCTTCATCTTCTTGGATTTGTCAATCACATCAGTCAAAAGCCACAAGGATTATCGCCGAAGGACCCGTCGGCATCAAAATCATCGAGATCTAGAGTGTAAGATTTACTTTGGATAGATGTGTCTTTGATGCTAATGCCCATGTAGCCTAAATGCTGATTCTTGGGGTGTCAATATTTATCCTGTCCCGAGGCACGAACTTACAAAAGGCGAATAATGAATCAGATCAAGCTCCCCAAAGCAACACTGCGTTTTGGGACGTCTCCGCTATTTTTTCATCCGCAAAATGTTCTTACTCAGCTTCACCCCTACCACCATAATCTGCAGCTTCGCAAACAACTCGCCAACGTACTCCATGGCAGTAGTCATCCACACGTTGCAACACAGCCCCTCGTTACTCGGATTAAAGAACAGCTCGTGAAGGGCAGTGCGCATGGCGACAAAGAGTTGAATCCAGGTCCTTAGAGGAGAGGACAATGCACCTGGAAAAGCGATCCTGCTCGTCTGGCCCTTTATAATCTCCCAGTCTGACCAGACGGTATTGCCACCGTTTTGGCAGGCGTTGAAGGAGTCGGTGACTAGAGTTTGAGTTGCCGGCACAGCCGATGCAGGCTAAGGTGCACGTGGGACTGCTGGAGTATGAACATTGATCAAAGCGAGGGGTTGGTGAGACAGCAGTTGACTAGTTTTGAAGCTGGTCGAAGAGCGGAAATGAAAGAGAAAAAGTGAGGATTACGCAATGGATGGGTATCGATGTATTTATGCATCGCTGAAACGCCGAAGCTGTGTGCTCATGTTTGCGGTTGATCATAACGCATGCTG
This sequence comes from Lizonia empirigonia, assembly GCA_009982855.1. Lineage (NCBI taxonomy): Eukaryota > Fungi > Ascomycota > Dothideomycetes > Pseudoperisporiaceae > Lizonia > Lizonia empirigonia. The sequence goes on from JAADKA010000030.1 coordinate 105,407, forward strand.
CATCCCCATCGCCGATCGCCAACGCTATGCTATGCTATGAATGTGACAAAACCAATGTCGATCCCAGTGAATGTGATGTGAAGGCCAAGCTTCTATCGCCGCTCTTCCAAACGCCAAAATGAATCCCGTCGTATGCCGTAGCTCATCACTTCATACTCCATCATGTCGTAATCCCGTTGACGCAGCGCTCTCACAAAATCAAATCGCACTAAGTGTCCGTCTCTTCTCAGAGGTCGTACTGAGCCCTTAGCTTGTCGACGATGTCCTTGAAAACTTCTGGTGGTTCCATCTCAGAAGAGCCGTCAGCGCTAAATATCGCTTTGGTCGACGAAGGAGAACCTGTAAGGAAATGATAAGGTCAACCCGAATAATCACGAGTCGAGAAGCTCGACATCATCAGACTCACTGCCGTAGTCCGATTGATCAAACGCTCCTTCGTCCATAGACCTTGGCGTGTCGACCTCTGGCAGCATATGCACTCTTGACTCGACTTCGATCTGCCACTGGTATATCAGTGCCTTGTCGTTGTCGTCCTTGAATGAATCAAGATCTGCATCGTCGCTTGCGTCAAGGTTGTAGAGCAACACGAGGAGAAATTTGCCCGTCTCAAGCAGCGGACCCAAATGCGACCGCGGCATGCCAGAGCTAGACTCATATGCTATCCTCTTGATGACCTCACGAGCTGTTGCTCGCGCGTACTTGTACCCATTGCTCAGATTCTCAGAGTCCTCCATGTATTGTGTGTAGAGATCGCGTACAAATTCGTGCGTGCCGTTGCGGACATCGTCGTCGGAGTAAAGGAGTAAAGGGATAGCGAACTTGTGGCTCGTGGATATAAGGCACCATTGAATATCCGCAGAGGAAACGTGAGGGTTGTTGATATGGCACAAGTCTTTGAAAAACCGCAGTATGTTCTCGCCGGCGGGAACACGATTTTCGTCTGAGAACTGTTCGACTGATGCGATGGTGTCAATGACAGTTCCGCAAACTTTGCTGAGGAATTCCTCATTGGAAACTACCTCGCAGTAGCTGGAAGCTACACGTAGATATGCGTCGCAGTAAGGAATGTTAAGCTCTGTAATGCCCTGCACAATCATGGTAAGTATCCGCCGCTGCACATATTCACTACGTGACGTGGTCATCCACTTGACGATCTCTCCTGGATAGAAAGCCTCAGTCTTTGTCTGGTCGAACAACTCCACCATCTTGTCCACGACCACAAAAGCTTTCATGTCATTCTGCCAAAACAGTAACATATCTTTCTCGCTTTGGGTCAGTGGAAAGCGCATCGTTTCATGATCGATGCCAACCATGCGGTCTGAACCATCCGAGACCGCCAGGTTGATATCTAAGTGCGACAGAACTGTAGACAGAAAGCCTATGAGTCGATTGTAGACGTTCTTCCGTTTCTCTAGGAGTCGTATGAATTCGGCGTGACCCGTGGTGATCCCGCGATTTGCTTGCAGGCAGAACAGGCGGAGACAGAACTCAAAGATGCCCACGTCCAAGAGCGCGGCTGTCTCATAATCGCCCAGTTGGGCCAATTGCGTCAATGTCAGGTACAAATCGTCCCATGCCCTGGCGTGCCTGTACGAGGCCTCTGCGAGCGTCATCAGCCGCTTTGAGATGGCAATGAGAGCACCATCGTCACCGCCTATAGACTCCAAGTCCATGTCACTGTCCTTATCGTTGACTCCGTAAAGGGCGATGTCTTTTTCGCGGAGGTATTTGAGGCTTTCGGCCAGCAGCGATCGCGTTTGTGACCGGACGCTTGGGTGGGGGCACCGCAGGAGCAAGTTGTGCAATCCCTCCTCGTCTCGTGCCAGCCAGTGCAAGGTGTAGCTGCAACACACCTCACATGAAAGCACAAATCGACGGAGGTGAACAAGACACTCCTCGAAAATTTCAGTGGTCGGATGGCGCCAGACTACCCGAACAAGATGCGCTAAGAAGACATCTAATGCTCGATTCTCCTGGTCATGGTCCTCTGAACAGGCCCCGTGGCTGATCTTCCGTGACACACTGTGCAGTTGACGCACAAAAGCCGAGTGGTAAGGGTCTAAGATACAATACTCGCGAACGAAACGCTCGTTTTCGAGTGCCACATCAAATTGGATGGACCGAGAGATTCTGACTTTTGGTGGCTGTACATGTGAAGAAACGGACCATTGCTGTTGATCATTTTCGATAGCAGTACGTCTTTGGTAAAAGAGCATATAAGCAGAGTATAGCTTGTACTGACGATTGTAGCCATCGTCTGTGGCGCCACCGAATGTTTTCTGTGGGATCTCTGCTGGGTCAAAAGGATCTACCTCTTGGTCATTAAAGTTGAGCCAGGTAGGCGAGGCCTCATCAGCCGGACCAGGTCGTTTGCGGATGTAAGAATAGTAGTGACCATTCTCACAGTTGCCGAAGTGTACGACAACTCCGACTAGGTCGAAGAGATCTTCCGCATGCGGTGTTGTGGGATCACTGAGATGGTCGACTTTGTACAGGCCGATGTCGATCGTCTCTGGGAACCCGAAATGCTCATGGACCTTCTTCCGACTGAAGTCGGTCAAGTCGAAATCGAATCGCTTGAGGTGGAAGATCATGTTGTCCGGTGCTGTCTTGAGACAAGTGCTAATTGAGTCAGCAGACGACATTACATTCGAAGTCGGGATTCTTACCGTTTTATAGCATCTACAAACTTGCCGCCGCAGGACTCGCATTTGTATTTGTTGTCTCCTTCCATGACGTCGCCTTGGACAAACGACTGGAGACTTTCCTGTAAGTTGGCTTTGCCTTGCACATCACACTGCAAAGCAAAGAACGAATCTGCTCGTTCTGAAACATGTTCGCACTCTTTCGACTTGACCTGTTGCAGCATTTGGCCACCATAGAAGTTGCGGAATCGTTGCTTGTCGTGTGCACTGAGAAGCTGTGCCTCCCACTGATCAAAAAGAAGATTGTAGAACTCATCTGCATCCATCTGCACTCCGATATCGATGGGACTTTTGTCCAGGTTTCGCACACACCCTGCGAACGGTCGTGGGTCGGCAGCTTTGCGATATGAGTCTTGCATGGTCGCAAACAGTTTCTGTGTCTCCAATAAAAGTCGTTGAGCGCCATCACCTTCCTGCACTTTCAGGCCCAGCATGAATTGTCTAAAGTTCAGGTTCATGAAAAGTTGGGCTAAAAGCGAGTTCATGTAGCAGATAGCTCGAGGGTTGTGCAGACCCACATAGCCTGTCCGGGAACGAATTTCAGTGCTACGGTCGACTGACACGGTGGGCATGATATTATCGACGTTCTCGTTTTCGACCTCGCCACTGAGTCGGAGCAAACGCTCATATGTTGAGTAGTCATCGGCGAGAGCTAATACAAGATCATAGAGTTCTCGTCGTGTGTTGCTGTCAAGGATGGGAAGTGGATTCGAGGCGGACCCGTCCGCTGCTGCTGCACTTTCAGCAGGTGGTGTACTGTCTGATTTTAGCGAAATTCAATGCATTCGAAAAGCAGCAATGAAAGTTCATCGCATCGCACGTAAGGTGAGGGCAGAGAACGTACTTTTTGGTGAAGAGAAACTTCCGGAAGATGGACCAAACAAGTGCGCCAGCGTTCAAGGGTCGTTTGTAAGACTTCAAAGAAGGCATAAGGCACAACAGTAATTTTGTGAAACCCAGAACAACGTTATCGACTTCATAGCGGCCAGGAATTTCTGTGTGGTCGTAAGCCAGTAAGAAAGAGCTCCAGCTGCGTAGAAGTGAGCGTAGAGTGCCTTCACTGCGATTGTGTGTATCGTATATTCGGAAGACATGCTCCGCAAGTTGGAACAGTTGTACGGAGTGCTCAGGCTCTTGGGTGACTTCGGGAAGAATATCCGCAATGGCAGTCCAGTAGCGTAACGCAATGTCGGCTGTGTCTAGAGGAGAAGAGGACGGAAGGTCTCCGCCACAGAAAGATGTGATCTTCTGCTTGACCTGCTCTCGCAAGGTCTCCCGCTCATCCGTCAAGAGCAGCGTTCGATGAATGTGAGCAACGTGAGGGTGTTTCCAGAACTCTTTCCAGACCGCAGACGAGTACAGCGAAGCTTCCAAGATGATCGCATAGCACTCTTGTGTGACTGTGGTCGCACTTTTTGTTTGAAGGCTAGCGATAAGGATGTCTACGAGACGATTTGCCAAAGCTGGTGGATCAGAGAAAAATCCGGTTGAAGCATTGGTAGCAGGGCGCTCTGTTGTACATCAGGTATTGGTTCCCCTAATTTGGAACGACTCTTGTTACTTACCTTTGAGAAACTCCAACGTGGCACTCACAAGTACAGCCGCTAGTGGGAGTCCTTTCGAAATAGAAAGATCTGTACCCAGCAGCTCTTCACTGAGCAGCGCACGATCGAATAGCTTGATAGCATTGACCAGGAATGTTTCATCCAGGGCGGACTAAGAGCTGTCAGTACACACTGACTCATCCTGGAAGAACACTTACACTGCGTAATTGATCCTTGAGTTTGCTGTGCACGGCTTGTGCAGCGTACTTCGCTTGAAAGAATTTTCCAGGGGGGAATAGCTCGTCCAGTGTCGCCTCTCCGCTGACTACGCTATTCGTGATTGTGCTACGGTACGGAAACAGTGTCAAGAAGTCGAAGAGCTGAATGTTGTTAGCATTCATTCATTATGTTGTAGCTTTCGGGCTCACCAATTGACTCGTGTCATCATCTGCATCCATCCATACAAACATCTCATCAAAGTGCTTCACTAGGTTTGTCTCAAATTCCGAGGAACCTGCGACCGGTGTAGATACAGCACGCGCTTTCTCATCTCTCTGAACCGGATGTACGAGAAGCTCGCCGTCAAGGTTGGCATCTGCCATTGTTTCGTGTGCGCGCTGCGCGGTGTCAAGCTTTTGGCCTCCTGCAAATAGGTTTATCCTCGTACAACCCGTCGCGCGACACAATCTGTGGTAGAGATCATCGATGGTATCATCTGGCGCAATTGATATGCTTTGCTTCTTGCCGTCAATTTGATATCTTATAGCGATGGCGTTCCCAACAGGAATGTCGCTGTCCATTGACTCCACCTTGGAGTCTGCTCGGCGCGCACGGTTGAACTCGGGCTTCTGTCGGACCAACTCAAGCATCTGCTTCTGAAACATCAGAACGCGTCCGAATCGAATTCTGCTTTTCAGGTCGTCCTTGTCGGTTCCTCCTCGTAACGTTCTGTAGGCAGATTGGAGTTCCTTCATGCATTGCTCAACAAGTTCGACATGAGCAACTTCAACCTCAGAAAGAGTGACTTCGCGACTCTGAGCAATACTGGTGTATCGATTGGCAAGTTCCCGGGCAGCCGTCTCTTCGATGGTGCCCTGGGGGCTGGACAAAGCTAGCGACCATAGAAGGTCACTGCCCGGGATTTGCAGCACTGAATGGTCTATGCCATCGATGTGGACAGTCTTCCTTGCAACGGGGAACTTGTAACCAGCAACAAAGTCATACAAGCCCGGGGTGTAGTATTGAGGCTCCAGCATCGGCACATATGCGGTAATAAGCTGGCGGCAGAACTCATTGTTAGGCGAAGTTCTGATCGCCTCCAACAGTTGGGCCCATGCCAAATCGCGGGCGCGATCTGACAAAGCATGCTGACCAACAACATGGTCCCAGAGGCTGTTGTAGAGATCTTCGGGGACAACCTGGCCAATTCTACAAACCAGCAGTGCGAGAAGCTCCAGTCTGAATTGCAAAGCGGAAAGTTGATAGCGGTGAGAAGGACCCTCGGCCTCCGTCCGGACAAATGACGGGAGCTCCTCAAGAACCTGGCGGACCATGTCTGCATTATCTTTCAAGAACGTGACATCTCCGGAAAAAGATGTCAAAATGAAGAAAACCTTTACTGACCCTGTGGTAGATCGAGATCGTCCAACGATGTGTTCCTGACATCGCCCATAGATGGCATGCTGATCAGTCTTTGGAATGCTAGAAACCAACAAGCGCAACTGCTCGTCGGCTTCAGCGTTGAGATCGAGGTCGTGCCTTGTCGCGCCGTTCCTGGGTGCAGTATCTTGAAGTAAACGGACGCAGACATTCCAAGGTCGTGCCGAATCGTCTCTTAACCTCCAATCCACAGGCGGATGACGGTCCAGAAGTTTCATTGTCAGTTCCCGCAAGAAGCGCAATACGTCCAACGTGAAGCTCTCAATGGGAAGGTCATGAATCTTCATACACAGATAAAGATGATCTGAGGCGCTCATTAACCCAATAATGTTTCGAAGCATGGTCATGGTGGCTGCGACAACGCGGGGATCGGGGCTGTGAGATACGGTGTTCCAAACGGCATCTGCCTGGCTGTCGCTCCATCGCTCGGTAACTACAAGAAATCCGACAATGTTACCACTTCGGGAGATCAGCTGCGGATGTGAATCTGCGCTAATGATGTAGTCGACAACTCGTCCGTGAAGAAGTACATCAGCTAGGTATCGCAGAACGGGATGTCTGTTGGAGTCGACGGCATTGTATTCTTGGTGCAGTGCAACCAAAGCTGTGTCCATGAACGAGATACTCATGACTCGTAATTCCATTCGTCCCTTGACGATATACTTTCGCAATAGCTTGAATTTCCAGGCATTTGCAATCAGAACGGGGAGAATATCAGCATGCTGACGGTACTCGTCCAGGTCTACATTGACCTCGGTCGTAGTAGGCGAGTCTGAATCTTGAAAGTCCAGTAGTTTGTCCGACAGACTTTTCGCGGTCTGGTCGTCCCACAGGCAGATCTCTTGAAGAAGGCCAGAGAAGTATGCAATCATGTCCCTTGCAACACCAGCATCTGTGACCTTCGCTGGATCTTGGAGGTCTTCGGTGTACTTTTGGAAAAACAATAAGGTCCCACGGTAGTACTCGCTAGGATCGATTCCCACGCTGGCATTTGGAAACCGAGAAATGGTCCAGCCTAGTGTACCCAATACCTGAGACGTATACATAGCAATGGAAGACTGTGTGGGCATCGATACATTGCGAAACGCTTCATCGGCGAGCCTCAAAAGGTTCTGGGCGCCATTGGCGGCAAGAAAATCTGTGTGCAGACGGTTGCTCATTTCGCGCACGTCGACGGCATGTTCTCTGCGCAGTAGATGAAACAGCGGTGTTTTCTCCTGGCGAAGAATTGCATGAAGATGATGCAGGTGCTTCTCGCTGATCAAAGGGAGAGAATAATGCTCATCGTGTCGTGTGCGGTTCAGCAGATAAACGTCGACGAGAAAGAGGTGGGAACAGAGCTTCATATAGGCGCCGAAAAATCCTGAGAAGGCTTCGTCTACCGCTGCATCATCGCCGAACTGTTCTCCAAAAGGATACCTACTCATGTCATCATCTTGGCCAGCTTCGAGAGCAGTCATCCAATGGTACCTCCGTCTCAAGAGCTTGTCCACCAAGTTCGCGAAGTCTATCCAGAACAACGTCTTGGCAACGTAGAAGGTCTGTAGGTGGAGAGAAGGATCTGCGGGAAGGCCTCGGAGCCAGTGAGACAATAATGGGAGCAGGTCGTGAGGAATATCTAGATCTAGGCCGTGTGAGCAGGGACTCGCAATTTACACGTGGTGCTACAGAGACTTACTCTTGTGCACATGGTTCGTGATCTCTCGCAGAGCCTCTAGGGCATTTCTACAGCGTTCCTGATAAGGGAATTGCTTGAAATGGTCCTCGGCACTGAGTTGCACTGTGAAGCTTCCTGATAGCTCGTCCTCGTCCTCGTCGTCAACGATCTCAATGACGGGCGGACTTGTCAGGTCATCATCTGCGCCATCTATCATCGCGGGCGACATCGTGGGAGTTGATGCGCGGTCGGTAAAAGGTCCAGCAACAATAGCGTCGTGCTCGTCGTCCTCTGCAGGCGGGGGAGATGAGGCCGGATGCTCTCTTATGGTCATGGCGACCATCTCTTTGTGCGGCGACGTAATGGTCTTGCTTGGAGAGTCCGAGTCGGTCGGCATTGCGCGCAAGCTGGCGCCGCCGTTGTGGTCCAATCGTGGGCGTTTGCGGGTAAAGTTGACGTCCGCGTCTTCCTCAGGATCGCGGCGCAACGGAGAGGGCGAAGTCGGGGTTGTTGGCTCGTCTGCAGCATGGAACTGCTCTGTATCCCGATCTCGCGCACTCATGACTGAGTGAGCTGGCGAGATAGCCGGTCGTTTGCGCGAAAGAGTCTGGCGTGTCCGGTGTGGCAGGCACAGGCAACAGGTGCAGCTGCAGGTCCAGCCTTAGTGGGCAAGGACCGCGTGCGAGAGGGTAGAAAACGCGTGCGTGAGTGAGAACATGAGCTGTAGCTACTGCTGGTCACTTTGGAAAAGTCGAATTGAATTTAGTCGCGATTGCGGTGCCGTAGTGGAGAGCTTAGGACGCGTTGTTAATTCACCAAGTCTCGCGGGGCACTCTTCGTCATTGGGGCAGCCGTTCGCGCTAGCCACTTAGCGCTGTGTCTGTGCTCACCTCCGCAATCCATACTTTTTCAATGACACAGCGTCACTTCACCTGCAATGCAAACACTGAGTCTTTCCAGCATGTCCATTGGTCTGCAGATATTGCCAAGTCTTACAGCTTGATACGAGAGAGTGTCCACGCGACGCGGCAAAGTCTTGCGTCATCTGTGCAACCACAAACAATCTGGGACCTTGGACCCTGCTCTGGTGGTTTGGGGCAACGCGCGACATGGCACCTCCAGTGAAGAAGCCCTCAAAGCCAATATTCAAGACGACTTCACCTTTCACAGAAACGAAATGGTTCGTAGGTTGCTAGCATTTTCTGCAACGCATGCTGAGGTCTGCAGGCCGTCCATATCACATGAAGATCAGGAAATTATCACGGAATTACTGTATAAGTAGGTAAGACCTGCGGAATTCCCACGTGCACACTGCCCGCCCCACGGCTGTTAAAATGCAAGGGCTATCATGTTACGTTGAGATTATTGTATGGAGACTGACCGACCAAGTCTACTTTCACCTCTTGGCGAGCACCGCAGATCACACATCACACCTTCGAAAGGCAAAAGAAAGCGAGAGCCGAGGGGTGCAGCAAAAGATGCTCCCCCACCTGCACCACCAGCAATAGGCTCGCATATCCTCGTTGGCCTAAACAGCGTCACGAGACATCTTGAGGCTGGGGCTGCCAGAACCGCACCACCGATGGCACCCGTGAGCGGCTCGACTGCAGACGACAACGCAAACACAGATTCCAAGGCAGAGCAAGATGTCGAGAAGACTCCCCTGCAACCAACGAAACCGCTAAGCATGGTCATCCTCACCCATCCCCAACCCGCACTCTCGCCATCGCACGCCCACATACCAACACTACTCCACCTCGCCACGGTACAATCGACTCCAGCCTCCAAACCAGCAGAGCAAACCCGCCTCATCACTCTCCCAACCTCCAACGACTCTCGGTTCGCGTCTGCATTGCACATCCCCGCGTAGGTGCGATCGGCATCTTCGAAGACGCACCGGGCGCAAAGGCGCTGGAGGAGTATGTGAGGCAGCATGTGGGGCTGACGGAGTGTTTGTGGGTAGATGAAGCGCTGAAGCCGGAGTGGAGAGTGCTGAATGTGAAGCAGGGATGAGGGATGAGAGTCTTGTGGGAGATGGTGGTGGGAGGTCTGGTCAAGTGTCTTTTGCAAGTGTGTTTTGGCACATGCAAGTAGGGCATATATGAGGATTTTGTGTCTTTGCACGCTTATGTTGGAACTTCTCAGCCACATTGTCACATCGTATATCATACATGCTTCCCAATCAGATTCAATTTGCTCTGCGTCTGTACAATGTGGGAGAATGGAAACATGTAGCTCAGCTTCGGACGGCACTGCACGACCAGCCCCAGCCCTGGACCACCTCTTGCCAAATCTAAAAGGCGGCGACAAAGTTTTTCTTAGATACTACGTTGAGGTTGCGGATGAGTTAGCTACATGATTTGCGAAGTGGTGAATCTTATCTTGGAGTTGTGCCAAGCAAAGGTAGGACAAGCAGCATGTGTGACGAAGGTGTTGTTCATTCGACGACCTCAGTCATTCAGTTCATGTCATTATACACGTTTTCCCACTCGTCTAGTCGTCGTTATCCCAGTTGCCCTGCTGAGCCTTCCCGGGCATCTTGGGGCCACCAGCTTGCCTTGCGACAATGATCTGGTCAACGCTGAGCACCGTCCTCGCGGCTTCAGTGGCTAGCTTGATGGCCCAGCTCTTGCTGACCCACAGGTCGAGAATGCCCTCCTCCCTAGCGTCCAGAGTGCCGGTGTTGTCGTCGTTCTCGATGTCGACACCGACGGTCCACTCGTCGTCCTTGCGGCCCTTCTGCGAGGCGTGTGCGACGTACAAGCGAGCGAGGACCTCGGTCGCGTCGAGACCAGCGGATTCGGCGAGCGTTCGCGGGATGACTTCGAAGGCTTCGGCGAATTTGCGGATCGAGTACTGGGCCAGGCCGGGGGTCTTGTCGGCGATGGTCTTGATGCGCTCGATGAGCTGCATCTCTGTGGCTCCGGCTCCGGGTACTAGACGGGCGTCACGGGTGATGGCCTTGACGACGTTGACGCCGTCGTCGATGGCGCGCTCGACATCGTCCAAGTGGTTCTGTGTGGCGCCACGCAGGACGAGAGTCGCTGTCCGTGTCTGCTCGTTTTCTTGTCTGAATACGGTGACACGGTCACCACCAATCTCCAGGGTCTCGACGACATCGATGGTGCCCATCTCATCGGGCATAGGTGCTCCCAGACGCGCCAGTGGTGTAGCGCCAACAACACGACATAACCGGCGAAGCTCGAACTTGGAGAGGATCTTGATAGTGAGCATGTTGTAGCGGTTCAGGTAATGCTGTGCGAGCTCTCCAATGGTGGATCCAGCAACAACGACGCGCATGCCGGAGTCGTGCAGCTCCTTGATGGCCTGCTCAACCTGCTGCTCCTCGCCCTTTGTGAAGTCCATCATCTCCTTTGCGTTGTGCAGGAGGACCGTGCCCTTGGTCTCGGTCTGCGAGATGTCGATGGGGCACGAGAACACTCCGACCTTGGCCTTCGTGGCTTTTGTGACGTTGCCCTCGGGCGACCTGGCGAAAACCATACCCTTCACAACCTTGCTCTGCTCCAGCGCACCTCCCATAATCTTGACGACTCGGACGTTGTCGACGTTGAAGTTGACGGGGTTCTTGGGCAGTACGGCGAGGACAGCTTCTGCAACGAGATCGGCTAGGAAGTCTTCGCTGCCGGACTGTTTCGCGGCGACGACGGTGCGGATGGCTTTGGCGAGCTCTTCTTGCGAACGGATATCTTCGACTTTGTCGCATACCAACTCTGCGCCAATTAGCCTGAGCTCCAACGGATTTCAACACATTACATACCCTCCAGAGTCTTCTGTGCCGCATTCTGCGCCTTCTCGTATCCCAACACAATGTCACTTGTCTTGAGACCCATGCGAATGAGCTCCTCCGCCTTCTTCAACAGCTCGCCAGCGAGGACGATGACGAGGTTGGTCGCATCACCCATCTCAGCCTCCTGCTGCTGACTGGCCATGACCAGCAGCTTTGCCGCGGGGTGCACAACCTCGAGTTCCCTCAGAATAGTCGCCGCGTCGGAGGTGAGGATCATCTTCTGGAGGTGGTTGATGACGATCTTGTTGCGTCCATAGGGCCCGAGGGAGGTCTGCACTGTCTGGGCAATCGTTCTGCAGGCATCGATGTTGCGAATGACGGCGCCATCCTCAGCGTCGTAGCTGTTGTGGGGTGGTTAGCAGTGCACACATGTTGATGGTGGGGTAGGCGCAGTCTCACTTCTGGTAGCCCTGCTTGAACAGCCCGGCGTTCGGGGCGTTGGGTATCGAGAGAGACATGTTTTGGGTGTGGAGGGGTATCTGGGGTTTGGGTTGTGCCTGGCAGCTCACCGCGGGACGCGTTCTGGTAAATTTACAGATGCTTGGCGGGAGTCGGTGCAAGTTAACGCCGATGAGGGACAGCAAGCAACATGGGACGACAGGTGCGATTATTTAGAATTCAGGCCTATTCAGTGCTGCATTGTACTGGTTCACACTGAATTGTAGTGTCGCGTCTATATACAGCATGAACACGGTGCAAGTGTGGTCGAAGGGTGCTTGAGGTTTGCAACCTGCCGGGTTCGCAGGTACTTCGTACACCCAACTCGCAAAGACGCACCGCACCTCGTTCGACACGTGCAACATACGCACGCGTACTTTGGTAGACAATGCAGAAAGAAGAGCGCAGGCTTATCCGCGATCATGATCTTGCAAGAAATCACGCAGTACGAAAGAATGTGAGCAAAATCTATCTAGCTGTACGCCTTGGAACAATATTGAAGGTACTGCTAGCGAAAAAGACTGCTCGATCCCTCTGGGCACCATTAAATGACCAGCGTCTGGTAGGAAAAAAGCGACACGCTGGAGATAAGGAGGGCCATATAGAAGTAAAGAACCAGACTCGACGGGCCACTGAAGTTTTGTTGCTGCGCTGCCTTACTAAGCGCGCTACGCCCAATGCACGGAACCTCCCCGAACTTTTCGTGAGAGAGCAATGCGAGGTTAGGGCATCGACTGTCATCGCCGCGAGACAAGGGACATGAACGCCGGACAGCAGACAACACGGCGGTTGGCCACGCGAGCGCGTCAGTCTCCCTCTGCACGAGAATAAAAGCCATTGCTGATGATACCAGGCCAATCGATATGCCGCTCATGTCTCGACCGCAACACCTATGCAACCGCCGCAGCCGCAGCCTCTTCGCCCTCAGAGACACTCTCTCAGCACATCCCCCCTGTCGGCCAGACCTCGTCCAGCACCTCCTACGCCGTCAATGCCGGTGTCGTCCTCTCCCGCCCGCCGCAGCTGACGCGCGATCTGCACCCCTTCGAAGCCGCCTTCTTCCTGTACCAGAAGCGCCTGAACGAGCGTCTCGCGCTGCCCTTCACACGCTACTTTTACTTCAAAGCACGTACACCCGCGGACCGCGAATGGAAGAGGAAAATGGCGCAACGGCTGACGCCCGCGCGTGACATTGGACGGTACAAGGGGTACGGCGAAGAGGCGTGGAACGACGAGGTGCTGGTCGGTGCCAAGGAGAGCGAGATGCAGTGGCAGGTGGACAGGCTGATTGAGGACGCGGAGACCACAGGTGCAGAAGAGGAGAGCGGTGCTGTTGCGGCGGCGGCCAACGCAGCCAAGGACGAGCGCGAGGCGTTTGAGAGGCCGCCGCCGCGGGAGACGGAGGCCGATCGCAAGAACGACACCAAGAGCCTGAGTCGCGCGCTGCAAAGGACACTCTACCTGCTTGTCAAGAACAAGGAAGGGCGGTGGGAGTTCCCGCAGGACAGACTGCACGATGAGAACCTGCACGGCGTACGTGTTTCCATCTCCACCCCCTCACAGCAGGAGTGCTAACACCATCCAGGCTGCCCAGCGCATCATCACGCAGTCCGGCGGCGTCAACATGAACACCTGGCTCGTCGGCCACGTGCCCATCGGCCACGCGCAGCTCGAGTACAAGACCCCGCAGACGACCTCAACAGGGTTGCAAGAGCAAGGCTCGAAGACCTTTTTCCTAAAGGCGCGCATCATGGCTGGGCAGGCCAACCTCAAGGATAACAAGCTCGGGCTGCAGGACTTCAAGTGGCTGCACAAGGACGAGCTGAAGACGGCGGTTGACGGCGACTACTGGCGCCAGGTCAAGAACATGCTCGCTGAGCGGTAGTGTGTTGGGTCGGGGCAATAGAAATGTAGAATATGCATGTGGAAGACGTCATGTAGAATCATTGTACAGTAGCTGGGGTGTAGAGAGCGCAAACGTTGGAGCATGTTGAATATCAGCGTACTCAACCCTCGCAAAACACACGATGTAAGACATCCTCGGGTGATAATGCTATTCATTGATGTGACTATCTACTCCTCTCCTTTGCCTTCCATGCCGATTATGGCAACGCTGGTCATTGGCCTCTGGGTATCGCTTCTCTAATGCGCCATGCCTGTTTATGCTCTTATTCAAACTCATTCCTTGGGTGATCCAACTTTTGTATTTTCGTCATGTGATCCGCGCTTGCTCTTGCTTGATGAATTGCTGGGCGTGTCCTACACTTGCCCCAGTGGTGCTCCGAAATTCAGTGGTACAGTCTTCTTCAAGGTTACTCCATCCACAGGTCTGACCTCGGAAGTGCGAGAATCTGCTGATCCTTGGCGGCTGAGTGGCTGGCCGTCCTCTGCTGCTCCCTCGACTCGCTGCTGCTCCTGAGCGATTCTGCTCAACTCGAGATCCAATGCGCTGAGCAGAATAGTATCCTGACTTCCGTCTCCTGGGTTTGGTGCGAGCGTGAGTGGTCCTGTCAGTCCAACGTCTTCCCGTGGTGTCGTCGATTGGCTGTCATTTCCCAGCTGAGGTTCCTTATCGGCGTCTTCACTGGGGTCCGGCTCAACGATTAACTCATGTACTGGCATCGAGACGAGCCTCTCCGGCACAATGGGGTTTGCGGTTAGGTTGAGGTGCTGTAGAGACTGCTTCCTAGGCGTGTCTGGGGACGGCGATCTCGGGAACAGGGGCGTGTGACCAGCGAATCGCTTGTTGGCCTCGGGTACTGGCGACAAAACAAGAGCAGATGGTGGTGGTGACACTGGCACTTCATCGTCGAGCGTCGCAATCGCCCGTATCTCTGGTGAGGGCAGATCGATGTGCGGCACAAAGCTGGGACGGTTTTGACGCCGGGAAAGCAGCGGTGATGTTGACATGGTTCGGGTCTGCTCTCTCGCTGGTGGGGGTGTCTGTGGCTGTCCTCGCTGTTCTGAAGGTGAGATAGATGGGAGGTCGTCAACACACTGCCCCTTCTTGGTTAATGGTTCGTCCGGCGGCGTGCTTGTGGCAGGGTATGGAGTGAAGAGAGCGTCTGGACGAACAATGTTCTTCTGCATTAGTCCCGCCCATTCTGTCTGCGAAGAAGCATCGACGTAGTTCGCCATCACAAATGTGCATAAACACTGCAAGCGGTTAGTCCCTGACACAAGCAATGATTCCATGGATACTTAGACCGACCTAATGGAAGCTTGTGTTCGATTGCCGAATGGCTCGGTTCAAGGTGTCGCGGGGTAATTGCTAGCTTGATCGCGTTGACTGCCAAAGCGAGCGACGTGTGGATTGATGTTGTTTGACGGTGACGGAGTAAGACTGCGGGGAGGAAGAATGCCTGGAAGCGCTGGGGCCAGATGCCAACGTATTAAAAGGGCCGCGGGATCAGCGCAGGGAACCACATGCGGTGAAAGGAGAGAAGGAGCAGCGATGTGCAGTCGCGCACACGTCATACCCGCAGGAACAGCCGCAGGCCGCGTGCCTGAGCCGAGCCAATTTGACAGGCACCACACCACCATCTGATCAAAAGATGACTTGTGTCCCGCAACATATGCATCCGCCTGGTGTGCGTTCGGCTGACACGAGCCTTACTCAAGCCACAGGCGCCGCCCGGTGGATCTGCATGTCATCATGCGAGAGTTGACCCTATCTTGGCCACGGTGACCCCTCACGGCACAAAACATTGCTAGGTGCTGACCCTGCGTCGGCAAGGCAACGCATTCTTCTGTTCGCATACCCAGTTACCAGGTCTCCGGCGCGAGCGATCACTTCTGGGGATAACTAGACGGCGGCGCAGAAACGGTCCAAGAAGACGTGAGAACGTCTTGGAATCCTCCCGCCGTGCCCGCCACGCGGAGGGGTAAGACCAAGTTTTGCAACTTCTTGCAACCTTCAAGTATTTGGAGTTCTCCTGGGTTCTGAGCACCGCTCGTCATTCCGTTTGCATGCGCATACGACTGGTTGGACTTGACGTTATTTATCCTTGCAGATCGCATCTACCCAATCAGGAAAGCTAGCGAGACTAAGGACCTCTCATTTTGGTCGTTGGCCTACGGACGGACTGGAAGTCGTCCCTAACATTCAGTAGCTTTATCGCTGGCTGTCGAGATCTTGCAACCCTTCATTGTTGATCATTCAACTGTAAAAAGCAGGAGCCGCGAACATGGTCCACTTATTCCATAGGCACAGACACGATACCAAGCAGCTGGATCCTAAAGAGATGGAACCGAGCCTGACACCAGTACAAGAAAGCCCAGTCCAAGAACGGCCAGTTCATGAAAAGCCAGTCCAAGAGGACCCAGTCTCTTCCGCAGAACGCATTGTTCACGATGCTGCGAGGAGATCCAATCCCGGAAATCCGGTACTTGGCAGCATGCCTGCGTCCGAGGAAGACTTTCCGGATTTCCCAGTACCACAGAATTCCGCGATGGCGCTGGAAGGCAAGCATGGCGCGAAGATACACTATACATACTACCCTGCGTCTTCGACAAAATTAGGCCACCCGAACCCGTTCGCACAGTCACTTATCGTGTTCCTGAACGGGCTGATGCTACCCAGAAGTTCATGGGATCAAAGCATAAGTTCCTTCTTGGAGAAGCGAGTTCGTGCAGGCCTTCCGCACCCTGCTCTGCTCAGCTACGACCGCTTGGGGCAGGGAGATTCAGACCGCGATCCAAACGACCAGGATCCCCCACCCAGCCATGGCCATGATGTAATGTCTGCAGTGCGCGATCTCAAGCAGTTCACGCTGCAAGTTTGGAAAGAGCACCTCCAGACCAGCAATCCGTCGCATTACCCTTACCTTGTATTTGTATGCAACAGCATTGGATGCGCTATTGCACGGCTATTTGCGCAGACCTACCCTGGTACCGTTTGTGGCATGCTCTTCCTTGACAGTATTATGGCGAACTCCGACTACACCAATATGTGGCCAGATCCTGACGCTCCAGACTTCGACCCACATATGCTCCCCTGCGGTGTAACAGCAGAGGAAGTAAGAGAAACGAGGGAGAAGTACAGGGAGATGTTCCACCCCGATGTGCCGAACATGGAGGGCCTAACAAGACGAAATTTGGCAACATTGCTGCCAGACTCCGACGGGCCTCTGCTGGAAGGCTGGGGTGGCGCTGGGCCATACCTTACAGTTGTGGGTCATGACTGGGAGACGTTTGCCGAGCAGTCATGTACGTCTATCCCTTGGAGTTCAACGTGCAGAGCGCATCACCTATCTGTATATCACTGCGGACAATCGACCTCCAAGCTAACTTTCCCAACACAGACCAAGGTTCTCTCCACACACCAAAAATCTTGACGATGACGTACGCAAACCCAGTGTGGCAAGCCTACAACTCAGATCTCACGCGTATAACGGATGAAGGAAAAGTCATCGGCCCGCTCATAGCCATCAACTGTGGGCATTTCATCCAAAAGGACAGTCCAAAGTTCGTGAGCGAAGAGCTAATCTCCCTGCTGGACCGCGTTGTCAATCGAGTCGAGCAACTCAGTGAACGAGTAAGTCTACCCTTTGGAACAGACCCATCGTGCGTGTATTGACCCAATTCTTAGACACCCGAGATCAGAAGAGAGATGATTCGTCACAGCACCGATTATGGCTTTCACAGGCACAACTCCAACGAGCATTCATACTATGGCGGCGAAATATGATAAATATGTATATTTGGACATTTTGAGTCATCAGCTGAGCTGGTGAGCTGAACATACTGGATACCCTGTTATGGAACTCGAATTTAATGTACAAACTTTGTAATTTTGGAAATATTAAAGCGCATGTCAGTGGCGTCAGGTTGCAGCAGCGATCAATAAGCCGCACTAACTTACTGTAGACTAGTGCAATGCCCCAGATTATCAACCCATCAAGCCATGGAACTTTCTTCCCATGCGCCAAACCACATACACAGTGCACTCTTCCCACAAGTCTTGAAGAAACACATCCCTCGAGGGCTCTGCCAAACCCTCTCCCCGCAAACGTCAATTTTTACACGGAGCGAGCATGGATGCACCCGTGGTGAAGTTCAAGAAACGAGGCGCAAAGGCCGCCCCCCGCAAAGCCGCACCGCTACCACCTCGCTCAGATTCAGACGACTTTTCTTCGGGCTCAGAAGCAGAAGGCGAAGACGGCCGGGTAGTAAAACGTCGCAAGGTTACCGGCAACGCGCTGAAAGCATCGACGGCCGACCAGAAGCCTGGCACGACAGGCCTAGAGGGCACAACACAATACGAAGCCAACCGCTCTGCAACAATAGAAGCCAGCAACGATGCGACCAAGCAATCGAACTGGTTTGAAGGCGACGAGCTGAGTTCGAAGAACCTCATCGGCAGCACACGGGCGAAACCGTCCACCTTCATCGAGAAGAACGCCGATGCGCCCACGCGACAAGTCGGCCCCCAGAAATCCTCCTCCAACGTCCGCACAATCACAGTCACCGACTACACACCCGATGTCTGTAAAGACTACAAGCAGACAGGCTTCTGTGGCTTCGGCGACAACTGCAAGTTCCTGCACGCCCGCGAAGACTACGCCGCCGGCTGGAAGCTTGATCGCGAGTGGGAGATGTCGACAAAAGGCAAGAAGCCCGGCGGCACAATCATTGCTTCGGCGAACCGCGACGAGAAGGAGAAGGATGAGGACGGCGTGGATTTAGCACTGCTGGAGAAGATACCATTTGCATGCCTCATCTGCAAGAAAGCCTACAAGACTCCGATAGTGACCAAGTGCGGGCACTACTTCTGCGAGGCATGTGCGCTGAAGCGGTACAGAAAGGATCCGACTTGTGCAGCATGCAATGCGAAGACGTACGGGGTGTTCAATGGGGCGAAGAACTTGCAGAGGCTGTTGGAGAAGAAACAGAAGTGGGAGGATAAGAAGAAGGCGGAGGCGGAGGCTGCGGAGAAGGATGATGAAGATTCGTAGATAAGAGCTTTTGTCTTTGCTGGAGCTCACAATCATTTTCAGCAAAATCATGTGATACCCATCAATTTAGCTGTACCTCTCATGTTTTAGAATGAGATATCAATCCGTGACTCAACTCGGGTGATAGATGCAGCTGTCTAAGTGATATCGCATAAATACCATAGTCAACGAGTTCTGGTCACGAGAACACGCGATTAGGTTGGCGCTAGCAGTCTCCTAGTGCGAGGGGTTCCGAAGCACTTCGTGGAGCTCATTCTATCTCAACTATCATTATTCACCAATTATCAATTTGGTGCTACAATGGCATCTATTTGTCGCGCCAGGCTGCTCTCCGACCTCAGCGGACAGACAGCCTGCGACAAGGAGGCAACGTCCTCTGATGGCCGCCTGTGCGCGTTCCACTCTCGCCAATGTCAAGGTAAGGCGTAGCAATCTCTAGAAGCGCAATTGCATCCCTTTTTCCTAGTATCATTACCAAGAAACATTCTCATACATCATTCAGCTCTGTATCGATATAAGAAGCGTAATGCAGAGCTCGACGTTTTGTCCGGCAGACCGCCATCCTATCTTGCAGGCAAGAAAGGCTCTGTAGCGTCGCAGGACTTTGCAGATGTCGACGACGAAGCAACGCTCAAGACAGTGCATGACCACCTGTTCAAGACGTACCAATTGCTTGACCGGGTTATTCGAGCCCGCAAATTGCACCACAGCCATTTCTTTGCCATCGACAACGACTATGGCCATCAGAAATATCTAGACAAGCTGCAAAGCGATAGGCAAACCATGATCAAGGCTCTGGAGAAGCTCGACAAACGTGCAGCTACTGTTATGTACGAGCAGAAGCAGTGGTTTGACTGGGTCAAGCAGACGCAGGAACAGGAGGAGCAGCAGGGAGAAACGGAGTCGAGGAAGGTCAAGCTTGAATCATTGTTGTTCCAACGCCACCAGAAGGAACTCAAGCGGCAGCAACGCGAGATGAGAGTGAGAGAAGACCAGAAGCAGCAGGAGCAGTATCTGGACGAAACGTACAAGCAACGCCTTTCAGACATGTCCGAACAGGAGCAAGACGACTGGGATCCGATCAAAGACGTCTACGGCTACGAAAGAGACAACTACATCGAACTTATCAAGTATTTTCTCATGCTGCAGGACGACGAGTTCAACGGCGCGAACGATGCATCTACCGAAAATGGCTCCCAGGGTGACGGCGCTTCTGCGTCGAGTGCGCCCGCGAAGGTACTTTCAAAAAGAGCAAGGAAGCGGGTAAAGAAGGCCAATGCAGAAGTCAAGAAGCTGGCAAATCCATCTCTGAAGACAGACGAAGGCAGGGGAGCAAACGTGATAGAGATGGAAACCAAGGGACAGATGCGCGAACGACTGCGCAAGCCTGTCAAATTCGAACAGGCGGTGGGCTGGTACGTGCAAGGCAATGGCCCCCCTGGGCTCGATGCGCAAACACCAGTGATCCCAGACGATGAGATTGAGCCGCTCCTCGATGAGGTTGCCGAGATCAAGAACTTCTTATTCTGTCGCCTTCTGCTCACGCAGTCAACTCTGCTCCCGGTCGCTCTCGAGGCCGAAAGTATCGAGGACTTTATCAGTAAGGAAGAAGTCACTCGTGAGCACCTCCGGGATCTCTGCCACTACTTCCCCGCGCCCAAATGAACAAAGTTCATCGGTGACCTGCCGCGCCAGCAGCTGCTGCAGCTGGGCTTCATTCCGTACTTCCACGGCGACACGGCGGAGAAGGTGACAAACTACTTCCAGACGGGAAGCCGTGGATTGACGCGTCGAGCACACCAACACACAGAGATGAGGAACTTTGTGTGTGGGCATGTTAAGCGGGATGATCCGGTTAGTCGCCGCTTTATTCAGTACCTCGCTATGGAGACGTGGGAGTTGCGTGCGCTCGTGCGCGATGCGAAGACTGGTCGTGTTCTCATCTCGCCGCCAGAAGACGAGCTGTGGCTGCTTAGGGAGAAGCATGGGTGGGGCCGGGCGAGCAGGAACGAGTACGAGGTGCTCGGGGAGGTTGGGCCCACGTTTTTCGAGGCCATGGATAAATCTCGCAAGTGGCACTTTGGGTTTGAGGAGTTTTACGATGTTTATATCTGGGACTCTAGTCCTGGGCGGTCGTTCTTCGTTTTGCAGAGGAAGATTGAAGAGGTGCTTACCCGGGCCATGAGGGTGAGGGAGCTGAGAGATATGTTCTCTACGGCTGCCCCGATTCTCAAGACATTGACAAAAGACCCGGCTACAGAGCGCGCGCGGAGTATCAAGCCCGACGAAAAGGTAGAGAGTATCTGGGACGGCCTCGACAAGAATGCGCGAGCCTGGTCATGGTCACCACAGGACGGGTTCAGCAAGGAGGGTTTCGAGGACAGCTACAAGTACACCGAGGCTGATGAGTTGGAAGACGCCATCTTGTTCCCGCTTGAGGAGAGCGGCTTGCTGCCCAAAGACCTTTACCACCATGTGCCCAACGCCATGGAGGTGTTTGAGCAAGCACCTCTGGACATACGCAGATTCGCTGCAGACTTGGATACCGACGACGAGCTCGACACGTCGGAGGGCGAGGACCTGGGCGAAGCCGAGGACGACGGGGACCTGGACTGGCAGGACGAGGATGACGAAGATTCTGGACACGGCATGAAAAGCGCGCTCGGTCCTGGCGAGAGCGTCGACGCCGAAAAAGCCAACGAGATTCTCAGCGAGCAGTTCCAAACGATGAGTTTCCTGGGGCCCGACTACCTCCTACCCATCCTGCGCGATCCCAACTCGAAGCGAGCCAGGAAGCTGCCCAAGTCGATCAGGAGCAAGCCCGAGGAGCTCATGTGGGCGTGTCGAGTGGCGATGCGGTGCCAGCAGGAGTACGACACGAGCAACGGGGGCATGGAAGCGGATGTATTCCGGCACATTGAGCGACAGAAGAGCAAAGGTATGAGTGCGTGTGTGGGTGTGATTTCGTAAACTAACGAGTGCAGTGTTCAAGCAGAGCTTCCACCTGGGCGACGCAGAGCCGCAGGCGCTGTCGCGGTACGTGGAGCACAAATTCATGGTCGAGGCTATGGACGAGTTCATCATGTCGCGCGGCATCGACACGGGGCCGTTTGAGCTCTGCAAGATGATGCACATGGCAGACCTGTTCTGCGAAGAGCGTCGCATAGTCGACGACGTATTCAGAGCGTATGCAGCGATTGCCGTCTTCTTCGAAGGCGACGCGTTCCTCGCGTCCGAGGACGGTGAGCCGTGGCGCGACACGAAGCTGCTGGACCAGGAAGAGCGGGCCAAGCACATCCCGGACCGCCGGACGCATATGAGCAACAAATCACTGCCGCGGGAGTTCTGGAAGGACTGGGATGCGCTGTTGGAGAAGCACAAGCGCAAAGCTGGCGATGTGGTCCACGACATTTACCCCATGGAGTGGCGCAAGGCTCTGCGTCCTGTTATCATCAAGCGTAAGCACTTCGCCTCATTCCTACCGCGCAACTACTGACAGCTGCAGTCTTCAAGGCCGGCGTCATCTGCAACTCGTACGGTGAGCAAGCAGTCGGCATCGCGACGGCCAAAGCAGAACCCAACCGGCAGCTCGACATGTACATTGACTACCGCGTGGGGATCCCCCTGGGGAAAATTGCATCGCGGCTCGACGACCCCACAACCCTAGACCGCGCGCACATCATCCGCACGGTGCAGCGCTTCAGCACGCAGCACGGCGGGGCGCGCTTCTCCGTGCTCCGTCTCTGGTCCAGCCCGCACTTCTACCCGCTCACGCTCGGGCTCGACAAGCGGCCGCTGTGCAGCTTCCTCGACGACCGCGGGCGCTGCTGGGAGTGGAAGTTCATGCCCAAGGACATGCCGTATAGCGAGTGGAGCGTGCACCAGCAGCTGGGGCAGCGGCTGCAGGCGCACGCGGCCGTGTGGGGGCGCCAGGTGTGGGTGGCGCGCGACCTGGTGGTGGTCATGGGGCGCGATGAGCAAGAGCTACGCCGCTTCAGCAAGGGCGTCGTGTGGGCGCTGCAGACGAAGCCGTGGCGGCTCGAGGTGGATTTCTGGCGCAGCTTTGTGAATGTGCGAGGGGGGTTTTGGAGGCCTTGGATCCGGCGTGGTTGGGTTAGTGAGGGGATACACTGTAACTTCACGTGCAACTGTCTACTGCAACTTCACAAAGGCAACCACAACAGTCTGCACATGCAAATAGTATGTACAAGCAACCCACATGTCGCGCACGTGAAAGCAACCATGCATTCTTGGCGCACGGCGCGCCGTTGTCGATCGGTGCAGGGCCAGACCGGGCATCCGATGGCGATTGAGCACACCGCCACGCGCACCGGCTGCATGGGCGTTGAATCGCCTGGTCGTCCGTCTTGTAATAGCATTGCCAATAGGTACTGAGTACTGGTCGTACGATCTCAGAGACACGCGAGGCGTGTGTAGCGTTGCCGTGTGCGCCTCGTTGTGCTGGCTGCAGATGGTCGGGGACTCGAGTGCTATGTACTGTGTACTGTGTACTGTGTAGATATTGTATTGTGTAGATATTGTATTGTGTACTGTATTGTGGGTATTGCAGCCCCACCCGCTGGTTCGGGGATGGCGCCGGGCGTGGTGGGCGTGTGGGCGCGGCGAGCCCCTCCACTCAGGAAGTTTTTGCTCGGACACGGCGGCGCGAGGCTTGGGGAGGGGCGCTTTGTTGTTGGCGTGGGCGGTCTGGTTTCTACAAGACGACTTCTCGCATGTGTCGACGGCTATCACTACGCTGCAGGACTGCAGGATTGTTATTTTTGTGATTGACTGCCTGCATCCAGTGCCACCCGTGACGTCCCAGCATCCAACGTCCGAATGCGTCACCCAGCGCCAGGTACGCTTGCCGTGGCCCCGCGGGCCCTCGCCAACTGACAAGCTGCGCGCAGGCGTCGCAAAGCACAATCCCCACGGCGCCGTACCCAGCTAAGCCGCTCAGCGCGTCGACGCCCGGCCGGCGCACACACGCTTCACCGCACGGCCACGCGATGCACCTCGACGCGACGGCAAGGGCGGCGGCGGCCTCGGCCCCGGGCTTCTCGCACGCCCAGCTGGCCCGGTTGGCGTGCAGTGTCGAGCAGCGCCGGCAGCAGCTCGAGAGAGAGATTGACGCCTACATTGCGCGCAAGCAGGATGAGCTGCGCTTGTTCGCGCACGAGGTACGAGCGCTTGCAGTGCATTCCGCGACGGCGCGAAAGAGTTTGACTGCGACGGTGACTAACCGGGCCTAGCTTGTAGCGCAGCAGCGTGCCATGGACGGCGACGACGGCGATGCGAGACGGACAGCGCAGACGACAGCGCCCGACGACACAAAGGCACCGCCCAACGACACAAAGGCACCGCCCAACGTCAAGACAGCGCCCGACGACGCCAAGAAGAAGACACCACCCGACGCCAAGAAGAAGAAGCACGGCCGCGTCCACAAGCGCGAGCAGGAGCTATATGGCCTAGTCACGCCCGTCTTCCTGCCGCTGCTGGACGCGCGCGAGTCGCCGCCCACGAAGCGCGAGGCCGCCTCGCCCGCGCCCCCCGACGACATGTCCGCCGACCCGCCCGCCAGAGAGCGCGCCGCCTCGGAGCCCGCGAAAAAACCCCGCCGCGCCTCGCTCAAGAAGAAATCCGCCCTGCGCCACGCCAGCACCCCCCGCAACCGCAAGCGCGTGAGTCTGGTTGTCGATGACCAGGTCGTCTTGCCCTCGGACACGATACGTGAACCTGTCGTGGCTGACCCGGGGAGTGAGACGACGTCGGCTACCAATTCGACTGCCTCGCTCGACGATCTGATCGACCCGCGACTGACGGACGCGCCTGTTTACACCGAGCATGCTGTACACACGGCCCACCCCGTCCACCACACGGCCCACCACCCCGTCCACCGCGACGCCGTCCACCACAGCCTCCCACTCACCATGACCTCCAAGCCCGCGCCCCCAGCGCCCACCCCCGCCCCACTACCCACCTATACGCCGCCTTCATACGCAACCCGCGCCCTCCTCGACCCACCATCCCTGATCCCGCTCGACACCCTCCCGCTCGACACCCTGCCCCTCGACACCCTGCCCCTCGACACCCTGCCCCTCGACACCCTCCCGCCCTCGCCCTCGCCCTCTGCCTCCCCCGCACCCAACTTCCGCACCTACGTCGGCGGCCTGTCCGGCAGCGGCGTCGATGATGTCAATCAGGCGGGGAGTGTGGGGTATCCGAGTAGTCTCGGCGCGAGCTATTTGGAGAGCTATATGGCGACAAGGCCGTTGCGTGTCAGGATGGCGGCGGTGGAGAGGGGGGGGGAGCCTGATGTGGAGGCGCCGCTGGGGTGGGGGCGAGGGAGAGGGAAGAGGGGGGGAGAGAGGGGAGGGGGATGGGGATGGGGGGGAGGGAGGAGAGGGGGGTGAAAGAGGAGAGGGGGGTGAGAGAGGGGAGGGATGGGAGGTCAGATTTAGGAGGGGAGGAGGAGGAATTTTTGGGGAGTATGGATGGGTTTTGAGGAGGATATGTTGACGGTTGGGGGATATCAACAGCGAATCTACCAACAGACCGCAATCTACCAACATCTACGAATACGAAGTATACCACCAACATCTGCCAGCTACAACCAATCTACGAATCTACCAACTGCGAATCTACCAATATCTACCACAATCGACCGGCATCTACCACCATCTACCAATATACCTACCTCATACACCAATCTACCAATCTACCAACACCCTCACATCCACCAACAACCCATATCTACCACCCAAAAATCCTCCGCCCTCAACCCTCCACCGCACCGCACTCCGCGCACGATGTCAGACACCACGCATATCACGCATCGAATCGAGTTGAATCGAGTTGAATTGAATCGAACCGAATTAAATCGAGTTGAACCGAATCGAGTTGAATCGAATTGAATCGAACCGAATCGACTCGACTCGACTTGCCTTGAATCGAACTGAATAGAATAGACTCGGTGTGAGCTTGTATATATTCGACCCTCGAATCGCCAGAGCGGGGCCGGGTCTTGTTTGTGTAAGCGGGTCTTGTAGTTTATTTGTATTCAATTGATATCATTATATGCCGCCATTATTACTGTATGCTTTGTTGATGTTGCTGTTGATGTTGCTGTTGCTGTTGCTGTTGCTGTTGCTGTTGCTGTTGCTGTTGCTGTTGCTGTTGCTGTTGCTGTTGCTGTTGCTGTTGCTGTTGCTGTTGCTGTTGCTGTTGCTGTTGCTGTTGCTGTTGCTGTTGCTGTTGTGTTGCTGTTGTGTTGCTGTTGTGTTGCTGTTGTATGCTTTGTATGCTGTATACTATGTTATGTGTTAATGTGTTAACGTGCAGGATTAGAGAATTACAGAATCAGGAGTTGGGAATTCGGGAGAGGTAAGATTTGTCGTAGAGTCTCATTGAGGCGTGGTTGGAGAGTTGTTGGAGAGCTGGAGGAGAATGGGGGTCACGTGGTGGGGTGCTTCTGCTTGCTGGGGTGGTGCTCTGGTGTTTGGTGATTGGTGCGGTGCCTGGGGCCTGGCGTGGGGTAGCTGGTAGCTGGCTGGGTAGCTGGTAGCTCGTAGCTGGGCAGGTAGGTACGCAGGTAGTTACTCCTTAACCTCACATACAAATATGCCAATACATTGTGTATTAGTACAGTTTCATTGCTTCTGATCACACTCCGCTGTCCTTGATTGTACCACGCGTATATCACTGCATATACTTGACGGAGTGCAAGACTCGTGCAGCGCTGTTGAGTGCCGCTGTTGGTGAGGAGATGGAGTGTCTGGGTTTGGAAGGTGCGGTGGATTAAGTTAAAGCAGCCTTTTACTGTGCACTCTGGTTCATGTAGTTTCTCCCACCCCTTTCTTTTCGACCATCTCGTCAATCACTGCACCATCTCGTCACTCACTCCTTCATTCCATCATCTCCTCAACACCCCGCGCCAAATCGCCACACCCCGCACAAAACCCAAACGTCTGCGCGGTATTAAACTCCCAACACTCCTGCGCGCACGCCGGGCTGCTCGTCCCGCACCCATCGCCCAGCAGCACGCAATCGTACCCCTTGTTAAACGCATCTGTCAGCGTCCCGCCAACGCACTGGTCCGTGTTGACGCCCGCAAACAGCAGCGTCGTAATGCCCTGCTCCTCGAGAAACACCTGCAGCGGCGTCGACGCGCCCCACAGCCCAGACATGCGGTTCTTGTGGATCCAGACGTCCGGGGCGTGAGGCAGGCGCGCACCAGCATCGTAAGCGGCGCGCAGAGGCGGGTAGAGATCTGCGTTCCATGTATCGCGCAGCAGCAGGCGGCCGGCGTCGACTTGCTGTCCGTCGTCGAGTTGGATGGGACCCATGTCTGCGCCGATGCCGCAGTACGCGCTCGCCGCGCCGTGCTTGTCGACACCCACGCCTGCGCCCGTCGCGTCCTCAGGTTCCGCCCAGAATCCAAATGCGCGCTTCACGCCCCCTGGCATCGCGTCGGCTTCGGCCTCGGTCAGCCCCCAGTTCACCCACGCCACGCGCATCCCCGCCTTGCGCGCCGCGGGGATCGCGTGCGTCAGCAGCTGCGCGCACGCAGCGTGGCCCGGCCCGCTTGCGTCGCGGCCGAGCGCCGGCGCGAGGAAGAAGTTCTGCATGTCGATGATGACGAGCGCGGATTTGGCGGGGGCGATGGTGATGGGGGCTGTGGTGGTTTGGAGGGTGAGTTTGGGGCCCGGCGCTGGCGAGGAGGGGTCGGACGGGTGCGTGAGGTCGAAGCCGGTGCGGCTCGAGTGCAGCCAGAAGGTTGACGGGGAGCCGATGACGGCTTTGCGGTGCGGGTTGGGGGGGATGGTGGACATGGTGGTTTTTGATAGTGAAGGAAATGTGAAATGAATATGAATGATCAAGACAAACTTGTCAGTACACTGTCAGTACAGTCGACCGTCTTATATCGGCATATCACGACCTCGATAGCTGATCCCAGATAAGGACCTGGCACATTTCTAAGCGGGGTAATGCGTATCTCCTGATCTGCGTTGCGTTCTTGTACCATGTCCCGCCGCAGCAGTCCAGCAAGACCTCGAGAGCCGTCGCTGCTGTGATAACGGTAGAACGTTGCTTACCATATGTATGTAGGTCAGAGTGTGTGCTGGAGATTACACATACAGAGAACGCCACGAGACGCTTGCTTGTACACTTACAAGACCATATTGACGATCTACTTGCACCTCGAGAACGCAGCGGAGGTTCAGTTGATGTCAATTGATATGAAGACGGCCATGTCGTCGTTGCGCACCGTCGGTCAGTCCGCCACGGCCAATACATACCTCTCAAAGAGAGCCCTCATCATCACAGTCTCGACGAAAAATGTCTTCCAGCATCCTCAACGACTACACCACCCGTTGATATGCGCTGTTGATGTCGAGACATGTCCTGTGCTCACCCCACGAGCGACACCAGACGTCGTCGCGCCAAGGCCGCCGCAGAGCCGAGGTCGGTTAACATTTGACGGGAGCTCCGATGGTATCCCCACTCCAGCCAGCGGCATTCCTCCACAGCCATTGCTCTCTCCAACATCGCCGCATCAGCATGTCTGGCCTGAGGATATTGGTGCCCGTCAAGCGGGTCATTGACTATGCAGTAAGCCCGAGACCCTTTCTCTGCACCCGCCCGCCGAACGCCCCGGCCAGCACAGTGACTAACCCGCGCAGGTCAAACCGCGCGTCAACCGCGCGCAGACGGCTGTCGAAACCGCAAACGTCAAGCACTCGATGAACCCGTTCGACGAGCTCTCCATCGAGGAAGCCGTGCGCCTGCGCGAAAAGAAAACCACCCCCGTCGAGGAAATCGTCGCCTTCAGCGCCGGCCCGCCCAAGGCGCAGGACATCCTGCGCACCGCCATGGCCATGGGCGCCGACCGGGGCATCCACGTCGTGGTGGAGGAGAAGGACAGCCTGGAGCCGCTAGGCGTAGCAAAGCTGCTGCGCCAAGTCGTCGCCGAGCAGAAGAGCAACCTCGTGATCCTGGGCAAGCAGAGCATCGACGACGACGCGGGCCAGACGGGCCAGATGCTCGCGGGCCTGCTGGGCTGGTCGCAGGCAACGCAGGCCTCCAAGGTGACGGTCGAGGACGGCTGCGTGACGGTCGTGCGCGAGGTCGATGGCGGCGTCGAGACGCTGCGCGCTAAGCTGCCCATGGTGATTACGACGGATTTGAGGCTGAATGAGCCGCGCTACGCCAGCCTGCCGAATATCATGAAGGCCAAGAAGAAGCCGCTGGAGAAGAAGTCGCTGGCAGATTATGGGCTGGATACCGCCGTCAGGCTGAAGACGCTCAAGGTCACGGAGCCGCCGACGAGGCAGGCGGGTGTCAAGGTGGATGATGTCGATGGCATGATTGGGAAGCTGAAGGAGCTGGGTGCGTTATAGGGCGTGAGAAATGTGTATAGTATGTATACAAAGCTGCTTGACCAGCTGCGATAGAAAATCACCCATTCCACTTAGACGGCCACAGACAAAGAAAATGTATTACACGCATATGGAGTATCACCAAAGCAAAAAAAAAACGAAAGCCACACCCCCACAATCCCCTAAATAGCCGCCTCCTCCTTCGTCCACGGAATCTCCTTCTTCATCTTGTCCCCATTCACCGTCGACGCCCCCGACATACCAACCATATAATCCCTGCCCTTGAGCATCCACACAAAGAAGCCCGGCACCTTCCACCCCATAACCGCACCCACGCCGCCGCCGCTGCCAATCGGCACAATCTGCATCTCCTTGTCGCTGCGCACGTACTCGCGGTCCTTGCCCTTCGGCTTCTCGTCCGGCAGCATGGCGTTGTAGGCCAGCAGGTCGCGCTTGAGGTTTGTGAAGACGACGGGCGCCGTGTTCATCAGGTCCACGATGCTGTTGCGGCTGTGGCTTGCGATGTCGCCGAGTGCGTAGACGCGCGGGCCGGCGGCGTCGACGCGCAGTGTGGAGGGGTGAGTGAGGAGGTAGTTTTTCTCGTCGAGGAGGTGCGGGGGGAGGAAGGACGAGTTGGGCTCGACGCCGTAGGCCGGTACGTATAGGTCGGCTTCCAGCTTGGAGCCGTTGGCCAGTGTGAGCACGGTGCGGTCGCCGGCCGTTTGGGTGTCGATGACGCGCTGCTTGTAGATGGTTTCGACGCCGAGCGCTTTGAGCTTGGACTCGGCGGCGCGGCCGATGGCGGGCCGCAGCGCAGGGAGGAGCTGGTCTGCCGATGTGATGAGGGTGATGTTTACTTTGGGCGACACCTTTTTGAAGAAGCCTGGCTTGCCGTTGCGGTGCTCGGCCACCTCGCCGGCGAACTCGACCGCCGTGGGGCCGCCGCCGACAATGACAATGTCCTTTGCGGTGCCCACCTTCTCGTTGGTGTACTTGATCGAGTCGAGCGTCGTCTGTGCGTCCGCGCTCATGGAGAAGGCCTGGTGGTAGGTCCTGCTGCCCGTGGCCACAATCAGAGCGTGGTAGGGCAGGGTTTCCTCGGCTGAGGCCTGGCTCCGTCGGTACGTGACGGTGCGGTTCTGCTCGCTGAGGCCAGTCGCTGTGCCCTCGATGAACGTAATGTCGTCCTTGGAGTACTGCTCAAGGCCCGCGCTGATGTCGAAGAGGATCTTCTCGGTCGACATCCGGCTTGTCGAGGCGGCAACACGGGGCGAGGCCACCCTGAACCACCACTTGGAAGAAGGGTTGATTAGGTAGACATGGTACTTGGCCTCTTGCTTGCTCTGCTTGAGCGCAGGCAAGATGTGCTTCATGATGTAGTGCGTGGACTGGAGTCCTGCAGACGAGGCGCCGAGCACAATAATGTTACGTTGTTCCGTCATGGCTGCGGTGTGATGAGAACGCTGATGCTGTGACAGAAGAAGACGGAAGGAGAGAAAGAACGATTGGGTATCTCAAAGCAGCAGCTGAACAAAGTTGTCTAGCGAAGTATTTACGAGCTGGGAAGATACTCATATACCTACCGTCGGCGCAGGTACCACCACTCAAACTATATCTTATCGGACACTGTACGGACGAAGTAAGGTTTTTCTTTGAAGAAGTGCGTAATCACACTCTCGCTGCACGGAATGGGTACGAGCAAATTCGCGTGCCAAACACCAAATCCGGCGCTGTGAATGCAACGAAAGGATGCCAGAAAGGAGGTTTGTAAGCTTTGCACGTCAGCACCCGGCACGGATGTGGACAACTCCCGCTCCCGGGGACATCTTGTCAGCGAGTTTCTCAGTAGTCAGCCCTGCGTACTGCTGCCCGGCGCGCTGTGATTGGTCACTCGGATCTCCCCGAGGACTTCGGACCAATTTGACGCTTCACACGGTGTCCGAAAGATTGCCATGCAGAATAGCTGACGTTTTTAAAGTTGATTCCCAAGTTTCAGCATCGGTCCCAGTCTTTAGGTTGCACAGCTGCATCGTGTTTAATCGCCCTTGCAGTCCCAGTTGCAGCTCGCTCAGAAATGCTCACACCGCACACCTGCACCCAACTCCAACGCTTTGCTCGACGCACGGACCCGGCTCCTTTAGCCAGCGTTGAGCCTTGGTCTTTCCAGACACTGCTCTTTTAAAGCAGCGGACTCTGCGTTGCCTTCCAGCTCTGCACCCAGCCCCTGTCATTCAAGGTCGTCGCCCTTCTTCGTTAGCTGCTGCCAATTCGGCCCGTTTGCAGTCCTCCATGCCCGCTCAACTTGTTCTCGCCAAGCATCGAACACTCTATCAACACGCCTCACGTTGACCCAGAGTCAAGAATTCTCGTCTGGCTGCCTTTTCCTGTAACGAGGCACAGGGGCTTGGTCGTCCCTTGGAACATTCGTCTGCTTGTATCAAAGTGGTCTGACGGCGCTGTGGTCGAGAAATCAGGCGCTTGGACCGGTGGCGGGTACCGGTGCCGTTGATAGGTGTGTTTCGGAGAGCGAGATGATAGTCTTCTCAGAAAGCGAGGCACCAGAAATCTTGATGCATCGAGATCGCTCTTCACCAGCATCCTTTGTAGCTCTGGCGATGAATTCCCCAGCCACAATTCAGCAAATCGGTGCCAAAAACCCTAGAAAACCTGCCTTCAACGAAAGCTATGATTTGACAGGAGTTTCGATTAGGTTCTGTCGTACGCAGCGCAGGACTCGTCTCGACAGCAATCAGCCGCTTTACTTCATCAATTGCACAAGGAAGTCTACTGGTAGGTACACAAGAAAGTTTGATTGCTGAAACAGAGTTGATCATCTATGCTTAAAGAGAGAAGGAATAGCGTGGCTCGATAAGCCTAAGCCCAGCCCAAGTAGCTCAGAAGCGCACGTTTCTTAGAGGAGAAACTCGGTTTCCATCGGTCCTGAAGGCAGTCGGCGAATAGCTCACAGAATCCCTGAGGGTCGGGTGTTTTGCAACCCCTGGATGGACACATCGTTGACAAGGTCGACGGTAAAGGGTGCATGTGCTGAGAACAACTCACCTGCATTATCGCCGTATTGATGGCGCTATTAGCTTGTTTTACGCCATCCACTAAAGTTCCAGCCCAGACTTGGTATGCGGCCATACTCTGATCCTTGAAAATATCCGGATTGTACGTCAAGAAGACCTTTCCAGACGCCCTGTTGAGATTTGGATCTTCAGCTTCGTTTAAGAAGTTGTCGTCATAGTTGGCGTCGTATAGTTGAGTGTTGACGTCCGACTCCGGGATGTTTAGCGAGGTGGCGACAGCAGTGACCAGCTCCGCTTTGCGCGCCGCATACTTTGCTGTGGTTCCAGCCAGAAATGTCGGCGCAAAGATGGTTGCCTTTTGAGATTAGCATGCGTTTCATGAGCAACAGAAAGAGACGGATACCTTAAGATCGTTTGCCGCCGTGAAGCAACCCCCGGGGAGCTGGGGAAACCCTAGGAACGAAGGATTGTCAACGTCGCCATTCACCAGCGGAGTGATGACATTGTTTCTGAAGTCGTCGTCGGATATCTGTCGCTTCCACCATACTTCCCAGTGATGAGACTGAGTACAGTCAGCCACAGACGAACTTTACGACCTCAGGACATCAGATCTTATCATGTACATTCCGCAGCGCGAAGTCAACAGCACAGACGTGCATCTGTAGAGACCCCGGATAGCGGCAAAGAAGGGCCCATTCTTGAATTCCGTGAATATCGCAGTTGAAACATGCTGGCCCGCGGGATCTGTTAGATCGACCTGGAACGGCCTGCTGTCGAAGACCTCTTGAGTGAAGGCGTCTAGTTCACCAGTCGTGGGTTTGTTCAAGAAGCCCCAGGTTGGGTCAGAAGTGGCTGGGACTGCGTGTGGCAGAGCCCGCTTGCTCACCGCTCGCTTTCTCTTAGCAGGACACGAACTGCCGCATGAAGCGGGGCTGCATTCGACTTGTCCGCTTGGATCGTCGCTGGGCACCTCTCCACATCCACTGCCTCTCTCCTTCTTCCGGATGTCATTGAAGGTATTCTTTTTGGCGTTTGACTTGCTTCCGAACGGATTGAACTTGGACGAAGGGGAAACGCTATAGAGTTGCTTGAGACCCTGGACGTCTTGCTGACTAGGTGCTAGGTTTTGCTTGATCTGGTCTCCATTGGGCTTGGTCAAGACCGATTCAATGCCACTACCATAGATCATGATGGACTCCCAGCCTGGCTCGGTAAATTTCTTACTTGCTCTGTATGCAGTCGAGTCTGTGATAGGCAGATATTCCGCTGCGCTGAATCGATGGGCCTTGGCAAAGGCTCTCGAAGTGCAAGCCTTCATGTCATCGGCGCTCAGTGTCTGCGATACGCTGGAGTAGTCGGCCAGGTTCTCGCACTTGAAGTTTGAGGCACTGAAGATATTCCCATCGGCAGCAGCGTAGTCACTTGACCACCAAGCTGGGTTTTGATGCTCATGATGAAGGCCCCATGCATGCTAGATTTGCATTAGCAGCCTCTATCACGAAGTGTACCGTAAAGGCCTATGGTATGAGGTATACGTACCCCCATCTGATGGGCAAAATTGGCTACGAGATTCTGCTTGCCAATATTACCATCAGCAGTCAATCTCATAAGAGGTCCTATGTTCTCTGGGTCGCCGCTCAGCTTGTTGGGAGGTGGGACTCTAGTGGTGCAGGACAGACCATCACTCTCGACGATAAGGAGGAAGTTCGGCCTATTCGCATTATTATTGCAACTGGAACGGTGTATTAGCATGAATAGTCATCCACGGGCGTTATCACCCCTGTTGGTAACTCACAAAGAACTATCCTTCTCCACCCAGTCAAAGTCTGCTCCAAGACCCGAATTCTCCCACAATTTTCGAGCCTCAAGCAGATCTTCGAAGAAGAGCTCCTTGGTTGCAGAAGACTCAAAACAGTACTGAATCTTGCCGTTGGGCCACAACCGGTCGTCGGCAGCGCCCGTTCCGGGGTTGATGGTCACATAACGCTTCCTGAAAGTTGTTGTAGAATTCGAGGTGGATGTCGAATTCTCCTTCTCGAACTCGTAAAGATCACCGTGGAGCTCAGCGTTGCTAGGCTGAGTGTAGAAGATTCCCTGGCGCGACTCCCTGCGAGGACAGGTCTGGCGATTAGGATGCTGGAAAAAACGAGTGACAAAAATGAGTGTATCTTGGTGAATTTCAAACTTCTCAAGTATTAGCAATGTTCAGCACATGGAGATATGGCCGCCTCACTGAGTGTATGCCCCCGTCCACAAAACATGCCACAAAAGTTGATGCCTCGCAAATCAGACCGTGGGAGTCGAGTTTGAGGGCGTGACATCCCAAGAGATCTCACATTGCTCTAAAGCCATATCTCCTTGACACAACGGGCTTAGTCCAGACGTGCATCTAGAGATAGCCAAGACGCAGATATTGATATGCATCAAAGATGAAGGGGGAAACTATTGAGCTGAGGTTACACGGTAGTCACCCTACCGGCGGTGGCCTTGAACGGCACGGCAGATGGATGATTGTCGGCGGTTACTCTCTTTCCCTCCATAGCTTGCTGCATCCTCGGACCGGCATGACTAGCTTGATGAAGGACCAGGCTCTGCTGATGCCGGAGCCTCGGGGCCCAATTAGTGGCCCTGGTTCAACCGTACCCTGACTGTGTGTTCACAAGAGCGGCATCGGCCACGCGATTGTTCACTTTTGACTTGAAAAAGCAGCCTTGCCGTTCACAAGGTGACCAGCCAAGTAGTCTACCAGATATGAAACAACGCGGAGGGTACCGAGACCACCGGGTCAATGCACGCGTCGGGTCAATGCACGCGAGCACCAAAATACGCTTTTCTCCTCAACACCATAACTCCACGAAATGTCAACTGTTTTTGATGCGCTTGAAAATGCACGTGCAGCGAGCTTAGACGGACAAATTTGCTACCAAGAAGTTGCTGATCAGACGGGGTTCTCGAGGTCGATGTTGTCGCGCAATGACCGACGCGTTACTGTCCCGCGTGCGGAGGCAGACCTTCAACGACGCAAACTGTCACCACAACAAGAGCGTGACCTCTGCGATTACATAGAGGAGCTTACTGAGCGTCACTTACCACCTACAAGGCAGATGATCAAGAATTTCGCAGCGAAAATCGCCAAAGATCACGTTGGCGAGACCTGGGTTACTGACTTCCTCAACCGTCACACCGAGACGCTCCTCTACAAATGGACCACCGCAATGGACAAAGTACGCCACGCCGCCGATAATAGCGACAAGTACAAGGCCTATTTTAGCCTCCTGCACAGCAAAATCAAAGAATACAACGTCAGGGCGGCCGACACGTACAACATGGATGAGAAAGGCTTCGCTATCGGTCTTGTCGCTAGGAGCAAGAGGATCTTCAGCAAGCGCTTGTACGAGAAGCAGAAGAACAGGCAGTCGCTACAGGACGGCAACAGAGAGTGGGTGACGCTGTTGGCGAGCGTCTGCGCCGATGGCAGCGCTCTGCCTCCGGGTCTCATTTTCACAGGCAAGGACAACACCATACAAAGCTCCTGGGTGGAGGATATTGAGCCAGGAAAACACTCAGTATTTGTTACTGCAACGCCTTCAGGTTGGACGAATGACGAGGTGGGGCTTGCCTGGCTGGAGCAGTTGTTCAACCGCTACACCAAGAAGAAAGCGCGCAGAAGCTGGCGATTGCTTATCGTCGATGGCCACGGCTCTCATATAACGATGGCCTTTATCGATTTCTGCAATCGGCACAAGATTCTGCTAGCGATCTTCCCTCCGCACAGTACTCAGTCGCTGCAGCCGCTCGACGTTGTGTGCTTCGCTCCGTTGGCTCAAAACTACAGCGGTGTCGTCACCCAGCACCTTCACGATAGCCAAGGCATCTCAGGCGTGCCTAAGAGCGACTTCTTTATGCTCTTCTGGCGATCTTGGCAGCAAACGTTCACTAAAGAGCTCATACTCAGCGCCTTCGAGAACACGGGTATATGGCCGCTCAACCCTAACGTAGTACTCAGCCGATGGGACGATGTTAGCGACAGTGAGTATGAGACCCCTCCGCCCATTAAGGCCCACGATTGGCGCTCAATTGATCGATTATACAAAGCTGTTCTGGGTGAAAACACCTCAGATGACGCAAGGCAACTCCGCCGTACTATCCACCACCTCTCTGCTTCTTGTGGGATACTTACAGCTGAAAACAAAGGACTCTCTGCAGCAGTTTCCGCACAAAACCCCTTAAAGAAGAAGCGGGAGACTCTTGACTTACGCCAACGGAAGAAGGGACGCAGCGAAGCCCTCCTCTACTCCCCCAGCAAAGTACGCGACGCACGTCATCGCAACAGGCTCAATGAGGCGAAGAGACTCGAAGAAGAAGTGGAAAAACACCATCGACGCGAGGAGCGAGCTGCTGCAACGCTACGCAACAACTTAGAGAGAGAGAGACGCTCTGCTGCGTACGCTGCGCGCCTTGAGGCCTCGAGGCAGAGGAGAGCAGAAGAAGCTGCCGATCGCGAGCGCAAAAAGCAAGAGCGCGACGCTGCTAAATCTATACAATTATCCCAATCGGGCAAGCGCAAGGCATCACAGAAAGCACCTGCAAAAGTCTGTACAAAAAAGAGCCGTTCTGCGCGTGCGCGGCGTGGTGTTGTTGTGGAGGAGCCTCCTCCACCGTCCCGCAGAGTCACCACCCGCAGCGGCCGCACCGCAACTCGCAATTATTAGTCCTTCACAGAGGACTTTTGCATACATCAATACATTACCCCACGAGCTTTTCTCGCGATGATCGCTTTTGTGCGTGGCTGTACAGCTTCATTTTGTGGTGTTGAGAAAGTGGGGAAATCGTGCATTGACCCGACGCGTGCATTGACCCGGTGGTCTCGGTAACCTGAATGCAACCCTGGAGCGGGTTCCTGCAGGGAATGGGCGGCCCGCCCCTCTTCCTAAAATTGAACCTGCTGCAGCAGCGTATTGCCTCTTGGCAAGATGCAAGGTACGAACTGACCGGGCTTCTTGGCGGTTTCTACGGCGGCAGCAACTATCGTCACGTTCATGCTCTTTCAAGGCGGATACATGTGGAGGCGACAACAGAGCTCATCTCAAAGTCAATATGATAACGTGCTTCACAAGCGAGTCGTGCATACAAGCGAGTCACGCACCCTACCAACTTTGCACACCTCTCCTATCTTAACGTACAATGGCTCCACGTAACGTTACTAAATTACTATCAAATGAAACAGATATTCAGCTTGCTATCTTATCTATCGCATCTAGTCAAATTCAAGAAAATTGACGCGCTGCTACTATCTACCAAGTTCCTGAATCTACGCTGCGTGACCGACGCGCTGGTAGACCTGCCCGACGCGATTGCCAGCCCAACTCGAAGAAGCTTACCCAGCGAGAGGAGACAAAGGCGAGGTACGGCATCTGAGATGACGACATCTACAACTTTGACGAGGCTGGCTTTATGATGGGCAAGATCACGACTCAGCTCGTCGTGACAGGGTCAGAGAGAAGAGGCAGGCCAAAGGTTATCCAGCCAGGCAATCGCGAGTGGGTGACGCTGATCGCTGCGATCAACGCTGCTGGCTGGTCAATCCCGCCGTTCCTCATCTTCGCTGGCCAGTATCACCTATCTACCTGGTATGAGGAGGATATCCCACGCGACTGGGCGATTGCAGTGAGTGACAATGGCTGGACAAACAACGAGCTAGGAGTAGAGTGGCTGAAGCACTTTAACGCTCACACGAAGACTCGCGTTGTTGGTGCGCGTCGCCTGCTCGTCCTTGACGGCCATGAGAGCCACCACTCTCTTGAGTTTCAAGAGCTCTGCAAGGAGAACAATATCTACACGCTCTGCATGTCGCCTCACTCATCCCACCTGCTGCAGCCGCTTGACGTTGGTTGCCTCTCACCGTTGAAGCGCGCGTACAGCCGTGAGGTTGAGAGCCTGATCCGCCACCACATCAACCATATC
This sequence comes from Lizonia empirigonia, assembly GCA_009982855.1. NCBI lineage: Eukaryota > Fungi > Ascomycota > Dothideomycetes > Pseudoperisporiaceae > Lizonia > Lizonia empirigonia. The sequence goes on from JAADKA010000030.1 coordinate 143,546, forward strand.
ACCAAGCTTGAGTTCCTGCCAGCCTTCAAGATAGCGTTTAATTGATCGTTCACCTCAGCCAATATCTGTTCAGCCTTTCAAGGCGCAGGCCTTGTGCCTCTCCAGCCAGATGTTGTTCTGTCAAAGCTTGACGTGCAGCTGCGTACGCCTACTCCAGCTGCTCTCCCAGAGGCTCCCAGGGAGGCTCGTACGCCGAGCAACGTACGTGAGCTTGAGGCTCAATCAACGTTGATACGTGAGCGCGTGCGACGGCATAAGAGCTCATCACTAGCTTTAATCATTGAGGCAATTAACCAGCTCAAGAAGGGCGCTGAGGTGATGATGCTCTCAGCTGAGCTGATGCGCGATCGGATTACCAGCCTTGAGAAGGCTAATAAGGCAGCGTCAGCGCGCAAACAGCGTAAAAAAAAGCGTATATAGCAGCGTGGGGTCTTAACAAAGGGAGCTGGAGAGGATATACTCGCTCAAGGAGAGGCTAATCAGGAGATTGCTCATAAGCAGCGTCAGGGAGGAGAGCAATCAGGCCTCAGCCGCCAGGCTCTAGCGCGCTGCACAAGGTGTAGAGAGACTGGCCATAACTCACGTACGTGCAAAAAGGATATTTAGATACTGCTTAATCTACCTTGTAAATATCTATATATTATATCATCACGTTGTTGAGATATACAATTGTAGAGGTGCGCAAAGTTGGTAGGGTGCGCGACTCGCTTGTGAAGCACGTTACCACAATTACATTCATCAATCTAGACCCGCATCAGCAGTCCGTCGATTTCTTAAGTCATCAACTGCTGCGCTTAGGCTGAATAGCATGTCCTCGTACGAAGGGACCTGTAGGGCTGGAGTAGGCTTGTGGTCAGCAGCGGCCCATGAGGCGATGCCGGCTTATTTCCGATAGTGTACGGTGTGACCGCCTCTACAGTGACCGTGCACGCCGTGCACACCTTCGCGCCGTGCACACCCTCACCAAAAATCCACTATACTCCTCAACCCCATAACTCAACACCACGATGTCGTTAGAAGAAGCGCTTAAAGAGGCAGATGTAGCAGATGCACAAGGCAAACTTTCATACCAGGCGGTTGCAAAAAAATACAATGTGTGCCGCACAACTTCGTCGCGACACCACCGACACGTTGTCGCGTCGCGTGCTAACGCTGATCAACAACTGCTTAAACTCCACCCTACACAAGAGCGAGAGCTTTGTGAGTTCATAGTTGAGCTTACTGAGCGAGGCCTACCTCCTACAAGGCAGATGGTACAAAACATGGCTTCTGAATTGGCTGCAGATAGGGTCTCCAACTCGTGGGTTACTCGCTTCCTAGACCGTCACCGCGACCAGCTCCTATACAAATGGGCCAACGCTATCGACGCACAGCGCCTCCACGCCGATAGCAGCGAGAAGTACACACGATACTTCAAGCTTGTGCACTCCAAGATCACCGAATACTCGATTGAGCCACGGCACACGTACAATATGGATGAGAAGGGCTTCGCAATTGGCGTACTCAATAGGCGCACCAAACGAGTATTCAGTAGGGCTTCTGTGGAGTCAAAAACAAGGCGCCAGCCTATGCAAGACGGCAACAGGCAGTGGGTGTCGATACTCGCAAGCGTCTGCGCTGATGGTTCGGCACTGCCTCCAGGCATCATCTATCCAGGCGCTCCTAACGAGATACAATCGACCTGGGTAGAGGATATAGAAGCAGAAAAGCACTCAGTATTTGTTACTGCAACGCCCTCAGGCTGGACGAACGACGAGGTCGGCCTTGCGTGGCTGGAACAAATCTTTGATCGCTATACTCGAGAGAAGGCGCGCAGAAGTTGGCGACTACTTATAGTAGACGGCCACGGCTCGCATATAACCTGGTCCTTCATCAAGTACTGCGATAGGAATAGGATACTGCTACTAGTGTTCCCTCCTCACAGTACCCACACGCTGCAGCCGCTTGATGTAGCACTCTTCTCACCTCTGGCTACAAGCTATACAAACCAGCTCACTAAACACGTTTACACAAATCAAGGCCTAGTAGGCGTGAAGAAGCGTGACTTCTTCCACCTATTCTATAAGTCCTGGACGGAGACCTTTACCCCAAGCCTCATCCTCAAGGCCTTCGAAGTCACAGGCCTATCGCCACCCAACGCAGCTGTAATCGTCGATAGGTTTCGGAATAAGCGCAGGCAGCTGCCTCGTACACCTTCACCAATTGCAGCAGATAACTGGAAGCAAGCTATCCAAATTCTGGGCAAGGTGGTAGAGAATCAGGACGCAGAGGAGGTGCAGCGGTTGCGGCGTACTATCTCTCACCTCTCCGCCCACACTCAGCTTGTGCAGCTTGAAAATGAAGGCCTGCGCAACGTAATTGGAGAGCTTAAGCCCTCTAAAAACAGGCGGAGGAGGCTTGACCTGCAGCATGATAAGGAGTTCTGTAGTGCAGCTGTTCTTTGGAGCCCTCACAAGATCCGCCAAGCCGAGGATCGCTATAAAGCCAACAAGGAGCAAGAGCTGCAGAAGAAGGTAGATAAGGCTCATCAGAAGAAGCTTCAGGCCCAGAAGAAGCTTCAAGATGAGCAGGACAAGCAGCAGAAGAAGGCAGAACGAGAGAGGGTGAGGGAAGAGAAAGCCTACAGGGAGGCTGCTAAGAAGGCTGAGAAACAACAAAAGAAACAAGAGAGCGACGCTGCCAAAGCTATCCAATTGCCCTCAAGAGGCAAGCGCAAGGCTTTAAGTAAGCCTTGTACAGAGCCTGCAGCCAAAAAACAGCGTAAGCGTGGTGCAACTCGCGTTGTAGTTGAAGCGTCGCCGTCCCCAGCACCTCCACCAGTTACCACGCGCAGCGGCCGCGCAACAAGGCCAAATAAGAAATGGGAGCAGGGCATGCACTGTAGGACCTAGTAGACTGTTATAACGAAAAACCTCGCAATAATATCTATTGTATGTGGCTCTGCAGCCTCATTTTTCGGGTGTGCAGGAGGGTGCCAAGGTGTGCACGGCGCGAAGGTGTACACGGCGTGCACGGTCACTGTACCCTGGACTAGCTTACCGGAGGAAGAAGTGTAAATAAACTACGTTTCTATCGATGCCGACATTGCATGAGGTGGGTCCACTACATGGTTTTCGCACGGAGCGGTTGGCCTAACTAATTCGAATTCATCTAACGTGGTTCACCACCGAGTCGCCAACCCCACCGAGTCGTCAGCTCTCCCCCACCAACACGCCTGCGCGGCAACAACGCGTAATGTCTCAACAACGCAACGTGCAAAAGTCCTATAATGAAGGAGACATTTACCTTGCTATCTCTGATATTAAATTAAAGCAAATTCTAAGCGAAAATCGCGCTGCAGAGATCTACAACGTCCCCCGAACAACAATCCGAGACCGACGCGCTGGACGACGCGCCCGACGCGACTGCAAGCCAAACTGCAAGAGCCTGACAAAGCTAGAGGAGGAGGTGGTTATACAGCGTATACTTGACGAGAGTCTACGTGGTGTACCACTCTCGAAGGCACACATACGAGATATGGCGGATAGACTGCTGGGAGAGCGCGGAGGCAACCCTACTGGCAAGAACTGGGTTGATAGGTTTATTAAGCGTACTCCTGAGCTGCGAACGCGATGGAGCCGTCCGTACGATCGCCAGCGAGCTGCCTGCGAAGACCCAGCGGTTATCGAGCCCTGGTTCAGCCTGGTTCAATCGGTGAAGGCAAAGTACGGTATCCTTGATGAGGACACCTGGAACTTTGATGAATCAGGCTTCTTAATGGGCAAGATCACGTCTCAGCTTGTAGTGACAGGCTCAGATAAGCCTGGGAAAGCAAAGAAACTACAGCCTGGCGATCGCGAATGGACTACCCTGATACAAGCTGTCGGCGCGACAGGGAAGCGCATCCCACCCTTCATCATCTTCGCTGGCAAGGTCCTAATCTCTACCTGGTTTGAGCTGGGTATACCACGCGACTGGGTTATCCAAGTTAGTCCAAATGGCTGGACAAGCAACGATCTAGGGGTTGACTGGCTTAAACACTTTAATACGCATGCAAAGTCTGTAGGAGTGTACAGGCTGCTCATTATTGACGGCCACGAAAGCCATTGCTCGCTTGCTTTCCAGGACTACTGCAAGGAGAACAAGATTATCGCTCTCCGCATGCCATCTCACTCATCGCACTTGCTGCAGCCTCTTGACGTCGCCTGCTTTGCGCCGTTGAAGCGCTCTTATGGCGACAGCATCTCAGCCTTGGCGCGCAACCACATCCACCACATCAGCAAGGAAACCTTCCTACCAGCCTTTAAAGCTGCCTACGACCTGACATTTACTGAGGAGAACGCTCGCGCAGGGTTTAGAGGCGCTGGATTAGTTCCATTTAACCCAGATGCAATGTTGTCGAAGCTTGATGTGAGATTGCGCACGCCAACTCCACCACAGCGCGACGACGCCGCGTGGGAGGCGAAGACGCCGCGCAACGCCAAAGAGCTAGAAGCTCAGACTACGCTCATTCAACAGAGGATGCAAAGGCGCTCAGGTTCCTTAGCGAGCTCCCTTGATGAGCAGGTACGACAGCTGAGTAAAGGCGCGCAGCAGATAGCGCATAATATGGTGTTGCTGCAGGAGGAACAGGCGCGTATGCGAAGCGCAATTGAAGAGCTTACAAAGCGCAAGGGCCGGAAAAGGCGGTATGTACGGGTAGAAGAGACCTTAACAGTTGGCGAGGTATCAGACTTAATTGCTGAGAGGGAGGGTAGTAGTCGTAAGGACGGCGAAACGCCTGCAAAGAGGGTGCGCGCTGAGAGGCACTGCGGCCGTTGCGGCGAGGTTGGGCACAATTCCCGCACCTGTAGGGTAGAAATAGAGGATGCAGATGATAGCGAAGAATCTGAAGTATAATCTACTGTAGTGTATAGTAAAAAAGATTGTTGTGGTGTTGCGCAGCGTTGCCGCGCAGGCGTGTTGGTGGGGGAGAGCTGACGACTCGGTGGGGTTGGCGACTCGGTGGTGAACCACGTTACCCAAGCGAGCCGCCCGGCTCCAGGTACAATCGGGTGCCAAAAGTCTGTTCGCGTTGACGCATGGACCACCACAACCACATTTGATTACCAACTTCAAAGCAGTATAACTCTCTACTACATAGACCAAATAAGACAATTAGGGTTGCAAATTAATCGCATTACGCTTAGTATCTAGTCTGGTAGCCCTTTGCACGTCGCACAGCGTCTAGGCGTCGTGGCATAGACCTAATAAGGCGTTTGATCAGTGCGTCAGGTATAGCAGCCCATGCCTCAATCAACCCCAATTCGAACGCCTCCCACTCAGCTAGAGAGTCTCCCATATAGTCAAATTCAGGATGCAGCTCATGGAGCTTCTTTTTAAGTGCCCACCATATGTGTTCAATAGGGTTAAGGTCAGGTGAGTATGGTGGCCATTTGATCGTAGCAACACCATGAACCTCTAGCCACTCCTTCGAGACCTGGGAAGTGTGGATAGGTGCGTTATCCTGCATAAACCACTCGCCTGGCCTGTAGCTGTCCTGGAGACCTTCCTCAAGTGCTCGTATGTAGCTCTGAGCTGTGTATCCATTGCGTTTGGCTGATGTGTCGCGATTCATAATTACTAGACGACTACGCCTTGCTCGGCCACCTGGAGTCATCCATATTGAGCCCCATACCATACGAGCAGGTTGGCGAGCAGTGGTGACCTCCTCAACCATCTCGTGCGACCATTTATCCTCAGGTAGTCGCCATACCCAGGGCGTGTTGTGGCCAGATCCACGAGCAACGCTGCACTCGTCACTGAACCTGATAGTACGCCTCCCAAAATCAAACCCCAGCCATTCATTAGTAAGATTGAGGCGTTCCGCAGCTGTGTTCTTGTTGATTTTTGGCCTACGTCTCGCTCTGAACTTGCGGTATCCCTCGTCAGCCATTGCGCGCTGCACAGTACGCTTAGAAACGCTGGGGTAGGTAGTATTGGCGTCCCACAGTCCAGCCTCCTCCATAAGCTTGTGGTACTCAATACCTGGGTTTTTCCGAGCAATCCGTAGCAGCCGGCGATGGTCTCTACTAGTCAATGTAGGTGGCCGGCCTGTCCGAGGCTGCGTTGTGGTGCTGCAGCTGGTTGTCCATCGGAGTACTGTTTTCTGTACGCACCGCTGCGAGCAGTCCAGCGCGTCAGCAACTTCGCTTGTCGACACACCAGCCTCAACCTGGGCTAAGCAGTATATCCGTTGGGCTTCTGATAATTCACCTCCGCGCACTCGATTTGATGAAATTTTAGTGCTAAAAGCTCTCATATTGATGTAGTCGTGTGTAGTTGAAGAAGATACCCCTCTTTAGAGTTCGCGTTGTTGAAATGGTCTGTGCACACGCGCGAACAGACTAAAGTCCTAGTACAGTAATGTACATACATCGCTCAGCCTCCCCAACTGGAAGGGGAGCTGTAGTTCTGAAATGGTAGCAATACCCGCGCAGGCAAGAAATGCTTTCTAAGGTAGTGTGTTAGCACTGTAATTCCATAGCTTAGCACGTCGTATATGCCCTTCGGGAGGCGAGATGGTGGACTTAATCCCCATCAACAGACGAAAAATGAATACCAACCAACCAACCAACCAAGCCGATGGATGCCAACGTTATCCTTCGTAGATTTGCCAGCACGCCAGAAGCTGAGAGAAGCTCATCATCAGGGCTCTCTGACAATGATTGGAGAAAGATGGATCGATTAGTTCGAGCTGTTGTAAAGGATACCGAACAGACTGAGTCAAAAAAGTTGCGTTCAAGCGTTCACCATCTCTCTGTGCAGAATGAGCTTTTAAAGCATGAGAATGAGGGCTTAAAGGAGGCTCTTCAACACAAAAAGAAGCACAAGAAGAAGGGCAAAGCTCTTGACCTTCAACAGCGCCAGGAGTATCACGGTAGCGCGGTCCACTGGTCTCCTCGCAAGCTGCGTGAAGCTCGGGTGCGAGATGAGATGGAGGAGAAACTCCAAAAAGCACGGGCCAAAAAGCAGCGCGAAGAGGCTCAGCTGCAGCGTCAAGTTGAGCTCGAGGAGAAGCGTGTGGAAAGGCAGAGGCTCAAGGACGTCAGGGAGCAGGAGAGAGCTGAGAAAGCAGCTGAACGCGCGCGCAAAGTTGAAGCTCAACACCAAAAAAATCTATCCAACAAGCTCAACAACGCAAGTGTAAAGCCTCACGAGTAGTCTTACCAAGTAACAAGCGTCAAAAACGCGCTGGCGCTGCTCACGCTGGTGTTCAAGCTGGAGATGAGCTATCTGCTACTCCAGCCAAAGTCACATCACGTGGCCGCAACGTCAATCTCCCACAAAAATATAGACAGTACAAGTTGATCGCAAGCATCTAATTACTACAAAACTGTTGGAAAGTGGAATTGCACTGTCCTAATCAGGCTAGCACCACGTGACCGATAATCCTGTATTTAGCCCCTGAGTAGAGCAGACTCCAATCTACACACTTACATGCCATGACTGAGAGAGTCATTCTTTCTCAATAAAAACTATATTTCTATCAATATTAAGCTATTGCGTGGCGCTGTACAGCCTCATTTTGAGATTGGGCATGTGGTGTTCTGCGGGGCACACTGTGAATCCGGGCACACTGCGCACGGGCACGTTACGCGGCCCGACATGTTAGTGACTGGTCCAGCGATCCCAATGCAGTACCATGTGTCTAGCCATAAGCCTGCACAATCGGTGCCCAGCGCCGGGTTCCAGGCGTAGAAGTCGCTAAATCACTCTGTCAGAAAGTGCTGCAATTGAGATGAGTTCTCGGTTTGCTTACTTCAAGTCAATACCGGCCGAGTTGGCAATTGCCCAGCATCCGTCGCCGTCCTGTGCCAGGTAAAACCTCCTGCAACCTGCAACCATTCCGGCCTGGTGTATGTTTAGCTTTCTGATGCGTCTGATCAAATTTTTCATAGAAGAGACTTACTTGTACTGGAGAAGGCGTCGTGACTGCACTGTCAGCGGAAGATGTTGTAACCGAGGAGACAAGTGCTGAAGAAGATCCAATAGATGCCGGTGGACTAGTGACGGAAGGCGAGGTTGTAGTACCAGTACTTCCACCAGCAGAAACACAGATGTAGTAATCAGGTGTGAGGTTAGTGCAGGTGGAAGTGCCCAGCGCTGGGTTCCAACTGAGGAGCTGTGCTTGAGAGATACCCTTGCTCTTAGCTATCGAAGAACACGAATCCGAGCTGTTGTCGAATTAGTATATTTGCACATTGATCAAGCGCGAGGATGGGAGTCAAGGACTGACCTGGACACGAGCCAAAGTTCATTGCAGTCTGCTGCCATTCCACTCTGTGTCGGTGCTTCAGCAGGGGGAGCAGTCGTGCTCGGTGCGTCAGCTGTACGAGTAGTCGGAGTTCCTGGAATACCAACGCACAGGTACTGTTGGTCAACTATACCTCCACAGTCAGATCCAATGGCTGGGTTCCATTTTATCAAATCTTCTTTCGAAAATCTGCCAAACATGTCCACGATCTGCTCGCATGTTTCGGATGTATCTACCTGGTACCATGTATTGCAGGTACTGATTTGTCCTTGTGGTAATGAAGATGGTCGTTGGGTCGTGATTGGAGGTGCAGGCAAAGTACCGCCCGCCGCCACACAGTAATAGTAGTTCAACCATAAACCATCGCAGTTTCCGTCCAGCGCGGGGTTCCAGGAAAACAACTGTTCTTGAGAGTACAGTCCATACTCAAGTAGTTGCCTGCATGTCTCACCCTTTGTGGTGAGGACAGTCAGCCAAGATCTTGCTAAACACAAAAGCTGTTGTTGCTTACATCTTTTGCCTGGTGAAAGGCCTTGCAGTCCGATACAATGTCTTCCTGTGTTGGCGAAGCAATAAAGCTTGAGTTTGCGGTAGGGAAGGTTGTTGGTGTATGCATCGTGGGTTTGGGGACTTCCACTGAAGCCGCAGTGGTGGTTGTGTATTCGAATGTTACAGTGACACTCTGAGGCTGTACACCAATGCAAACCCACCAGCCGTTGTATAATCCAGAACAGTCACTGTCCAAAGCTGGATTCCACTCCAGGCTATAATGCATGAACGGTTAGTCTTATCTGAGTGATTGAAATTCGGAAAAGTTCTCGCTCACAATTGTGCCATCGTTGCCCAAGTGGCTGATCCCACAATTTCCTGGCAGGTTTCTCCAGCTGTTACAAGATGCCAGTTGTTACAATACGATGGCTGTCCTGCTTGCGTCTTTTTGGGCGGAAACGCAGACTACACTTCCAAGACAAGCAGGGTCCATCGACCACTAACTGAATAAATCAGCGACGATACGGGCAAAGGCGTCTGCGGACTCGGTCCCAATTTCTGCGGTGACGGCTGCATATCGACATGCCACTACAAAAGCGAATGCGATCCTGGCTGGGGGATGCAATGGTCAAACGCTTCCATATGCCCACTCAACGTTTGCTGTAGCAAATTCGGCTTTTGTGGCACAACTGCAGACTTTTGCAATGGGGCCGTTACCCCTTCGCAATGCAATACGAGGACGGCGGATGAAAAGCTCATTGGTTACTATGAGGGATGGAATATGCAAAGACCCTGTGGAAGTGAGCGAATCAACCATCTATACGTACTGAACAATGCTAATATTTACAAAGCTATGAATCCAGAGGACATTCCCCTCGGAGCCTATACACACATCAACTTCGCATTTGCGCTTGTCCACCCCACCACATTTCGAATCGACGCCATGGATGCAGAAACCGCCAAGATGTACAAAAAGGTCACGAAGCTGAAGGAGAGACAGCCGAGTCTTCAAGTATGGATCGGTAAGTCGGACTTTCCCGCGTTTACATCTACTTGCTGAACATAGTAATCACAGCCATTGGTGGATGGGCCATGAATGACCCAGGCCCGTATAGAACAACCTTCTCGGATCTGGCGAAATCTGCTTCTGCACAGGATGCCTTTTTCGAATCTTTGGTAAAATTCATGAAGCCAATAACTTCGATGGTGTCGACATCGATTGGGAGTACCCTGTTGCGGAAGATCGTGGAGGAATACCAGAAGACTATGAAAACTACGTGACCTTCCTGCAAAGACTCTGCGAACATCTGAACGGCAGCGGCCGCTAATATGGCATAACGCTCACATTTGTAAGTCGAAATTTCTACTGACTGTAATGAGTTAAGCTAATATACCGTTAGCCAGCATCGTATTGGTGAGACCCTCCTGCTCGTGCGTTTATTTGCAAGTACACTGACAGCTTTTCAAGGTACATGACAGGCTTCGATATCGTCAAGTTGGAGCCATGGGTAGACTGGTTCAACATCATGACCTGACATTCGTAAGACTACTTCCATCGCCCTTTATAAAATGAGCTTCAAGCTAACATTGAGCTATCATATAGACGGAGTCTGGGGACAGCACAGTCAAGTCAATCGGACCATGTGCCTATGCGCACACCAACCTTACCGAGATCCAGCTGGGTCTTGAGCTGCTCTGGAGGAACAACATCAACCCTGCCCGGGTGGTCATAGGTCTTGGTTTCTACGGTCGGAGTACGTTTTCATCTCTTTCTTCAGTTAAATTGTGCACACATTTTCTGATGAATTCCCGCACTAGCATTCACAATGAAAGATCCCAACTGCATGACCGCCGGCTGTGAGTTCAACGAGGGTGCCAAGGGCGGTGAGTGTACAGGAACGCCGGGAGTACTATCGGCAGCCGAAATCAACAAGATCATTGAGAACGGCGCAACCGTTTCTCACGATCTAGAAGCTGCAGCAAAGATTGTTACTTGGGATGGGAATCAATGGGCAAGTTTTGATGACGCTGAAACGCTCAAGATCAAGCTTGATTACGCGAACCAGCGATGCCTGGAAGGATAAGTCAAGACCTGGCAGGCATGGCCGCTTCCCTTGAGGCTCTGCGCGGTTCTCGATTTGATGCTAATTCTTTTTATCGTAGGACTATGGTATGGGCGATTGATCTTGACGACGGTTCCTTGCTGGCAGCTCTAAGCTCCGTGAGCACCAAGAAGAAAGAGGAAGTTCTTCCAGAGCTAGACTTCGACGAACCAGACTTTGGAACCAACTGGGATTTCATCCCCAAGAGCGAAGATAAGCAGAAGAGAGACGAGTTGTAGATAGCTACATGTTATCTAATCTGACTACAACTGATACACCATAGAAATATGAATAGAACACAGGAGAAATCATTTACGGAAGATTTCAAGCTTGTATGAAATGCACCAATGTTGCTGGGTATCCTCGGTTTCGAGTTAAAACAACGCTTAATCAGTATGTGCCGCACAAAAGACGGCAAATACCGCATCCATAATAAGAAATTGAACTGGAAAATTTAATAACAGGCCGAAGAAACGTTGGCCGAGATGTGTTGACATCGCAAATATAGCATTTCACCAGAACTTCAACTTGCTGAGCCATGGGCTCTCGTTTCCGGAAGTCTTAGGGGCACCTGCAACACCTTGGGCTGAGACAATGGGTCAGCCAGTGGAGGTACCAAGAACTATGCAGGCTCACCATCGAGCTTGTCCGCCACCTCTTTCATAGCCTTCAAAGCCGATTCAAAGAAGGGTTGCAGCTCAAGATCCTGTGTGGCCCATTCCGAATGATCTTTGTTGTACTCTCTGAACCACGCCCCCAGCTCGTCTATTGGCGACTTGCCCATGGCGTTTGGGAGCCTTGGATCAGCGCCTGCCTCAAGAAGCAATTCCACAATAGGGAGGTTGAGCTTGAGCTGGTTGTAGTCAACGCTCGCGGAATCGCATATCGCATAATGCAGTGGACGGCCTATTCCAGGATTTCGACGGCCGCCTAATTCGTTTGGGTCTGCTCCTGCTGCAATAGCAGCGCGCATGGCGGCAAGTCTGACTTCTATGGGCTCGTACGATATTGGTTGCAATATCAACGGGGAGCCTGGGTTGGAAGCTCAACTATCCATGATTTGAAAATCCGTGGGAGAAGTAAATGCGGGTGGCGGTTTCTCAGTGTACGAGGGAGATGAGAGGAAGAGAAAGAGCAGGCTGGAGTGTCTTATGTGACCGGCGAGCGAGGGATATATTGAAAGGTGCGGCTGTTCGAAACGGGAAAGGCGCGCGCGACGGCGTCCCGTCCACCAAGACCTCCACATACTTCAAGGTTCGACGTATCTTCCCGCCCGGATGCATGACGCTATAAGCCACGATTAGCTGCATTCTCCATTTCTCTGACATTGGTTACAGTTGCCACGGATCCCTTTCTGAGTCAGTAGTAGCTTCGAGGTTGTGCCTGGCACCTTACAATGCTTCGGAGACGTTGAACAGTACTGAAATGGGTGTGCATGAAAATCTCTGTGTGCAATACTCAAGGAATGTGCTGTCGATCGACAAGCATCGAAAACTAGGAGCACGAAACCAACGCGAAGTTCCACTTTGTATGAGCAATTTTGGTATGAATGAACACCTCGGGCCAAAAAGACCATATTTACTGGTGGGACAATTTCGCAACTTCAACTGGATCAAGAACTGTCTCATATGCTGTCGAGGCAATAGATGAGATGTACCACGAAGCGGACATGGCGAATGATTTCGTTCCACCATAGAGCATCAGGCTCTTGACAAACCATCGTCGAAACGTCACGTATTAAGATTGACTCCCTAATGAATCTTTCGCGAATGTCACCAAGCAAACTATTCATCAACTTTGGGGAAAGAATTATGCTATCTGAACAAGTCCAACAGTTCTTAGAAAGACTCCCAAAGACATCAGCACCTCCTCTCGCACCCCTCACCCACATCTCATCCCCACCATCGCAAACCCTTACTATGAAGTCCATCTCTCCTCCTACACCAAAGCAAAAGCACTTGAACACTCTCCACTTTACTCACGTAGCATGATCAAAGCCTCCGCTCCAATTCACAATGCTCTACCACACTACATCTCCGCTTCAAGAACCAACTCAAAAGCGCTCAAATAGCGCACTCGTGGGTCCAGAGAATCACCCAGTACACATCGATGAATCACACTTGACAATATCAGCAGTGTGGAACGCGTCGTTCAGCCCGAACGCGCCGGGTTTGTTGATGTTTCTAGTAAATCTATGCTCTCCTGGTTTCGCTGAGGGGAGTCCGGTTGTCTGTTGCCTAAAGATACTCTTCGCGCCAGCCCCGTCAGATACCGGCACACCCGTTCAACTCAGAATCCACGAGTTGATTAAATTGGGGGGAGGGGGGGGGGAGATAGTGGTTTACCATGGGAGGTCAGTGACGGCAGTCTTGCGTATCGCTTATACAGTCACAGCACGGCAGCATGTGTGTCATGTTTAGCATTACATACTTTCTTCTTGATGGCTGAAGATACTGTTTGACACCGAAAAATGCTAGGTCCCGCCGCTGATGATGATTGTGTATGTTACAAACGAGCTCTATGCTGTGGATGGCTCGAACTGGATATCAGTCTCTGTGTTGCTCGCTCCGCGCAATCGAAGTCCTCCACGTTCTGTTTCTCAACTGCTCGTGCCACGATTTTGGAATGGACAAGGGGGGATCAACCCAGCTTCTCGAGCAATTTTCTTCGCCGCCTTTCGACGAGCTCGTCGTTGACTTCTTCGAGCGTGGGAACCCGCCATCGTACGCCGTCGCCTGCGTCGCCTGGCAATTCGATCCACTCTTTGTGCACTTTGCTCGGCTTGTCTGACAAGTCGTCGCCCAGCGCCATGAAGTTGTCCCACGCCTCCTTCTCCTTTGCTTCCTCATATTTCAGCAGGGTGCCGTCCTCCTCGTCGAGGTTGTAGCCGTAGTATCCCGCATCGACTCTCTGTCGTAATTCGCTGCGCTTCTCCCCGCACTTGCGCGCCCCATCGTCATCCTCCGGCCTACTCTGCCGCTCAAACAACTCCTTCACGCCCGGCAGCTCCTTCGCGCGACCAAAATACCTGTATCCCTTCCCACCGCCAGGCACCTCTCTCCCCTCCTCGTCCAGCACCCTTCCACCGCGCATGTAATTCGGGCCCCCTAGATTCCGGATCTGGAACTCCCACATGTGCTTCTCGCGCATCGCCTTGTTGATCTCATCGTTCAGATCGCGGATCTGATAGTCTGACAACGCCTCGTCCTGGATCTTGGTCACCTTGCGCGAAATCTCCTTCAGCACCTGCCCGCGCCACTTTTCGCAGACCGGGATCGAGGTCACAGATGTGATTAGTTTGGGGCGTCGCGTGCGCGAGATGTCGATTATGCCTGCTTCGGCGGCTTGCGCCGCGCGGAAGCGGAAGAGCATCGAGTGCGCCTTTTCTGAATTACGCGCCATGGTGACGGGTGTGCGGTGTTTGACGGCCGATCGTGTGGTGTGTGGGTGATTGAGATGCTGCGCGTGTGGTCGCGCCGAGCGAAGGAAGCTGCTGAGCCGAGGGAGTCGTGGCGTGGTATGCGAGAGCTATCGAGAGGCGCACTGGACGATTTGTGTTTTAATATCCGAAGCAGCGCGTAGTTGCGAAAACTATAATTGAATCGTCGGTTCAGGGTGCGTATATTGTTGGCTATGTGTTGGAGAGATGCAAAAGTTTGGTGTTGCGACGAACGGTGACGCTCACCGCCGCCGGCAGAATATCTTGGCAGCACGTCCGCAAGAGTGACATGGAGTCTCCTTCACATTGCGTTGCTGTGGGGAACGTTCATGCACAGCGGTCTAGATTATTCGAACACGTAGCAGATAAGGTATCTCACAACATAGTGCCCAGTAACTCCAATTTAGACGTTTCTTGATTTCCTTTCTACAGTCGCTATGCGCCAGATCCATATGCGCGCTAAAAGACATTATCAGACAAGCCAGACCAAGCAACAACTGCGCGCAATGAACAACTAGGGGCAACAGTCTCGAAGCGGAGAGTAGAGAGTACAGGTGAGGTCTAGAGAAGAAAAAGTCATTATGTGCGCTTCCTCGGCATTTCAACGTACCCCTTGAAATTCCACTCCATTTTCTCTCACATCAGTGGCTTAATCTCAGATCGTTGAACACCAAGTCTTTCCACTTACGATCTAACTCAATCTGCTGCTTCAAGCGAAGCCAAGTCATAAGACAATATCCGAATGTAGAACCGTTAATAAAAAGACACATATGAAATATAGAATGTATTTCGCGATGATTGTTGATACTGATAACTAGGGAAACAGAGACTGTCAGTCGGATTAAATGACCGTAGAGTGTGGATGTTGGTACAACAAACACGAAGAGGTGTTGTAGGAGGGTAGTAAGTTGTGAGGGAGGCTGTTAACCACCGGCGCTGAAATTGGCAGCCTCCATGTCGGTATGATGCTGTATACGATCGTTGCGAGCTTCTGCGCGTGACTCCGTCCGCGACTCAGTGCGCGATTCAGTGCGCAACTCCGCACGTGTATCAGCGCGTGAGCTTGATCGCGAAGTGAGCGAACCGATGAATGATGGCCGATTGTTCACGGTGTTGCTGCTGTTGTGTCGGCTCTTAACCGAGTGCATGTGCAGATGGCCGACATCGTGTTTACCGTCACAGCAGGCACGAACATTGACCATACCCTCAATGTCACGCTCCACGTGGTCGTGAATTTCGCGGCTGAGGTCCATGGTGGCATGGCTTGGCTCTTCGAATGTGTTCTCACTGATCCGGCTTCGACGGCTCGTAAAGGAGCCTCGCATGGCAGAGTTCGGTCGCAGCATGCTGCTGAAGCGGCCGGACATAGAGCTCGTTTGTCCTGGCTCAGTCGAGGCTGCACGTTGCGGTGTGACGTGGTGCTGACGGAGCGTAGGCGCTTCGTCACGGCTTGCACTCGTGTGTCGGCTGACGCGGGACGAAATGGAAGCCCTCGATCGGCCAGTAGCACGTGACGCGCTCCGGTATCCGGCGTTGAACTCATCTTGGATCTCGTTCGAGGCTGGAGACTGAGATGATTTGTGCTCGGGTTGCTCGCTTCCCTCCTCCACCCGTTGACACAGGTAGTTGAGTGCGTTGTACCATGTTTCGTGACGCTTGCCTGTAGCAGCAGTGAACTTGATCGATCGACCAGGTGTGGAGACGAGCAAACTCTTCTGATGGAGACCGGGAGGCATGGGATTTCCATCTTCGACCTCTTCAACAGATTCAATGGCTACACTCTTCGCCTTGAGCTCCGTCTTCCCGGCCGTCTGGGGATCCCTATCGCTCCAGTACAGAGTCCGCGTGTACGGGTGAATCCAGAAGAATCGTCGATGACGAGTGTCTGACATGCCACCGCCCATTGTCTTGCGTGTGTACTTCCACAGATACTCGCCGATCATGGTTTGAGTAATTGCCTGGATCATGCGAGGATCTGTGGCGCCGGGTGGCATCCCTGGCGGAGCGAATGATGGTCCACCTGCGATATTAAAGCGTTGGTCGACCTCAGACGTGAACGAAGAGATTGACGAGCGACGGCTAATCGGCGACGAAGCTCCACTACGAGCATCGCCGCGGTTAGCAGACTGGCGACGCGCACGTGGGGTGGTGCCGCCAGTCTTGGGTGTCAGTGTCGCTGTACCTGTCCGGAGCGAAGGTGTAGAAGCCTTCTTGTAGGCCGAAGCCGGCATGATGGGAGGACCCATGGTTCCGGATCCAGGTGTTGCTGGCGGGAGCAGCGGTTGCTTGAGGGCTGCGGCAGCGATGACCTGCTTATGGTCTGCTGGAAGGGGTGGCGGAGATGCAGCGCGGGAGCGAATACTGCCAGAACTGCCTGGACGTCGAGAAATACGCTCGTTCGAGTGTCTCCTGCTTGGTGAAGAGGGCGGCGATAACGACTTCTCGACACCAGCTGTCGCGATAGTCCCTGAGTATCTGTTGCTACGGGCGAGGAGCAACTTGTCGATTTGCTCAGCAGAAACCATAGTTTGGGTACCACCATCGGCCATAGGCGTGCGTGGTGCCTTCTGTGTTGCATTCGGGCTGATGGAGGTGAGCGGGATGCGGACGGCCCGGTCACTAGCAGAAGCTGTATCCTGCTCCACGTGCTTGTCTTGATTCCACGGCAACACCGCATCGGAGAAGTCGAGCTTCCAGGGCGCAGGTGCAGTGCGATGCGCAGTGACTGGCCTGGAGGGTACTTGCGGATCTGTCTGCTGAGTGAAGAGGCTCGACATTGCTAACAAGGGAGTGCCAACACGGTTCGCTGTAGACGGCCTACTTGGGGTTGGCAAGAACGCAGGTACTGTAGGCGATTCAGGCCCGCGACTCTGAAGCGTCTTTACATCCAAAAAGCCAGATGAAAACACATTGGGGTGGAAAGGCTCGGTGTGCTGAGCTGTAACTAGCGATACTTCAGGCAGAGCCTGCTTCTTTGGCTCCATCGGCTCAGTTGTCTGTGAAGAGAACATTGAGAGATTTGACGGTGCTGCTCTTGGCTGTACGAGCTCAGTGGTCTGAGATGACATTGTCGAAAGGACTGGGCCAGCCGGCCTAGGTGCCTCTACGGGTTCAGACGCCTGGAACGACATGGTGGACAATCCAGGGGCCGCTGGTTTGGGTGTCATAGGCTCGGTAGCCTCAGAAGCAAACCACGACAGTTTCAACGACTGTGGCTTGGGGATCATAGGCGCAGTGGCCTTTGAGGCGAACGTCGACATCTGTAGAGACTGCTTCCTAGGAACGACCGGGTCGGTACTTTTCGAAGCGAATGTCGACAATTGCAAAGGCTGCTGTCGAGGCGTGACAGGGTCTGTAGTCTGTGCAGACTGGACAGAGAGCTGGTGAGCGATTGTCTTTGGAGCAAATGGCTCGGTGGTCTGCGAAGAGTGCATCGAGAATTGGTGAACAGCTCGTTCCGGCACAACCGGTTCTGTTGCCTGTGATGAGTGGAGCGACAACTGGTGAGCAGCCTGCTTCGGCGCATAAGGCTCTGTTGTCTGGGATGAGTGCATAGAGAATTGATGAGAAGCCTGCTTCGGCTGATACGGTTCCGTTGCTTGTGAAGACATTGTCGAAAACGTTGACAGTGGGATGCGAGGTACATCCATAGGCGCAGTCGAGTGTGCTGAGGTAGTGGATAACTGTAGCGGAGCTTGCCTGGTGGTTTCTCTTGAATCACCAGCTTGCTCAAGAGAAGCCGATGCAGCATTATGGGGCGCATCTACCGATCTCGAGACATCCGTTGGCTCAGTCATATGCGACGCTGCGACTCCAGATGCAAACAGCGCACCTGCAGCCAATGCCTTGCGGCCATGACCTTCGGTAGGCTCAGTACTTTGATGAGCCATTGAAGACATGCCGAAGGCCTGAGGTACGACTCTCTCACCTGCAGGCTCGACAGGTGCAGTGCTATGCGAGGAGACACCCGACATGTTGAGAGGTGGCGCTTGCGCATGCTGAGGCTCGGTCGCATTGCCAGACACCGAAGACATATCGAACAGCTGGCGCGGCGCATCTTGAGGTTCACTTGCATGTCCGGTAACGGACGACATGTTGAACGATTGACGAGGTACGTCTTGGGGTTCAGTGACATGTCCAGACAATGAAGACATGTTGAAGTTTTGTCGAGAAGCATCTCTGGGTTCACTGGCATGTCCAGAAACCTCCGACATGCTGAACATCTGTGCTGGAACATCCCTCGGTTCCGTCACGTGCCCAGACACAGTCAACATATTAAAGGAAGGAACTGGTACGGCCCTCGGCTCAGTCTCATGACCGGATACTGAAGAGAGATTGAACACCGGTGCAGGCGCAGAACGGGGCTCGGTATTTTGGCCAGATACTGAAGAGAGGTCCAGGGCGTGTGGAGGAATAGCACGCGGCGATGTGGCATGACCTGCGACCGAGGAGAAGTTAAAATTCGGCGCAGGCGGAGACTGGGGTGAGGTTTGTTGACTGTGGTGAGTCTCCATGGCTGAGATGCCAAGTGATGGTGCTGTGGGGAGCCGAGGTGACGTATCGTGAACCGACATGGAAGAGATTGCGAGAGGCACAACGGCAGGAACCTGAGGAGAAGTAGCATGTCCAGAGACGCTGGAGACGTTGAGCGATGGGGGTAACACGAGTTGCGGTTCTGTGTGGTGGAAAGCGTGTGCAGAGAGCTGGAGCTGCTGTGGGAGTGGCGCTTGTGGGTTTGTCCCTTGGCTGACTAGCGATGACAGGTGCAACGCTGCTGGTAGAGGAGCCTGAGGACGAAAATCATGGATATTGTGGATGGAGGAGACACTGACATGCTGTGGCGCTTCAGGCTCTGTCATCGTGCCAGAGTCCACCATAGCCACCATCGGTATGGTTCGCTGCAAAGGTGACCTTCCAAGAATGCTCTTCTCCGGCGATGACTCTGGAGACAAAACGCTCGATCGACTCGGAGTGCCCTCGGCAGCACTATCAGTATCCTCACCTCCACTGAGGCCGTCCAACTCAGCGAAAAGACTCCTGCCTTGGGCCGGTGTACTGCGATTGCTGTTGCTGGCCGGAGACTCCATTGTCATGGGCGGTGTGCCATGGTGGAAGATATTTTGAAGACTTCCTCTTGGTGTCGCGACAGACTTGCGAGAGCTGCTTGGCCTCAGGAACCTGGAGGATGAGTTGCGGTTGTATCCAGGTGCTCGTGTGTCTCTCTCGGAGTCATAATCCGAGTTTGATGCCGTACTTTCGTACAGATCCCGATAGCTCTGGCCGCTCTGGCTTCTCCTTATGATTGGCGATCTGTTCCTGATGGTTCCTTGGGTTGACCCCATTTCAGTCTCAGTCATTTCATCGCTGCTATCTCCATCAAGAGTCTCAGCACCGGTCTGGAAGGCATCTGTCTCCGTAGTAGTCCCATCGTCGTTCGCAGTCTCGAAATCAGCATCAGAGACCTCGTTGGCAGTCTCGAACCCTTCATTAGCGCTGGTCTCGGCCATGGACGTGTAACCACTAGTGAACGCTCCAGGAACCGAATGATGCGCTCTCTGGGGCTTGCTTGGCGAAGGAATGATGTCTTGCTCTTCCCACTCGTCGTCATCAAGCTCCATGACGACTTCTTGCTTGCCTTGCCTCAGCGCTCCGAGACGGTTTGGTCTGGCTGGTTTCTTAAACACATCCTTGTCGGCCTTCTTGCGTTTGCTTGCACTTCCAGGGCCCTTGGATTCGTTGCGGCTAGTCTCGATCTCATCGCGAGCGTCCTGAAGCATGCGCTTCAATTCGATCTTTTCGGTCTTCTCGCGGTGGATGTTGTTCTTGAGCTGCTGGATCATGCGGTGGGCGTGTTGAAGCGAGTGCTTCAGAGTCTCTGATTCGAGCTGGCCGTGACGTGGAGTAGCCTTGCTTGGAGAAGGCGGAGGAGAGTGCTCGGGGGTCAGGCTTTCTCCCTCGTTGAAGCTTTCATCAGGAGATGCTTCTTCGGGCGAGTTGTGCTCATCACCTCTCATTCGATAGGCCACGGCTTTCGCAAGCTCCTGATTCTGCGTGGTTAGATCTTCCACCTTGCGCTGAAGGGCGTTTCTCTCCGACTCTCCCATGGTCACGTTCCGACGCAGACTGGAGAGTTCCGTTTCGTGCTGCTTGATCTTGTTGATGTGATCATCGTTGAGTTTCGCGTACATGCCCTTGAGCTCCTCGAACTCTCGCTCCAGAGTCGACTTCTCGGCCTTTGCCAGGTTCAGAGAGTGGCTAAGACGGTACTCCTTGTCGGCTGCTGATTTAGACTGTGCCTCGAAGTCGCGGACTTGGGTCTCAAGGCTCCAATTGACATCTTTAAGGCGTGAGTCGCTCTCATCCAAAGTCCGCAGACGCTGCGAGAGGCCTTCAAGCTCAATCTCCAGGTTTGATCTGTCCAAATCGGCGGCTTTAAGGGCCTCGTCTTTCTCCAGTAGGACAGCCTGCAGCTCTTTCAATTGTGATAAAAGAGACGTGGAGATCTCGGTCGCCAGGGTGATGTCTTGTATCCTGCTGGGCTGCTGGTTCCTCTGCTTCCGAGACGGGACGCTGACTTTGGTGGGCGACTGCATGGCCTCACTGGCGTAGATCGAACTACCATTGGGGTCCGCCTCACCGCTCGGGACGCGGGACTTGGGGAGAAAGGCGCGGACCGTTTCCCTTCCCACTTCGTTGAACTCCTTCTCGAGCTCGGCCAGGCGCGAGCGCAACTCCGGGCCGATGTCGTTGTCTGCCTGCTGCCCCTCGACCTCCTTCAGCCGCTCCTCCAGCTCCTTACGCTGCTGGACGAGCGCATTACCCAGGTGTGATGTCTCCTGCAGTCGGCGGGTGGTTTCTGCGAGATGTGCTTCCAGGGCCCGTTTGGCCTGCACTGGGGAGCCGTTGAGGTAGAGGGAGAACTGCGAGTTGTCGAAGGCCGAGTAGCGCTGCCTGTGGCTGTCTTGTGTCGTGAAGGGGTCCAGGGTGCTGTAGTCATCCACCACCAGCGCGCCTCGCGGTGGATTTGCCGTTGTCGCCATGTTGTACTCCGTTGGCTCGGCGCTCACTATTCCATCGCCCGATTGTGGTATTAGAAAGATGTTAAGGTGTAAAGGTGAGCCGTCAGATCACGTTCGTTGAATGAATGACGCAGACAAAGCGATTGTCCGTTTCACTCTGTCAAAGACGTGTCTTGTTCGGGATGCGCGCGCGCCCAGAGGGGTTTGCTGGACGGTCCGGCGGCGCGTGAAAGGTAGGGGAATACGCAGCGGCTACTGGCACACCTGGGCGTCGCACGGGTGCATCGCCGTCGCCAGCGCCTTCAAACTGCAGGGAGATAAAAGAACAAAAGAAAGGCCAAAGAGGCGCGAAGTGAATGACGAGAGAAGAGGTGGCCGGATGCGCAGCAGCTGGCAGCGGGAGTGTTGTGCAGGAACGAGATTGGGGGGCGTCTGTGCGGTTGACTACTTCGTATGCCTAAACATTGAAGGCGCGCTGTTTGTTTCTATGATTGGACGGCGATCGTTTCAGATGTGTCTAAACTATCGATAAACATAACCTACGTCGACGGCTGTCATCTCACGCGTCGTGCCCCTCATTTCAGATGGCACAGTGTGCACGCGATTGGGCTGACGACGGCAGCTCAGTACCGGTTGAGGCCACCCCACCAAAACACGCCAATTGACAACAACAAACGTGATGCCTGCAGATGAAAGGGGTCTCCGTTTCGACTCAACCACGTGCAGCAACGAACCTCGGAGTCATCGACAGAGCACTCGTCACAGCTCATACGTCTATTGTCTATAGACACCTGGTTTGCACACGTACACGGGTGCTGTCAGTCCCAACATGTCTTGATGTTGAGCACAACGTTTAGTCACCACGATCTGCTTGCGCATCTGCGCCACCGTGCACTCAACTCTAAAATCAGTCTCTAGTATCACTTAAGAGTCGCATTGTTCATGATCACGTGCCCTGGAGTTCTGGATAGAAGTTGTTCCCAGTTCTTCACAATCAACGTGGGCTGGACATCATTGCTTCACCGCATCAAAAATCCAGCATACACCGCAAGTTGATTCCCCCGAACGTGAACAGACAGAACTGGTCTGTTTCAATCGCCGTTTTCTTTGGACTACATAGCAATGTCATAGGCTTAAGCAAGGTCTAGTGCCCAAGGCCTTTGGCTCATGGCACGTATTACATGCCCTGTGCAAACCGCTTCATGCGCTCTTCTGCAGCTCGCGCTCTCCGCTCCCTCTCAAGCCTTGCTTGCGCTTCTGGTGTCAAGCCTCTAGCTTGCTCTTCTCTCAACTCGGCGCCAGTCTTTGCGGGCAATGCGCCAAGAGCCTTCCCTTTCCCCAGCCGCTGTGTAGTCTTAGCCGCCTCTGCTGCCTCGCTTTCCTTCCTGACACGCTCTGTATCTGCTTTCCTGCGCTCGGCCTCGACTTTGCTCTCAGCAGCCTTCTCGGACTTGTCTTGCGCTTCTCGCTTATCGGCTTCTGCTTTTGAGAGTGCAGCGGGAACGCCTGCTTTCTCCCAATCCCACGCAGATTCGCCGAGCTCGGATCGTGCTACACGGAAAGCGTCACGCGTTGCTCGGTCGCCCGCCAGCGTGAACGGTGCTCGCGCGTCATCGTTCATGCTAGTAGGGTCTGCGCCTGCCTTGGTGAGAAGCGCAGAGATGATTGGAGCCGAGTTTAGCGAAGCAGCAAGATGAAGAGGTGTAGGCGTATGGTGATTTTCCGGTAAGAATGTGAAGGTGGGTGGAATATCGTTGGTCTTAAGGTAGTTGAGTAAGGCCGGTACTTTTGAGCGTCTGATCAGTGGAATGATCTGAGACGTGTGAAGGGTCGCAGTCTCTTCTTCCTTCGAAGGTTTCTGTGGTTTCGGCTTCGCTACTGGCTTCTTCGTTACCTCTTCAGGTTGGGGCGCGTTGAGTGCTGCAAGTGCTGCTTCGTCGATAGTGCTCTGCTTTACACGAGTGAGTTCGACAAACGCACGCATCAGTTCCTTCTGTGTGGCACGTCGAGTACTGAATGGGAAGCCTCGGTTCCTTGGATCATTCGTGCGGAGCACTTGACCCTCATATGGTCCGAATAGTGTGCGTCGGTTTGTGGCGCCGGTTGCGCGTACGAAGATCAGGTCCGCAGTATCGATCATGGATTTCCAGCTTGTCAATAAATCGCGAACTTCTTGGATTAAGGCGTTCTCGTTGTACCGTCGTATTGACGAACCAGCAGAGTGAGCATTCCCCTTTGCATTATCGTTTGCAGACTGGGAACCACCCTGTTTCCGTCGTGTTGTGTAACGATGGAAGGTCTTATGCGCGATCACAGTAGCTGATCGCTCGTCTACACCAGTGTGACTCTTTCCCATCTTTGGTGCGAGGGCTACTATCATGGCAGCAAAGTGCCCGCCACCGATCATGCTGAGGAAGTAATGTGGCCCAATGTCCGTCTGTGGCAGCGGTACCCCGCCCTCAGAGGGCTTCACCTTCGGTACTTGCATCGGAGCAAGCTGCTTGTTTCGTATTGTCTCGACGATGTGTGCCTCCTCTTCCTGCTCTGCGTTCGACAAAATAGCACGATATATCCCGAGCGACGTGTTTTCTGGCAGTCTCGGCGACGAGAACCAAAGCAAAGGCGCATTGCCTGGTCCGCGCTGCTTCTTCTTCGACGCAAACTCGTCAAACTCCGGGTCTGCGATCTTGGCCTGCTTCTTCAATAACGCACTCAGCGTTGAATCCTTCGGCTTGCCATTCTCGTCCTCGTCTTCTTCGTCTGACTCGGACGATTCAGACCCAGAGATGCTCTCATCCAGTTCTCCAATGAGCTTCTCGAATTCTGCCTCTCCACCGGTTGCTGTCCTTTGATCTTCTGCTTGAGGTTGTAACCGTGTAAATCTGAGCGAACGTGTTTGCGCTGCTCAGCAACTGAAGCAAAGTTCAGCGCGCAAAGGTTACACGATGTAGCTTTCGCAGCGGCGCCATCTTCCTGTTCCGGCTTCTCCCCAGATTCGTGGGAGGGTCTCGGTATCTCAGGCACCGGCGCTTCTATCGGTCGGCCGGACTGGTCTTTGTATGTGAGCGTGGCCAGCAGCTCCTTCGGCAGGTCAAACACTTCAAGAGTCAATAACGGATTAAAAGCTTTGGTGTTGTTTCATACCGTACAGCGGTCGCTGTAGTAACTCGTCTCCCTTTTGCGCCATCTCGACTCCGGTTCTCTATGGTGAGCGGTCCTTCGAGGTTGTGCGATCAAGCAGGCGGCAACACTGTGAATTTGGTGGGGAGTCACAGACGATGACGTGCGGCAACCGCGCTCGAGTCAGACGCGCGCTTAGGCTCAACGCGCTTATCATCGCGGCACTTGGTCTGGTGTCACCTCAAGACACCATCTAGACTTCTTGATGCGACGAAAATCTGCAATCGATGTACCTTTTGGGTAGCGATCAGTGTTCGTTCCAGCAAACCAATCTGTTTGATGGAGACAGCTCATCCTGCTGACCAGGCCAAACCCGCAAGGCTCTGATCATCCCACCTCATGTAGATTGGGAACGACCTAATCACTGTACTTGACTACTTCGAAATCCACATTTGATTTGCTCTAGGCTCAGCTCAGAAATGTTCAATACCGAAGCGCACTTAGATTCTCTACCAGAGGAATTGATCCTTTTGATCCTTGATCATTTGGACCTCAGCAACCTCCACAGTCTCCACGCACTGAACCAGACCAGCCAACGGCTCCACCGCCTCACTTCGGAACGCCTGTACCACTGCTTTCCAAGACGCAACTCTGACCTCTTCCTCCGCACCATCGCCAAGGCTCCTAGCCTAGCTAGCCACGTCAAGCAGGCAGTATGGCATCAGGAGCGCAAGACAAACCCGCGTCTCCACGTCATCGACAAAGCCCATATCGTCCGAAAACTCCACCAGCTCGCCGTGCCCCAACAAGGCACCGACCTTGCCGAGCAATTTGCCAAGTTCGGGAAGAATGACGACTACTGGTACATGGAAGTGCTGCTCCTCTTCATGCCGAATCTAGAGAGCCTCACGATCCGTGACTCCTGGCTATGGGACGATCACCACTACTGGTTCAAGAGTCTAAGCCCTTTCTTCAACCCGCTATGCAACAGCAAACTCACAACCGCAACACTCTACGGGCCCCTGCGCATCGAAAACATCATCCCGCTTCTCACCATCCCATCCCTGCGCACCCTGTCACTTACCCAAGTCATCGTCATGCGCCGCGAAGGGTACCGCGTGTTCCAGTGGTCAGTATGGCCCGTGGACCGCCTTCTGCCTGTCTCGGAGCGCAACGCACTCCAGCCTGCTCCGAGCAATGCATCGAACCTCGAGCACCTCACGCTCAGCGAGAGCTACATCGACCTTGACTACCTGCTACCTGTCCTACGCGGAATCAAAGCCCTCAAGTCCTTCACGTACTCGCACCGCGCCAACGACCTCGCGGACGAAGCACACGGTGACCACATCAACAAAGCCGCTCTATCCCAAATCTGCACCATCCACAACGGTTCCCTCACACGCCTCTGCATCCGCGATACACAGCCCTGGCACTCCCCCTCAATCCACGAAACCCCCCAACCAACCAGCGCTCTCCACGCGCTCGCCATCAGCCCCTTCGCGCTGCCCACGCCTCCACCCTCCTCGCTCCACGAAACCTGCGCACACTTCCTCCACGCACTACCCGCCAGCCTCGCTGTCCTGCGCCTCGGCATCGCCGAGAACAAGACCGGCCGCGCCGCAACGACAAGCCAGGGCGACTACCACGCGCCCGCACTGAGCCGGTTTCTGGAAGCACTCGCGCCGGCGATTGCGCGCAGTGGGCGGGAGCGGCTGAGGGAGGTGGTGCTGTGCGAGTGGCCGCCGACGCTGGGGTGGTTGCCGGACAATCTGGGTGTGTTGCAGGAAGTGTGGAGGGGGTTGGGGTTGAGGCTTGTGAGTGAAGCGGGGGCTGCGGAGGATTTTTATGAGGCGGAACCGTTGCATGTGGATGATGGGGGGGGAGGCGGGTTGGGTTGTGGTCACGGATTTGGGGCTTTGGAGGCATGAGTGATTTTGGTCATGGGGACGGGAAGTCTGGTACCTTCGACCCTTTCAAGGTGATGTGTCTATATGGAGTGGGATTTGCCTTTGTCTACCATGTCTCCTGTCTATATCGGCCGCTCTTCTCCAGAGCCACCAAATACGCTTCCGCATCTTCCCTGCCCACCTGCCCGTGTTCTTGGAAGCCTTCAATCAGCGCCTCGCGCACCGCCTGCGGCATCTTCCCGAAGAGCCGCAAATATATATGATTCCGCTCTTGTTGACGATTGCGTCGTGTACAAGCGCACTTTGTTGACGGACCAGATCTTGGACATAGACTTTCTGTCGTTGGTCCCGCGAGAACGCAGTAAAGACTTCAAGTGGCACGCCCTTGTCCATGAGATCCTTCCACTCGTCTTGGAAGAAGTAATCCGACTCAGCGTTCCTGCATCCGAAGAATAGCAGATCTTTTCCTACAGTAACTTGGGGCGGAGAATCTTCGTTGCGCCATAGCATCCTCTGCTGTATCAGCGCGCGCATAGGTGCTACGCCTGTGCCTGGACCAATCATAACGACAGGTCTGTCCAACTCCTTCTTTGTTACACCGAGCCCGCCGCGCGACAATGTCACGGTAATCTGTTGGTGTGGGGTGAAGCTGGCAATGCACCGTGTAGCTACGCCTTGTCTAATTCTCTTGATCACCGTTTTGTACTTGACAATCGCAATCAGTAACTCCACTCTTGTACTCCGTCCTTTTTCTCCCACAGTAGACAAGGTTTCAGTCATTGCGCTCGCTATACTGAACTGTCTTCCGCGCAGAGTGGGGATGATATTGCACACTCTTTGCCACGGAATCTTGACACTTTCAAATTCCTGCAGCACTTCAAGTATGCTGCGGCGTGGGCGTGTCGTGTAGTCGTACAGCTCGTCAATGTACTCTGGGTTTGTAAACTCAAGAAGTCGATCTCGATGAAACTCATCATTGGTAAAATGGGCGAGTTGGGCGAAGAAGGAGCGTCGTGGGATAGAGAGTATGTCGAGGTGGTTTGTGAGGAGTTTCCTGAGAGTAGTTGTGGTTGTGGAGGAGAAGGTAGATACCGGCAAGCGGGAGACTGGAGATATCGATGGCGAGGAGGGTGTGAATTGGATGCGCTTGTCGGCAATGGGTGTCCATTCCATGATGGCAAGGAATTGATCTACATCTGATGGGAAGTTCTTCGGATATATCGTCAGGACATCTCCTGGGTTATATGGATGTGAGCCTTCGATGTCCAGCTTTAGATGGCGCACATCCTGCCAGTGCGATGTAGGTGTTACTCTTTCATTCGATGTGACGTTGGCGATGACACCGCCAGGAATATCGAGTAAGTCTTGAGATGGGCCTTCTGGTGCACTGCCGTTCGTCTGCAGTTTCGCATAGTCGTCTGTTGTTGGCGCGTCGCTCTTGTCTGCGAAGTCAAGCAGCCATTTTGGGTCTAGCAAGACGTTATCCGGTATCGGATCTTGCCCCTCTGGCAGAGGATATTCTTCAAGGAGTCTGTTGCGCAATGTCGTTGTCCATGGGAGGAATGAGCCGTCGATGCTGAAGAACAAGATAAGCAACAGATCGTAGTGGCTCGTGACGATATAGAAAGAACACATCCACGCGGGGATGATGAGGGGAAGGAGACAGGGCAAGGAAAGACAATGCTAAACAACGACGTGATAAGATTAACAGAACATACCCTTCTGGATGTTGTTCATCAGACTCGCCACGATCACATATTGGCTGTGCGCCGAGCTGTATCAGGCGGTTGTAGAGCTTTCGATGCGCCCAATTGTACCTTCACAGGATGTCAGATCATCACGTGGCACACATGTCGACAAGACGTACTTGGGATAGGAGGTGTCGCCGAGTCCAAATGATGCAAACTTCATGCGCTGCAGGCATCCCGGTCGCAGTCGAGCACTCCGTAGCGCCTTCCAGAAGGCCTGGCTGTTCGGTGGCAGATCGCCCTGGCCCGTGGTGGAGATCGAGATCAATACGACATGGTGCTGCAGCAACTGCTTCTGCAAGGAGATCAACCGCTGCCCTTGCTGACTGTCATTGCGCCTGACATACTAGGCTGACTGCATTCAGTTCTGCGACTTCCGTATCGAAACGCAGGCGCTCAGCGAGCCTGCCCATTTCTTCAGCGACATCCTGGGCGTTTCCAGTTTCGGAGCCGTAGAGAACCAGGGCTCGACGGAGGTTTTGCAGGTCCCCCATGGCCGGTGCTGGGTGACGCCAACCTCGGAATGCACTCTGCGGTGAGACTAGGCCGGAAAAGTTTGGAGAAATTGGAGATGGGAGTCTGTGTGGCGCTTCCCCGGGTCCGTCTCGAGAGAAGAGCGGGCGAACAATTGCGTCAGCTGTGGTGTCTGGCCGTCTCCAAGGCTGGTGTGGCGCCCACAGCTCGCTCGCTAAATTTCCGCCTTGCATTTCAGCAGGCAGCGCGTGCCTGCATCGCCCAGGACGGCCAGCGCTAGCGCTGTTGGTGAGAGGCAACGGCCGGACTGCACTCAGCACCTGATGCGTCCAGTTGCCATGGCGGTGCCAGGCGGTCGCGACTCGCCTCTTCACCGCTCTGATAGCTGCCTTCCAGCGGAGCCCTTGCACCCACTGACCGCAGAGCGGCTTCCCCTGTGGCTGTCGCACTGCAAGTGCTCGTCTCCCATGCCCGTTGCAGCCTAGCGCGGTTAGGGCACGCCGCCCGCCGAATCGCTTGATTTATTTTGATGTCCTGGAAGCTCCCGCCCTCCTCTCTCCCCATCAAGTCAACAACTGAGACACTCAACGCACCCATCAACCCACCTCTCACCAACCTTCCGGGCTCGTAGCTTCCCACCCCCACCCCCCTCGTCAATAGTTCCACCCTCCAGGCGGTTCATCAAACAACACCACTGTTCACGGTTACCTTCATCGGTCTACTAGGACTCCAAGTTTACCCACCACACCCACACGCTTCGATCCAGTTCGTGTCCGTCAACCCCAAACTTCAGCAAAATGTCCGCCCCAGTCGAACAGGTCACCGCCCAGATGGCCAACACCACCCTCGACAACAACGCTCCTGCCACCACTGAGAGCACCGGCGCCCAGCAGCCCACCGCAGCCGAGGACGAGGCTGTCCGTGCCAGCGCCGCCGAGGGAAGGCGACTTTACATTGGAAACCTCGCGTACGCGACCACCGAGGGGGAGTTGAAGGACTTCTTCAAGGACTACCTTGTGTGAGTGACGTCTGCGTGCGCCCACCACGCCAAGTGGATCCCAGAGCTAACACGTTGCACAGCGAGTCCACCACCATCCCCACCAACCCGCGTACCTCGCGCCCTGTTGGCTACGCCTTCGTTGCCCTGTCGACACCCTCCGAGGCTGAGCGTGCCATTGCTGAGCTGAACGGCAAGGCCATTCTCGACCGCAAGGTCTCGATCCAGCTCGCCCGCACCCCCGAGGCTCACGCCGAGGGCACCGGCAGCGGTGCTGAGGGCACCAGCGGCACTGAGCAGCGCCGTCGTGCTTCCACCCGCGGTCGCGGTCGCGGCCGTGGCCGTGGTGGTCGCACTGGACGTGGTGGACGCGCTGTAAGCCTCCCTGAGTCATACCTTTAAGCCTGTTTTACTAACAACTTTCCAGAACGCTGACGGCGCCGAGGCCGAGCAGATTGAGCTCACCGACGCTGCTCCCGCCGAGAGCACACCCACAAATGTACCTGGCCAAGTTGCTCCCCTTACAGAGACCACGAACGAAGCGCTTACCAACAAGGACTCCGCCGCCAAGCAGACCTCCGCTCCCCGCGAGCGCAAGCAGCGTGGTCCCCCTGAGGATGGTGTCCCCTCCAAGACCAAGGTTATGGTCGCCAACCTGCCTTACGATCTCAAGGAGGACAGAGTACGTCGCCAACTGTTGTACCATTTTTGATGTTGTACTGACTATCCACAGCTCCTCGAGATCTTCAAGGACTACTCCCCCACCCAGGCTAAGATCGCCCTCCGCCCTATCCCCCGCTTCATGGTCAAGAAGCTCCAGGCCCGCGGTGAGCCTCGCAAGGGCCGTGGTTTCGGTTTCGTTACCCTCGGCTCCGAGGAGCTCCAGCAGAAGGCTTGCGACGAGATGAACGGCAAGGAGATCGAGGGCCGCGAGATCGCCGTTAAGGTCGCGATTGACTCTCCTGGCAAGGAGGATGATGCCCCCGAGGCCGCAACCGAGGGAGCTGCTGCCACCTCTACTGAGGCTGTCCCTGCTACTACTGAATCTGCCGAGAAGCCTGCCGAAACCGCTGCGGCTACCACGACTGCCGCTTAGGTGCCTCCAGTTGCTCGAGGCCACGTCGGACACCGTCAGCAGCGCTCGATGGATTCCTTCACGAACCCCGATACACGAGTCATGACTTGAATGACACGGCTCACCCAACGTTTGCTTCGCTGCGATTTGTTCACCGAGTTTCTGGACTATCGATATCTATCACCTCTGCTAGATACTTAGGCCATCAGCTTTACGTACTTCGTTCGAGATGATCGTCACGGAAAAGTGATTTCGGAGTCTGTTAGGCGCAGCATATGGTGGAAAACATGGAAAAGCTTGTCTTACATGCATCAAGTTTTTGAGTATCATGAAATATACGAACATTAATCTACATGCCGCTTTGGCTGATGAGAGAACTCATAAATACTTCTTCTGCATGCTTGACCTCTGAGCATTATTCGTCTAGCACTTGCACAGCGAAAGTAAGGGAACAACGACACTGTCTACTCCGAACTTAACTGATGCAAGTCGAGTCTGATCATAGTAACTTTAAGGCGAGTTTGTAACGCCACCCAAATGAGCGCTCAGATAATCCTGCCATTCTCCCTTCCCAAATCTGGTATATTATATAACGATCACGACCAGAGATTCTCACCATGTCCAAACGGAGATTTTCTTTCCTACACCTGTGCTATCCTCTGGAAGTGCAACTTCATTGTGGAATATCACGCTAAATGCATAGATTGTCAATCGGCGGTCGCTTTACACAACTACCCTCCTCACACCATCGCAATTCCTGTCTCTGAGGACAGCCTCTGCGTGACGATGTTGCAGAAGCATCGGCGATGTCCTTGCAGTTAGGCAACCCATTTTGCCTGCATGGACAGCCTTGTCAGTCCACTTGAGGCAGACTGAGCCCCGCACAGCTCACTCAACACCAACGAACGAGCTACGCACATCAACCTCCGACAATAGTTCATCGGAGCTCTTGGACTGCACAACCTTTGCTTGCCTCTCTAGCGGCCGGCAACGTACCAGACATCCTTGTTAAGATGCCGTGTAGTAGTTGCCAATCACCGCGGGCACGGCTTGCGTTGACTAACAGACTCTGGTCTAGTAAGAATGAGGTCAATTACTTTTGTCTATGAAATCCGTCTGTATCACATCGTCACAGGGTTGCAGGAGGTGTACTCTTATCTTGGAGGCCATTCAAAAATGGGGTCCGTCTAGAGGGCATGCTTGTCCTTATCTTGAGGACCCTGAGCAGTATATTATAGGTATTGGCGAAAGGCTATACGTTTTGAAGCAACGTTATTTTCCTCCCGATCTTGAAATTGTACTGTACAAAAAAGTGGACTGGCCGCGAAACTGGCTCTTCGTGGTCAAGATTGGTGTCTACACAGATTCCAGTGAGTAACAGTCTTGCAATTTCCGACGGTCTACCGGTTAATGGAAAAGAGGCCAGCTCGGTAAATCTAGACTTACCGTTAGCGAAGACGGTACCTGCCGTTTCTTCTGCGGAAACCTGCAGTGTGCAAGTAAAACAGTGGTTAGACCATTGCATTACTGGTCACACAGACACCTGTCCAGAGACCATAACTGACCTCCCAACCCGTGCCATCGATGTTGGAAGTCGTCAGCGTGACCCAAAGCTTCACGAACCAACTCCTGGTGATCGTGGTCGCTTTTGCGCACTCAGCTACTGTTGGGGCCGGAGCGTCCCCTTCGTCACATCATTGTCCACCTACGAGGACAGGAAAAAGGGCTTTAGCATTGAGCTTCTCCCACAAACAATCAAGCATGCCATCTTACTTGTACGCGAGCTGGGAATCTCATATCTATGGGTGGACAGTCTGTGCATCATTCAAGACTCCGTCTCGGACTGGGAGCGTGAAGCAGCACGCATGTGTGACATTTATTCCCACGCTGTACTTTACAATTGTTGCTGTGGACTCTCCACACTGCAATACGGGTATCTTCTTCGAAGATGCACGTCGCCAATACATCAAGATTGGTACAGATGGCGAATCGGTTTTCGCTAGAGGGAACGTCCATAATACAGTCACAAATACGGACCACTTTACAATTATTCAAGAGCTAAAGCTCGATGCGTTACATGAGAGAGGCTGGTGCTTACAAGAAGTTACATTGGCTCCACGAAAAGTGTGGTATGTATACGAGTCTCATTCTTGATGAAGAACACATCTAATGATGCCAGGTTCAAATCCGGTGAAATGAGTTGGTCATGCACTCGCTCTGCAGCTTGCGATTGTAGACCAGAGCTTGAAAGCATTGACTCTATCGAAGAAGACGACAACATGTACCTATTGCACGGCATCGCGTACCACGAATACAACCAAGCCAGCCGGTCACAATGGCTAACATTATGGGACGTTCTTCTAGACCAATACTTCCTTCGTCAGTTGAGCGATGTCAGGGATCGACTTCCGGCCATCGCTGGTCTAGCTGCTGTGGTGCACAAGCACACAAACACTAGGTACCTGTTCGGTCTCTGGGAATCTGAGAAATTTCTGGATCAGTTGTTATGGCACCATTCTGGTTCGTCTGGTCGTACTCCAATCTCAGATCCTCGGAAGTGCCCCCCGAGCGATTATGCTCCTTCGTGGTCATGGGCCAGTTGCTGCATAGAGCAAGATCACCAGCAATTTCACAGATCAGCGGCGAAATCGTCCAAAATCTGGAAGCTGCAGGACACCAAAATAGTCTTGAGCACCTCAAACCCATATGGACCTGGCGCTGGAACTCTGAAGCTTCATTCTCTCGTGGTACCGGTTAGACACTCTGGATCAGAACCTAACAGTTTCCGCTTCTACCTAAAAGTTTGCGCTGAGAGTCGTTCTCAGACCTCCAAGTTTGACCTAAACACTCCCAACGACCCGATTGCTTTAACGCACGTCGACACACACTGGGCCAAGGACCGCAGAATCGACTACATCGACAACCCAGAGTGGTACCAAAGCAGAAAGCTATCATTCATTTTCAGCACCATGAAGTTCAAGGACGGCGAAGCCATCAGTTTCGAGGGGCTGTTGCTTGAGCAGCTTGACGGAGGCGATCGAGCGCTGCGCACGTACAGGAGGCTAGGGCACATGGGTGACAAGTTCTTGGTTCCAAGCAGGTCTGAGGACGGACGTCCCTGGGCTTGGGATACGTATCATGATCCGGAGGGAAGGAAGAGTGTTGTGGTGACTTGGGAGTACTGGCAGACTTTGGGTGAGTGGGGAACGATTGCCCTTGTGTGGTCAAGGCTGTTTGAGCCAAGCTCAAGCTCATGCTTTTACCATCCACACGTGTACAGATCAGCATTATTCAGCCCCGGTTCGAATTGAAAAGCAGAGTTTTGTTTCGTGCTGAACACTGAGTTCGCTGATCCATCAGCCAATCCATACAAGCAAGATATAATATGACGCATACACTGCTGTTTACTGTAACTCGGACTGGCCACATATGGGAACAATACTAAACTTGTTGGAAGGCCTGAGTAAGCCTGGCATCATGATTGGTCAATCAACGCCTCGAGTGTGAAAGGGGAAGTTCAGAACACCAAAATCATGCCTCGAGTTACATGAGTCTAAATTCGGAAACCTCAAGATAAGGTAGGCCCTGAAGGGTCTATGCGGTGCAAGTTATGCGAGCCATCCTTGCCGTACCCGTCGTCCCCAGGAACAATTATGTACGTCACTATGATGCATCACATCATTGTTTGCCCCAAAATCTCTGTTTAAGAAGGACCTGGACGTACTGGCAAACGGTGGCGGCGTATGAGAGCATGCCTTGAATCGACATAAGACATACTAATGACTCACAAACAGCCAAGATTGAGTTTCGCTATGGCTTCCCTTCCAATCATGGCTAGTCTCACAACCAACAGGACTCCTCAGAAGACGTTCACTCGCCAAAGCTGGCAAAGGGACGGCTCGCTCGAGGGCAAAAAGAAAGCTCCAAAAGCAAGCACGGCGAGAGAGAACACCAAGACTGAGACAAACAGCTGCAGCCGCCCGGCTGACATGATCAATCATATCCCGTTTGCTTCTGCACGGGAGCGAGAAGAGATTCTTGATGCAGGAATACGTGGCGGTGTGCGGGTTATCCTTTCCTCGTCCATCCCTTCACAAAGGGCGCTCCTGACTTCACGTATTTCCACGTTTGCGCCTCACCCGTGCCGAGCCAACAGTTGTTATTATTCTGTCCCACCCAAGATCTAAGTAGTTGACGTTTTCCACTTCCAGTCGTTCAGAACCCAAAACCAAAATCATATATTTACCCACTCGCTCGTTCACTCATTTGCCATCCATCTCGAAAATGGATCTCATGTCCTCAGCCCAGCCAACCAGCTCTTCCCCAACCAATACAATGGACCCCATCGCGATCACACACCAAAACAAGCAAAACACCATCCAAATCAACACAACCATCAAACCCCCAGACAAGCAACCCAACACCATGGACCCCCCTTCTCACCCCCCGCATCCCCCAAACCCCCAACCCAGCACCACCCCACCCCTCCACTCACCCTACCAAACCACCCCGCTTCCCCCGCAACCCGTGCCCCAGCGCACACCACACGCTCTCCCTGATAAAATCGCAATCGGACGCGGAGCGCATCTTCGGCAAATCCTTCAGCCTGCGGTCCCCCGAGACAGGCGAGCTGCTGGGCCCGTTCGCGCTGCTGGCATATACGGATCAGTGGATATCGGCGTACTGCGCGTACATCCACCGCGTGGTGTCGACGCCTGTGTTTACGGCGCGCGAGCGCGAATTAGGTGTTTTGGCGGTGGCGGGCGTTACGAGGGCGGAGTATGTGCTGTATGCGCACCGGCGGATTGCGAGGGGTGTGGGGTTGGAGGAGGGGATCGTGGAGGATGCGTTGGAGGGGGTGAGGGGGCGGAGATGGTTGGGTTGAGTGCACGGGAGGAGAGCGTGTATAGGCTTGCGCTGGAGATGGCGCGGAATTGGGGGAGGGTGTCGGATGAGACGTGGCGGGATGTGGTTACCAAGGATAAGCCGAAGGCGAAGGGGCAGGAAGGGTGGCTGGAGAGGGAGAGTGAGGTCTGGGAGGATATTGAGGTGGATGGGAGGGCCGTGGAGATGGACGAGGGGAGGCTGACGAGAGAGGAGGTTGCGACACTGACGCAGATCGTTGCGAGTTCGATGTTTGTCAGTGTCTTGGTGAACTGTGCGGATGTCCAGATTCCCCAGGCGGCTCCTTGAACACAACTGCGTTGGTAGCAGAGCCTTTGATTATGGGTCTGTGACCGGTATGGATACATTGATATTCTACAGCACGAAGTTTGGTATCATTTGAAGGTAGGCCCAATAAATGGCATCTGGCTCAACCCAGAGAAGCAGCTGGCATGTTTCCGAACGCCGTGAAATCGATTCGCTCAGTGAGCATGAGCATGTGCGTGCCCAATTTGTGTTACAAGAGGCAATAACATGCCGAAGATAACGATGAGGATATCGGTTTTGGACATGGTGGTCTTCCCGAGTGGTGCGTCCAGATAGCCGTGAATCACAGGTTCGTCTTGGGGGTTTGTCGCCTCCGTCATGGAGTGCATGGCTACATATCTGGTGAAGTGAGTGCGGGTTCAAGGAAAGGTACGAAGCGGGGGAACTTACAAGAATGTGCCACCAGAGAAACACAGTACCCATCCTGTTGACCAGGTCAAGCCTTCGTCTCCACCAAGTCGACCGCGCCCAAGTACGTGGACGATTGTCCAAGTTGCAAAGGCGCCAGCCGGAGCGGCCAAGCTAAAGAAGGCTAGGTGAGTCCGCGCCGTACGTTTCGAGAGCCCCTGCTTCAGCAAGACTGAAGTGAGGCCAAAAGCAGCGGGGGCCTTGTGCAACATTATGGCCAGAAAGACGATGAAGGACAAGGAGCCTGATGGCGCAGCTGAGGAGGCACCCAAGGCAATTCCGTCTGCGCAGGCGTGGACTACCAAGCCTATGGTGGTTGCAGAAGTCTTCTTTTTGTGAGGAAGCATGGGTGTAGGTGTCAGCATCGGTGGTGAGCCCGGTGTAGTCAGTCCGTTCAGACTGAGACTGGAAGAGTTGTGAGGCCCGCGGTGCAGGTTCGAAAGTGAAATGTGCATAGGCTGGTACTGCTGCTGGGGTGAGGAGAGAGCTTCCGGAACATGGTCGACAAGGAACATGAGGATGTACCCCAGGATCAAAGCTACACCAATGTATGCGCGCGGACTCGGACCTTCCATCTGTTCGACGTGCTTGCGGTTGTTCTCGTCCTCCTCGGGCCCGTGCACGCGTGTGTGACCCTCCTTGTGGCCTTCTGTAGAGTCATCATCGCCGCCCTTTTGCGCTTGGTGGTGCTCCTCCTCTTCAACCTTCTGCTTCTCTTTTGCCTTCTCCTTCAACTCTTGCGTCCGCTTGATTCGATGCTCAACGGGAGCTCTATGCTCAACGACGTCGCCAGTTGGCACTTTGACGGCGCCTACCCTCAGCAAGTCGGTCTTCAGCACATCTCTAGCCCCAATGTTGAAATCTGAGGGGCGATTGATGCCAGTTTGTAGCTTGTGTATACTGGGAATCGTAGGCAGGACGCTTCGGGAGACATGCGAGTGGGTCTTGCCTGCGCTGTACATGGTCTCGATGCCCTCTGGGATGATGACAATGAGCGACGTGCCTACGAGCACACCGGTGCCGAGGAGTGTGATGATGCGCAGCTGTCGCGGCGAAAGGGTGAAGGAGAGGGGGAGGATGCCGGCGATGAACGAACTAGCTTTGTCAATAGGCATTCTGCGTATTTCGACTGCTCGGTAGAGAGAGACTCTTACGTAATTGCCATTATCGTGCTCAAAGTGAGCAGCATGAAAAGACCGTCCCACATGTTGAGTGTCGTGTGCGGCTGTCCGCAGAAGTTGCTGAAGGAAGATTACGCCTGATACGCAGAAAAAGTCAACCACAATACGTCACTCTGCACTGTCCATGCCTCGTGTGTCTGGCTGTCGAGGGCGGTGTGGAGTCGAGTGTCGCTGTTTGTTGATCCAACACGGTCCTCGACAAATGTCTTGTCTCTGGTCTCTTGTCTCCGTGCAGGGGCTTGCGTCACTAGCCGAAGCGCGCTAGGTAGGGCGGAAGTGTAAAGCGCGCTAAAATCGCGTCCGCTTCCTGCCTCCGCGACGCGCCTGCAAATCTGACACTTCACCACGACCCCTCTACATTGCTATAACCATGGACCTTGACGAGTGTATGTCTACTATAGTGCACTGCAGACCATGTGCTGACCGCAAACAGGGGTAACAAACTCGAACGAATGCTTCGACATCAGCCTATACCGCCCAGGCCCAACCGGCGACGAGCGCATCGGCGAGAGCTTCAACCCTAGCTTCACACACTCCGTAATCGACGAGAACGAGTCAATCGTAGGCTACAAGAATCCAAAGATCGAGCTAGACTTTCGAACCAACGACCTTAAGCCAAAGCTCAAGATCTCATTCGATGCGCAGCTTGACCTGAAGAAGCTCTCGCCTGACCTTGATCAAGCTCAAGTCGACCTCTCACCTGAGCTGTTCAAGCGCTATCTCCCCGAGGAGACCAAAGAAAGCAAGAAGGAGCGCGAGCATGCCACATCAAGGGACTGGAAGCCACCAGGCGAGCTCATGCAGAGCTTCGCTGTCCATGGCAAGCAATATCAAGTGTGGAAGTCACCTATGATAGATCCTGCTGCGAGACAGATATGGACGAACTTGAAGATTCTGGTGTTGCTCTTCATCGACGGCGCTACAACAGAAGGGCTGGATGACGAAGAGACTCTGGACCGCTGGTCCTTGTACTTCCTCTATGAAATGGAATCTTCAGGCATCCCTACCACGCCATACGTCCTCGCCGGTTTCGCTACTTCCTACAGGACATGGATCTTCCCGACCTTCAAGATCGCACGCTACACAAATATGCTCCCGAGCCCGCCTCCAGAAGGCTCGAATGGAGCGGTCAAGTACACGCCTCTGCGCCTAACGCAAGATCCCATCACATTTCAGTTCAGCGAAAAGCTTGACCGACTGGAGACATCCTCGCGAGAGAGGATATCGCAGTTCTTGATCCTTCCCCCGTACCAAAACCAATCACTGGGATCTCGATTATACAACTGCATCTTCGAAGACCTTGTACAGAAACCTTTCATATATGAGATTCCCGTCGAGGACCCAAGCGAAGACTTCGATGCCATGCGAGATTACTGCGACATCGTCTACCTGCGCAAGCTGCCCGCCTTCAGGTCCCTATCAGTAGCCTCCAGCCTACCAGCGGAATCACTTCGAAAAGACTCGCCCATTCCCCGCGATCAAATCCTGGGCAATGGCGTCGACCTCGAGGAGCTTCGTCACGAGGCCAAGATCGTCACAAGGCAGTTCTACAGAATGGTCGAACTCCACGCTCTCTCCACAATACCACCAAACCACCGCAACCGAGCGCGCATTACCCGCAAAGCTAAGAGCAGCAACGAGAACGATCGCAAATACTACTTCTGGCGCCTGGCCCTGAAGCACCGTATCTACATGCAGAACGCAGACGCACTGGACCAGATGGAAGTAACAGAAAAGGTCGACAAGCTCGAAGCTGCCGTCGACAACCAGGAAGAAGAATTCGAGGAGCGCCTCGAAGGCATCGAGAAGAGGGCGAGGTGGGACATGGGAGAAGGGTCCAGCAACGGCGCCAGGAGCAAGCGGAAGCGCGTTGTCATCGAGGACGAGGAAGATGAGGACTGGGAAGATATGGATACTGAATCTGTGGCTTCCAAGAAACCCAAGGCATGAGGGGATCAAAAGCATAGCGGGCGTACTTGGCGTTGGACAGGGCCGTTTTGGCATCGATACCACCAGATTGCTTACGGGGCGTGTGGCCGAATTGGGTTGCATTTGGCCGACTCTAGAATATGCTGTTTTGCGAAGGAATAGTTCTTGTGATGCAGGCATTCAGACGTATGATATCCTCACCTCCGCAGAGGCGATCAAACCAAGTTCCCCATCCCCGGATCTCGCGCACATACTGGTCACGTGTGCCTGACGCTGTGCACAGTTTCAGTCAAGTATGTTTTTACACCAACCCACGCAGTCTTTGAGCGCGTGCCCCTTTCGTTAGAGAATGAGGGCGTTCTGGCTCGTTGTAGTGCAGGGAGGATTTTTGTGCGTGGACAAGATTGGTAGGCGCTGGGGGTGATTAGCGCTGGAGAAGGGAAGGGAAATACAGACGTGAGACGACAAGAAAAAAGAAGGGGGGGGGGGGCTCGAGTGTGTTGAGAGGGAGTTGTGTATGCTAGAGAGAGTCGATGGTGAGAGCTGAGAGCAGTTGTGTCCTAGGGTCAAGCGGAGAGTATGTCTATCCCCGATGGCGACAGAAATATGTCCAAGGCGTTCAGAACCCTATTTCACGCTCACGTCACACATAGTACATATCGCGAAACGCTCCTTTGAGATCGGTGCCTCTGTGGCGCGCCACCGTGTGGACAGCCTCGCCATTCATGATCCCTGGCGCGAGTCAGCAAGCATGCCAGACGGTCCACGACATAACATGACCTACCGTGGAGGAAGCAAGTCCCTATAATTCTCAGCGTAATGTTTCTGTCCACTTCTGCGCTGGGCTCGACTTCTCTCACAATGAGCGGGATGTTGAGCGATGAGATGACCGCGACAGCATCGCCGCGTTCGACATTGGGAGAGTAGCTGATTCCCGACAAGCCGTCTTCTATGCTGAAGAAGCTGTAGTGATGCATATCGTTGTGACGAGGTGGTTGTGGGGATGTTCCTTCCTCTTGAGGCAACGAGGGGCCGGAGAGCTCCTTCAGGTAGTTGCGGATATCCTCCAGTGTCGCTCGTCTAGCTGGTGCGCCGTTGTGAGCGGGAACAGTGTCTGCGCAGAGGATCCGGATGAGGTGTTCGTCGAGGACTTCGGTCGTGGAAACGAGGTTGTTGACCCGGCGAACACTGTCGTAATCGTCGAGCCAGTCCATGGGTACTACACTCTCCACAGGCCTTTGTAGGTCAGGGTGGGCATCTAGCAGTCCAGAATCATAAGGAAGAGCCTCGGTTATGAGCCCGACAATGATGGTGCGAAGACATATTACCCCTGGTCGTACCAGCCTCAGGTAGAACTCTGTGGACGCTGAAGCATTGTACAGCCCGTGCAGGGACGCAAGCTCGTCAATTTGCGAGCC
Source organism: Lizonia empirigonia (assembly GCA_009982855.1). NCBI lineage: Eukaryota > Fungi > Ascomycota > Dothideomycetes > Pseudoperisporiaceae > Lizonia > Lizonia empirigonia. Next base: position 184,338 of record JAADKA010000030.1, read on the forward strand.
CGACCGAGAGTGTTCTTGGCGAACGTTGGTTCGCATTTGAACGCGGAGATCTGCTCCATCTACTATGGTCTCGGCTCTCAAGCGCTCAGCACGATCGCGAATGGGTGAACGGAAACGCAGGTCTGGCACCCAAGAAGGAAGAATGGGGTTCCATTGTCCTGCTATCGGATACGCTTCATAGAGAAATGCGAGCGACTTGCTCTCGCACATAAGCCTGAAGCAAAAGTCGGCGAAAACGGTCGTGAATGGGGTTTCGTAGTTTGGGACAAGCAAATTGCTGCCCATCTGCTTTTTGAGTAGTCCCAGGACGCCGTACACGCAATCGCGTTTGTCTTTACAATCCAAGCGTCGGATTTTGCGCAAAAGCAATGGGTCTTCGAGCAGCGGTCGGTTGAAGGCAGCGAGGGGCGCCAGGGCACGCATTATGATTTTGCAAGGGGCGTCAATTTTATCAAGAGCTGCTTGCTCGTCTTCTGTGAGCCAGTTGTCCGCATTCAGGTTGACTGGTACCAAGACACTGAGTCGTGTCGCTATCTTGGAGACCTTTTCGTAGAGATCCCCAAACTTTGTTCCTGGATCGAGGCAGTAACGATTGGGTCCGCAGTGCATGGAGACACTGTTTGCCAGAAGAATCTCCTGTGTGATCCAACGTCGTGACCAGTACGGGTTCAGGAAGATCTCCGCTGAAGCCCCTAAACCGCGCATCGCTCTGTCGAAGGTGTAGCCGTCGACTTCTCTCCCCAACATATCCCAGTAATCCTCCACGCCATCAGCCAGATACTTCTCGACAAAATCGTCACGCAGTATCTCAGAAAGCCAGCCGAACCTCCAATCCGCTCTATCAAGCTCCAGAGTGCCTCCTATGGATCGTGTAATATCGTGAGTACCAAACCACATCCGAAAATTCTTTGCATTACTGTAAACCTCATCCATCAGTGCAACCTGAATGCTTTTCTCGGCATCAGTCCATATGCGCACAATTTTACCCTTGGCGTCTGAACGAAACTGATGCAACGCAGCGTGCAAATTAGCCGTGACAAACATGCTCTGGCCGTCGACTAGAATCTTTTTCTTGTACTTAGCATCACCCCAGACGTAAGATAACGCTTCATAGTCCGGGTTCCGCAGCAGTGACGCAGTCTTAAGGATCAGCTGCACTTTAGCCTGGGGATCGGCGCTTGGCAGTAGAATGGCGATTCGAATCTCTTTCTGCGTGTGGTCCAAAAGGGAATACTTGTGGCTGGGAATGGCCCTCGGCGCCCACCCACGAAGATTTCTTGAAAAAGACGACATAGTCGAAAGTGTGAGTGATGATTGCAAAATCACACGTAGGCGTCCAGGCTACAGTCATAGTGTGGTGCGGCTGAAGCATAAGGAGGGGTCGATCAAGAGGAAACAAGGACCAATACGCGGAAGGTGGCGCTTGAGCACATGCTAACGCTGCGATGGTGAGAGTTCTTGCATCCCAAGCGAGGCGGCCTAACTTCTCAGCCTTGGAAGAAAGCTCATCTTGTACCTGTGCACCGATGCATGATAGAGATCTCTTGTCGGACGTAGAGTAATGCCTCCTAAACAATCCCCATGCCAGTTTTCCAGTTACACAAAATGGAGCTGAGACAGAGCCAACGGACTGTGATTGTGGCAGGATTTGAAGTATATTGTTGAAATCAAGGAACACCGGCAGACCAAGACTGGTGTAATGAAATAGAATCAGATTCTGGCTGTTACCTCACACAGGAGAAGAACATCTAGATGGACAAGGGTCAGAAACGAAGTGACATGTGTTTGTCCTGATGTTGTTGAAAGCGGAAGTCGGACTAATATCCACACTACCGTAACTAATCAATGAACGGGCCACCTCAACGAACGGGTCACCCCACCAACTTTCTCACCTCCACGGAAGTGAGGCTACACCACCACGTAGAGTAATTGTTATTATACAAGAAGCTGTTAGAATATAATATTAACTATTGCGAAACTTTTGGCTATCTCAGTTTTTCTGTAGGACGTGTGACGCGGCCACTACGGGTCTCAACTCCTCGGGGTGCGGAGCTGGGCTCATGAGCCACCTGTGGACGACGCCTCGCTACACCACCACCACCTTTTGATATTTTTGACTGCGGCTTCTTTGAGGTCTTCTTCCTTGCCTGTTTAGGCAATTTGGATACTTTCTGCGCGTTCTTAAGCTCTCTCACGCGCTCCTTCTCAGCCTTCCGAGCCTGCTTTTCACGCTCTTCTTGGGCCCTCTTTTGAGCAGTCTCCTCACGCCTCCGCGCAGCCTTCTCAGCATTATCTGCCTTAGTCTTCTCTCTTAGAAGCTTGTTGTTATACCGTAGTTGCTTCTGATCTGCCTTTGCTGCCTCTTCTGCCATCTCCTGCTTCTCCGCATCCCTCATACGTCGATCAGCACGTGCCTTGGATAGAGGATCATAGAAGACTGCCCCCCCTTGTACATTATGGTCGCGCGGTGACAGTGGTAATACCTTCTTCTTCTTACTCCGCTTCTTCTTGGCCTGTATAGCCTGTTCAAGGTCTGATATCCTGTGATCCTTAAGCTCATTCTGCACATGAAGCTGATGTATAGCCTGTAGGGCTTCATTGGCTGCCTTTTGATCCCCATACCTCACTGCTCGGTCAAAATTTGACCTACAACGTCGCCAGTTAGGTGAGGAGGCAGCAGGCTGAGGCTCAGTTTGCTTAGGAGGCGTCACAGGTGGTGGTGGTATTGACTTTTTGAAGCGATCGAGTATGACGTCAGGTTCAAGTGGGTTGGTTGGTTGGTTGGTATTCGATTTTCGTCCATAGGATGGGGATTAAGTCCACCATCACCGCCTCCCGAAGGGCATATAGGACGTGCTAAGCTATGGAATTACAGTGCTGCCACACTACCTTAGAAAGCATTTCTTGCCTGCGCGGGTATTGCTACCATTTCAGAACTACAGCTCCCCTTCCAATTGGGGAGACTGAGCAGTGTGTGTACATCAGGGTGGTTCCCTTGTGTGTATTCAGAGGCGGTTTGAGTGCCATGAGAGAGAGTAGGAAAGAGTAGGTGGGTGTGAAGAGCCGGTGCCCTGCCGAATCGAAGCCGTGGCTCTGCGCGAGGAGAGCCTTTGTACTAGGCTTGGCCATGCCTGTGTCTGAGGAGATAGGTGTAGTAGGTAGGCAGAGCCAGGCCTGTCCTTCTTCTTTATCCCCAAGGGTCGTGAAATCTAAGGCCATGCTGGCTGCCTTGTTTGCGTGTTGTGTCAGGTCTGGGACGCTGACAGTCGGTCTTCAGAGAGCTGAAAGCAGCTCTCATCGTTGTGGGTGTGGAGAGCCGGTGCTCTGTCGAATTGCGCCGTAGCTCTTCGCGTGGAGAGCCTTGCGGTAGGCCTGGCGATGCCCTTATACTGCAAGAACAAGGAGTGGCAAAACTGTCTCCTTGTCTTGGTGGTGGTTGTGGCCTTCGACCGAACGTGAAAATCTGAGTAGCGCACGGGCCATTTTGAAGAGAATTCAGCTCAGCGAAGAGCTGAAAGACAAAAGAGGGCAGCGCGCCTGCCACAACGCCTGCAGCGGGGAGAGGACGTTGGGAAACAGATTTAAGAAGGCATTTGAGTCGTGTTTGAACGAAAAATCGATGGAAATCGACCTTTCGCTGACCTGGAAAAGTTGATGTTCGGGTTGGTTCAAGTGGGTGGATACCTGTGGATTTAAAGGCACTCAACACCAACGTTTCTGTGAAGGTATTGATCCAGGCAGGCCAGAATAGACTTATGAAGTCTGCCTTTTGTACTGGGAGCCATCCCTCCTTTGTGTGGTTGTGATAGATAAGCTCTTTTGAGTAATTTTGACTCAGGGGCTTGAAGCATGATACATCTAGGGGTTGCAGCGTATGGGTCGCGTGTGGGGGGTATACCAGCACCAGAATTCGATTGTCATCGCAGTAATCGATGAAGGCCTTTGTCACGTGGCTGCCGTGGCCGTCTAGGATAAGTAATCTGTACTTTCTCCGAGCTTTCCTCTTAGTGGCGGGATCAAACACCTGCTTAAGCCAGGCAACGCCGAGATCGTCGTTCGTCCAGCCACTGGGTGATACTGAGAAGTATATAGAGTGAGTCTCTGGGTCAATATCGTGTACCCAGTTGGATTGCACCTGATCTCCGGCTGCGGAGAAGATCACCGCAGGGGGGAGGGTAGTACCGTCAGCACATATACACCCTATAACGGTTATCCACTCCCGATTGGCATCGTGACTAGCTTTTTTGAAGCGCCTCTCCTTGTAAAGTACCTTATCAAATACTCTTTTAGTCTTACCAATTACCCCAATCATAAATCCCTTCTCGTCCATATTGCAGATATTCTCAGGATCCACCTTAAACTCTGCGACTTTCCTGGCTAGAAGACCGAAATATAATAATTGAATTTAGAGTGCTACCTGGTTCCCTTTCGGGTCTATAAACACTATGTACTCGTCTCCGTGTACAGGGCCAACATGCTCTAGTCGAGCTAAACACCCCTGCCTCTTCCCTCGCTGCGTTTCTCCGTGCAAGTTCCGCTCCTTCCTCGTCGGTGCTGCCCTGTTGTAGGGGAGCAGAAGGGCTTGTGTGGTTCTTAGCCTATAGCTGCAAACGGGGACCACCCCCCGGTATTAGTCTGTTCTACCTCAAGGGCTACTCTGAACTGCTCTAGTAGCCCCGTGTCCAGTAGCCATCTCCCTGCCGCCGCGACTTTCTCCCAGTCACGGAGTAGTCGGGGAAGGTCCGTCGTGCCTGCCCTCTCCATCAGTTTGAGCCTCGCCTCCTTCTGGTCCGGGCAAAACGAGAGGATGTGTGTGAGGGTCTGCCTCGAGTGACCGCATGTGCAGGCTGGGTCGGCACCTGGCACCCCTATGCCCGCTAACCATGCCTTAAGTCCCAGTACTTCCGTGCGGAGTAGCACGATCGCTGTAGCCACGTGTTTAGGGACGTCGTCGTACAGGTGGAGGGGTTGGAACTCCCAGCCCTCTTTCCATGTAGGTGCCGATCTGCGTTGCTTCGCTGCCGCGCGTTCCCACCTCTCCTTCCATTTCTCTGTGAGGTCACGGGCTATCTCCTTGACTTTGCTCCTGGATTGGATCTGCCGGCCGCGGGTCCTGCCCTCTTTTCCCGTGCTGGCCAGCGAGGCCTGGCGTTGGGTCTCTCTTTCCTCCACGATCGTGTCGCCGGCCCGGCGCACACCTTCTATGTCCGTCGCTGGCTGGGCGATGTGTCTGGCTGGTCTGCCCCTTCTCGCTGCTCGTCCTCCTGTCCTGGCGGACTGCCACACCTCCTCTAGTGCTGTCTTGATTTGCCTAGTGACTGAGTGGTTCGCTGTTGTGACTGCCCACTGTAGTGCCACTGTCCTGATGTACAGGGCCAGTGGTGGTGTGCCACTTTCCTTCTCGATTGCTGCTATTGGCGTCCTCTTATAAGCCCCAAGTGTCTTCCGTAGGCATTTGTTCTGGACGATGAGGAGTTTTCGAAGCGCTGTCTCACGGATTCCGGTACCTCCCTTGCCAGCGGACCATATCTGGGAGCCGTACACCATGATTGGCCTCGTGACCGCTGTGTAGATCAGTCTCGATTTGCGTACTGACGGTCCCCATGACGACGCCGTGATTCTGGACATGGCTTGGAATGCTGCCTCCCCCTTCGCCGCTGCCTTCTGGATGTGGGTCTTCCATGAGAGTTTAGGGTCCACCCACACTCCTAACACTCTCATAGATGTGACCAACTCCGCTGGCTGGTCTCCTACCGTGACCGTGGAGAGGAGGTCTCCCCCCCTGTTCCGTCTCCTCGTGAGGTGCATTAGTTGGTATTTCTCCGGCGCAAACCTAGCTCCGAAGCGCGATGCCCACTGCTCGCACCGCGTGTGGGCAGTGGCGAGCCTCCGGCAGTTGTCCGCGGCGGACGGTCCCCACGCCATGATGTTGGTGTCGTCTACAAACCCGAATCCCAGACATTTGTCTTGGACTGTACCCAGGTCCTGGAGGAGGTCGGATATGAAGAGGAGGAAGAGTATTGGTGAGAGAGTCGATCCCTGGGGAATGCCAGTATTGGTCTCTATCCATGGGCTGTCGAAGTCGTTAAAGCTTATCTTCGTCCGTCTGTTCTTGAGGAACGCCTCCACATATACTACTATCCACTCTGGGAATCCCTTCCGTCGGAGGACCCACGTGAGTCGGTCGTGGGCTACGTTGTCGAAGGCTCCTGCTAGGTCTAGCGCCAGTACCGAGACCACTGGTTGCCCCGCACCCCACGCCGTGGTTACTGTGCCTGTGAGTAGTTCCATCGCCGTGAGTGTGGACCTGTTCTTGCGGGCTCCCATTTGGTTCCAGGGTGTGAGCTCCCTGTCTTCCATCGCGGCTGTGATCTTGTTTGCGACAATTTTTTCGACGATTTTTGCCATCGTGTTTTCGAGGGCGATAGGCCGGTAGCTGCCTGGGAGAGAGTAGTCCTTTTTCTTCTCCTTCCTAAGTACCACTGTGGTTGACTCCTTTAGGCACATGGGGACGTCTCCGTCCCTGAGCATTTGAGTAATCGCGGCAGCGGCGCTGTCTGCTATGTCTTCTTTAAGGACCTTCCACACCTCGTTTTGGATCTGGTCAGGGCCTGGGGCCTTGTTGTTGGGAAGCATGGCTATAACCTCCGTGAGCTCGTCTGGGGATATCTCTGGTGATAAGTCGAAGCGTGGGTGCGTCTGGTTCGGGTCGATGTCTGATAGGTCCGCCGCCCCGCTCGCCGGGAAGAACCGTTGTTGCGGTGTGGAAACAGCGCATATGCGAGAAGAATTGAAGGATTGAACTCTGGTTGTATTGCAGATGCTATGGAAAGTTTATGTAGGTGAGTGACCGTAAACAGCGCTAGCCTAGATAGGCGTAGCTCGCTAAGGTGAGTAGTCGCGAGCAGGTGAAGAGCAGGAGCAGAAGAGACCCCAAACCGTGACAACCGTTCTCCCAGGATTTGGGCCTTTGCGCCGTTTGAGGTCTCCGCTTCGTCTTGTTCGTGCCTTCGGAGTGGGGGTACGTTCACTGACTGCCCCTGTCCGCCTTCAACCTTTCTACTCCATTTCGACAGGTTCCACAGACCCTTGTTGTGGGCGTTGGCCTCGTTGTCGTCATTTGTCAGGTCTGCCACGACTTTCCTCCACCGCGTCCTTGCGTTCGACCGCAGGGTGCGCTTGAGCTGGTTGCGGAGTGACTTCCAGTTCCTTTCGCTGTCCTCGGTGTGGTCCCGTTGGAAGGCCCTTCTTGCCCTTTTGATCTCTCCCAGGATTTCTGTGGCTTCTGGGGACCAGTCTGGTCTGGCCTTGTCACTAATCCTTTTCCTTGGGCAGTGGTTCTCCAGGGCAGTTCCGACCTGTTTGATCAGTCCCTCGAGTGCCCACCTGCCTGTGGCCTGGGCCCACTCCCCGTGGCCCACCGCAACCTTGATCTTGTCCCAGTCAGCTTTTTTCAGGGCGAAACGTTTGTTCGTCTTCCTGGCTATCGGTCCTGTGCCTATGCGGATTTCGATGGGGATGTGGTCGCGGGTAATAGCCCAGTCTTCCCTTGGCCGGTACATTATGATTCTGTCTGCTGTCGCCCTGCTGGCGAATCCCAGGTCGATGACTGTGTGGAGGGGTCCCCTCCTCCACGTTGGTACTCCTGGTTCGTTAAGGAGGCGGAGCCCCCATTTGACCATATTTGCCCTTAGGCGTTCCGCCTGCGGTTCCCCGGGCGCAGCCTTTCCCGTCCACTCTGGGTGGTGTGCGTTGAAGTCCCCGATCACTAGTGTTGCAGTTGTTGGGTGGGTTCCGTGGAGGAGGTTCTCGATGTCTGGCCATGCTTCGATGTCCTCCGCTGTTTCCCTACCCGCTCCTATGGGTGGGCTGTACACGTTGATCAGGTGGGTCCATGTTCCCTGCGTTCTTATACGGATCCCCTCTGTGAGGTCTGTGGCGACAGTGCCTTCGATCTCTGTCTGCGGGATCTGGTCATACACTAGGAACACTACCTTCATTCCTTGGTGTAGGGTCCGACTCAGTCGATAGTTCTTGGGACAGTATGTCTTCCCCCTCGCGTTCTCTCCAACCATGGGTTCCTGGATGGCGATCACCGGGAACGAGGCCGGGTCGATCGAGTCCAGGAATGGCCTCGCCGCTCCTCCATTCGCGTTTCCGCAGTTGTATTGGATGATGTTCAGACCACTCATTGAGTGGATCGGATCACATCCTCAGTCTGCGTGTTGCTGTCCTCGGCCTCCGCGCGGAAGGTAAAGATTCGTTGTTGGCCTGGGGCGTTGGCCGCCCGGCTCATGTGGGTGGGGCGGCCAACCGCGATCCTCCTCTTGTTACTTCCTGCGACGGGGATGGTGGTCCATTCTGCGTCGTCTCCCCGGCTCGACCCTGCTCGGCTGGCGAGGGTGGAGCCTCCGAGGCTGTGGGTTGTACTGGCTCCTCCGGCTCCATGGTTGGATTGGATCTGGAGGGTTTGCCACTGGAGCCCCTTCTTGGTCTCCTCGTCCAGGATACATTTATATTGAGATACAATACATCGTAGGAGTCGACCATGTCTGCATACCCAGACCTCCCACCACAGTTTTCCCCCTCACTCTGAAATCTTGTTTCAAAGGCTCTTAGGTTCCATAGCTCGGCTGGGACCGGCAGCCTCGCTACCTGTGTGCACCTGATTTGCTCCATAAGCCTGTCTCAGTGGCACTGCCTTCCACCCTCTCAACAGACCGACACGCGCATCCGTCCTTTCGGGCTATGTAGACAGTGTTGTCGGCAAGGGTGTGATCCTTCTCCTAGTGCCTCTCCTGCCACAGGAGCGTCTCAGCAGCCCTGTGTTGCGCCGACACAGGGCTTCCCTCCTGCAAGAATTGGCGAGTTCGCCAGAGGTCCTCTCCACGCGTGCGCTAATAGCGCAGAGCGAGTGCCCTGGAGCCGTCCATCGCTGCCATTACATACCACGCCCCACAGTCTCTTTCAGACCCAGCAGACTGCTTCGCGTTACCTGTACTCCTCTCGAAATGACAGGCCGTCCGTGTCTTGCAGAGGGGAGTCCTTAGGCAATCCGACGCCGCGCGACTGCCTGCCTCTCCGCCCTCCACTAACCAAGCTTGTGTTCCTCCCTCTTGTCAGCTCTCCTCCCTTAGTGTTCCTGTGACCCTAGCTACCCCAGCCTCGGCGCGTACCGTAGGTTTGTGGCCAGCTTAAAGCGGTTGCGAGCACCACGCTGTTTAAGGCCCTCCTCTTGACCGCCAACTTTAGTCGTGCCTCCTAGCAGTGTTTGTGTGTACGCTTTGCCCAGAATTGCTAGTCTTAACAAGTCTCCGCTGAGAAGGGACTGGAAGTTGGGACTGTTCCTGCCCTCGTCGCAGTGTTTGCTGCGCTCTCAGAGCGGCGCAAGCACAGAGGTGTCCTGTCGTACGCCCAAACTAGGGCAGCAAGTATGGCTACCCTTTAGGGCGCATGTCGGGTGGTTTTTAAGAAAGTTCCTCTGTTTTGTTGTTGTTTCTGCTTTGCGGTGTGAAAACTCTGCCACCGTGGCCCTTGAGGGGTAGAGCTCGCACAAAGAACCTCCTCAAGGCGACACAACGTCGTGCACCGGCCGGTGGACGTGATTTTCGCCATCGTCCTGCTCTTGCGAACAATTCGATACGGGAAGGAACCCCTACTCGACAGTATAGGGCAAATCACGATTTTGGTGTTCCCTCAAGACCGAAATATAGACGGTATCTTCCACCATTATCAGCCTCATGACGACTGCTTTCCATGGGGGTGGTCCAGGCAGTGATAAGGGTGTCGTTGTGACGGTGAATGAGCCTAGAAACCCATGCCTCAGAAGGCTCCCATTGGCACAAGGGAGTCGCGAAATTGATAATCATCTGCCGCGTAGGTGGACATTGTTTCTTAGTGAGGTTTCTGATGTATTGTACAAGCTCCAGCTCATCGCGTTGAGATAGTAGTCGGCGTTGATCATGAGCCCCTGCACGGGTCGTTCTCCGACCCTGGTGTTGTTCCGTCAAAGTAGTGCGGGAACAACGATGTTTTTTGGCAAGACTTCGGTACGAAAAAGATTCTCCAGGTCCCAGAGACTTTATCTCTGCAAGGGCTTCTTCAACAGTCATCGTGGTGGTGAGTTGGTGTGGGGGTCAAAGTAAGTGTGAAAGTTGGTGGGGTGACCCGTTCATTGAGGTGGCCCGTTCATTGATTAGTCACGGTAGTGCTGCGGACTTTGATGATCACCTCCGAGATCGCGCGGGGTGTCCAAAGTTCAGCTACCCCACGTCTTCCAAAATTTAGGCGCAGAGCCGCATAGATTCTGACGTCCTGGCTTCCACATACTCCAGAGTTCATACTTCTCCACCATTCCATATATACCACAATCATGGCGCCACAATACAACCTCACAGCCCTAATTTCAGGCAACGGCTCCAATCTCCAAGCCCTCATCGACGCGTGCGGCACCGACGCGCTCCCCAACATATCAATCGGCCATGTCATTTCAAAGTAGCTACTCATCCTGCCTTTATAGACCTCCCACTCACGCTGCAAAGTCGTAAAGCAGCCTACGGGCTTCAGCGCGCAGAAAAAGCATCAATAAAAACGACGTACCACAACCTCGTGCCCTACAAGAAAAAGTACCCAGACGATATCGCACAAGCACGCAACGCCTACGACACCGAGCTCGCAAACATAATCCTAGCCCTCGATCCCCGCCCAGATCTGATCGTCTGCGCCGGCTGGATGCACATCGTGACGCCGCACTTCCTGACGCCCATCGCCGCCGCCGGAATAAAGATTATCAATCTGCACCCGGCGCTGCCGGGCGAGTTTGCTGGCGCCGGCGCAATTGAGCGCGCGTGGAAGGCGGGCAGGGAAGACGGGTTGAAACGCACGGGCGTAATGATTCACGAGGTCATTGCCGAGGTGGACGCGGGCGAGGCGATTGTCACGAGGGAGGTGGAATTGAAAGAGGGGGAGAGCTTGGAGGAGTTGGAGGGCAGGATGCATGATGTGGAACATGGGCTGATTGTTGAGGGGACAAGGAGGGCGTTGGAGGGGTTAAAGAAGCAGGCGTGAGGAGGAGATGACGTTTGCGAGGAACCGAAGGAGGGACAACGACGATACCAAAAGCTGTAAAGCGTGAACTAAGACACAAAACCACTTCCATGATCATCTCCATGGATACATATGGCGAACGCTAGTCTCGCATGACAGCATGATCCTTGGCTTTTCCACGTATGCACGCTATTTTGAGTGCACTGGTGACTGTAAAGTCACCTTCAACGCAATGCTGTGTGACTCGGTGCACCTGGGGTGGCATAGGTGTGGCGATGTGAATGTGCAGCAAAACCGAGGCATTGACTGCGACACAGTACATAAAGGCTCTGATAGCACCAGCATATCCACAAAACAAGCACACCACTGCATGCTTCTACGGGATATTCGCCATGTGCCAGCAATACACGGTCACATATACCTGCCATGCATACTGCACTTACTCAGTTAAAGTTTGGAGCACATACTGCGAACACCTACAAAAAGATAACCAACAAGGAAGTTGTAACCAGGTGACTGATGGAGGCATGCGACTTATTTATGATGTATGTCCCCTCCACCGAGGTATGCGAGATCCATGGCTCGCCGCCGCTGACGTTGAGCGACCCGCGCGCGAGGGCACTTGGCAGAATGTCCACAACAGTGGTAGTTCAGCGACGAGAGAGGATCGGGCCGGGAATAGGGCAGGAGGCATACGACTCAGGAACGGGTGGAGAGCGAATGAACATCGGTATGAAAGGGATTTGCGTGGTTTGCCTAGCAATCCGCGCAGCGTGAGTGAGATGGATAGCAACGATTGGTATTTTTACAACCGGCGCCAATTTCATGTTAATGGCCAGTTCAGTGGGGAGGAATATTGGGCTGATCCGGAACCATGGGGTGACATGAGACAAGGAGGCAGATTGCCAAAAGGAGAATGGCGTTGGCTAGAGTAGGATAAATAGTCGTGCGGTAGTCGATACTGCGTGAAGTAGGCTCAAGCCACGCAATGTTTTGAGCAAGACATGTTGTTGCTGATCCACCAATTACTGAGCCTTTGCCTTTGCATTGCAGTTGTGGGCTCGCTCCATCAATTGGACTCAGACCTTGGCCTGCTGTAAGCTATTGGACATATAGTGGAGAACGTAAACGTACTCGAGAGGTCCGTGAAGTGTTGGATAGCACTAGAGGGAGCCAGACTTGTGTTGAGACTTTCAAGTTTGTACGCCAGCAGGAAGCATATACTTATCTAATTGTGCACCTACGTCCAGGATAATGTGCAGCAAACTTCCCGGAATGCGGAACATAATTTCACAATGTTCTCAATGACGCTCTGCAGTATGAGAATCTGTCCAAAAGTACAAGGTTTTTGCTCGTTGACTATGCTGGAGGCTCTTCGAGGGCCTCAACCTGATGTGCTCGTGCTTGAGAACGGTGGAAACCAGATCATTCAACAACATAGTTGTGGTATTGGTACCAGACACCCATTATGTGCACGGTTTCTTACCTAGGTATGTGACCAGACCGTGTGAGACGGCCTGGACTCTTTTTGTTCCGAACATTGCATTGGAGAACTATGTTGCTTTCCCGCATACTTGGGTATCTTAATACAGATTCGTCATTTCTACCTGTGCATGGAGGACCACTGTTATATAGCATTGAATGATTCGCTCACTTTCCGCGCTGCATCTACGCGTTTGCGGATTTCCAACCGAAAGTGCAAGTGAAATCAAAAGCATATCTGATGACATCGAACTCATACCAGCACGTGGCAGACCTGACTTTGGCGATACCCGTTATGTAGTCGAAATGTCAAAAAACTGTGTTGAAGAGTGCGGACATCGTAAAGTCCAGAGATATAGTGACGTCATCTCCATTGACGTATCAACTGGTATCGTCGCTTCCCTTCTTGAGAAGCTCTTCGTGTGTAACATCAACATCTAAGACTTCGGAAGCACGTAACACTCAACACAATATCGACGAGTCTGCGTGATGTCCGTTGCCTCTCATGTGAGGCCTTCGAATGTCTGACAACATCGAATAACAATGAGAGAAAGTTCTATCACAGCTTGATCTTTTCTACCACACCAGCTTGCGACACCAGCTTGAGCTTGCTGTGTCACTACAACGGAGGTTTTTCGAAGAGCTCCATTATGTGAGCATGTTTTCACGTAAGACAGCAGTGCTAGCGCTGTCGATGGCGACGTTTGCAATGCAACTCGCAACAACCAAGCTGCTCGAAGTGCCACTGGAAACAGCTGCTATAGCCAGGGTACTCTTAAGAAAAGCACCTCTTAATCAGACGAACAAAAATTGTCCGATCACTTCCAGCATTCGAGCTTTGCGCTCCGTCAGACTACGAGGACGTCGCACCGGCTCATGTAGTCATCAACGCCCACACTTATTGTGTGTTCCTCTGACCTGGATATATTATTACCATTGTCAATGGAACCGCCCAGACAATACTATCTGCGCCCCAGATCTGGCAGCTGACGTACCTTTGTCTTCAGTTACCATTGACATATCGAAATTGACCGCTTTCAGCAAGTCCATTTGACATCTTTGCATGTGTCTTGTCACCTTGCCCGAGCACTGAGATAGTATGGCTCTGTAAGCTAGAATCAAGCTCTGTTCCATTACCACCCAGCTTGCACCGCTGGATTAGTAGAACAGTGCCAAGACTTTTGGCCAGAAGGGACCCAATTCCGAGCTTTTTGAGGATGTCAGTCTGTTCTTTTTCTTGCAGATACAAGTAAGTACCTGCGGAGTATTACGAGCTTATCTAAACGCAATAACGACATGGTTCGATCTTTGGGGCATCGAAACTTGAGTGGGAGTTCCTGGTCACGAATTACATTTATCCCATCTCGCACGGGCTTACGTTTCCGGAACAACCATGGCACCATCTTCTCACATCTCAGCAAAAAACGTGGCTCAACATAAGATGCAATTGGATCTACTCGGACAGTTCAAGACGGATGTTCACTGCAGCCTGACACCTATACCGGAAGTGTCCTGTGAGCTACGATCCATGTCAACCGGGGCAGAGCTCTTGAACCTTCGGTGAGCTCACACCCTATTGATAAGGGGGAAAAGCCCAGCTCTTTTCTCTCAACTGTCCTTCAGCTTCTTTAGGTATTTGATCCTTTCGACTGGGCATTACATCTACCGAGTCACACAACCAGCCATGCTACCGGGTCGGCACTCGTCGCGACCTACTTTCAAACTGCAGCTATTCTTGATCCATGCTTTTACTACGGATTTGAATACAGAGAAGGGTGGTTTGACAACGATATCGTCAACTCAAATTATAAGACACTGATGAGACTGTACGGCAGCTACTTGACCTCAGGCAGCATGAAGGAGTACATTATGAGTACGTTTTATGGCCCATGGCCATATGCGGTGTCGTATCCATCACTGAAAAGGACGAAAAGCAGTCACGACTGTTGTGCGAGTCACTGGAGCGAACGACCACGGATCTTGACACATTGTCCATGCGCAAAGCGGCAGTCTTTTTGAGAGAGCTCTGGGAAAGTAGTACTCAAGACTTGGCTGAAATTTCAAACAAGACTAAAATGGACTTGTTCATGCTGTATTCCAAGGTGCGCCATTGTTTCTGTTGTAGAGAGCGAGGCTGTGCTCGGGGTTCCAGGTAGCTTCGCTCCATGAAAGTACCTAGACCTCAAGCGAACCCTTGAAAATAATGGGTGCAAAACTTGCCTCGATACCAAAAGGGAGCAGGTGGGTCATTTAACCCCGGACTCATGCATCCATTGTCATATCACCCACTGTGAGATCATGAGTAGATCCCCGGTTTGGTAAGGCTTACTCGTGTTCTGAAGTACATGCGGGTAAGTTGGGTTTCAGCCGAGTCTGGGGGAATCATGCAGAGCATTCCTTCAGCGAGTCCATGTATTTCATCATTACATTAGCCGCTGACCCGTGCTGAAGGCTATCACTACACTCTGCAGTTTGAAACCGGTGCTTAGACCATCATGAGCTCCCGACTTCACAGCACATCTGCATCCTTCGCCTTTTTGAAACGTTCATCAAGCTACAGACCGCCCCCACGAAGGCGTCGCTGGTGTCTTGGCAAGACATTGCGCCCATGTATTTCCTGGTTTTACCTGACCACAAGCAGATAAGGGCCGACTTCGCTGCCTGATCCAAGTCAGCTTTGGCTGGTGGGTTAACCGTTAAAGAGCATCAATCAAGAATGCAACTATACTGTTACTGAGATCTGATCTTCCTGGTGCCAGTGGGAAGTCAGCATACAACATTCCTAGTTCACCTGGGCAGTACCTCTTGCAATGCGACTCGACCGATGGTCTACAGAAGACACGGTTGGACTCTGGTGGGTGGGATCTGCAGCTTTGCGGCACAGCACGCTCTTTCCTACATTCGGACCACCAACTCGGACTTTCCAAAATAGATCACGGCCTAGAGATTAATTCGACCCCTGCCTCTTATCAGGGACACTTAGCTGCCACAGCCTGGCTGACGGGTCGAAACATGCGCTGGATGGAGCAGCTCGATCTGCATCTTGACCCGGGTGATGGCGGCCTCACCGAAACCCC
This sequence comes from Lizonia empirigonia, assembly GCA_009982855.1. NCBI lineage: Eukaryota > Fungi > Ascomycota > Dothideomycetes > Pseudoperisporiaceae > Lizonia > Lizonia empirigonia. The sequence continues at coordinate 199,943 of JAADKA010000030.1, forward strand.
TCAGCCCCGGCCTGCAGATGGTTGGGATATGTCACTGGAATTTGCGCATGCGAGCTATATAGCCCTCCCTCCATCAAAGCTGCTGTGATCGGACATCACTTCATTCATTTCCGCTTGACGTTCGCGCGAGAATTATAACATCGTTAACATCAAAAAAGAATCCAATTTTTTTACATACCACCACCGAACCATGAGTACACAAATATTTTGTTCTTCAACCAAGTTGAACGTCGATGGAAATGATGAATCGCCTTTTGACATGCAACGGGGCCAAGGTATTGATACATCCATCCAGGAGATTGAGAGCTGTTCCGACCGTCATGAAGATAACGACGCAAGATTCACGCTCGACATCTTTTGTAACGTCAACAATGGCAGCGAACATGTCAAATCTCCGTCATATTCAGATACACCCAATACTCAAAATTTCGCATTAGGAACACCTCAAGTATCGTCACCAACAAGCTCAGTTTCCACCCCTTCGTCTCCAAGCATGAGTCCTCTCGTTTGGGACTCTCCACAAACGCCACAGGGTCAATCTGATCGACTCGAGCTCCAACTGACGACACCCCTGACACCACCTATGGCTTGGGACCTCACACAAGCAGGCCACAAAGAAAGTCCAACCAGAGAACTGGAACGGGCTGAAGTCAAACATTATTCGCATGTCAGGAGCTTCCAGTCAATGCTCTCTGAAATTAGTAAGTACTGGCGTATAGCCGCCGTGCGGACGATACTTACATCAGCTTCTAGTCACCCAGAGACAACCATCTGAGCCCCCGGAGAGCTGGTTCTGTCGACCCAAGGTGACCCAGAATGACAAGTGCTGTAAGATTCCCAAAGATGATATCATGAGTGCCGTCGTCAAATTCGAAAATTCCGAACTCTCAGTGAAGACGGCTGCGGTCTCAGATGTAAGAGGCAAGATCTTGGAATCCACCACAACTATTCTACAAAAAGATTCTCACCAGGGTGACTCCAGCGAAGACAAAGCCCTCGATACCACAGCCATATTGACTAGTGTGGGAAAGACTGAGGAGTTTGCAAATGAGCAGAAGTTCTCGGGAGCCGCCACTGTATCTGTGACAGCACTGGCGCCTTTGAGTACCGGAAACATCGATATTAAGCCAGAGTTTACAGCGACAAGAGACGTCACTACTGAGAAGCAGTTATTTCGTAAACTACAGTCCGATGTCAAGTTGTGTGAGTCTAGCTCCAACTTTAATCCATGGATTCCGCTAACGCCCCAATCATCAGTGACCAAGCAGGTTGCTGTGAAGTCTCCAATAAACTTCAATCTGACGCCTTCAATTAATTTCTTCTCTGAGACTGGGGCACAGCAGAATGGCGCAAAACACCTGCATCATCAATCCACACAAGCAAAATTGGTAGTCAAGAAAGAAGGTGTCAATGTAAGAGTTGGCCTCAAAACCGACCCGCAGCGCCCGAAGACTTTCAAAGACCTTGAGAAAACATTGGAGCACATTGTACCTTTCGAAATGTCCTACAGGATTCTCGAAAACAGGAAGAGATGCGTTGCAACAACAGTTCTTTCCGGATCTCGGTGTAGAGCCAAGGTCAATGGTTCCGCAGGCAATGCCAACGCCAAAATGAAGGCCATATCAGATTGCATCGCACAGTCCGATTACTTCAATCTTCCGGTTCATATACATGCGCTTGTCGCTTCCACAATGTGCAAGCGTCACCAAAATGTGGCACTGTCTCAGCCTATGGAGAAAGCAAGAATTGAGGTCCTCAGAGACCTCATCGTTCTGCTTCCCCAAGAAACAGAGGATGTGCTTTCAATATTCAAGAATTGGCTCGAAGCTATCTCGAACAGCTGTATTCATGCTTTATATCAAGGATCTGGCGACTTGCCCGCACAAACAACATGGACTAGGAGCCTTACTGTGATGTTGGGCCACATCATGCCAGTTCAGATGCAGGTTAGGATTGAGAGAAACCCAGCTCGGTGCGTTGTGTTACGCTGCAAAGAGTTGCACTCAAGCCACATTCACGAATCCTCGAAGCAGCGCGGTGTGGTCAGTGGACACATCGAGACCATCTCACAATGCATCAGAAATTCGCACTACGTCGCTCTGCCGGACCATTTCGAAAGTCTAATCCAGGCTGTAATGTGCTACAGCCACCAAGAGGTGGCCATCTCTAAGATGGCAATGCTACGAGCTATCGCCTCCAACATGGCCTACATTTCAAATCAATATCTCTCCATCCTCAGAGCATGGCTAGAAGCGATCGCAAAGTGCGACATCCCTCCAATTACACAAGCTTCGGCAGACCATAAAATTTCTATACCCAGCACTGCTACAGCGCTGGTCGCGATAAATAAAGTCAGTATCAAAGCAGGCACTCAACAGATAACTCTCTTGCCAAATTTCGCGTCCTATCAAGCGGAACAGAGCAGCGACTCTGAAATATACAAAGCACTGCGATCCAAAATTCAAAAACAGCTCAGCGAGACTGATAAAAAAGATGGCTTCATCTACATCTTCTGGGACCTGCAACATTTCGGCAAGGTCAAGATCGGCAGGACCAACAATCTCAATCGACGCCTTAAAGAATGGGACCGCCAATGCAAAGCCAAACACCACTACCACCGCACACAAGACGGCAAACCATTACCAATCCCACACGTTCAACGCATCGAACATCTCATTCAGCGTGAGTTGATCAACTATCGCATGAAACGCGCTTGCGAGGCATGTGGCAAACCCCACATCGAATGGTTCGATATAAACGAGAGGCAAGCGAGAAAGGTGGTCGAGAAGTGGCGGAACTGGATCATGCAGGAACCATACAAACTGAATGCTGAAGGGTTCTGGACTCTCAAGCCGGAGATGGTTGAGACTCTGGACGAGGTGTGTAAACCCACGATGATCTCGGAGACCGATGTGAAGACGGTTGGGAATCATCCAAGGCTTGTCAAAGATCGGACCAAGCGCCGAGCATCTCGGAAGACATTGTAGAATGCGTTTGTGGGTACGAGGCCACCATATTCGACCATGCAAAGCGCAAATACCAGGTCTAATTCTTTGAACTTGGTGGTGATGTCCCTAGTTAGAACGGTTATAGAGTAAGTTCCATACCCTGTCCATACTCACGTGCGGTCTAATCTTCCTCGCAGCGCGATGGAGGGTCGGATCGCAAATCTGGTTTGGAAGTAGCGATGTACAGTGCGGAGCCAAGATGTCCAAGTTGTGAGAATCAATTGGAGTGAAGTTTTGTTTGTAGCCAACAAGTCTACCTCTGAGCAACATCCTGCGAAGCATAATTACTTCCGCGTCAAATGCCTGTTCGAGGCTCAATGTAGCTAAGCTCGTAATTCTGCGTAGTTTCCAAGACCACCAGCAACAGCCTGTCCTCTTGTATACCCAACATCGACTACATTCAATCTTGGCTTCCTCGCTCTGTTTCTATGTCGCCAGCGGCCGGCGCAGCGGATGTGCCTCCGTATTACTAAACACTGATCAGCTCCACTCAACAAACACGACGTCAGTATACTCACAACACGTAATCGTCCAAACTAGCCAAGTCTGGCTCGCTGAAGATCAGGTAGAAGTACTTGAGCGTCTCCGCCATCCAGAAGCTCTCGCATTCATCAAGTTTCTGCGACTCTTGGTCTTTGGGTATGGTCACGTCTGCGATGGCGGAGTGCGCGATTGGTGTCGTGGTCGCGTTGGTGATGGACTCAAACATGCGCCATGCTGAGTCGGCGAGCGATGGGTCGCCTGTTATGCGGTAAAGGACGAATATGGATTCGATGGCTTCTGGTCTGTCTAGAATTAGGGGTCACCCTGACATTTAGAAAGAAGGAAGGTTTGTACCGTAAGAGGAACCGACGATCGTGGATCCGTGCAAAACCCGGTGGTAGGGCATCCTGCTTGATGATGTCGGCAACATCCAGGTCGCGATGATATTCGCCAAATCCAGCATCTTTGACACCCTGGTTCCACTTTTCTGTGCGCCAGGTGCAATCTTCCGCACCTTGACACGGTATGAGCGTGAATCTTTCGGGCATGATCCCCTTAGGCATGCTGTCGTACGCCCATATACACCCATCGGCCAACTTCCGCGCTGTCTCTAGCTCATCGGTGCGATTAAAGATCTTAGCGGCCAGTCCGACCATTCCCCCAACGAAGCAGGCGAGGTGCTGACCCTCGGGGTTTAATTTGGTACGGCCCGATGCGTGGCTGATGGATGTGGAGCCGGATATCAAGATGTCGGCGTTCTGCGGGTTAAGGGGCCGGAAGAAGAGGTGCTGTTTTGCTTCGCGGATAGCACTGGTATACAAGTTCCTGTACTGGGGGTCCAGGCCGTTAAGAAGAAGATGTTGCTTTGGAAGGTATTCATAGAGTGAATCCGACATGCCGCCCATAGTGAACTTATTGTCTTCGGAGAAGTCCTCGCGCGCGGGACTGATGTGGACGGGGAAGAGACCTGGGATTTTCGTTCGATCTTGGTGTTTAGATAGCAAGGCGGTGATACGCGCAACTGCATCGTAGTATTTCGCATCTCCTGTCAGCTGGGTGAGGCGTGTGAACTCGAGAGTCAATGAGCCTAGCTCAGCACTGAGCCCTTGGCCGTCAGCCTCTTGGTACATGCGTAGGGCGGCGCTATTTCTGATCAGTAGGAACCAGGTAGACACAGGATAGAACACACTTTTCCCAGTCCCAGCGGCCGATAGGCATGCGATTCGAGGTGTCAAATGCAGCATACAACATATCACCCAGTTCTGTGGCTTTATCCAGCAACGCACTGTGCTTTGCTTCGCTTACATCGTATGCGCCCAGTAATCCACCCAGATAGCGTATGGTTGTCTCGAAGACGTTCAAACGGGCACTGGCGCTCGTAGTGAAGTCGATGCGTTTAACAGCCTTGACGGCGGCTTCGAACTCATCGTCTAAACCCATGATAGCCAAAGTGTCCAACGTATCGACAAGCGTTGCGCCACGCTGCCCAAAGCCATTAGTGAAGCCTCCTGTTACCGGAGTGACTTCATCCTGCAGCCAGGCGTGCTTCTTGTATCCATTCCAGGAATGTAAGAATGCCTTCTTCACAGCAGCCTGTCTCTGTAGTCTCTCTGCTTTGTTGTGTTGTGTCTCGACGCCAAACTCATGCTGTATGCGGGGGATAGCGGATGGAGTGCCCGTTGGCAATGGGATCGTCGAGGCTACTGGGTATCTGGTTGGTATGTCTTTCCATTTCACCGGCCCCTTGACGCGAACCGAGGGTGTGGCGGTCGGTAAGGGGAGGTCAGCAGCCAAAGTAAGCTGGCGAAGGGCAAGATAAAGGAGTGTGGTAATGATGCATAGGACAGCAATCCGTCGTATTAAAGGGCTCATAATGGCCAATGTAGAAATCTAGAGTGCCCAAATCATCTGAAAAATAACAAACAGTGCAGTTCGACCCTAGGAGAGCACACGAAGGGCCTTGAGGAACGCTGGAGGCTAGTGAAGACCAACTGAGCAGTTATTCGGAACGAGCGGATGACGAGGCACAGCGACTAACAGCGGAGAAGAGCGCAGATGTACAAGAAAATCAATACTGAGAAACCCTATAGTGGGCCCCAGGCCTCGACATACCAGAGTGGAGGCCTTGGCTTTCTTCTAAATCGCAGTCAAACGCGTCGCGTCACCAAGGGTCCCGCTCGTTTGGGTTGACGCTAGCAGGGGTAGCTTGTTGCTGATCTGAACCGTCATCCAGCGACTTGGAGCTGCTCGAGCCGCAAGGCCGTAACAACTTGCAAGGCTAAATATAGCTTCTCAATTCTCACGATGAAGTACAGCGGGCAAGTGATAAACACTGCTGTGCCTATGGTGACTTGATCAAGGCTAACAGATCATTGCAGGCTTTACTTCATCCCCACCCCCTCCAACACACCAGCCGAATCCTCCACCACCGCTTCCATTCTGATATCCTCGCTCGAAACCTGCTTTCACACCCTCACACGCTCGACACCATGGAGTTTAAACTATCGTCTCTTCCGCGACAATCCTCCTCGCTCCGACCCCTCCTCTGACACGCCATCCTACGTCCACACATACCAACACTTCCTAGCCCATAGCTCGCTCAGCCAGAACCGCGCATACATATACATCGCACCGCCCACATCCAAAGGCCCCGGCACCTTCGCAGCAATACCTGCACAGCAGAGCGACGCGCGAGCGCTGCTGTTGCGCAATCAACTAGCAGCGCTCTGGAGCCCAAGGCACACACTGAGTGTTCAGAACGGAGCCACGTACTCTGGCGGCTTATTCACTGTTCAGATCGGCGAGGTGCGTGCGCTAAGGGAAGGTCAGGGAGGTGGGATCAGCAGCCCAGGAGTGGTTGTGTGTATTAGTACGATTGTTGGGGGCGAGGATGAAGACACAACGACGAACGGCGCGGCGAACGGTGGTGGGGAAGATATGGACTTTGAGTATGCGCAGGCTACGATACGAGAGTTTTGGGGCAGGATGAGGGAAGGGAAGGACTTTGGGAAGAGTGAGGTCAAAGAAGTTCTCATGGTGCCGAAAAACGGTGGGCGAAAGGAGGCGCAAGACGCTGTTGTGAGGATGTGGTGTGATATTTTGAGATTGAGGGGGTGAGGAGAGCATGCTGGTGAGAAACGACTGAGCATACGGCTTGGTTGAGACACCAGTTGCCGGTCACTCCCTCCAGTGAACATGGCTGAGCAGACGTCTCAGAGACAACTGCTCCCGCAGTGCTGCTCTGCGGATTCCCAGACCATATGCCTAGAATGCCGGAAAGGCCCAGGTAATACTATGTGAAGATGGGTTCTTTGGCAAGATCCTTAAATCTGCAAAATCATCAACCCGCATCCAAGAGCGGCATTGTAACAACAAGGCACGACCAGGCTACGATGGTTTTTATCGAGTCGACTGAGGTAAATAACAGAGTAATTTAGTAAAACAACGACAGCTTATCATTTGCCCTTCGGCTTACTTCATACCGTCTCCCACAGCTGTTTCGACAGACCCATCAATACATCATTCCAGTTCTAGAATCCCTACAAGTATCTAAACTACAACAGATGAAAGAGTGAAAGGATGCATATTAAGGGCGTAACAAAGTGAAACGTTCAGATTACAACAATTTACTCGACATTAGATCAGATCAAATCGATACGTGTGACGCCATCCATTCCCTAGGTCAAAATGCAAAGAAAGGGGATATAAGAGAAGATGTGAAAGGCTATCCAAATGTTGGGCTAACCTAGTTTTGCTTGTGCGTACAGTGTTTACTGGGCACCAACTTCCTCTTCGGCCCATCCGTTCAGACCACCGTCGCCTTGAATGGCGAGGCCGTAGCCACCATTACCACTTCCGAAGCCACCAATGCCGGAGCTCAAGCTGCCGAATGAACCTTGCTGAGTCGCTTGGCTTGTCAGAGGCTGGTTGAAAGGTCCTTGGGTGAAGGCCGGAAGGCTCACAGCGCGAGAGTGTTGAGCACGGGCGTTGAGGTTGGAAGGTGCAAGCATACCACCAACTGTGGTCGCACCAGAACTATTGCCGTTGGATGCACTGTTCATAAGGCTGAAGCTCGAAGTACTGTTGTGCGATGTGTGCGAGTGGTGAGGCTGCGATGTGGAGTTCAGATCAGCTCCGTAGAAGGCAGCTTGAGGTGACTGGTAAGTCTGTTGTTGTTGCTGCTGCTGCTGCTGCTGCTGACTCTGCTGATGTTGCTGCTGTTGTTGAAGGCTGGCCTCTTGCTGCTGTTGCTGTTGCTGTTGCTGGGCGTGGAGGTACATCATCAAAGGATTGTTGTTGCCAGTGTTAAGAATGTTGGCCGGAGCGGGTGCCTGAACAGATGGAAATTGGCCGTTCGTGCTGCCTCCGGAACCAGGGGCGCCAGAGCCAGTTGGCGAGACTGAAGGACCGACACCACGGTTGGGCTGTAGGCCATTGATGGGCGATGGCGACTGCAAACCGTCGCTGCCGGCTTGCTGGGTCTGAGCCTGGGCCTGGTTGGTGTTCATTTGACGAGGCGGGTTGCCGCAACGGTCCTTGCCGAAGTTGACCTTGAAGCGCTTGTACTCCTCGCGACCGCGGATGGCCTCGATAGCCTTGATAGCATTGGCGATGTTGGTGAAGTTGACGAAGGCACAGCTCTTCTCGCGGAGTGTGTTGACCAACTCGATTTCACCATATTCCGAGAAATCTTGTCGCAGACGATCCTCGGTCCACGACTCATCGAGGTTGCCGATGTACACATTGCGCGAAGCTCCACCGCTCACAGCCAGTGCAATCGCAGGCGGTAGAGCACCAGAATGCTTACCCCAGCCGATCTTGAGGCGGCGGTTGTGGATCATCAAACCCTGAAGGTTACTGAGCGCATAGAAAGATGCGGCCGAGGTGGGATCGATGAATGTCACGAAGCAAATGTGCTTGTCAGGAATGTACCTAATGTGGTGAAGAAGACCACCACGGACAACGTTGCAGATCTCTTCGATGGTTGTCTCGGGGTGAATATTGCCCAAGTATACGGTACGATTGCCCAGGTTATTGACACCACCGGCGGAAGTCGCGACAGCAGCAGCGGCCACGGACTGCTGAGCAAGAGCGTTCGAGATCATGTCACGATCGGCTCCGTTCAGAACGTGAGCGTAGCCAGGAGCAATACCAAGGTATTGCGCGGCGTTCTGCTGTTGAGTCTTGGATACGTAAGCGCAACGATCCTTGCCGTAGTAGACCCGGCGAGGAGCCTGCCACTTGGGCTCCTGGGGGAGTTGTGCAACGGCCTTGATGGCGTTACCAATTGACAGGAAGTGAACGAAGCCGATAGCCTTCTCTCGAACAATCTTGACAGTATCGATGGGACCAAACTTGCTGAGATCTTCACGGAGCTCGTCCTCGGAGACATCCTCAGGCAGGTTGCCAAGGTAGACGTTTCGGGAAGCCCCTGACTGCTGCACGGCAAGAGCCACTGATGTTGGCACCTGCGAAGGCTTGCCCCAGCCGATCTTGATATCCTGACCCCGGATCGACAACTTCTTCAAGATTGCGTCCGAGTGGAAGTGGGTAGCAGAGCTGCTGTCAAGGAATGAAATGAAGGCACAGTTCTTGTCTGGCAAGAGCCTGACGGACTCGATCTGACCACTTCTTACGTGGCCAAGGATCTCCTCAGCAGAAGTCTCAGGGGGAATGTTGCCTAGGTAGACGGTTCTGCTCGTGCCTGAGACTAGACCGGGAGCAATTAGCATAGAAGAGCCAAACCCACCCAAGCCCTGAGCACCAAAGCCACCAAATCCAGTGGGCGACTGAGGTCCAGCGAAGAAGCCAGGTCCGTTCATGCTCGTGGGAGAAACCAGGCTCTGGTACAGCTGGGGTGAAAGGGGCTGCTGCAAGGGGCTGCCCATCTGGTTAGACTGATTGTTCTGCTGCGCTTGGTTCTGAGCAGCGAAGTTGCCGAAGCTTTGGAACTGGGGTGAAGCGAAAGCCGAGGGGGAACCTGGCTGGAAAGGGCTGCCCAGAAGAAGCTGCGAAGGCAACAAAGGAGTAAAGTTCATGTCATATCCAGTCCCAGGAGTCTGCATGTCAACACCATTCTGGTTGCTAGGGTTTAGCCTTCCAGTGTTGATGGACATATTGTTCGACCGCTCAGGGTGCCTGTCGGCATATCCTGGTTGGTTCGTAGCGAAGGCTCCATGGGAGAAGCCATGATGACCACCGTTCATCTGGCCGTTCATTTGCCTCTGGAAGCTCGACTGCAGACGAGGTCCAGTCGGTGCCGAGGAGGTTCCGTCGTGTTGCATTCCAAGCAGGTGCGGTGGCAGACCGAAGCTGTCCCGCGAGCTGTGAGATAGTACAGCCGTGGTGAGCGATGTATTACTGCGTCCGGGACTCGATGGACCGGACGGCGAAATATGTATTGCTGAAGGTGAACGTGCAACCGGTTGCAAGATGGCCGTGAAGGATGTGAAGCGTGAGCGGGTGTGTCAATGCTTTGCAGGACAATCTGGCAGCAGTCAGTTGGCTAGTCCATGTGTAGACGGCAATGGCCCTCGACCGAATAAAGGAGTGCTTACATCCAAGGCACAATGGCAAGTGGGTACTTAATACAGGGTGGACCGCGCCGAATCGAAGGTCAAAGGAGTCGAACAGCTGGATTGCTTGGAAAGTATACCGAGTCAAAGCAGATGTCGACGATACCTGGAATGCAAGGTAGGGCGGAAGGTCTAAGCACAGTATTAAGGGCAGATTATAAGCTGCTGGTCTCGAGCAATGGCCACAGACGGGACAGAATTAGACGCTGCGCGCTCAAGGGCAGATGCTGGCCTAGGGCTTGTTTTGCGGTCGCCGATGCTGAAAGAGCGAACAGTAAGAATGAACGAGGCAAAGAGGCGGTTTCTGCCAAGGGCCTCAGAGCTGGAGAAGCGTAAATAATGAGTGAAAGGAGCGCAGGAGAGAGCGCAACCTGATGTCGGAGGTGCGAAAGAAGAGAGGTGGGTGGAAAATGCTCTCGGCTTATTGCGAGACAGGAGAAGGCAGCGCAAATGAAGCCCCAAATCTGGACTGGCGTGGCTGCCGAATTAAACGCACATGCCATGTCGACCCTGCAACGAATCGCGCAAACCATTGAGCAACATTATTTGCCGGCGCCCTGCCGATAGAGCCACCCACCGTCGCCAACGCCTGTGCAATGTGGCGTCGCATTGCTTGCAGCGACGTTGCTGTGTGTCTCACGTTGAGGTTTTGGCATCATCAGCCAGCTGCGGCCGCCGATTGCATCACAGGGCTGACTGCAGTCGAGCGGGTGCTTGCAGACTCGTGCCTGACTAACGAGGCGCTGCGCCAAGCCATTTCCAAAAAAGCACCGAAAGTAACGAACACGGCCCGGCGTCTTTTGGCTTCTGGTGGCCTGTCCTGTCAAGGGTCCAGACACCACCCAGAAGGAATTAATCGGACGGTTGGTGTGGCTTTGTCACCTAAAACCGTCCGATTAATTTCTTCTAGGTGGTGCAGAGCTCATTGCTGCGGCGCAGGTTCCGTAGACACACGTCAGGGTACCCCTAGCGGAAAGCGCCGCGAACGCGTCGTTTCATGGAAGAGCATCGTGGTTGCGTTGTCAGGCTGTGGATGTGCACAGCATGGACTGCTGCGAAGCCACTCTTTGCTCTAATAGCTACAGTAAGAGTCTTTTGCGATGTATGCAGTGGCTGCAACACGGACTCCCCCTTATGGAGCTGCTATGGTAACTGCGTTCTGCGTTCCAACGTCCCTTCCTGAGTGGACAGGAGTGGCAGGCGCTTGGGCCACCTGGTAAACCTCCGAATGTCTGCCAAATAGTGTCTTTTCGCCTGTTGCTTGTGCACCACAGTTGAAGCCCCAATGTCAGAACTGTATCCGTCAATTGCGCAGTGCGCTATCGTGGCCACCGCGTTGAAGATTCTGCTTTTCCCTGCATAGTAGGTCAAACTGGCAAAAATTGGACACGTGCATGGACTTGTCTGCTTACCCCTTACGGCAGCAAGTCAACCGACTTCGAGGTTCATCGCAATTGGCTCGCTCTCACGCACTCGCTATCCATCAAGGAATGGTACTACGAGGTGAGCATGGCACTGCGAGAAATGTAAGCCGAACAGAGAGGTCTGACTAGATCTACAGCAAACCTCAGAATGGACTCTAGACTACCCGCCATTCTTCGCGTACTTTGAGTGGCTCATGTCTCAGGCTGCTGCATACATCGAACCTGCCTTACTGAACGTGAAGGATCTCAATTACGACAGTTGGCAGACTGTGTACTTCCAACGAACCACTGTCATCGTCACCGAGCTGGTCCTTGTCTATGCTTTGCATCTGTAATGCTTCGCGCCTTGTCGCTGCTTGGTCATGCTAACGTTCATTCAGCTACGTCAAGACCTCAAGGTCCAAGGTCACAGCACATGCTGCTGCGCTATCGATACTTCTTTCGCCTGGTCTTCTCATCATTGATCACATCCACTTCCAGTACAATGGCTTCCTCTATGGTGTCCTTGTACTCTCCATGGTACTGGCGCGCAACAAGTCGACAATTCTCTTGTCCGGTATCCTCTTTGCCGCACTGTTATGCCTCAAACACATCTACCTTTACCTAGCTCCGGCGTACTTCGTCTTCCTTCTTCGCACGTACTGTCTAGGCGAACGACGGAATTTCCCATACTTCACTATACGCTTCTTCAATTGCGTCAAGCTGGGTATAGGCATCATCGCAGTGTTCGCCAGTGCTTTTGGGCCCTTTGCACTTTGGGGCCAGCTCGAGCAAGTGTTCAAGCGCTTATTTCCGTTCTCTCGCGGGCTTTGCCACGCGTATTGGGCCCCTAATGTCTGGGCGATGTATTCGTTCACTGACAGGGTACTCATTTACCGTACGTCACATAATCCAAATCAGCTCTGATAAGTATACTGACATGAACCGTAGTGGCCCCACGCCTTGGCCTCACTGTCAACCAGGACGCGGTGAACAGCGTCACACGAGGACTCGTTGGAGATTCGTCTTTCGCAGTGCTGCCCGATATTGTGCCTCTCACGTGTTTCCTTCTCACCTTGGGAACCCAAATTGTAAGGACCACACTATATCTTCACAAAGCTATGCTGATAATCCCTAGCCTGTCCTTTTACGCCTTCTATACAAGCCAACGTGGGAAACTTTCGTCGGCGCAGTCACTCTCTGTGGCTATGCGTCTTTCCTGTTCGGTTGGCACGTCCACGAGAAGGCAATATTACTCGTGATCATACCGTTCAGCTTGGTTGCGCTCCGCGATCGTCGGTACTTTGGCGCCTTCCGACCGCTGGCAGTCGCCGGCCACGTCTCGCTGTTTCCACTCTTATTCACGGCAGCCGAATTTCCCATCAAGACGGTTTACACAATCTTCTGGCTTGTGTTATTCCTGTTGACCTTCGACAGGCTTGCGCCAGCGTAAGTACTAGCATCAATTTCTATGGATCCTGACTAACTTCCTCATTTAGCTCGTCCGAACGACGCCTCTTCTTGCTCGACCGCTTCTCAATCCTCTATATCGCTATTTCAGTTCCTTTGATTGCCTATTGCTCGTTGTTACATGTTATCCTCTTTGGTCCTCGTTATGAGTTCCTCCCCCTCATGTTCATCAGTTCGTACTCAGCTATCGGTGTCGTAAGCAGCTGGCTAGGCTTTCTGGTGGTCTACTTCGACACGTAGACCAATTGAGTAGTTCTATTGCCTTCACATCAAGTTGTCGTGCCCCTCTAAGCTAACAAGTGAATCGTTGCTTTCAGACACCTTGAGTGTGTGTTGGACTATCCAACCTCTTACTTCAAATACAGCCTCACAGTGTGAGCTAGGAAGGCTGATGATGATGAAGACATAACGAGTCAACTCATGCGTCGCCGTCAGACATGCCGGCCCTCTATCTGCATCTGTTTCCGTTGATCTTCACAACTCCCGGGAAGCCAACGAAGTGATGCCTCTTATAATATAGGAGAAATTTAAAATATGTCGCGCAGAAGTCCAAGTACCAAACTCAAATGTCGCAAAGAGAAAGGAACATCCGGCTCCAAGCCTCGAGCTCCCCAAGAAGCCCGGATGTCTTCGACTGATTTGTGATCGTCAGGTAGAGAGACAGAGTACTCCGTAGTCGTTACTGGCTCATGGACAGATAGAAACTCTAAAATGCTAGCCTAGACTGCCTTCTGGAATTGGTCTAGTAGCTCGTTTCTTCTGCAACATGAGAGAGTGAAGTGGGGTAGCTGGTGACATTATCTTAGATTGACTGTTTGAGTGGTGAAGCGGACGGCTGTGCCCAGGGTCAAGTGGGTCAGACCTGGCAACTGGTTTGCTTGGTGGCTCAAGAGCATAAGCCCTCCGGCTTGACGGTACATCCCATATAGTCCACGAACATCACTTCTGAGACAGATGCAAGCGATCCAAAGCTTTCGCAGCTAGATTGTGCTCATTTCGACGATCAAAACAAGACCGAATACGCCGGTGTTGATGTTGCAGCGGTGTGCAGAACATCGGCGTGTGTGAGGGAGGACTGAAGGGAGGTCAAGCCAAATAGAGTATGGTCACGCCAAGGCATGGTCTACCCGCACCTTCTCTATGTCTAACTTTCTTTCCCCCCATTGAAGTGTCCCTCGTCATCCTGCCGCCTTCACCCCTCAATCGCCTCAACCTCCGCGACCGCGACCGCTGCCGAATCATCCACAAACCGAAGAAACGCGCTCTCGGAACCGAACGACGCGTCTCGGAACGCCTTTCGGACCTCGAACCTTGCGACAACTTTTACGACATCATAGTTGGGCACGCGCGATAGCTACTACCTACTTCGAGAGCCCTCCAGAGGGGTCGCACAACCACAAACTTCGGCTCAAACGACTGTCTTGGGTCTAAGCGACGCGACTCCAGCCGCGCGACAGTTCCGAAGGTCGCATCGCGATTGATTGAGCGCGTTACCGGCTTTACATGAGCCTGTAATTCAGCAATATGGTATGCCGCTACGCTCAGCTACCACCCTTCAGCCCCTGACTGGAACAGGTGCTCTTCAAACGCAAACCCGTGAAGTTTGACCCTCCACCAAAGAACATCACAGATCATGATGAGGTATGAGCTTGCCACCAACCTTTCGCAGAAGACAAGCTAAGATTGTTGGGCAGGTCTGGGTCATAGAGAAGACAGGAGAGGTCTACAATGATTATGAAAAATATCTAAGGCGGTATGGCACACTTCAAAATGACGTCAAGTCCGTCCAATTACTAACACTCACATAGATGCGACTTCTACGCACAGGTAGGCATTGGGAATATGTGGACGAAATGAACAGCAGTTGCGGAGCTAACACATCTCATAGAAACTATTCACCTGCGAGTCGACCGGGCATTCAGGCTACACCTTCTTCGAAGCCATGGAGAGCCAGGTGAGCTCCGAGCCAGTCTGGGAGGGCATCAAGGTAACGGAAACGCAGACGGAGGCTTCAAGGGAGATTGACAGCATCTTCCCTGATGCTCTGAGGTCTCGTGTCCTCCACTTTGTCCAGTTCTTGACTACTCCGCGTATGGATGACCTGGGTAAGGTTGATGTATACTGCTTGTTTCAACCAAAGGCTAACGTTTCCTGCAGTAAACCTCGTATTTGACGTAAGTTGGCGTCGGCTGCGGAGAATCTCATCATTGCGGTGCTAACCTTACGTAGCACTTCAAGGAACACTATCTAGTTGGAGACAGGGTTTCCATCGAGATTGATGGCGCCACCACTCGCCGCTACGGGGTGATCACAGACATCAGTGACAGCAGCCAGCTGCATGAGAGTGCATACACACGGTCACCAGATGAGCAATATCGGTCCTACTCTTATGTGATCACCATGGACGACAACAACGAGCCTATCACCAAGTACAAGGCTGCGGACATGCAAAGGGACCGAAAGTACTATTCAAAGCTGATCCTGAAGCAATTTCTTCGCAGCACAGTATCAAGAGAGTCGTGGATTGGCGCACCCTGGATGGCGAAAGAGCATCTATCGAAGCGCTACAAGATTCCTACAAAGATTCCAGACAACAAAACCCGAGACGCGGTAATGGCCCAGAAAAAGCTAACGAACGGCTCTCAGCAGAACGGAAGCCCGCCCGTTCAGCAGACCTACTCGCATCAGTTGCAAAACGGACACGCGCCCCAAGTGAATGGACATCGACCTCAACAACCAACTCAGCATGGGCAGGGGCCACATGCGTACGTCAATTTTGCGACAAACCTTTCTCACGCGCCACATCTGCCTAACCTCATGCACCCGCACCATCAGGGCTTTCCACAGCATATGGCAGGCGGTCCGCCCCAACAGTTTGCGCACCCAGGACCACCGCATCACCTCCAACAAGGAATACCTCTCAACATAACACAAAATGCTCTGCCGCCAAATCTTGCACACATCATGCACCACCCCCCTGGCTCGTTACCTGTTAACCTTCCCTTCCAGAATGGCTTCATGCAGTACCAGCAATTTGCGCCACGTAACCCTCCACAGCAACAGCAGCAGCAGCAGCCAGTACCACAATCCAAGCCTTTCGAACCGATCAAATATCCAATTGAAGACCTGGAGATCTCACAGCCTCGTCTAAGTACCATGCGGCCACCCCTCAAATTCTTCTCCGATGACGTTCCGGAGGGCGTTGAGGCGCGCCCTGTGGAGGATCACACTGGATTGTTGATGAAGAGTGTTGGGCCGCTCCTGTGCGCCTGGGAGACACTCAACGTACACGATACGATATACATGCTCGATTCGTTCACGTTTGACGACTTTGCCGATGCTATGCGGTTCTCTTCGGAAGACAAGGACTGCGAGCTATTCGTGGAGATCCATTGCTCTGTGCTCAAGCAAATTGTCAACGAGAATGGAAAGCTCCAAGCTCCCCTACCGAACATGGCTGAGGTGGAAGAATCTGATGATGAGGTTTCCAGCAAAGAATCTACCCCGACACCAGAGCCGGAGCCGCCGAAGCGAACCACGCGCAGCAGTTTGAGAAAATCCGAAGTTCACCAAATTGCTGAGAAAGCTCGAACCCCTACACCAGAGCCGCCAAAGGAGGTCCATAAGGCTGCCGAGTTTGTGGCTGACTTCGACTGGATCGAACAGCTGAAGATCCGGAATTTCCAGAATGGAGGCTGGCAATCGATACTCGTTGCCCTTCTGTACCGCTTGTCCTTTGATCCGATCCAGAAGGACATCTGTGACGAGATTCTTGCCGCTCTTGTACCAGCCGATCAGGAGCCTACCATCGAGAGCATCGCGGAGAACTACCGCTACATGGACGTCAACTTGCGCGTTGCTGCGCTGGACCAGGCCTTGCGTCTGACTGTTACCACCGAGGCTTTCCGTGATCAGCTGAACGCAGCCTCTCTAGAGATGACCCGGCTACGGAAAGAAAAGATCGAATTCCAGAGGAAGCGAAAAGAATTGTTCGTAGGCATCTCTAACTTACTTGAAAAGTATACTAATACGGGAGATAGGGCTGATGAACTGTTTAAGCTGGATCTTGAGCGCAAGATCAAGCTACCCGATAACATACCAGCATCGCCGTCAGACGTGAAAGAGAACGAAGATGTGTCGATGATCAGCATGGCGGAGTCTATGACCGAAGCTGCTGAAGGGGAAGCCAATGAGCCGGAAGACACATCTGCTGCTAAGAGCAGGACCCGTACCAAGAACAAGCGGAAGGCAGCCGCTGAAGAGGCCCGAAAGGAAAAGGCCAAGAAAACGAAGATTGAAGCGGAGAAGAACAAGAAGCAGAAAGAATGGGAGAAACTGTTGAGGGCCGTTGATGAAAAGAAGGAAGAGCTTAAGGAGTGTGAAGCCAACATTAACGAGCTGGACGACGACCTCCGCGAGACCCTAGTCCACCGTAGCAAGGTGCTGGGTAAGGACAGATTTTTGAACAAGTACTACTGGTTCGAACACAACGGAATGCCATTCGGTGGTGTTCCCAACAGCTCCACGGCAGATTACGGCTACGCCAACGGACGTCTCTGGGTGCAAGGACCGGACGCGGAGGAGCTCCAGCCGTGTCTAGAGGAGCCAGCCCTGTCTCAGGATATGCAGCGATTCAAATTTACCATTCCACAGCGCAAGGAGAAGGAGGAAGGCTCCACACATCTTAGCTCTTCGATGGACTGGGCCTACTACGACGAGCCGGAGGATATTGACAAGCTGATTGCCTGGTTGGATGAGCGAGGCCACCGCGAGAAGCAACTCCGCAAGGAACTGCAGATTTTCCGTGACCGGATCGCAGAATACATGGTGAAGATGAAGGAGCATCTCACCAAAGTAGAGAAAGCCGAAGATGAGGATGAAGACGACGACAGCAAGCCTAGAATCTCGACGCGTGGTACGGCTAATGCTGAGAAGGAGGGATCCAAGGAACGCTGCCTACTCTGGAAGAACAGCATCATGCTCGAAGAGTATGGCTACATCCACTCGACTGAATACGAGCCTCCTAAGAAAGGCAAGGCGAGAGTGGTCAAGACGATGAAGGGGAAGGGCAGGCGCTAGGCGGCACATGCACTGTTCCCCGAACAGGTGCGTTGATGCAGCGAGGGCACCTGTGGGACGATTTACGAGATGTGCATTGGTGTTTCTGGCGTCGTGATACCATCAGCGTGTACAATGGGCATTTTCTGGCGTTTGCGCATGAAGAGGGCGGTTACATGATTGGGCTGCAACAAGAGGTCCCGGTGTAGAGGGCTGTGCGAGTAGGCTGACAAAGGGTTACTGCTCGTCATGGGATATTTGTCAGGCGAAGTGTACAGGCTCCAGGAGTTGACGTGAGCTATCCGTGGCATAATCGCTACGACCGGTCTGTAGCATTGGCTTCTGTACAACTAGACATGTCAATCCGAACACTCGCGTCTCACTGACACTTGTGCTCGGCCGGCTATGGTGATGTTAACGGGAAAAACATCTGGCTTCCCTAGTTGCTCATTGTGCAGGCCTTCGCGATGCCTTCCTCTCACTGCTCGCGGCTCTGCTTACATAACGGTTAGCGTCATGGTCCCAAACGACAGCCTTGCGGCAGTGGACACGCCATCAAAGGCCGCATTCTCGCAACTCGCAATATTTCCTCTGCTCTCGGCAGGGCTCGATGCACCGACTGACGACGGCAGCAACAGGCTCCATGGACACGCGACGAGGCCTCTTGAACGGCAGCGCAGTGCAAGATGCCGTGAAGCCCGGGACTAAGAAGGTCAAGCTCAAAATCAAAATGGCAGCGCCCAAGCCGACGGAAGCTGGAAACTGGAAAGAAAGCGAGGCGAAGAGTATGTGCCTGCAGAGCCCACACGGGCTGCAATGGGACTGCAGCAGAGGCTGACGCTACAGCAGATGCCGACAGCAAGGCTCCCGCAACGGGCTCGCCCGTCGTCAACCCTCTCGACGAGAAGACGCTCGCTGGATTCGCGACTGGCCGCCCGCTGGACGACAAGGTCGACACGATCCAGTGCAAGCACTGCCGCCGGCCCATACTGCGCGTGTCTTCGGCGACACACATCCGCGACTGCCTGAACAAGAAAGCAGACAAGCAGAGGAAGAAGAAGGAGGCCAAGGAGGCCAAGGAGGCTGCTCTGCGGAAAGAGAAGGGCGAGGACGATGACGGCGACATGCGGGCGCGCAAGTCGGCCATCAAGGGCCTCGAGCCGGGCGCGAAGAAGGGCAAGAAGCGCAAGATTGACGGCGATGCAGAGAAGCCGGGCGCCAAGAAGAAGAAGAAAGACGAGCCCAAGGCCAAAGGCGCCAAGCTCAAGGGCCCAGTCGATGTGGAGAGGCAGTGCGGTGTGCCTCTTCCCAACGGCGGCTTCTGCGCGCGCAGCTTGACGTGCAAGTCGCACTCGATGGGCCTGAAGCGCGCAGTGCCCGGCCGCAGTCTGCCCTACGACATGCTCCTCGCACAGTACCAGAAGAAGAACCAAGCCAAGCAGCAGCGTGAGCCACATTTCCCGCTCGCCCCTCCACACTTCCCGCTCACCCCTCCACATCTCCAGCCCACTAACGCTCTCTCCAGGCGCCGCAATCGACGCCAACGCCCCGCTCCCCGAAGACCTCGAGCCCTCAGGCGCCGTCGACTCGGACGAAGAAAAAGACGCCATCATGGCCGCCCTCACACGCCACCGACCCCGCCCCCTCGCAAGCTACACCCACGTCGACCAGCGCTCCAAATACCAATACATCCGCATGAAAGACATGATCCGCTCCGCGCTCGGCGCACCCCCCGGCGCCTCTGCTCTCGGCAACCCGCCCAGCGCCAGCGACAGCCTCAACGGCGGCCTGCGTCTGGGCATCATGGGCGCGCCGCCCAGCGCGACGAGCGACGGCTTCCCCGGCAGCGCTGGCATGGGCGGGTTTCCGATGAGCGCGGGCCTCGATGGCGGGAGCATGAGGAGGCAGAGCGGGATCATGGCGAGTGCGCCGGGTGCGCCGA
Organism: Lizonia empirigonia; assembly: GCA_009982855.1. Classification (NCBI taxonomy): domain Eukaryota; kingdom Fungi; phylum Ascomycota; class Dothideomycetes; family Pseudoperisporiaceae; genus Lizonia; species Lizonia empirigonia. Next base: position 219,882 of record JAADKA010000030.1, read on the forward strand.
GACAGATTCTGCCGGGCCAGTTGCCGGGGCCGGGCGGGCAGCGGAAGAGCAGTTTGAGTGTGGGGGGCTCGTAGGGGGTGGACTGCCAGGGGGGGGGGGTTCTGTTTTTAAGGATGGGATGGGATACGATGGGATGGGCGTTTGGCGTTATTACGATACCCAGTATTCTATTGTTTGACTACTACACAATCCAAGTCCAGCCAGACGCGTTGGTTTCAGACTCGTCGAAACTACTTTCTCATCTCTCGCGCCTCAAGGATATCCCACCCCTCACTGCCCCGCCATACCCCAATACCCCGTCCTCTGCGCCTTGGGCACCGTCATCTTATAATGCAAATCATCCTCATCCTCGCCACTCGCGAGCGCGACATCATCACTCAACCCCGCATCAAACTCCTCCTCATCACTCCCCCTTCGATGTCCGCGCTTGTACGGGTCGCGGCCAAACTCGTCGTCGTCGCTCAGCTCGTCCTCCGGGTAGTCGTTGGCGTAGTACTCTTCGGCGTTGGAGTCGTCAGAGTCGCTGCCCGGCGAGTCGGAGCTGTCGGTTCCGCACCACCAGGCGTCGTCTGAGGCGGGGAGCACGAGGAGACCTACGATGCCGAGCGAGGCAGGGAGCGAGCCCGAAGTGCTGGAGGGGAGAGACTCGCGGATGTACGTGTCGATTACGTAGTCGGCCTCGTCGAGGTCCATGGCTGTGGTGCTGTCGCGCTGGGCGAGGGCGGCGGCTTTGGAGGGCTCGCGCTCGGCGAAGCGGAGGGTGGGGGCTTTGGGTTTGTATTTTGAGGGGAAGGGTGCGGTGCGGTTTCGTCGTGCTCGAGCTTGTGGGCGAGGGCTTCGAGTGCGCGCACGTCGTGTTCTGAGGGCTGCGTGCGGTGGGTGGCGTGCTGCGTGGGGTGTGAGGGTGTGGCGGTTGAGGCGGCGCGGGTGCCTGGGCGTTTGCGGGGGCGTGCAGGCTCGTGTGGTGTGGGCTGTGGGACGGGCGTGTGCTGGCTGTCTGGAGGTGCGTCGTCTTGTGTTGCTACTCGGTGCTCGATGAAGACGTGCTTGGACCGGGCTCGTGAGATGGGATCGAGGTGGAAGCGCCGCTCTGTTGTGGGCGTCGACGCCCCGGACTCTTGGGTTGTGTCGCCGGGCTTGGTGAGGCGGCGGAAGAAGATGTCTGCTTCGCTGCGCTGCCGCTTGATGCTGTTGTCGAAGATGAGGACGTCGACTGGCGCTTCGGTGCGTTTCCGCTTGACGGAGAGGGTCTGGGGTGCGCGTTGTGACATGCTGCTGGTGTTGCAAGGCGCGAACGTCTCCAATCGACTACGGCGTCACGTCGAGCTTGTTGATAATCAGTCGACGATGCAAAAGCGGAGGGGCATGTCCGCGGGGGACCTCCGTCATTGGTCATTGTCCAGCACTAGCGCCGCCAAGACGATCAGGTACCCGCGACATGCGCAGCTCCACTATCGTGATCATCTGCTTGACCCACCCCGTCACCTGCGCGTCGGCGATGATGAGCCTGAAGACCGTCTGAGCCATGTTTGCGTGTGTAGTGCTTCAACACAAACCTCACATCTATCCCTGAAGACCTTCGCTCCTTATCACCAACCTCATCCGGAGCTCCGCCTCACTTGCGATACCGCGCCAACACCTCCTCCACCATGTCGTTGAAGCGGATGCGCCGCTTCTTCGAGCACGAGACCGAGCGAGAAGCCTCGTATGAGCCCCTCGAGGGTGGCTCCGAGCGTCCAGATGGCGAGCGCATCGAGGGGCTAGAGGACGCCTTCTCATGGGCCGCCTACTCGGTTTTCCTGTTGCTTGGTGTTGCCATGCTATGGGCCTGGTAGGCCTCAGTTCCCAGTGCAGAGTTATATATATACTGACTCAGCCAGGAACATGTTCCTAGCTGCGAACCCATACTTCCAGCGGCGCTTCGAGCGCAACGACAACCTGCTCCGGAACTTCCAGTCAGCCATCATGTCCGTGTCAACTGTAGGCAACCTCGGCTCTATGATGGTCTTGACCAAGCTCCAGGTCCGAGCAAACTATCCCCACCGCATAGCCGCCTCACTGGTTATCAACATTGCCGTCTTCACCCTGCTAGCCCTATCTACGAAGCTGTTCCTCGGCGTGTCGGCTGGCGTCTACTTCGCCTTCTTAATGCTCATGGTGTTCAGTGCAAGTCTGGCGGCAGGATTATGTCAGAACGGTGTCTTTGCGTATGTTGCAGGCTTTGGTCGGGAGGAATACACACAGGGCATCATGACCGGCCAGGGCATTGCTGGAGTGCTACCTTGCATCGCCCAGATTGTAACTGTGCTCTCTGTCCCGCCAAGAAAGGCGCACGTCGATGGCACACCACAGCAGTCCAGCACCTCTGCCTTTGCCTACTTCCTCACAGCCACAGTCATCTCTGCCATGGCCTTGCTAGCCTTCCTCTATCTCCAACGCAAGCACAGTTCCAGGGTCCGCCTGGATGAGGTGGATGCAAACACAGCCCCCACCGAACGGAAGAGCATTCCCCTGACTCGCCTCTTCAGGAAGCTCACCTGGCTAGCCACTGCCGTGTTCCTGACCTTCGTAGTAACCATGTTCTTCCCCGTCTTCACCCAGAAGATCGTCAGCGTGCGAAACCCAGAATCCGCACCCCGTCTGTTCCAACCAGCAACGTTCATCCCCCTCGGCTTCCTCTTCTGGAACATCGGCGACCTACTCGGCCGCGTCGGCCCCGCCCTCCCCGCCCTACGCCTAACAGCCTACCCAAAAATCCTGTTTACATTCTCCCTCGCACGCGTCGCCTTCATCCCGCTCTACCTGCTCTGCAACGTCGGCGGCAAGGGAGCCGCCGTCCGCTCCGACTTCTTCTACCTGGTTGTCGTGCAGCTGCTGTTTGGCGCCACTAACGGGTATCTGGGCAGCAGCTGCATGATGGGCTTTGTCGAGTGGGTCGATGCGGACGAGGCCGAGGCCGCAGGCGGGTTCATGTCGTTGTGTCTTGTGGGCGGTTTGACGGTGGGGAGTTTGATGAGTTTCTTTGCTGCGCAGGCGCTGTGAGGGGGGGTGTAAAGTTGTGGATTTCGGGTATGCTACTTTGATGTTTGTTTAGTCGGGATTCAGAATTCTAGATGGAGATATCCACATCCACAATGTCCTACTGAATCCTGCCGTCTTCCCAGGGTCTTCAAATTTCTATACATACACCGTTTCTCCCCCCTCTCCCCGCTCATCCCGGTCAACTTCCTCCCCCTCCTTAACCCCCCAAGCACACACCCCACCCATCATCAAAACCTCCCTCCCTCGCTCCCACACCGCCGTCACACACATACCCCCACCGATGTGCCGCCCATCACTCGACATCAACATCTTTATCAACAACATCTTGTGCTTTAATTCCAGATCTTCAATTTCAGTGCGGATACGGTATACTCTATTCTACCACGCGCTCACCGCGCCGAGTTCCGGATTTTGCTTCGTGAGGCAAGGTGAGATGTTGTGTGAGGAGGGGTTTGAGTATGGGGTTTGTGAGGACGGGGTTTGGGAGGGGGGTTGTGAGGACGGGGTTTGGGTATGGGGTTTGGGTATGGGGTTTGAGGACGGGGTTTAGTTTCTCGGTTGCTGCTCTGTTTCTATGGGGGTCGTAACGCTTACATAGTAGTATCTGCTCTTGGTGTGTAACACGCCCACCATCTGCTCTTGGTCCACGCCCACCATCTGCCACCATGGTTAAAGTCCAGTGCGCACTACACCCATGGTCCACGCCCAAACGGTCCACAGGATTATCCAGTCGTGTGTTGGTAGTAGTGGATGCTTATGATTGCATGTGTACGGGGGACTGTGTGTGTGTAAGCATAGAGCATTGTATGTGTGTACGCATAGAGCACTGTATGTGTGTAAGCATAGAGCATCTTTGGAATTTGCAAATGGTGTTGTGATGTTGGCACAGCAGTGTTGATGGTTTGTGGAGGCGTGGGGCTGGGAAAGTAAGGAGTCTTTGGTGTTGGGCTGGGTGTTGGGCTTGGCATGATTGATGTTGTGTGTGGCAGCATGATTACTACTGCGTATGGCACGCTCAATACTGCGTATGTGATACTGTGTATGTGACATCGACGGCAAAACGCGGGGATATGGGCGTGAGGGGCATCCATCCGAGGCTCGCGCCCAACTCGCTCGCCTCCACGCAACCAAAGGAAACACAATTGATAAGTCAACGTGAGTCGCACTGGAGCACCATTTCCCAGCCCCCCCCCGCCCAACCCCCAGCCCAACCCCCAGAAACATCCAAAATGCTGGTCATCGACTGCAGCGGCACACCCTACGAGGTGCGTACACACCATTCGCGTGACGTCATGCCTCACCTCCCCCCCACAACCGTGCGCTGAACCACAACCCCAGATCGGCGTGCAGCACGGCCGCAGCGCGCGGACCCAAATCACGCGCAGCCTCGCCTTCTACGCGGCGCTGTTTGCCAAAAACTGCGCGCAGACCTGGCCCGAGGTGCGTCACCACGCGGCGGGCTTCGCGGCCGCCGCGCAGCAGAAATGGCCTGCGTACCACGCGGAAATGCAGGGTATTGCGGACGGCGCGCGGAAAGAACTACTCGATATTGTCGCGCTGAATGTGCGCACCGAGATCAATTTCGGGCTGTTCAGCGATGGGTGTACGGCGCTGGCGTGGCGGAGTGCGGGGAGCATGTGGATGGGGCAGAATTGGGATGTGTGTAGAGTATTCGCATGGGGAAAAACACGTGTGTGCTGATGCCGTGCAGTGGATGACAGCGCAGAAGGAGAATCTGATTATTACGAAGATTGTGCAGCATGGGATGCCGACGATTGTGCAGGTCACCGAGGCGGGGATTATAGCTAAGATAGGTTTCAACAGTGCAGGTGTAGGGACGCTGTTCAATGCCATCCGCGTCCATGGCGCCGACGCGACGCGGCTGCCTGCGCACTTTGGGCTGCGCATGGCGCTCGAGAGCACATCTGTGGGCGACGCGGTGCGCAAGTTGGAGAGCTACGGTATGGCGTCCTCGGCACACATACTGATTGGCGACCCGCACACGTCGCTGGGTCTGGAGTTTACAAAGTCAACGTTTGCGCACTGTGAGCCTGATGCCGAGGGCCGCGTTGTCCATGCGAATCATCTGCTGAAAGAGCATCCGGGCGAAACGGATACTGTGTGGTTGAAGGATTCTCTTGCGAGAGTGGATACGATGGCGGCTAATGCGGGGGCGCTGGGTGCGGAGCCGAGCTGGGAGGATATCAGTAAGTTGTTTGAAGACGAACAGAATGCGCCGGGGTCGATATGCAGGACTGAGACGGAGGAGACTGGGAGCGCAACGCTGTTCAACATTGTCATGGATCTGAGGAGCAAGAAGGCTGTAGTGAGACTGGGCAGGCCGACAGAGGTGGAAGAGGTGATTCATTTGCAGTTGTAAGCAATCTCTGTGAGAAGACCCCACACCTGGGTTCTGGGTTACAAGGAACGTGTGGTGCCATCTATCCCTACGAACTGTGACTAGAAGAGTACTGCATGCTATTGCCGACGGTACTGCGATTTGCCGTGCTACGACGTGGATCTACTGCGCGCAGCTAGGCTCCGCAGTGACATGAAAATTTTGACAAACTATTGCGTTGGCATTTGCAACCATAGGTAGACCCCTGCTGAGAGTGCGCGGTTGAGGTGTGCGAACCCATCTTTTCCAGGGGTGCTCTCGTCGGCATGCATGGCGACGCGTTGGCAGGTGGCGCTCAGCGACGTGTACCAGTAGAAGCATGCCAAGCCGCGTCAGTTCGACCATTGCTGCATCTTGTAAAGTAGTTCACATCACCGATGTCGCGGTATGTGTGACACAGAGCATGCGGCACGCCGGCCCCGTAGCCGATATTCGATGCAACAGAGACCCGGTACAAATATCGTTGAGCTGAGCTTTTGCAGAGTCCGCGGGTAATGCACCATTCGGACGGCGAAAGTTACTGCTGAGTTGAAGAGTTGGCTCCTTCTTCACAGTCCTAATGGCGTGAAGGTAGATCGGATGAATGTACGCGGCCTTGAAGAGCTCCTGGACCGGGCTATTGACGATCTTGCAAGGATGTTGCAGCGTTAGTCTCGCTGAGGCTTCTAGGAGAAGCTCCTCGATGCTGTTGTTAGATAGTGCAGTGTAGAAGTGTGAACTTTCGATCCCTTCTTCTGGCATTGACTCCAAGCAAGATGAAGCTCATCAGGTTCCCATGCAGTTCATATGCTCAACGCTCGGATGTAAGTGGAACTCCGCATTCCAGTCCCGAGGCGTTGTGGTGTATGTGTATGCATTCAGCGGTTCGATCGGCTCCGATCTGGCCGTAGGATTGAAGAGGTTCCAGTGGGACAAACCTCCCCCCTCGGTTGATACGAGACCCGAGACGTCATGAAAAGTTGGGCTACACATCATCGGAGTTGCAGGCTGTGGCACTGTCAATTCGGTGATACTCGCCTTCGAAGCATAGAGGTCCATGTATTCCTTCTTGACAGGAGCTAGCGTCCGTTCGTACTCTTCAAGACAACGTGTGGCAGCCGTCCATCGTTCGCGAATCGAACGAAAGCATTCTGCAAAGACATTCATCGACTCCTCCACTTCCTCCCAGGAGTATGTAGTGAGAACCTCTTGTTTGCAATACTGCAAGCCCTCAAGAAAGACGATAGCGCAGTGGAAGACGTGGTGACAGGGGTGGAATACATATTTGATCCTCCCAAGAGCTGCTTCCGACTGTTTGAAGTAGCCGACCGCGATCCTCACAGCATTCGCCAACGCAACCATCCTCTGCTCCGTGGTAGGCACAGGGTGGAGTTTTGACGGCCGATTTAGCATGAAGTAGACATATGGTACAACGATGTCGGAATACAATGTCATCTCTTCCCATCTTGCCAACAGTCCTGGATCTTGGTTTGCGCGTGCTGCAGCATATATCTCTTGTTGCCACTGGCAGATGCGGTCGATGCAACTTTGTCCCCAACTGTCAATAGAATCAAATTCCTTTGGGATAGGCTCGTGTTGCCACAGGACAGACACAAACTCTGCTTCGATCAGTCGGAAGCTGCAGATGATACGCTGGGTGAATTTGGACACTCGCCCCTCGGGGACGGTGCCATGCTTTGTGATGGCTGTGTCATCAATCTCTAGTGGGAACTTGACTTGAATTCCTTTGATGGGTAGGCTGGTGGGAAACAGAAAGATGGAGCACACTCCAACTTCCATCTCCCACGCGCACCAAAACAGGCGTCGCCGCATGTCGCGTTGATAGTCGGAGATCCGGGCATCGTTAGGCAATTCTTGATGCAAGCCCAGGTCTATTACCGATTGGCTTATCAACCCTGTGAGGAGCCAGAGATCCGCCATACTAGGGTTCAGAAAGATGTACTGTGTCAGAAGAAGAATAGCCTGCAGGCCAGCAATGTCGTTTGTTGCAACTTCAGGTATCCATTGCATGGCGCATCTTACAAGTTGGAAGGCTTGCTGATTGGCTTTGGCAACGTTCTTTCGGGCATGCGTACTCAGCGAGATGGCCATTATCATGCATACAATGTACTGGTTCCGGACACAATCCTCGCCTGACTTTGATGCTCTTCTTGGATAGATACTATTGAAGGCCGTTGTCACATCAGTCCGATGGTATATAGGATACTGCGTGATCACCCTCTCCAGATAGGTTTCGAAGAGTATCTTGGCTCCGTTCTCATCGGCAATCAAATCGCGAAACAGACTGATGGTCGGAGGGTTGATGATCGACCTGGGATGGTTCTCGTCGAGATCAGTGGAGCCTACGGGACCTTTTCTGGACGGCAGCTGCGTCCCTTTGACGACACACTGTAGGATCGGCCTCGCCTTGGAGACACCGAGAAACGCAGGAGTAATGTCCTCCATGGCTTGGTTGACAAGGCTGTCAGCAAAAGCACATCTCTCGGCAGCAGGCTGGCTCGGTTGCGCTTCAGAAACATAAGAGGTAGCTGGCGATAGCTGGCCCAAACCTCTTGACGAAGACGGACTTGAAGCTTGCTCGAGCCGGGCAATGTGAGCTTCCAGATGATCAGCTATGCTCCGGTAGGACAGAGTCGAAGCCGTCGAAGAATCAAATCCAACGCATCTCACGCCTGCGTCCACACATCTCGTGCAATCTGGCACCTTGAAGTCGCACTACCACGTTGTCAGTATGATGATGGCCATGTAGTGAGACATTGTGGGTAAGCACCGCAAGCTTTCTCTTCCGGCACCTGGCGCAAGCGAGCACACGGCGGCGCACTTTATTCTTCTGCATCGTGCAACGTGGGCGCGCGTCTATGGTGAGACTTCGCAGGGCTCATGGCGTTATAGAACCCGTAGTGATGGTTGTGATGATGCTGGGAACTCTGGGTCAAGACGCAGGTGGCAGGCAGGTCATCACACACGGCTAGCCTGTTCGCCTCGGCCAGTCGTCGTTATTAGGCACACACTTTAGCTCAGGTTAGCGCGCTCATGCGGCGGCAACGTTTGCACGGGCTCACCGGTGTGGTTGTGCGTCTGCTTGATGTGCTGGCGGAAACATACATTCTTCGATCTAAAGAATGCAACTTTTCGGCATGTGTGCGCATGTGCATGCACCCATGTAGACTGCATGCATGTAAGTGAGGGCGCTGATGTTCCGCGATTGGCAATTGGCAATCACTTCTGTATTAGGTTGCGCTTGCCAGATAAGACTGTCGGTCAATTCCCTCGCATCACGGTCCGTCCCAGTGCGTCATCTTCCCAGCTCATCGTGCATCGACGTAGATATAGCCTCTGGGATCTTCTGGAGTGGAATGGGGACGTGCTACTGCTGAAATCTGGGAGAAAACCTCGGTCCTCAGCACCATGGCTACCAGCAATGCTAGCGGCAACTCGACTGCAGTTGATTTGGACGCTGTGATTCAGGTATCTCTCGTCAAGCCAGAAGTCCAGCTCACCAACTGATGTTCGCTACAGGGTCTACCTGCATGTAAGCGTTGCCGGGAATGCCGCCGTGGCTGCGATACGCTGCTCCCGAAATGCCGGTCATTGCTGCTCCCTCCGACGGCTGGCTGCCTTGACTAACAACCACAGGCAATGCACCAAAGCAGGCGTCGAGTGCATGTACCACGATCATGGTCGCGATGCCCTAGTTCCCCGCAGGTAGGATTGTAGAGACCCGCCAGACTTGAACCAAGCCCTCACAGTATGCAGTTACATCTCCGAACTTGTTGATCACGTGCGTCGGCTCGAAGCACGCAATAACCTGTCCCCTGCCACATCAGAGGACACGCCCCAGAGTGGAATCTCAATTGCAGCCGCAAAAGCTGATGCGAAAGCTGACCCAGTTCTGCCTGGAAACAATCTCTACTATGAACATCACTTTGCCTACGCCGCGGACAGCTACCGCTATCTGGGCTCGGAGTCTTGTCTCTTGAAGTCACCAAGATTGCAATCGACCTATGTACGCTCTCCTTTCGACGAGGAAGATGATTTTGTACTGGAATGGAAGACTTCGCCGCAAAAGCTACACGAGCTCGTTGAGGAGTACCTGGAGTGCATGTATGGACTTCCCACATTCGAGCCAATAACCAAGCGTTTTCTGATCCGACAACAACCCGCAGGCAACCAGTGTACCCTATTATCGATCTTTCGCAACGATATCTCGGCCTAGAGGTCCCGATAGACCTAGCGCCGGTTGAAACCTTCTCCCTCAACATGATCTACTCAATCGCATGTCACATCATCCCCAACACTGCAAAAAGACAAGATGCTCGGAATCTGTGGCAGTCGTCAGGTAAGCAGGCGCACTACCAGGCGAACTGCCTGAAATATCGCAACCTTGCGTCCAAGTTCTATGACAAAGCCATGGAACACGTTGAGGCGGCAACTCTCGAGCCTACTATAGACACGCTCCGAGCTGTGCTGTTGATGGCAATAAACAGTCTCTTTGATCCAAAATCCGGCAATATTGGTCAGCAGATAGCGCTTGCTGCACGTATTGCCTATAGTCTGGAAGCGACGACTGAGCAAGAAGGTCCAACCCCAACCACTATAGAAATGCTTCGAAACATGCATATGACCATATTCAGTATCGAGAATGAAATTGCATCGACCTTGGATAGGCCAGCAACCTTCCCGGAGCCAGTAGGTGAACCGTCATAATTTGTCATTCGACCCTGACACTCGCAGAATTGGGAGCTATGCTTCGACAAAACCAGGCCTGCTGAGTACATGTGCTCTCTATTTCGCTTACAGCATCGCTTTCGTAATGGTGACTCGAGGGCAAAGGCAAGTGTAAGGAAGCTTCTGCCGCGTCTTGACGAGAAAGCCGAACTGCTTCCAGTTGTACGCATCGCCTTACACACAACTGTGCTCCTACTAGATCCTAGCTGGGGCAGTGCCTGGTATGTGTCCCAGCTCAGACTGTTCACGAAAACTTTTTGATTAGCTCTTTTACTGATTCGGCACCATCTCAGGTACGTGCTCGAAGCTGTCGTCAGCCTGGGCGGCACATATACCTTCCTGACGCCGCACTGGGTCTATCGAGCGGGCACAATCATTATCCAAAACATGCCGGAGATCTATGAGGGCAATGTCATCCAGCTCTACTCTAACACTGTCCATGTTCTCGAACTTTCGTCCTGGAAGTGGCCAAGTTCTGCCGCTCTGAATGCATCCTTGGCCGATCTCATGACCCACATGAAGAGCAAGTACAGAGTCAACTGGGCCGACAAACTCCGATTGGGAGACGTGAGGATCTGAAGGCTCGCCTCATGCGAAAAGTTGGACCACAGTCAGCTTCTGCCGTGAAACCTCTACGAGTCAAGTATTGAGTCAAACGAGAATGCATGTCACATCAGGGTCAACACAAGAGAAGCACGACTGCTCAAAACAGCTCGTTAGCGCCCGTCCGTCCAGCGAGGGCAAAGCCCTGACAGCACAACAATGTCTACACCGGGCTCTTCACCAACCGGCGAGCATTCTTCCGAGCAGGTGTGCACGTCAATTGCTGCAGTTCACCGTGTGCCAACCATCCACCCGACCACAGGACCTCGACTACATCATCACTGGCCACCGCCCACAGCGTCGACGCACGCTTCACGTCCACGACCCACTCGTTTGCAGACCCCATACGAGGACGCGTGGGACCTCTCCACCGGCCCATCACTACGCTTCAAAGCAGCACGCGCCTCTTCCACGATGCACGTAGCCGCCACAGAACGATCGAAACGGCGGGCGGCACGACGTTTCGGCGGCGCATATGGTGTGACGGTGATACAGAGACGCCAATAATAAGCAACGTTTTGGAAGGTCTTGGTGCGATTAGTGATGATCCATGGCTGCGTGATTATTGTGGAAACTAGGTAGTCTGTTCTGTCGTACTCTTGTGCTGATGGAGATAGAGTGGGGTTGATAGCAACTATACTTAGATTACAGTGTAGTACAGTACAGTACAGCACAGTATACTATAGCATAATTTATCCTACTATAATATACTACACTACGCTACACTACACTACACTACACTACCCTACCCTACTCTACCTTACTCTACCTTCCCTGTGGCGCACAGTCGGTTCTCAAGGCACCGAACTGTTCGGTGTGTAGTAAACCGCTATCTGGTTTGTAGAGCACCGAACGTTCGGTGCCAGGTACACCAATTTTTGACCGGTTACGCCGAATTTATTTCGGTGCTATAGAAGCCAGACATTTATACTATTTTAGACAAGCGCGAGGCAAGTGTGATAAGGTAACCTCTGCTAAGTATAGGCACTGTCTCTAGCTCTCCCGCTCTCTCCCCCGCTCGCTCACACTCTCTCCCGCTCTCTCATACTCACCCCAGCTGCACCTACATCTGTGCCCTGGTGTGTGTTAGAGTCAACAATACGCGGGTGAAATTTGGCTGAATCGCGTGAATCTAGCATATTTGAGGCTGTAGTGTGGGTGGTTAGGGGGTGGGAGGGTACCCGTTGAGTGCCAAGAATGAAGGAGTATTCTCCGGGTGGCAAGAACACCAGAGTTGCATCTGATAACCGGATAGAAGCGGAAAAGGTCAGCCTTACGTTGCACCGAACTCGTTCGGTGTGCAGAGCACCGAAAAATGCCTGTTCGGTGTCCTGGAAACCGATCATACTCCTCAGGGTTACTCTACTCTACTCTACTCTACTCTACTCTACTCTACTCTACTCTACTCTACTCTACTCTACTCTACTCTACTCTACTCTACCCTACTTTACTCTACTCTACTCTACCCTACTCTCTACTATACTACACTATAACATACTCTACTTCTTATCACGCCTCTAAACCCTAATAACGTACTCCACGGGCGAGCCGATCACACGGGCGAGCCGATCACTCTGCCAAGACCACACCAAACCTCTACCTTACCACACAATGCCTCAACAACAACACAAATCTAAGCCCTTAAAAGAAGCTGCGATACAACTTGCGCTCCAGGCAATTAAACAAGACGCGACACTTACATTGCGGATTATGGATCAGACTGAGGAGAATGTGATTGCTGAGCACATTCTTGAGCTAGATGCACGAGGATTTGCCCCTCGGCTGGCTGCTGTAGCTGATATGGCCAATTCTTTGCGTGCTGAGCGCAATATGGGCCATGTTGGCGTAAACTGGCCCAATACGTTTGTCAAGCGCCGCCCTGACCTCCAAGTAATGTTCAATCGCAAGTACGACTACAAGCGAGCCCTCTGTGAGGATCCAGAGATTATACAAAGCTGGTTTGGGCTTGTAGCGAATGTCAAAGCCAAGTATGGCATCCAGGACGATGACACATACAACTTTGATGAGACAGGCTTTATGATGGGCCAGATATCTACAGGAGCAGTTGTCACAGGTTCAGAGCGTCGAGGACGGCCCAAGGCAGTGCAGCAGGGCAATCGAGAGTGGACCACGGTCATACAGGGCATCAATGGCACGGGATGGGCCATTTCACCCTTCATCATCTTCAAAGGCCGCTACCACCTCTCTGCCTGGTACAAAGAGCCTGATCTGCCCCAGGACTGGATTATTGCAGTCTCTGAGAACGGATGGACCACCAACAAGCTTGGTCTGGACTGGTTGAAGCACTTTGATGGCCATACAAAGAGGCGCACCCGAGGAGGGTACCGGCTGCTCCTTATTGACGGCCACGAGAGCCACAACTCCCTTGACTTCCAACAATACTGCAAGGAAGCAAACATTATTACACTGTGTATGCCTCCACACTCATCGCACCTCTTACAAGCACTAGATGTGGGTTGTTTTGCCCCTCTAAAGAAGGCGTATGGGCGCCAAGCCGAGAATCTCATGCGCAACTACATTACTCATATTACTAAAACTGAGTTCCTACCATGCTTTATAGGCGTCTACAAGGAGACATTTACTTGTAGCAATATCCAAGGAGGCTTCCGAGGCGCTGGATTAGTCGCCTTTGACCCAGAACGGGTCATAATGGGTCTTGATGTCCGCCTACGTACCCCACCGCTACCTACTGTGGAAGATACTCCCTGGCAGTCCCAAACCGCGAGCAATACCCTGCAATTAGGGTCGCAATCAACGCTGGTTCGAGAGAGGATTCAAAGGCATGCAAGCAGCTCACCAACTTCAATGGTTGAGGCGCTTGAAAAGCTTGCCAAAGGCGCAGCTATGGTAGCGCACAAGCTGGTGTTGGCTCAAAAGGAGATTACTGGGCTTCGAGCAGCAAATGAGGCCGCCACGCGACGTAAATCGCATAAAAGAAAGCGGTTACAGCAGGAGGGGGTCCTAACAGCTGAGGAAGGCCTTCGATTAACTACTCTAAATGAGTTTGGGGCGCGTGGTGATGGTAAGAAGGCAAGGAAGCGAGTGCGTGTTGAAGGAGGTGAGGCAACCCAAAGACGCTGTAAAAAGTGCCACAAGGTAGGGCATAACTCGCGCACGTGTAAGAAGGCTGCAGAAGGTGTTACTGAATGATATTATGTGCTGTACTACTGTATACAAGGCTAACATGGGCCAATGCGAGCCATAATAGGGTGGAGGTTTGGTGTGGTCTTGGCAGAGTGATCGGCTCGCCCGTGTGATCGGCTCGCCCGTGGAGTACGTTATAATATCTTGATTTTATTACCTTAGTAACCTAATTCCACACTCCCACTCCCAGCTTCAACCTTAATCCACCTTAGCTCCAACCCCTGCCTCACAAATCTATCATACATATACACACCTACCACCGCACTACCGCACCACCGCACCACACCATCACAGCACCACACCATCACAGCACCACAACCACCCCCCCTACCTCGCCTTCCGAAACCGCCCCTGCCGCATCTCAGCCTGCAGAGCATCATTCTGGTCCGGCAGGGGCGCTCTCTTGCGCTCCCAGCCTTGCGGACCACCCACCGACCCTCCTACCAACCCTCCCTGCGAACCACCCACCGACCCTCCCTGGGGCCCACCCAGCGAACCACCCAGCGAACCACCCTGGGAACCGCCGACGGGTCCACCATTCTGGGAGCCGTTCTGGGAGCCATTCTGGTGCGCCATCTGAATCCCAGGCGGCGCGAAGCCGTGCGGCGGCGGGGGAAACCCGGGAGGTAATTGTTGCGGAAAACCAGGCGGCAGCCCCTGCGGGAGACCCTGCGGCAACCCCTTTGGAAAGCCCGGCGGCAAGCCAGGCGGGAACTGAAAGTTCGGGGGCAGACCAGGGGGAAACGCGTGTTGCGGGGGACCGCCGTGGTGGGGGAGGGGCGGGGGCGGTGGGACGGCGCCGGATTGGAGGAGGGCGGCGAGACGGCTGGGGTCCATGCCAGGTGGAATGCCGCCGGGGAAGGGGGGCGGTGGGCCGTTGGCGAAGGGGTTCATGCCTGCTGGGGGAGGGGGCAGGGGTGGCATGCCTGGGGCGCCGGGGTGGGGGACGCCGCCGATGCCGGGGAGGGCGCTGGAGGAACCGTCTGGGTTTGTGGGGGCGAGGCCTGGGAGGTTGAGGCCTGGGGGGAGGAAGGGAAGGGAGCCGATTCCGGCGGTTTTGGAGGGGAGTTTTTGGTCGACGAGGCCTTCTGCTTCGTCCTCGGCTTCTTGCTCTTCCTCTTCTGCGCGCTGGCGGCGGCCATGGCTGCGGTCAAAGGTGCCGTTTGCTTCGGCGGCGGCCTGGCCAATGTGGTATCGGTCCTCGGGGTATTTTGTGTCGCCGGGGCGCGGCCGCGTCCAGAAACGCGTTACGCGGTCGTTGGAGCCAGAGGCCAGGATGTGGCCGAGCGGGTGCCAGTCGAGGGTCCAGACGGTGAAGTCGTGTGCGTACTGGATGCTGTGCGCGGGATAGATGGCCTGCGCGGGTGCGTTTTGCGGGTCGGCCGAATCATACGGGGATAATGTGGGGGGCGTGCCGGCGGGGGCGTTCTGCTCGTCGAGGAGGTAGTGGTGGATGCTGCCGTCGACGCCGCCGGTGGAGAGGAGGTTCTTGTGCATGGGGTGCCAGGCCATGGTGATGATGTCCTTTTCGTGGCCGCGCAGGAGCAGGACGTCGCGCATCATGCGCAGGTCGAAGATGCGGGCGGTGTGATCGCGGGCGCATGTGGCGAGCAGATTGCCCTGGCTGGGCTCGAAGATGGTCTTTGATATGGGGTTTTTATGCCCGTGCAGTGTGGTGAGGCAGCGACTCGTCCGCGGGTCCCAGAACTTGACCTGGTGGTCCTTGGAGCCGGACACGAGCAGGCCCTTGTGGGGGTGCCAGTCGACCGACTTGACCTCCCAGCCGTGGCCAGTCAGGGTCTGCTCCTCCTGGCTCGAGGCAAAGTCCCAGATCTTCAGGGTGGTGTCGTCGGCGCACGTGACAAACTTGGAGTCGGTCGGGGCAATGGCCAGGCCGCGGACGGCCTCGGAGTGGGCCTGCATCTCCTTGACGTTGTTGAAATTGGTCTGCCAGTACTTGACGACGCCGGTCTGGTCGGCGGACAGCAGCCAGTCGTCGGTGTGGGTGTACTCGACGCAGCGAATGGCGGCCTCATGGGCCTGCATGATGGTCTCGAAGTTGAAGCCCATGCCGTTCCACAGGGTGAACTCGCCGCTGGTGGAGCCGGTGAGCAGGCGGCGGCCGTCGGGGGTCCACTTGACGACGTTGATGGGATGCTTGACCTTGTTGAGCGACGAGTGGACGGCTTTGGCGGGGATGGAGGCGGCGGCGCTGGGCAAACGGGCGGCGGGCGGCTCCATGTCGACGATGAAGCTGGCGCTGGGGCGCTCGAGCTCGGGGACGGCGGCGTGCTTGTAGCGCGGGCGGCGGGCGCGCATCCACTGGACCGTAGTCGCGCCATAGTCGGTGACGGCGCCTGGCAGGGTCAGCATGTGTGTCGCGGCGGGCCAGCAGCCATGGACCTACGCTTCGGGCGCGCGCGCGGGCCGCCCTCGAACTGGTGCTGGTAGCCTTCGCGCTCCATGGCGGGGAGGTATCGCGACGTGTACGCCGTGGGGTCGTGGGGTCGGGCAATCAGCGCGCCATGGGCTGCTGTCGTGGTCGCGGCGCCGTGTCGAGTGGCATGGCTTTGTCCGTGGAGTCGCGCGCCGACCAAGCAGTGCGCACCGCCACGTGGCTGAGGTAGTTTGTTGTGGCTGACATGGGTACCTAACTGTGGCTCGCCGGTCCGGGGAACACGGAAGAGCAACGGGTGCGCTGGGCCTCGTCATGCCCGCAGTTTCAACAATGGCAAGCCCCTCCATTGCACCCAGCCGGCCATGCACCGTGCCCTCGTCTTCTTCTTCCGCCCGCAGCTGCTGGCCAAGTAGCTGAGCCCGCCTGCCGCTCTTCCGACCAGCATTCCACCGCCTCGGCTGAGAGACGCACTCCCAACAAACACCTGACAGACCCTGAACTGCCCGCCCACCCACTGCCCACCAGCATGGCCACCCTCGTCCACGCCTCGGCCACAGCACTCGATACACACGACGCCAATGCCGCCACACACCGTGGACGCACCGTCGAGCACAACAGCCACGGCAATGGCGAGAAGAAGACCAATGGCGAGAAACAGTCCAACAGCGACAAGTCCAACAGCGACAAGTCCAACGGAGCAAAACAGTCCAACGGCGCCCCGCGCAGACGCAGCAAAGACAGCAAGTACCGCCATGTCTTCGCTACACACTCTAAGAGCAGCACCACTTGCCTCAGCCACGAGTCCGAGGACGTGCCCAGCTTCGTTGGCTTCCGCAACCTCATGATCCTGGTCCTCAGTAGGCACCCTCCCCCCCAGACCAAACCCCCGCTGACCCCCCTTCCCCCCCCCCCCCCAGTCGTCTCCAACCTGCGATTGATGATCGTGAACATCCAAAAGTACGGCGTCCTCATCTGCATCAGCTGCCACGACTACCGCCGGTCCGATGTGGTCACGGGCCTGCTGCTCTATCTGCTCGTTCCCGCCCACCTCTTCGTCACCTACCTCATCGAGCTGGTGGCATCCTGGCAGGCGAAGCGCGCCCACGCAAACATCTCCACCGAGACGGACGAGGACACCCCTGAGAAGTACGCCGCCGCATTGAGGACCTTCAATGCCACCTGGCACACCGTCGCCTTCTTCCACAGCGTCAACGCCGTCTCCAACCTCTATATCGCAACAAAGTACGTCTACTACGACATCTACCACCCGGGCATCGGCACCCTCTGCGAGATGCACGCCGTCATCGTCTTCCTCAAGTGCGCCTCCTACGCCTTCACCAACCGCGACCTGCGCCATGCCTACCTGCACCCCAAGCAAGCCGAACCCCTGCCTGAAATCTACAAGTCGTGTCCGTACCCGCAGAACATCAACTTCAAGAACATGTGCTACTTCTGGTGGGCCCCCACGCTCGTCTACCAGCCCGTCTACCCACGAACATCGCACATCCGCTGGGGCTTCGTCTTCCGCCGGCTGCTCGAAGTGCTCGGCCTCAGCATCGTCGTGTGGATCGCCAGCGCACAATACGCCGCACCGCTCCTCCAAAACTCGCTCGACAAGTTCCTCACCCTCGACCTCACCGCCATCCTTGAGCGCGTCATGAAGCTCTCCACCATCAGCGTCTTCTGCTGGCTGTGCGGCTTCTTCGCCCTCTTCCAGTCCTCGCTCAACGCCCTCGCCGAACTCATGCGCTTCGGCGACCGCGACTTCTACGGCCCCTGGTGGAACGTCTCCTCCATCCGCACCTACTGGACCACCTGGAACAAGCCCGTCACAAACTTCATGCGCCGCCACGTCTACTCGCCGCTCGTCGGCCGCGGCGTCCCCGCGCCCCTCGCCCAAATTTTTGTCTTCTGCTTCTCCGGCGTCCTCCACGAGCTCCTCGTCGGCGTCCCCACCCACAACGTCATCGGCGTCGCCTTTGCCGGCATGATGCTGCAGATCCCGCTCATTGCGCTGACCGACGTGATTCAGCGCATTCGTGGTATAGATGGCAAGACGGCGGGCAATATGATCTTCTGGGTCAGCTTTTGTCTTGTTGGGCAGCCGCTGGGCGCGCTGCTGTATTTTTTTGCCTGGCAGGCCAAGTATGGCAGTGTGAGTCGCCAGTGGGAGATGAGTCGCGCGGGCGGCATGTTTAGGGGCCGGTAGGGGGGTTGTCGTGTATTTAGAAGGGGGGGGTTGTATTGATTGGGGGGGGGGTGAGTAGGTGGGGGGGGGGGTAGAATTAGAGTTTTATAGTATTTTGTATACTGTTATCCTGCACGTCTATTCCTCTTTTCTTCTCTTCTATTCCTCTTTTCTTCTCTTCTATTCCTCTTTTCTTCTCTTCTATTCCTCTTTTCTTCTCTTCTATTCCTCTTCTCTTCTATAACTCCTTCTCTTTTATAACGTAAAGCACCACCGAGCCGGACACTTTTCCTTGGCATTGCAAATATCTTGTACAAGCAAGTATGCAACCACAACGTACGGCTTTTTTAAACCAACAAGAAGGCAGAATTGTTCTTGCGCTTCAGGCCTATACCTTAGGATAATTCAAGAGCGTACGGAGCGCTGCTGCTGCCTTTAAGGTACCTTTCCAGAAGCTCTCTGATCGGCTGAACAAAATCACATTTCGACGCGAAACACCACCCAACAGCCGAAAGCTTTCTGCGATAGAAGAGCAAACGATCGTACGATACATCCTCGACCTTGATTCGCGTGGATTTGCCCCCCGGCTGTGTGAGGTGGCAGATATTGCAGATAAACTGTTGGCTATACGTGGTTGGTTGGTTGGTTGGTATTCGATTTTCGTCCATAGGATGGGGATTAAGTCCACCATCACCGCCTCCCGAAGGGCATATAGGACGTGCTAAGCTATGGAATTACAGTGCTGCCACACTACCTTAGAAAGCATTTCTTGCCTGCGCGGGTATTGCTACCATTTCAGAACTACAGCTCCCCTTCCAATTGGGGAGACTGAGCAGTGTGTACATCAGGGTGGTTCCCTTGTGTGTATTCAGAGGCGGTTTGAGTGCCATGAGAGAGAGTAGGAAAGAGTAGGTGGGTGTGAAGAGCCGGTGCCCTGCCGAATCGAAGCCGTGGCTCTGCGCGAGGAGAGCCTTTGTACTAGGCTTGGCCATGCCTGTGTCTGAGGAGATAGGTGTAGTAGGTAGGCAGAGCCAGGCCTGTCCTTCTTCTTTATCCCCAAGGGTCGTGAAATCTAAGGCCATGCTGGCTGCCTTGTTTGCGTGTTGTGTCAGGTCTGGGACGCTGACAGTCGGTCTTCAGAGAGCTGAAAGCAGCTCTCATCGTTGTGGGTGTGGAGAGCCGGTGCTCTGTCGAATTGCGCCGTAGCTCTTCGCGTGGAGAGCCTTGCGGTAGGCCTGGCGATGCCCTTATACTGCAAGAACAAGGAGTGGCAAAACTGTCTCCTTGTCTTGGTGGTGGTTGTGGCCTTCGACCGAACGTGAAAATCTGAGTAGCGCACGGGCCATTTTGAAGAGAATTCAGCTCAGCGAAGAGCTGAAAGACAAAAGAGGGCAGCGCGCCTGCCACAACGCCTGCAGCGGGGAGAGGACGTTGGGAAACAGATTTAAGAAGGCATTTGAGTCGTGTTTGAACGAAAAATCGATGGAAATCGACCTTTCGCTGACCTGGAAAAGTTGATGTCCGGGTGTGGCTATACGTGGTGGGACACCTGTTGGCAAGAACTGGGCTGAGCGATTTGTATCGCGTACGGAGGGTCTCAAGATGGCTTTCAATCGAGCAAAGGATCGTCAGAGAATACTCCAGGAAGATCCAGAGGTGATTAGCGCTTGGTTCAAGCTCGTACAAGAGACAAAAGACAAGTATGGGGTCCTAGATGATGATACCCACAACTTTGATGAGACAGGCTTCCAGATGGGAGTTATTGGCTCAATGAAGGTTATTACAGGCTCAGAGAGGCGTACGAGGCCTAATCTCATCCAGCCAGGCGATCGGGAGTGGGTCACAGTCATCCAGAGCATCTGCGCTGCTGGGTATGCTATCCCACCCTTCATTATCTACAAAGGGCGTGTCCACATCTCTGCCTGGTATGAGGAGACCCAAATTCCGTACGATTGGAAGCTCTCAGTCTCTGAGAACGGATGGACAAACAACGCACTTGGTCTTGAGTGGTTGAAGCACTTTGATGTGCATACAAAGGCGCGTCAGAAGGGGTCGTACAGGCTGCTCATCTTGGACGGCCATGAGAGCCACCTCAACCAGGATTTCAAGGACTACTGTGTGGAGAACAGAATCCTGACCCTCTGTATGCCTCCTCACTCATCACACATACTTCAGCCACTTGATGTGGTGTGTTTCTCACCATTGAAACTGAAGTACTCCCAACGCGTACGAGCCTTGGCATCCCAACGCATCTTCCACATCAACAAAGAAGGCTTCCTTCCAGCCTTTAGAGACGCGTTTTTTGACGTGTTTACGTACGGGAACTGCTGGAAGGCCTTTCAGGCCTCAGGACTAGTCCCTATTGACGCGCAGGTAGTCCTTGATCGGCTTGAAGTGCGATTTCATACCCCTCCACCAGTACCTCTACCAGAAACACCATGGCAATCCAGAACCCCAAGCAATACGTACGAATTTGGGTCGCAATCAAAGCTCGTAAGTGAGCACTTCGTACGATCACCAACATCTGCTCAGGAAGGGTTCTCAAAGCTGGTAAAAGGAGCTGAGGAGATGCTGCATGAAAATGTAATCATCAAGGCTCGTGTACGAGAGCTTGAGGAGCAATTAGCAGGGGTTGCTAAGCGCAAAGGGCGTAAAAGAAAGCAGATTCAACATGGTGAGACAATGGAGTATGGTGCTGCAGCACTTTCTGTAGCTGAGAGCGCAACTGCAGCTCGTACGGTATCAAAGAGAGCGCGTGTAGGTAATGGTCAAGAAAGAGCCCAGCCAGGTCAACGGCACTGTGGCAACTGTGGGAAGACTGGGCACAACGCTCGTACGTGCCAGAAAGATGCAGAAGAAGATTCTGCATCTGATGCAAGTGCGTCGTACGCAGGCTCTGCAGAAGGTGGTGAGTAATTGCTTGTTCTGTACATGGTGTTCGCAATGCCAAGGAAAAGTGTCCGGCTCGGTGGTGTGTCCGGCTCGGTGGTGTGTCCGGCTCGGTGGTGCTTTACGTTATCTTCTCTTTTTTATATCTTCTCTCTTTTATAACACCCTTTCTTTTCCTATTATCTCCCTTTCCCCACTATCTTCCCTCTCTTTCCCCCTCCTCTCCCCTATCCTCTCCCCCCAAAAAAAACCATCTACACGCCCCCATTCCCTTCCCTTCAGAGCAGCCCTTCGCCCCCACCCTGCTACCTCTTTTGTTCTAACAGATGATTATGCCGTAGTGATGGATGGTTATGCGTAGTGATGGATGGTTATGCGTAGTGATGGATGGTTATGCGTAGTGATGGATGGTTATGCGTAGTGATGGATGGTTATGTCTTGGTGGATCGTGGATCGTGGATCGTGGGTCGTGGATCGTGAGTCGGGATGGACCGTGGTGGATTGGTTATAGCGGGTGTGTGGAGTGTGGGGAGAGGTGTGCTTGCGTGGTGTGGGGTAGTGTAGGGAGGGGAGGGGTGTAATAGTGTGTAGTGTGAGGAGAGGTGTAAGAAGAAGTGTAAGGAGGGGTAAAAGGAAAAGTATAAGGAGAGGTGTAAGGAGGGGTGTAAAAAAGGGTATAAGAAAGGGTGTAAGAAGAGGTGTAAGGAGAAGTATAAGAAGAGGTATAAAGAGGGGTATAAGGAGGGGTGTGTTTAGGTTTGTAAGAAGGGGTAGATTTGCATATTGTAAAAAAGAGTATATGTGCGTGTCGTAAAAATAGTGTACTTGCATATTGCAAATACGCCGGGTAGGAATATCTAGCTAGGAAGTTACTGGCTAGAGTAGTTTAGTAGTTATAGCTAGAGCAAGTTATAGCAAGAGTAATAAGTAGAAAGTTTAGGAGAGAGAGTTATATTTCTACTTATTTACTTTTATTGTTCTTGCTAAACTACTATGATAAATTTTATAGCTTGAAGATTAAAGTAACTACCCTGCTGCATACCCTAGTGCTTGGCTTGCTACACCCCGCACGACGCTTAACTGCCTTATAACCTCCTTTTCTAATACTCTTCTTACTTATTTTATTACACCTGCAAGGTTGCGGTGGGCCACGGGGAGTGGGCCCAGGCCACAGGCAGGTGGGCACTCGAGGGACTGATCAAACAGGTCGGAACTGCCCTGGAGAACCACTGCCCAAGGAAAAGGATTAGTGACAAGGCCAGACCAGACTGGTCCCCAGAAGCCACAGAAATCCTGGGAGAGATCAAAAGGGCAAGAAGGGCCTTCCAACGGGACCACACCGAGGACAGCGAAAGGAACTGGAAGTCACTCCGCAACCAGCTCAAGCGCACCCTGCGGTCGAACGCAAGGACGCGGTGGAGGAAAGTCGTGGCAGACCTGACAAATGACGACAACGAGGCCAACGCCCACAACAAGGGTCTGTGGAACCTGTCGAAATGGAGTAGAAAGGTTGAAGGCGGACAGGGGCAGTCAGTGAACGTACCCCCACTCCGAAGGCACGAACAAGACGAAGCGGAGACCTCAAACGGCGCAAAGGCCCAAATCCTGGGAGAACGGTTGTCACGGTTTGGGGTCTCTTCTGCTCCTGCTCTTCACCTGCTCGCGACTACTCACCTTAGCGAGCTACGCCTATCTAGGCTAGCGCTGTTTACGGTCACTCACCTACATAAACTTTCCATAGCATCTGCAATACAACCAGAGTTCAATCCTTCAATTCTTCTCGCATATGCGCTGTTTCCACACCGCAACAACGGTTCTTCCCGGCGAGCGGGGCGGCGGACCTATCAGACATCGACCCGAACCAGACGCACCCACGCTTCGACTTATCACCAGAGATATCCCCAGACGAGCTCACGGAGGTTATAGCCATGCTTCCCAACAACAAGGCCCAGGCCCTGATCAGATCCAAAACGAGGTGTGGAAGGTCCTTAAAGAAGACATAGCAGACAGCGCCGCTGCCGCGATTACTCAAATGCTCAGGGACGGAGACGTCCCCATGTGCCTAAAGGAGTCAACCACAGTGGTACTTAGGAAGGAGAAGAAAAAGGACTACTCTCTCCCAGGCAGCTACCGGCCTATCGCCCTCGAAAACACGATGGCAAAAATCGTCGAAAAAATTGTCGCAAACAAGATCACAGCCGCGATGGAAGACAGGGAGCTCACACCCTGGAACCAAATGGGAGCCCGCAAGAACAGGTCCACACTCACGGCGATGGAACTACTCACAGGCACAGTAACCACGGCGTGGGGTGCGGGGCAACCAGTGGTCTCGGTACTGGCGCTAGACCTAGCAGGAGCCTTCGACAACGTAGCCCACGACCGACTCACGTGGGTCCTCCGACGGAAGGGATTCCCAGAGTGGATAGTAGTATATGTGGAGGCGTTCCTCAAGAACAGACGGACGAAGATAAGCTTTAACGACTTCGACAGCCCATGGATAGAGACCAATACTGGCATTCCCCAGGGATCGACTCTCTCACCAATACTCTTCCTCCTCTTCATATCCGACCTCCTCCAGGACCTGGGTACAGTCCAAGACAAATGTCTGGGATTTGGGTTTGTAGACGACACCAACATCATGGCGTGGGGACCGTCCGCCGCGGACAACTGCCGGAGGCTCGCCACTGCCCACACGCGGTGCGAGCAGTGGGCATCGCGCTTCGGAGCTAGGTTTGCGCCGGAGAAATACCAACTAATGCACCTCACGAGGAGACGGAACAGGGGGGGAGACCTCCTCTCCACGGTCACGGTAGGAGACCAGCCAGCGGAGTTGGTCACATCTATGAGAGTGTTAGGAGTGTGGGTGGACCCTAAACTCTCATGGAAGACCCACATCTAGAAGGCAGCGGCGAAGGGGGAGGCAGCATCCCAAGCCATGTCCAGAATCACGGCGTCGTCATGGGGACCGTCAGTACGCAAATCGAGACTGATCTACACAGCGGTCACGAGGCCAATCATGGTGTACGGCTCCCAGATATGGTCCGCTGGCAAGGGAGGTACCGGAATCCGTGAGACAGCGCTTCGAAAACTCCTCATCGTCCAGAACAAATGCCTACGGAAGACACTTGGGGCTTATAAGAGGACGCCAATAGCAGCAATCGAGAAGGAAAGTGGCACACCACCACTGGCCCTGTACATCAGGACAGTGGCACTACAGTGGGCAGTCACAACAGCGAACCACTCAGTCACTAGGCAAATCAAGACAGCACTAGAGGAGGTGTGGCAGTCCGCCAGGACAGGAGGACGAGCAGCGAGAAGGGGCAGACCAGCCAGACACATCGCCCAGCCAGCGACGGACATAGAAGGTGTGCGCCGGGCCGGCGACACGATCGTGGAGGAAAGAGAGACCCAACGCCAGGCCTCGCTGGCCAGCACGGGAAAAGAGGGCAGGACCCGCGGCCGGCAGATCCAATCCAGGAGCAAAGTCAAGGAGATAGCCCGTGACCTCACAGAGAAATGGAAGGAGAGGTGGGAACGCGCGGCAGCGAAGCAACGCAGATCGGCACCTACATGGAAAGAGGGCTGGGAGTTCCAACCCCTCCACCTGTACGACGACGTCCCTAAACACGTGGCTATAGCGATCGTGCTACTCCGCACGGAAGTACTGGGACTTAAGGCATGGTTAGCGGGCATAGGGGTGCCAGGTGCCGACCCAGCCTGCACATGCGGTCACTCGAGGCAGACCCTCACACACATCCTCTCGTTTTGCCCGGACCAGAAGGAGGCGAGGCTCAAACTGATGGAGAGGGCAGGCACGACGGACCTTCCCCGACTACTCCGTGACTGGGAGAAAGTCGCGGCGGCAGGGAGATGGCTACTGGACACGGGGCTACTAGAGCAGTTCAGAGTAGCCCTTGAGGTAGAACAGACTAATACCGGGGGGTGGTCCCCGTTTGCAGCTATAGGCTAAGAACCACACAAGCCCTTCTGCTCCCCTACAACAGGGCAGCACCGACGAGGAAGGAGCGGAACTTGCACGGAGAAACGCAGCGAGGGAAGAGGCAGGGGTGTTTAGCTCGACTAGAGCATGTTGGCCCTGTACACGGAGACGAGTACATAGTGTTTATAGACCCGAAAGGGAACCAGGTAGCACTCTAAATTAAATTATTATTACACCTGCATGCCTACTAGACTCCCCTGTTATGCCTGCTAACCGCGCAAGCCCTAGCTTAACCTCTATTATTGCACCTGCAGTACCTTGTAAAATAATATCTACAAGACACACTGCCTGCATAACCTACGCTATAACCCTAATTCTAAGTACCCTGCTGTACTTGTACCTCAATCACCCAACTAACCACCCCGCCGCATACCCTGGCGCCTCCTTTGCAACCCCCTTGCAACCCCTAACTGCCACATAACCTCCTTTTCTAATACGCTTTCTACTTGTTTGATTACACCTGCATGCCCACTACCCTCCCCTATTGCGCCCACCAACCTTGCAAGCCCCAGCTTAACCTCCCCCGTCGCGCCTCCCGCTCGCAGAACAGTATCCGCAACACACACCACCCTTACCACCCACCCCAGCGCCTCGGCCCCGCTCGCCCACCCCAGCGGCCCGTCGGGGTCGGAAGCGTACCGCTGCGTGAGCGCTGCGAGCGCGTCTGCAGTCCACTTGGCAGCGGCGTCGAGAACGGGGCGCGGAAGCGCGGCGGTGAGGGACGGGGTGGTGGGGATGCGGGACCAGGAGAGGGCGCTGAGGAGCGGGTCGTGGAAGAGGTTTTGCTTTTCGTGCGCGAAGAGGGCGGTTTGCGGGCGTGTGGCCGAGTCGAGGTGGGTGGTGAGGGGAATGGAGAAGAGGGGGGTTGGGGAGGGGGTGCTGAGGAGGCGGCGGAGGGCGTGGGTGGCGAGGGGGGTCGAGGTGGGGAAGGTGGAGATTAGGTGGGTGAGGAGGTGGTGCGAGGCGAGGAGGGGGACGGTGCGGAGGACCGGGTGCTGGGTTTGGAGGGAGAGAAAGATGGATGTTGCGTATGCTGCGGCGTCGCGGATCTCGTCATCGTCGTCGTCCAGCGTGTCGGTGAGGACTAGGGCGAGCCCGAGCACGAGCGGGGATGGCTGCTGTGCGGGTGTTACCGCGGTCCAGAGGTGATGCAGCGCGCACATGGACTGCGAGGCGGCGAACCGCGTGTCGAAGGGGTTTGTGTCGATGATGGTCATGCGCAGGAGGCGGATGTAGCGGGTTGTTGATGCGAGGATGGTGTCGCGCGCGCTGGGGACGGTGTGGTAGGCGTGGTCGATGAAGAACCCGAGGAGGTGAAGGGCGCTCTGCATGTTCGACGGTGGCGCAGAGAGACATTGGTCTTCCAGTTTGGTCAGTGTGTCGAGCAGCTGTGAGTCGGTGACTAGGCTGAAGAACTCGGTTCTTGCACACTCATCTTCAAGGGCGTCTGCGAGCACAGATTGTGCCTTGGAAACAACCTCCGCATCGACGGCGTTCAATACAACCCGATGTGCGTGCGCCATGAGCAGGGAGATCGGCTTGGATGGCGCGTTCGAGGAGGCTCTTTGAATGATGGTCTCCAGCGTGTCTAGCGCAGCACAGCACGTGTCTGGGTCTTTTGTCGCGAGGAGCATGAGAGCATCGCCGATACTTTGGTACGTCTCAGAGACCATCGTACCGAGAGACTCGGGTCGGACGATAGCCCGATCAATGACGAAGAGTCGAGCCAGCGCTTCGATGCGCAATGAACTATCGTGTTCACCGCTGATACCCAGTTCGTACTCTGGGCCTATTTCGATAGATGATGTGAGCTGCGCCCATGCACGCAGTACAGGCTTTGACTCTTGACGCTGGAGCACAGCCATGCCGCATGTGCTGACAATGTCGAAGAACACCGTGTCGATGAAGGGACATGTGTTGCGAGTGTACCATCGGTCCACGCAGTTGATCAGTTCTAGCAATAAAGCCTCGATTCCGTGGGAGGCTGCAAGTTGTTAGTAACGCTCGATACACTTCATCATGATCTATGTCCGACTTACTTGAATGGGCCTGGACATTCGCCAGCTTTCTCACCATGTATTTCACAGCCAGCAGCACGCCGTGCCTGGTATTAGTAGAGCTACACTCGTTTCTGAGCATCTCGAAGGCCGCATCGTACACCTCATGCGCAGGAAGCAGAGACACCACTGTTCGTGCTGCCATATCGCGCATATGCCAGTGCGGGCTTGCCAGAAGCTTTTCAACAGACGATCGAATCGGACCAAGCTCGTTCGTGGGCGGTCGTGCCTGCCGCAGAATCTGAAGTGCTGGGAACACACCTTCAGCGCCATGAAGATCGAAGGGATTGCTGCTCTCAGAAGTGGTCTCGAGCGTTTGCTTGAGAGGGCCGGCTGGGTCGAGAAGATCCGAAAGTATGCTCAATAGGCTGGGGTAGTTGTCGTAGGAGAAACGAGACGTCTTCGCCCGGTCCTGCTCTTTCCAGTCTTGCGCTTCACTGCTGCCGAGAAGCCTCTCGATCAGAGCTTTGAAGAGCATCAGACTACAGTTGCGAATTGGCCAGCTGTAAGGTGATCAGTCATGAAACTTTACAAAGTGCAGTCCGACATACATGTTCGAGTTCAGTGTCTTCGCTGCCAGCTCAAGACCCTGCGCAATATATGCCTCTGATGCCACGCTGAGTTTTGACGTCGTGAAGATCTCCTTGATGCAGTTGATTGCGTGGACCTGTGGCAAGCGGCTTTCCTCAATGTTAGTGTGTTGCGCCTCGACAGAGGCTTCCTTGATCAGGTCATTCATCGCCCGCGCTAGCAGCTTCCCACCAGCTTCTGGTTCGGCTGCGATGATGCTGGCCATAAGTGTTGGTATGCCAGCAGACCTTCGCGTGATCGCTCCAGCTTTGTCTTGCATCGACCGAAGAGTTTCCTGTCAGGTGGCGTCAGATCGATCCACAATACTGCGCAGGTCCACTCACTTGATACCAGGCTTCTGGCAGTGCCTGAAGCCTCGGGATCTTAGAGGTTGCGCAACGGCGACAGAAGGCCGCAAAAGTCTGGGCGACTGTCGAGTGCGCACCACGATGGCGAAGCTCCAATAGCTGTGTAAAACAGAGCCGACCAAGCCTTTCAAAAACGTCTGGCGTGATTATTGCCTGATCATCGCCGATGGTAGCTTTGGTAATCATCGTGCGGATCATGACACTGTTCATGTGAGTAGAAGTAACCGACATGAGCAGGTTATCTCACCTAGCCTCTTTGAGGCCTCGCCAGGAGTAGCTCAGGACTTCCCTTGTGTCCATGTTGGCTGATTCCTCCATTTCTTCTGGGACGTTTCCCTCCGGTGCGTCTGCGCAGAGGACATTGTAGACGATAGACCAGAGCGATTCAAAGCTAGTGATGATCTCGCCATGGGCCTGTGCCCAATTATGACCACCAGTGTCGGCGGCTTCTTTCGAGATGCTCGAGTAGAACCCATCCTGGTCAACGATGTACCTGTCAAGCGTCAGTCGATACCTCCTCCGTTGTGTCGCAGATACACCCACGTCAATGCGGCGAAGATGCCGTGCACTGGACGGCCGTTGACCGCCTCGGAGAGATTAGTGCGAGCAACCTGAAGAGTTTCATCCAGCTGCTTCTTGAGACCCTCGAACACTTCAAATTTGGGAGACTGCACTTCCGATGAGTCTGTGATATCCGAGCTAGCCACAGAAAATTGCAACGAGTAGGCCCGAGCAACACCATCTGCCTGGTCAGCGCGTCCTGTTCGGAGCATCATAGCCTCCGCTCGCGCGATGAAGCGTGGAAGCGTCACAGTGACCACCACGTTTCTCTCAGCGTCTGGCAGCGCTGCAAGACAAAGTTGGAGAGCTGATATGGATGCTTCTCGGATGTCGTCAAAGGGATCCAAGACCAGATCCAGCAGCAACCGAGTCAAGTCCTTATTTGGGATCGGTAGACCATGCGCCCAGTTCAACTCTCCTTGGGCTGACTTGGACAGCTGCGCATGTGGGACTTGCGGGTCGACGCCGGACTTGAGGACGAGAATCAAGGACCTTAGAGCAGTGATGCGACGTTGGTAGGTTCCGGTCGACCGAAGCTCCCACTCGAGGAACCTTGTATACCACACAATGAAAGCGAGTGATTCCGCTAATGGATCTTCTGAGGAAGTCCCAGCACGCTGTTCCTGCTCCTGGAAGCTCTCTTTTGGGAAAGGTAACCGCCCCTGCGCTGGCGTACGCCCTTTGATCAGGCCCTTCGATAGAGTAGCTGTACTGGCTCTAAGGCGGTCAAATAGTTTCTGCGTGTACCCATGGATCTCTCGTCGGAAGTAGGCATCCGTGTCTGCGTGTAGATGATTCAGATTAAGCCTAAGTGACTTAAAGATACCACCAGTCATGGGTTTTGTGATGGCGGTAGAGTGAACTGAGAGAAACATGCCGGCAAGCCTGACTTCGGGCTCAGAATGCGACATCCAAGCCCCAAAGATGTCATCAGGCAGATGCAGGTAGTTCCCCTGGATTTCAATACGATCGCATACACGATAATCTAGACGAAATTAGCTTCTTTCCTGCCCACCGATTACAAGAGAATTTCCACTCACCGATATCACGAACGATCGTCAGCTCCTTTCCTGTCTCAAGGGCGGCCAACAATATTTTGAATTCTTCAGACCTGTCCAATCCGTTGGTCTGAGACTCGTATATACGTAAAGACTGGGGTTGATCCCCTCTGGACCGCACGTGTACGCCAAATCGTAGATAGGAGAGGAAGCGGAGATACTCGTCGATGTTCGGCAAGAAGCAATGCGGAAACACATTAGCCTTAAACTCGCGTAACCGGTCTGGCCATTGGTGAAGCATTTGCACGACTGGCTCTACCCACAACGGTGAGACAGTTGTACTCTCATTTTGAGCAGAATACTCGGGTAGTCGACGAGCCTGGATGAGGAAGTTCTTGACCAAATGTCCGGCCGATAGCGAAGTATCATGGTGAACCACCCATGTGAGGAAAGCCTTGAACAAGGTTTGCGGAGACGGTGTTCCGGACTGTCCATTGGAGGCTGACTGGGCGCCATAAAGCTCGAGCAATTGTGCTATTGACACCACATCTCGGAGCAGGAAGTGCGCCAGACCCTGCAAAGCTGGCTTGACTTTGACACGGTCTTGTCGGTCACATACGATGTCCACGAAAGTTGCTGCAGCCTGTAGCCGAAGCTCTGTAGCTCGCGTGCTTTGGTCTTTTGTGATGACACCTGTAAGGAGCAGGAGCATTTGTCTCATCGATTTGCCTTTAGCGTCATCTGATCGTTGCAGATAAATGTTGAACAATCGAAGCCATATCGACTCATCCAGGATAGCGTGGCGTGCATAGTCAGTCTTCGACGCTTGACAGCATTCAATAATCGAGCATAGTGCGTTTGACGCTGCAGCCCGATGACCGGGATTTAGGTCAGGCAGATCAGCAGTTTCCAACAGCGGATCAATCAAGTCATGGAGCTCTCTGTCGAGGTTAGCATTGATTGGAACTTGAACATCGATGTTCACGGACTTTGCATCCTTACTTCACGCCGGTGATTGGCTCCTTTTCTTCAAATCGGGGGATGGCTTTAGACGCATTCTTGGCCAGGCCTCGCAGTAAATTCTCTGGGGTCGGGACCGTGTTTTTGCCTTCAGCCTCTGCCATTGCTGCAGGTTGCTCAATGGTCGAAGAGGCGTGAAGGTCACGGACCACAAATTTTGAAGTGAGGGCTGGTGACGCGCTGGGAATGTGGGGCGCGAACTAAATCTTTTTGACCCAAGCACGCTAGCAGCACCTGCACTTCACTGTTGTAGCAATGCTAATAATGCACACAAGTCCCAGTAACGTGCTTGGTGCTTGAATCTAGGCCTCACAAGATTATGGTCGCAATTCTCAAATATAGGTTGAGAACATTTGTGTACAGCAAATCTGCGAATCTTTATTGACAGTGCTCTTTCCAGGTTCCTGACTGCTCGGCATGTGGTGCGTCCGCTCTGTCAGGCATCATAACAATTAGCGCGGGACTCAAGGTTGTCTAGATTTCACAAGGCTTACAACTACTCGGAGTGTTATACTTCGGCCGATAGAGCCGGGAGTGAAGATGCTAGCAAACCATAGATCTTCGTATTTTCCTTCTGAAAATATCTAAAATGAGCATGACAGAGATCCATGTCTGACTAAGTCATGAAATCAATGATGCTGTACTGTCAGACTATTTGACGAGCGAAGGCGAATTGTCCTACAACCCCGATAACTACACACCAAACGCTCTTCCGTGCACTACTGTGACTGGTTTGAAGTTCAACATTCTCAAAATATGCACATGATCAGTCAAAGAGACCAGAATCTTCTTCGTCTGCGTCCTTATGATGCATGCCACGCGCAAGCTCGCATGGATCCGGAGCATAACCGATAGAACAGTGCTCCCACTCTTCGTCGCGCATGAGGTAGCGCTTAAAGTTAAGAGCGTGGTAGATGTTGCCAAACCGAAATTCGATGTAGTGGTGCTATGTTACTGTCAGCGGGATCTTCAATCGGATTACACAAGATGCTTACACCATGTGCAGTCTTGCCCTGCTTGATGCGGTCAACGTCTCTCTGGATCTGTTGCTTGCCACGCGCAAGTTTAAGCAGTGCTCCGTCTGACCAATCGTCGTCTGCACCAGTGGCTCGAATACAGCGCGACGCGTCTCCATCGATACAGTTCTGGATCACGTCGTTGATGGAGTTCGGTCCTGGCTGCTTGTGCACAAAGACAATGGTCTTCTTTGTGCCACCTTGCACCTCAATGCCATTCTCAGTAGCTTCTAAATAGGCTTGACAGGCTTCGGGCGTAAGAAACTTGACAACGGAATTCTCTGATCCAGCCTCTGGGATGGAAATCGACTCAAGCCTGCCGCCCCAAACAAGAGCTTGCAACTCATTTAGGGACTTGATGCCGGCGACACCCTTGAGGACGCAAGAGCGGTAGAGAGCACCTTTAGTTCGGCGGTATCAGCAGACATTCTGAAGCCTTGTTTCGGGTAACATACCATGTTCGCGTTTCTCTTGGGTGGGCCAAGCTTTCATGCCGTCGAGTGGATCAGCAGCTTTCTCCTTTGCAGCAGTTGTGGGAGAAGAGGCTGAAGCAACGAGGCTGGAATTGGACGTGCCTACACTGAAGGCATTTGGTTGCGCGGTTGGCGCCCCATCTGTCTTCGGCAATACGTCCAGGATGTTCTTGCAGAGACCCGTAACTTGTTCCAGGCTATCAAGTGCAATGTACTTACCCTCCACTAACGCGGCACACAACCGTAAGATATCACCATTGCCGTCGTGCAGCGATCTCTTGACGAACTCCGCGGGCAAGGGCTCCGGGTTGAGCTTGACTTTCTCGTTGACGTACTTTACGACAGCAAATGCGTAGCGTGCTCGCAACTTCTCGAACTCTCCGGTTTGAAGCTTGGCTGCCTCGGAGGCGTAAGAGATACGCAGTTTCCTCGAAACTGCCTGGATCATATTTACACTAGCGTTGGCATTGCCTGGGAGCGCACTGATGTATTCTGCAGCTTTGCAGAGATATTCCTGCTCGAGTTCGTCTTGAGACACATCTTGTTGAACCGTAGAGCGCGGAGCTTGCGAAGTCTTGAGACTCGATTGAGGCCAAGAAGACTTTTCATGAATGTGGCCGAGCCTCACCTGATCATTGGAAGGAGTGGAGTTGCCAGAAACGTAAGTCGTAGCTGCGTTGACCTCCAAGTCGTCTTCGGACGAGAGTTTGGACGTTTCAGGCCCAGCAGGCAGAAGGTTTTCTACAGGCCTTAAAGAAACGTTAGAGGATGCGCCTAATAGTCGGGCAAACATGTCATCCAACGAGCTCTTTGTGGCGTGTGATCGTGGAGGCAGTTCGATCCTGGAAGGGGGAGGTGTAGGGATCGAAGTTGGTGAAGGAGGCTCCATGGTAAGCTTGCTAATGCTTGGTTTCTCGTTCCTAGTAGCTGATTCAGTAACGCGAAGGACTATGGGAAGACATATACACACTCGATTACTGTTTGTTGCACTTTGACCAGACCAGGCGCAGGTGGCGATACGGGCGTCGACAGCGATGTCATGGTCGGCTTTGAGACTGGAGCTACTAGTCTTGAAGATGGTTGGCTGAGAGGAGCGCCGGCAGCTGAGCCTGCGGCGCCCACGATCTTGACCGCTTTCTTCTTAAGCTTAAAGGTGCCTGAATCGGCAGCAGGCTGAATGGGGAAGTTGCTTCGTGCTTCCTGGGAAGATCTCGCGTCCTGAGAGGACCCTGTTACTTGCATAGACCTTGCATCCTGAGAAGAACTCGCATCGTGCGAAAACTTTACGCTCTGATGACCTTGCGGAGGGTTGACGTCGCCGCGAGTTGGGCCTCCATGCAATAGTGAGCGATTCATACTTGAAGTGACCGACGATGAGGAAGGTGGAGATGACGACCACATTTGTAGTGGCGGTGAGGGCGGAGGCGACGGTAGGTTGCTAAACGGCACTGCTGGTGTAGGTGAGGTCACCGCGCGCGTGGTGAATGATCTCACAGCGAAATGGCCGCCTGTAAGGTGTTGTGAGCTCCAATTAATGTCGTCTGAGGTGAAAGAAACTTGACTGTACCACTTGAACCCTGCTTTTTGTTGACTGGAAAGTTTTCGATTGCCTCAATGCAGGCGTCTAGGCCGGCTTGATAGGACCCGTTGGAAGTTGGTGAACCTTGCTCGGACATGAAATAACAGCATGTGCATGGGCAGCAGTTGGGGCAGTACTTGACGGTGGTGATTCTGAGATGGGGGTTACCCTGTGTGGGGAAAGCGTTTGCGACTGCCGCAATTGGCGGGCAGGGTCTTCACGGCGAGGATGAAGGTAAGATGAAATCTTTGACTTGGTACAAAAAGGATACTAGAAGTAAGAGAATACCTATGGAAATGAACCAAATATCGGATAGTCTACGATAGCTGCAGGTAAGTATGAGATTAGTAGCAGTAAACAAGAAGTATGACACGAGCCTGCAAATCAAATCAATTGACTTTTGACGCACAGCCAATACATGCGTACAACAGTTAGGCCACAGAAATGTTTCGATATTGTAATCTGTGCTTACATCGAGTGTACTGAAAAGTTGGATCGTGAATTCATGATATGATTAGCTGAAGCTTTGGATAGGCCAGCTAGGTAACCCGACACGGCGACCATTATCAGCAGCGCAAAGAAGGCCTTGATGCGCACGTGAAGGCTTCATAAGGCGTTTAAAGACGATACCTTTCTCATTGTCGTGCGAGACGGCGATGGAGATTGAACGGCTTTTGATGAACAGGTGTTGGATTGAGTTGATCGGCCATGCAATGTGGCTGGGTAGCGCTTGCCCCGTGCGTGGAGATCCCCCGACGTCACCACGAGGCGGTGCCTGAAGCTCACGACTCCACCGCCAAAGCCCAGAACAGCTCAAGCTCCTCACCCCGCAATACACTTCTTAGCTATCTGTAGAGTATTACAGCGCCACAGTTCCTTTCTGAATAAGCTGGCCCTACCCCACCATGTGGGACGACGAGGACAACAACCCATATGGGTCCTTTGCCCGCCACGATTCGAATACCTCTGATGTTACTGGACTAGCCTCCCCTACTGCCTGTAAGGCTCCAATATATGTTGCAGAAACCAAGACGGAGCTTTGAGCTAATTGCATTGCAGTACCGTACCGACCGGCGACGCCGCCTTCCGAGACATCGTCTCCCGCACAAGAGTCGCCCGAATATGTCTCGCAGAGGGACATGAGCGACGTCGACTACGATGAAGATCAGCAAGGCAGCGAACCCGTTGCACCCAAGAAGGGCGGCTACGATGCGCGTGTGGAGCAATGGCTATATGAGAACCCGGGGCAGCTTATCCTCATCACCGAGGCAGGGAAAGACAATGTCAACTTCATACAGTACACGATCAACTGTGGCGTAGGACGGACTTATCCTAGGACAGGAATGAGCTAATACTGTTATAGGGCCTCGAAGTCAAGCGCAGATACTCTGAGTTCGCTTCATTGCGGGCGACGCTGGTCAACCTGCACCCGACCCTTATCATCCCTCCGATACCTGAGAAGCACTCGATGGCAGACTACGCTGCACGGCCCACAAAGGCGAAAGAGGATGCCGGCATAATAGAGCTGAGGAAGCGCATGCTGGCTGTCTTCCTCAACCGCTGCCGGGCTATGAAGGAAGTGTTGAAGGACGGTGTCTTCTGGCGATTCCTGGACCCGCACACAAGCTGGGTAAGCTGCTTCTCGTGAGCCTAATGTCGCTCTCTGCTAATATGCGCTGTCAGAATGAGGTACTGAGCAGTGCGCCAGTTGCGACCATTCCCAAGCAGATCCTGAAGGCACCCCCACTAGACACCGCAAACCCCACCCAAGCGCATAGCTATCTGCCTGTACCTGCATCTTCGGCGAAGCTAAAGTCTGCTAGTTCAACGTCCAGCTCCGGTACACCCACATCACCACCAAGTCACGCTGCCCTTCCCTCCGCCGCTGCACATACGACACCGGGGCCGCAGGTTTTTGGACGCTTCCCTCCCGAGTCGCGCGATCTGTCAGAAGAAGAGCTAGACCCATACTTTTTCAACTTTGAGCAATCTTCGAAGGAATTGGAACAGCTGCTACAGGGACCAATGGAGAAGGTCAACAGGCGGTTGCTTTCTCACCTGTCAGCTTGGGGCGATGACATGGCAGACTTAGGCGCACGCTTTAATGCTTTCTCGCTATCTGAGCAATCACAGTCGCTCGCCGCAGCGATAGAGAAGACAGGGCAGGCAGTCGACTCAACCTATGTTTCAACGACTGAACTATCCTCGTCCCTCAGCGCAAGCTTCGCTGAGCCCATGCGCGAGAGCGCGCAATTCGCTGGCGTTGTCCGCGCCGTGCTCAAGTACCGAATCTTGAAGCGGATACAGGAGGACATGACCAAAGACGAACTCGAAAAGAAGCGCAATCTTCTCGAGTCCCTCGAACGCAGCGAAGCAGAATCCAAGCGCCTAGAGCAGCATCTCAGCGGCGTTGGCCACGTCCCTGTTACACGGAGTCGCGCGACTTCATACAGCTCGCAACGCAGCGACAACTCTGAACCGAGACGGAGTGCAGAAGCTGACCGGGCATCGATCGACTCAGATTTCCCACCAACACACGGCGATGGATCACCACCCTCGAGTCACCAGGGTGCGCCGGACGGCCCGAACGCCAACCCGTCGCCGAGCAGTCCACACAAGAAAAGCGCAAGTGGGAATTTTGTGACGAATAAGCTGTTCGGGTCGATCACACATGCTTTCCGAGGTATGGCCGATGTCGATCCCGAGAAGACAAGACGGGACCAGATAGGCAAGACGAGGGACAGTCTGGTGCAGGTGGGTGTTTTACAGATGCAGAAAGAGCAATCGAGATACTAACTTCTACGCAGCTCGAACAGGCTCTAGGCGTCGCAGAAAAGGACACCAAGGACGCAAGCTCCGGCGTCATGAAAGACCTCCGGAGATTTCAGGAAGAGAAAGAGAACGACCTAAGGCGGTACATGGTACGTCCAGCGCCTCGCGCTAACCTGGCTATCTGCAGAACTGACGAGGCATTAGATGGAATTTGCACAGTGCCACCTCGACTGGGCGAAACGCAACAAAGCAGCTTGGGAAGAGGCAAGAGCAGAAGTCAACAATATCCAGCACCCGGCGGACGAGTACCCGAGAACTTCTAATGAGATGTAGACGGAGAAGTAATACTGTAATATCGTTGGCTTGCATTGAAAAATGTATTATGGTCAATGCAGTGAGCATGCGACTGATTTGGATTGGTATTCTGCTGCCCAATATCCCTTCATCTTGTAGTTCAACTTTCCAAGTTTAGCCCTGCCTATCAAGAATTCGCTGCTAAAATGTCGTCGTCGCCAGTCTGCTCGCCGCGTTCTTCGCGTCAATGCGATCATCGTCTTCCTCGCCTGCCTTGATGCTTGTTGCTTTGCTTGATGGGCGCTTGCGCCCAGGTTCCAGGTCTCCATCCTCCTCCTCATCGCCTTCGGGCAGCGCGGCAGGAATGCTGCCGCTTACACTCCTGTTCAGCCCGTCGCCCGGTCGTCGAGGCACGCCAGACCACGCATCGCCCTTGGGGCCCTGGGAGTTTGCGAGTGAGGCGCGGCGCTGGGCTGGATGTGCTTCGCGGCCTAGCCGGGAGAGACCGCCACTGCCGTCGATGGCGCGGATATCCGGGCGGACGGATTCGAGGGTAGCCAACATGCGGCGCTCTGCTTCGATTTCGCGGATGACGTATTCGCGGATCGCGTTACGCATATCTGTTGCTGTGCGGCTGAACCATTTTCTCTGTTCCTGAAGCAGGTTTGCAGTCACGCGTTGCGCTTTCAAGGTTAGGTACGACTCGTGGCTGCGGGCTTCGTCGAGTTGAGCAATGGCTTCGTCGACTTTGTCGCGTTTAACGCTGGAACTAGCTTTCAGTCTGTCGGCAGCCGAGAGCTTCGATTTGGTAGCAGCCTGTGCTTGGAGGAGTTCGCGGAGCAGGATGTGACGGTTCGTGAGAGTTTCTTTGGCAATGAAGGCGTCGCTGCTGTGGTACTGGAGAGGATCGCCGAGGGTTGTTGCTTCAGCTGTGCCTTGGGCTGCGTGGAAGTCACCAGTCGCTTGAATGACCTTTCCTAGCTTCTTGTAGGCATGAGCAAGTCCTACGTGCGTCTCTTGGGCATGCAAGGCGGCAAATTTGGCTCCAAGGTCAGACTCAGCAACACCGAGATCTGCGTCACGTTAGCCTGAAGTCTTGCTACAGGTACTCTCTGCGTACTTCTCCTGTGCTTGACGACCTTCTCGACCTTCTGTTCTGCCTCCATTGTGCCCAGGTAGAAGGCCTTGACAATCGGTCGAGCAGCAGCCAGCTCTGGCGTGTCATCCGGAGGCGGCGCAAACTGTTTAATGACCTTGCGTCGAACACCAGTCGCGGGCTGCTTCCTCCGCACACCCGGGCTGTATCCGAAATCGCTCTCGACGAAGAAAACCATCTCCTCATCGCGGATGAGTATGTCGTTGCTACAGACTACGTTCAGCCACCGCTGTATCGCTGCCTTCAGGCGCGCCTCGTCTTCCTCGGTGCCAGCGCCTGCAGAAGTTGTAGCTGGTGGTACTGCGGGCACGATGGCCTCCGGACACGCGGAGATCAGGTGCTCGCCGAGCTTCACGAATTCCGTGTGTACTCGTCGGACGTCGCGGAATTGGGTAGTCCTGAACTTGGGTAGGTTGGTCTACGACATGATTAATACATTTACAAGTGCATCGGTGCTTCCCGCACATACGTAGACGTCGAATCGTATTATGGGATCCTTTTTGCCGTTGCGCTCGAGTCCTGTGACCTTTGCCTGGAGCTTATAGTGCTGCTGTTGGCGCTGAGGACGGGATCCATGGTACCGCTGGGGCTGCTGGCCGGGGTGGGGACTTTGCTGCTGAGCGTTTGGGTGCTGAGGCAGCTGCGGCGCATCCTGGTTGGGCTGTTGCTGCAGCTGCGGCTGTTGCTGTTGTTGTTGCTGCTGCTGCTGTCCAGCTGGGTAAGACTCGCCGTTCTCTGTCGAGGCAGTGCCCGGGCGATTTTGCTGGGTGTGGTCGCCTATGTATCCATATTGCTCAGAGTCCTGACCGTACGGCGACGCCGGCGGAGGCAGCGGGGACGAGGGGAGGTCGCTGGTGGGAGGCTGTCCGAACGACGTGCGATTGTGCTGCGGCGACGATGCCCACGGGCTGGAGCCGCCGGGGTACTCGGAATCGTTGTTGGAGTAGTCCATTGCGGGGAGGGGAGCAGCTGAGGTTCACCGAGTTGCCGTCGCGGACTGTTGACGTCGTCAAGCGTTCCTCGGCCGTGCATGCTCACCCACATCCTTGGCGGCCCTTGCCACCTTCAGGCAAGGCGCGACCCATGACAGCGGCATCCTTTTGGTCATCACGTGCAATCCTGCATTTTACCGTCCATTGTCCGCTTGATACACTTCGGTGCAGATTCTGGCATGTGGATTGGATGGGCGCGTTGTGCTCGTCGAGTCGTTCGGCATGATGTAAAGGCGCCACGGAGACTGCTCTCCACTCAGACGCCTCATGCAGACCTACTATCGAAGACCACACGTAACATTGGCATTGTCGCCCATATCGATGCAGTCAGTGGTCGGGACGATAGATGCAGAAGAAAGATGCTGACTGGTGCACAGGGAAAAACAACAACCACGGAGCGTATGCTCTACTACAGTGGCTACACACGAAGAATAGGAGGTATACAAAGTTCTGTAATTCATCAGACTATAGCCTGACCTTCGTAGATGTCGATGAAGGATCCACTGTAACCGACTTCCTGCCCGCTGAACGAGCTCGGGGAATCACTATTCAGTCTGCGGCAATTACCTTCCATTGGCCACCCCAGGAACCTGGCACAAAACCCTCTCAAGTACCCGCAGCATTTGACTCCATAGCTCCTTCCTCGTTCTCACATAACGTAAACCTGATCGACACCCCTGGCCATGCGGACTTCACTTTTGAGGTTCTGCGCTCTCTTCGTGTACTAGATGGAGCTGTCTGCATCTTAGATGGTGTGGCTGGAGTCGAAGCCCAGACAGAGAAGGTTTGGACGCAGGCTGGCAATTACCACATTCCCCGAATCATCTTTGTTAACAAACTCGACCGGGTTGGGGCTGCATTTTCGAGAACAGTGAAGGAGATCGGTGTCAGGCTCCATGGCTGGCCTGCGATCTGTCAGATTCCATGGTGGAAAGGCGGCACTGGAGACTTTGTTGGTGTCGGCGATGTTGTAAACCTCCGGGGTATGCTGTGGCAACCCGGAGGTGACGGGAGAGACATACAGGCCTTTGGGCTGGAAGAGCTGGGAAAGACGGATGCCAAGTTCGCAGAAGAAATCAAGAAGGCCAGGATTGCTCTTGTAGAGATTTTGAGCGAGCATGACGACAACATGGTCGAGGCCTTCCTCGAACACGATGAAGATCATCTAGCTATACCAGCACTGCATATCTGGCAGTCCCTTCGGCGAGTTGTGCTTCAGAGCACTCAGACCGTCATTCCAGTCTTCGCAGGTGCCAGTTTCCGCAACATCGGTGTCCAACCGCTGCTTGACGCGACCGTGGATCTGCTTCCGTCGCCTCTCGAGCGTCCCGACCCAGAGATTAGTATCTCTGGTCAGAGCAGCACCTTGTCCACCCTGCTCAATGCTTCGGTAGCTTCCAAACCTACAAAGGTCGCCAAGAAATCGCAGCAGTCAAAAGAGTTGGCGATACCGGAAGTGAAGAACCTAGCAGCGTGCGCGCTCGCTTTCAAGGTAGTCAACGACACCAAACGGGGTGTCTTGGTGTACGTCCGTGTGTACTCTGGATCCTTAGATAAGGGGTCTACACTTTACAACACGAACCTGGGAGTTGCAGAACGAGCTCCGCGTCTACTTAAGATGTATGCCAACGATGCAGTGGAGGTGGACAGCATTGGACCTGGCCAGATCGGAGTGATAACTGGGCTCAAGCACGCAAGAACTGGTGACACGCTGATCGTGTACAGAGGTCTGCAGATGAAGGGCACACCCTCTGGTGGGCTGAACACCCTGCAGTTAAGACCTATCAACGTACCGCCTCCTGTCTTTTTCACAAGCATCGAACCGTACAGCCTGAGCGAGCAGAAGCACGTGCACGAGAGCTTGGCAATATTGCTACGTGAAGACCCGAGTCTTCATCTATCAATTGATGAAGAGTCGGGGCAGACGCATCTTGCGGGCATGGGAGACTTGCACCTTGAAATTGCCCGCGACCGACTGCTCAACGACTTCAAGGCTAAAGCACGCATAGGCAAGATCGAAATTGGGTACCGCGAGACCATCACCTCAGCAACATCACCGTACACATACGAGCTCGACAAGCCCATCGCCGGCAAGCAAGCGACGGCCTCCATTACTGCCGCTGTCGAGCCAGTTGACGACAACATGATTATTCCCGGCACTCAAGTCGAGACAGAAATCGAGGATGGCCCGTTCGAAACCACATTCACGCTCCCTGATAACAACAAGCTATCTATTTCCCATCCCAATCTCTCTCGCCACGAATCCGCCTCCCACAAAGCTCACATCCCACCACATCTCTCGCTGCCAGGCATCTTGCACTCCCTGCAAGCCGGCGCCTCTGCAGCTCTTGCCCGCGGGCCTTTCAATGGCTTTCCCGTTGCCAATACACGCGTGCGCATCGACCTCGATGCCGGCGCACAGCTTTTTCCAGACACGACGCCCACGGCACTCTCGATGGCAACGCGTGCAGCTGTAAACGCAAGCCTCCGCGCCGCCATTGCTGCAAGCCCTCCCTCATTGATGGAGCCCGTAATGAACGTGACCATCTTCGTGCACGAGTCCTCACTCGGCGCAGTCGTGCAAGACATCTCGTCCGCGCGGGGCGGGCAAGTGCTATCGCTCGACGGCTCCGAGTCGCTGGCTACATCGACAGCAACAGAGGACTTGCCGCGCATCGATCCAAACTTGATATACACACCGCCCGATCCGTTCGCAAGCGGCACGGGCGATGTAGGCAGCGGACTTGCAGACAGCCAGAGACAGATTGTGGCTCGGGTGCCGCTGAAGGAGATGGTGGGCTACTTGAACCACTTGCGAGCGCTGACAGGCGGGCGAGGCACGTTTGTGATGAGCGTCGATGGGTTCGAGAAGATGGGGACGCAGCGGCAGAAGGAGGTTCTGGACAGCATACGGGAATTTTAGGTTTGTAATGCCGGTGAGGATAGACTGTATAAGACATGTAAGATAGCGACGAATGAAAAATCGATGGTGGGGATTCCACGCCCGTTGTAGGCAGCATCGGTGAAGTGAAAGAAGACGCAATGTTTACTAACAGCGGTCAATCCCATCCACTTCCCCTCTCACCACCAACCTCCAAGACTTCCAAAGCGAGAAACCCACAACCCAAACCAAACGAACCACACTTCTCGCCCTCAACTGCGAGCAGCACAATACCCAACGCACCTCCAAATTCCCACGTCACCTCACCACCACATCACCAACTCACCACGTCACCACCAAAACCCACCACACCCACCACCCCGCCTCACCACATCACCACCACCTTACCACCGCCTCACCCACAACCCACACCCAAACTCAAACCACAATGAGCTACTCCATCCCCGCCTCGCACGCCATCGCCCTAACCCTGATACTCGTCGTCTTCTTCGCCATCTTCTTCGCATGCTGTCTGTACCGCAGCTGCGGGCGCGCGATTGACGCCGAGTTTGTTGCGATGAGGGAGCAGCAGGGGGGTGGTGCGGCGTAGGATGGGTTTTTTCTAAGGGTTGGGGTGGTGGGTTGGGACTGGGGTATGGGTTTGGGATATCGTGGGGTTTGGGGTGACGAGCTGGGGAATCACGAGCAGTTATGAAAGATAAAGAGTTGAGATATGCGGGGATATGCGGCTTCTGTGTACGAGTGAGGCGCTGCTATGAGGCGTTACGCGGTTTAGCGTTGTGCGTCTATGCGTGTTGCACGGGTTTGCTTCATTTCGGGCCGCGTGTGAGAGGGTGGGTGGACGGGTGTGTGATGCGCGCGAGGGGCTAGGGAGTGCTAGTTTGCGGGTCGGGCTTTGAGAGATGTGTGGTTTGGCCAAAGATGATGGTGGGTTTTCTGTTCATGATTGTGGGCGCGAGTTGGGCTCGGGTTGTTTGCTCGTCTAGGAGATTGTGAGCAGGGGCTTGACAATGGAATGGTGATAACAGTGGGTTGGCCTCTTGCGCTTGAAGTTGTCTTCTTGATCTTCTTCGACTGGGTTCACTTCTTTCAAGCTGCCGTCATGCCTACAGCTGCTGCCACAGCTGGTTTCGTGGTTGGTTCTTTACTTGGCGTTGCGCTGCTCTGCTCAGGTATTTGCTTCGTTCACCAGTATATCAACTTACGGTGCCAACAGATCAACATCCGGTTTCGGCGTAACGCTCTAGTGGTACATGCGGATCTCGATGTCGAGAAGGGGATTAGGAGATCGAAGACGAAAGGCACTGATGTCGGCCCGGGCACTCGACAGTACAAGAGCAGGGTCCGATCCACGATGAAAAGCTCAAGGAGAAAGGGAGAATATGAAATAAATAAGGTCGCGTAACAGGCATTCACGGGGTGGAGGGAACGACCACAAAGGCGATGGTCACCGCGTGAATAAGAGACAGATGCAAACTTACATGGCAAGAGCGACACCATTTGCCACACAACCTGCCGCTCGCACTCGAGCGCTCGGGTGGAGCCAGCAGCAATTGCCATACGATGATGTGTGTTGTTCGCCAGCATGTCATCATCAAGCATCGCCACGCCCTGAGCTGCTGGCGGCCTACCCTCAGGCAGTACCTACGCAGCCCTCACGGGCAGCTGCAGGGTGGGTCCCGCATTCAGCCAGCTATATAGAAGTATTGGAAGCACATCAGACTGATGTACGGTTCGCAAGAAGGCCCCGAGGCCAGCCGCGTCGAAGTCAAGAATCGATCTCGTTCGAAGGTGACTTTATCGAAGTAGTCGATCGGTATCCAAAAGTTATTGACAAGGCTCGGAAAAAAAGGATGGATTTAAAGCACAGGAGATAGGAGACGCGACGACTGCGGTCCCCCAGCACTGAGTAAATTGGTTCGAGCCGACAGTCATTGACGTCGATCAAGATTGTACCGCAAGGTAGAAACCGATGGCAATCCGTGTGCTCGGCGATCGCAGCGTACTGAACGGGGCGTCGACAGAGATGGTGCTGAAGATCTACGTGGTGAGAGAAAGCGGTGATCTAACGCTGGCGATGACAGCCTACAAGCAAGTAAACCTTCCCTTTCCAAACCCGGCCTTATCTTTGCTATGCTCATATAGGGTCAAGATGCGGTCAGAAAGCTGACAAGTGTTGTGGCAGATAGATCAGTCTCGAAGCCTCGCATGCGAGGAGGAGCAACGGACAGCGACGGACTTCCGGTATGTGAGCCTACGGGGGGAGATTTTTTGCAGGGTTACAACGTTGCTTGATCTGCTTCGATACTGGGGCAGCACGGCGGAGCTAAAAGAAAGACAAGGGCGGACGGTCGGTCGACGACGACTATTTCTGAAATT
Source organism: Lizonia empirigonia (assembly GCA_009982855.1). Lineage (NCBI taxonomy): Eukaryota > Fungi > Ascomycota > Dothideomycetes > Pseudoperisporiaceae > Lizonia > Lizonia empirigonia. Next base: position 264,430 of record JAADKA010000030.1, read on the forward strand.
ACGCAGAGATACCTGGTGAAGCAGTGGATTGCACAAATACCAAAAGTTGCGCTCCAGCAGTCGCTACAGTTGTCGACGGTGGTACACCACAGTGCTCGAGGATTTATGGTCAAACTCGGCGACCGTGGAAAGGAGGAAGAGCATGAGTCGAGAGTAACAACATGTTGATGAAGAGCCTTGGTTCGATTAGATGCCAGTAAAGTCGAAGACCAGCGATCCGCACGCATCCGTTGCTGCTAGGAAGGGTGGTTCAGTGTCTACGCCTGTGTTGCAGGCTGGTGCAAGGTCCGGACGAGATCGTACGGGGTCCAGCAGCAGTGCTGCAGTCAGTTTTCACGAGGACGAGAGGAAGTGACGAGAGCTGACACTTTTGATGAGAGGCTACATTCGAAGTAGGGCAGTAATGACGGAGTTTTTCATTCTTTCTTTTCTCAAATTTGACTGAACTCAGCTGCATGATGAGGCATCGTTACTGCAATGATGCACGCGCGTCGAGGCGCGCTTGGCCGATGCAGTCGGAGAATCGGACGGCGAAGGTCTCCGGACGAAAGTGTCACCATTAGAGTCTGATTTGATGCTATTTAGCTTGAACATGTGAGTTTCTATGTGGAACTGCTGCCGAAGATGATGGTGCTAGGTTCGTTTGTGTGGGCTGACTTGACTGTATTATTGGCTGTCTCCTGAGATTTCTGTGCGCGGAAGGTGCCGCTCACATGGGCCTCTTCAACACGCAGTTGCACGCATACCTATATACACATACGCATACACATTTGCGCAGTGATACCAGTGACGCAGGGGATCGTCTTTGCGCTTTGTTCGGTGTTGGTAGCCGGCAACATTAGAGGAGTAGCTCCAGCATCCCCGCTGGACGGCAAGCGATTGGACGTGTGGTCTGGCGAGCCGTGTCTGTACCGCGTGAGTGATTTACGGTGTCCCGCAGGCGAGGTTCGGTCCCCAGAGTCAAGTTTGCGAGGCCTCGAACCTCGAAGGCTGCGCCAGGGCTGCGCACGCTGCCCTCGCCTTTTTGGGCTGATTCAGGGGGCTAAGGCGGCTTTCATGCAGTGTCCCCACTTAAGTCACCGCTGGCTAAACCGGGAACGGCTATGATTCGCGCCGACGAAAGAGAGCGCGGAGATCGATGCACACACTGGTGTTGGCCTGGTTCTGCGGTGCTGGGTGGGACCACACGTGCAAGGGTGCCAGATGGCAGGCTGGCGCTGCGCCCCAGCGGAGACGTCTTGGGTGCTTGGGGTAAGATTGCCAGTTACTAAAGTGCCCAGCCCCAGCTCCTGATCAACGGCTTTCACCCGCCTGCATGCTCTGCGACGCATACTACGCTCACCTGGGACAGCTTCGACCAAAAGTTTCCAAAACCCCCGACTGCATGGCTCTGAAGTAGCCACATCGCACCCCGGCCAGTCTCTCCTTTCTGCGCTCCTGCTATATGCGGGTCCCGCTCCGCCGACGCACCCTCTCATCCATCCCAATGTCTGACCTGCTGCGACACGACTATGAGCGGCTCCCACGCACCTCGCTCGAGGCCCAGGACCTCCCCGAGCTGAAGCGCTCCGTCTCCACGTCCTCGTGGCTCAGCACCCTGCGCTCGAGGCTGCCGGGCGTGAAGACGCTCTCTGAACGAGCTACCTACACGCACCTGGTGACGCCGCGGAGGAAGAAGCGCTCCATCCTGCGTGCCGTCTACTACACTATCTTCGCGTTCCCCTACTTCTGCGCCCTTCTGGTCCTCATCGCAGGCATCTTCTTCCCCAGCTACACGAACCGCCCCGCCCACTACATCGACCTGCAGCAACGCGCAGCAAACGGGACCGCGCCTGGGCGAGCAAACCCATACAGCGAGAAAGTCTTCATCGCCGCGTCGCTGTATGAGGACAAGGGCCAGCTGACGTCTGGCGGCTGGGGGAGGTCGGTGTTGCAGCTCATCGATCTGCTGGGTCCAGACAACGTGCACCTGAGCATATATGAGGACAACCCCACCGAGGAGGCCAAGCAGTCGCTGGCTAGCTTCCGCCAGAATGTGACTTGTATGTCTGTGAATGCCCCGACCTTGAACACTGCTAACTTGTCAGGCAAATCGACCATCGTTGCCGACGACTTCGACTCTGGTACGCTGCCTCGTGTCACCTTGCCCAATGGAGAGAAACGGCTGAAGCGCATCGCCTTCCTCGCCGAAGTCCGCAACCGAGCTCTGGCCCCCATCGACCACCAAGGTGTCAAGTTCGACAAGATCCTGTACCTAAACGACGTCAACTTCCACCCCATCGATGCCGTCCAGCTGCTATTTGCAACCAATATCGACTCCACAGGCCGCACCGATTACGGAGCAGCTTGTGCCCTCGACTTCATCAACGCCTTCAAATACTACGACCGATTTGCTACAAGAGACTTCGACGGACGCATCACAGGCATTCCCTTCTTTCCCTTCTTCACCAGTGCTGGGACCGCTACGAGCAGAAAGGACATGCTTTCGCAAACAGACGCCGTTAGAGTCAGAAGCTGTTGGGGAGGCATGGTGGCCTATGAGGCTCAGTGGTTCCAGGACCAGACACAATTCGAGGAGAAGCCTACAAACACTACGAATAGTGATCAACACACATCACCCAACCCCGCTCGAGCTCCGTTGCGTTTCCGTTATGAGGAGGAGGTCTTCTGGGAAGCTTCTGAGTGTTGTCTCATCAACGCTGATCTGCAGTATCGACGGACCGGAAGGGCATGCCAGCAGATTCGGGCATTTACATGAATCCCTACATTCGTGTGGCTTACGACGAGAAGACGTTGTCTTGGCTGAATTTCATCCGTCGTCCAGAGCGCCTGTACTCGATCATTCACGATATCCTCAATCCCATGGTCGGCTTTCCTGGCGTGAACGAGCGTTTGGGTGACGAGCCCGGACAGACTGTGAGCGACACCGTCTGGGAGTACGATGACCCCACAAGAGGTCTTGCCGCCAACGCCACAGGAGATGACTTCGCAGGCCACTGGGCTGAGGTCACCAGAATAGCAAAGCCGGGCAGCTACTGCGGCTCACCGAATCTGCTTGTCATGAACGATGGCCCAGAAGACGGTGAGGGCAAGTGGCACAAGATTCTCATTCCTCGCCCACCGGAGGCGTAACATACATTCTCATCTTCACACGTCACCTCCGTCTTACCATACATTTTAACTTACCGGCCCTGGCCCGGACCCATATTTCCTTTCCTCTACTGCATAGTGTGAGCTGGTCGGGAGGTCGTAGTATGTATGATGTAGATTGTGTTGTGTCTATCTATGTCCCAGATGCGGGGTATATACATGGAGTAGTGGAAGTAGTGGACTGATTAGTCAGTGGATAGACCACATGACATGTGAAGTGTCCTGGGCTTACACACCTCCCTCAGGTTCGAACGCATGTAGAAGCTGATGTGATCATATGCCACCCCTACCCTGTATAGGGGTAGAGCTGCTTGTTTGAGTGCGGTGGGTAGCCGCTTGATTGGAGCAGTTCCAGGTGGGGATCGTCTGCCGTCGCAGTGTATGTGGACCTCGCTCTTTACTACAGGCGTCCCTGATAGTCAGACGTCTCCTAGAGCTTGTATTGAGGTCCTGATTTGCTTCGCGTTACTGTATGGAGATTGGTGGTATCCCTGAAAGTATTGAGAGTATTGAGCTTGAGAAGGTGTACAGCCTCGTTAAACCTGTAAAAACCATGTAGGAAAACCAGGAAGAGTACTGTACTGTAATGTTATAGCTCGCTATTTTGTAGGAAATGAATTGAAGTGTAGTAGTGATACCCAGTTTTGATGTCTTTGTTTTGGAAGAAGCTTTGTGAGGCCATCAGCTGGCTGTATGTTGGTTGGTATATAAGAGAGATTGATGTTTTGTGCTTGCGCTTCCTGTCGTAGCCAGTGATGATGTACATCGACGTGTCGAAGTGATGTCTTGAGTCGTGGCGTTGCCGTAGTCACTAGACGAATAGTCTGCTGGTTGTCACAGTATAGTATCTGCTCGTTGTCTGGATCGAAGTCGATGTCCTTGAAGAGTCGCCACCACCATAGCAGCTCAGTGCCAGCGGAAGACGCGGCGACTAGCTCAGCTTCAGTAGTCGATTTAGTGACGCATCGTTGAAGTGTCGCTTTCCAGTCAACAGGGCCGCCAAACAGGAAGAAGATGTAGCCTTGCGAGCTCTTCCGAGTGGCTTTGTGATCAGCGTACGAGGCGTCAGTGGCACCAAAGAAGTCTGGTTCTTCGTGGTCGACTATTTGAGCAACGTCGGTGGATACGGATGTATCGTAGTAGAGCGCTCGATCCTTTGTTGAGTATAGATAGCTAAGTGTTTGATATGCAGCATCGATATGGCGTTGTGAAGGCTTGACAAGGAATTCTGCCAGTTTTGAATGAGCTTTGGAAACATCGGGTCGTGTGGCAGTAGCGATATAGCCGATTGATCCAACGAGTTGTGCGTATCTGTATGTGTTCGCATCGTTCTTTGGCTCGTTCGAAGGAAGCAGTTCCTCGAGAGGAAGCGGTGTAGCTGGAGGTTGATTAAATGGCTTTGGCGATGGATATTTCGCGCTAAGCTTGTCAAGGTATGCTGATTGTGATAGCCAAATTGAGCCAGTTGATCTGTCTCGGTGCGTTTGTATGCCGCAGAAGGTTGACAGGTCTCCTAGCGATCGAATCTCGTACCGGCGTAGCAGCTTGCGTTCGAAGTCATCGAGAGCAGCTGTGTGAGCTGGTTTTGCGAGTATGACGATATCATCAACGTAGAAGAATACTAGCAGCTTGTCATTTCTCCAAAGACATGGAGCGTCTTTGACCTCGTGAAGTCCAAGTTCTGTAAGTGTCTTTGTAAGCTCCTTGTACCATAGTAATGGCGAGGTCTTCAGGCCGTATAGCGCTCGGTGTAATTCCCACAGGTGATCAGGATCAGAGAAACCTTCTGGCAAATGACAGTATACAGGCGAAGCGAGTCGAGCATTCGTGAAGGCATTGACTGCATCGTATTGTCGAACTTCCATGTTGAAGTAGGCTGCGATAGCCATCAATGCTCGAAATATTCGGATGGCAAGTGTAGCAGCGTACGTGTCTTCAGCTGTTGTTTGGAGATCGCCGCGTACACAGATTCGAGCCTTGTATTTGATGAGGTATCCTTCATTGTCGAACTTGTACTTGAATACCCAGATCAGTGGCAAGACCTCGTTGTCCTGAGCGTTAAACTCTTTCCAAGTAATCGTCTTGTAGGTGTCCTTGCGCTTGACATCCGACATCTCGCGCTGCATAGCTGCAATGAAGCCTTGCTTGTGTAGAGCTGGTAGCTTCATTACGTCCTGATAGAACTGAGGCTCAGGAGGTAGATCCGATCGATGTATTCGGGTTTTTGGTGCTGTGGTAGACGCAGCTACGAATGTTGACCAGTACTTGTTGACAAAGAAGCTGCTGCTCTTGCGAGAGGGTTTCCGTACTCGCGTCGATCCCTCAGGGAGTATGTGTGTACGGCGTAGGTTGCTGTCGATAAGCTCGCGATTTTGTGCAGCGTTTGAGTCGGCTGCGTCGCGTCGCTTCCGCTTTCGAGATTCTTGAGAAGGTGACACGAAATCTGGTGTAGGGCTGTGACCGAGCGTAGTTGATAAGGCTTGATCGCTTTCTGAGCGAGTATCGGGATCAGGAGAGATTGTGATGGCTGGTGTTGGCAGAAGAGGTGTTCCGCTGTGTGGCTCAGTAGGCTTTGTGTTGCTGTCTTGAAGGTGTATAGCCTGACTAGGCTCTTGTATCGTATCGTACTCGCCCTCTGAAGAGTCTTCTGGATCTTGCAAGGATGGCATATGAAGCGTGTGCGTGATTGCCTCAAGCTCTTCGCCTTGTAGGAGTGGATCGGCTTCGTCTCTGTGCTGGTAGAAGAGATCCTCCTTAAATGTAACATCTCGTATTCGAATAACCTTTCCTTGATGTGCTCTGCTTGTCGCATTTGGTAGCCATACTCGATAGATATTTGAGGAGTCGTAGCCAACAAGGTATCCGATGAGTGCTCGTGGTGATAGCTTGTCGCCTCTTGGAATCTGCTGACGGAGTGCATATGCACGGCAGCCGTATACACGTAGGTGAGCAATTGAAGGTTGTTTGGAGTAAGCCATCTCAAATGGAGTCTTCCATCCAAGTGTTCGTGTAGGTGTACGATTGAGTAGGTATGCTGCAGCGACGTATATCTCAGGAGCAAGCGGTAGAGGCAGATTTGATGTAATGCTCATGGATCGGCTTCGTACGATCAAGTTCTTGCCTGAGCGTTCGGCAGAACCGTTCTGCTCCTCAGTGTGTGGTGCTCTGATCTGAAGTCGAATTCCTTCTCTGTGACAGTACGCTCGCGCTGAGTCGTCTGTAAGACCGTAGCCTTTCTCATCGTCAGCGATTATGAAGGTAACAGTAGTATTGAATTCGCGCTTGATCGATCGATCAAGACGGGTAAGGACGTCGAGCAGTGTTGCCTTATCGCGCTTTGCGATCGTATACACGAAATTGAGCTTTGTATATAGATCAAATCCATGGAAGACGTATCGGTGCCCGTTGTATCCAGGAGTGTCGAGCTGTATGAGGTCGATAGCCACGGTTTCGAAAGGACGAGACGCGCCAAGTTCGTGTCCAATGCGTCGAGAGATGATTTTCTGAGCCTTATTCTGCAGGCATTCTTCGCAGTTAATTGTGGCTGGAGCTGAACCAGTGGGTGGCAGTATGCCTCTGACGTGGCTTGATAGCTGGTCGATAGCATCACTGCCTGCGTGTCCTAGCAAGACATGGAGCTGTGGCTTTGTGAGCAATCGAGGCTTGAGTGGTTGAGCTGAGTACTGAGGCCTGCGCTGTTTGGTTGCGAAGGCTGCATGCTGCAGTGCTGACTGTGCTGCAGGTTGAGAGCGATGCACGACTAGCCAATGTCCTCCGGATCGGGTAAGGTTTGCGATGTCTTCCCGTAATGTTTTGGTTGCTCGATAGAGTACGTTCTGACCAGAATCGAAGTGTATGTTCGACGAGGAGAGGCGCGAGAGTGAGACAAGGCTGGTGAAGAAAGATGTTATAAGTGCTACTCGCTTGAGCGTGGTTGTCTTGATACCGTTTGGTGTTGACAGAGGTATCTCGACTTCTCCCCATGCTTCGATCGACATCTCTGATCCTCCTGCTAGTACGATATCGTCGTCGGCCGCTGGAGACTTCCACCGGAACTCTGCGGGGTTGTTGCAGATGTGGATATCAGTTGCGGGGTCGAGAGTCCATGAGTGGAGAAGCGGATAGTGTCGGAGAGATAGCTGATTGTTAAAGGCTGATGAGAAGACAGCATATGCTTCGTGCAAGGATTGATCTGTAGGTGCGTCGCCAGCGTCGATTTCTATCGAATCAGAGTTGGCTTGCTTGTCCAAATCCTTGTTCTTCGTCTTCTTGTAGCGTCGGTTCTTCTCTCGGATCTTGTTCAGTAATCCTGTCGTGTCTGCAGCCTCGAACAAAGAAACTTTCTTGGCTTTTTCAGGGTCTTCGACAAATCCTCTTGTTCTGAGTGAAGTGTCAATGTACGCACACTGTCCCCAGAAGTGGATGTCTCCACAAAGGCATGGCTTCGATGGCTTCGCATTGTCTCTTGATCTCTTCTTGTTGTATGGAGATCCTTGCCCATTTAACGTAGCGCCGAATACGCCTCCGAGGATGTTTGTCTTCCTTGAGTGCGTTGTACGATGATAGCGTAGGAAGTCTGCTAAGACAGTGGACAGTTGAGACTGGTTCGGTATAGGTGTATCGCGATTCGAGTTCCAAGTCTCTTCTGCTTTGAAGATGTCGAGCGAGACACTTGCGGCATAAGCAGCGTCTACTTGCTTGATGGCTCGTACGAGGTCCTTGTGTGCTCGGTAGCCATGTACTTCAGGCAAGTCGAGTTGCTTCGCTCGGTTGTATGCAGTGAGAAACTCGTTGCACCAGTCTTCGATATTCGATCGTCGAGCATGTAGAACTTTTGCTGCTTCGTACGCTTTTTGGACGCGATATTCTTGGTCGGCTGTCGTCGGAGAGTAGAGCTCTTGAAGCGTCTTGATCTGATCGCGTACGGCTGTCTTATCTTTAATATGATAGAGCAGATCCTGCTGAATTGTCTTAGTGATATGTGCTTCAACTTGTCCTAACTTATCTTTCAGGCGTCTGTATTCTTTGATTTCGTTGTAATAGACACTGCAGTCTTGGTTATACTGCACTAGAGCTTGCTGAGTAGGCTGAATTGGTAGTCCCTCGGCATTGACGATAAGCGTTGGCCGAACAGGCTTCTCAGGCTTTTGAGGAAGAGGATGGAGTTGGTTAGGATCAATATACTCCCATACGTCTCCTGCCTCAGCGATGCGCTTAACGACGAAGATCCAGAGTTCCCAGTTGCTCTGGCCTTGAAGGATAATGTCGGTAACGGTGTTTTTCGACATGTTGAAGCGACGTTTCGTTCGTAGGTCAGTTTTTAATGATAGAGAATGCGGATTAGGCCGGGCTCATAACTGTGAGCTGGTCGGGAGGTCGTAGTATGTATGATGTAGATTGTGTTGTGTCTATCTATGTCCCAGATGCGGGGTATATACATGGAGTAGTGGAAGTAGTGGACTGATTAGTCAGTGGATAGACCACATGACATGTGAAGTGTCCTGGGCTTACACATAGCGTAGGCGCAACTGGGAGCATGACATCAGCTTGGCAGGATGATTGCAAGCGTGTTGGGCGTTTTGAAATTCGGATTCTTGGAGCCGCACAGGGCGAGACCAAAGGGTCACTCTTCGGAGGAGTTTCACAAAAGATCACACTATTCACGAATGAAAGACAAGATTCAGCATCCACAAATCACTTACTTGCGAGTCTTTTTTGTGCATGTGAGACCGAAACAAACAATTACTGCTCCAGCCATCTGTCACATATTATTCATCTGCCACGAGACATGCAACAATTTGTTGCACTCTGAAGTTGGCCTAGGCTCGTTAGCCAATCAGAGCACTTACATTCCGCTTTTCGATGTCTTCACGTGATGAAATCCTCCTTTCAGCCCTACGGCGCTTGCGAATGATCTGCACGCTGCCCATCAAGGTGCCATCATCACCAGAGCCATCTACAAACCTCGTTCTCGCATATCAAGCCCCGTCTGTAACTTGAAAGTACACATCACGTATAACCACTCTTTATATCAAGGATACCGCCGCAGTGGCTTGTGCGACGCGACATTGAAGTTCTCTTGATCGACGTCACGAGAAATCACAAGAAAACGACTACAGGTACCGGCAAGGTGGACGGCAGGCTGCAGCCATGCTCGACAATGACACACGAGGATGGATCATGGCGGTGGTCAGCGGTATCGGTACGTTTAGTCGAAACTTTGTTAAGCCCAAGACTAAGATGAAGGCAGCTTGCACATTCGGCGCTTCGATAATATGCGTTGACCTTGTTGTGCGGCTTTTCCCTGGCCACAAAAACTTTAAGATAGAAGACAGTAATGCGTTCCTTTCGACCGGGCTGAGTCTGTCCTTTGGTGTCATGGTACGTCTATGGCCTAGTGTTGGAGCTGTCGTTTTGCTGACTGCCGAGTGTAGATCTTCTCTTCTCTGTTCAGCATGCTGCCATCGTCGAAGAAATACTTGATCACAGGTGGCATGTCACCAAGAGACGCAACGTTTACCATGATCGGGTTCTTCCTGCTAGGTGCATTGGGTATTTCTATTCTGTCAGACATCTTACATCGTTACATTCCGCATTCGATTGTTGATTGCGATCACGAGCATGGCGATGAGGAGGAGGGCAAAGTCGGGGATGAAGAGGCAGCGCACTCGCACAAGCCCATGCAAGAGCAGAATTCAGGGCTCATCCAAGCGGATGGTGGACACGAAGAGCGCTCATATGGGACTAACAATGACCACACCTCCAACAAATTACCTCGACGACTATCACTGCACACGTCCATCTCGACCAAAGTCTCCCAACTCGTTACTGGCCAGAAGAAAGAACTTTGCGACGAGAATGGACAGTGTTACGGCTACTCAGACGCTTGTGGGACAGAATGCTTCAAGAACGTGCACCAGCGACCGCCTCGTCTGCACGCATCAAAGTCAAGCCAGCACCTTAATCCGTCGAGACCATCCGCTGCCAACAGAAATCAGACCACTCAAGGTCCGCATGCTCACGACCGCCAAATTCTCTCCCTCGAAGACGTCGACGAGACAACGCCTCTCGTGTCGACGCGGTCTGGCGCCCCCACCATGGACAGCTCGTTCGCAAGCCTGCCATCGCATAACGGCGCCGGCTCACACAGTCTCGCGCAAAAAAATAGCCAAACCTCCCTCTCTTCAACCGCCTCTTCGCACTCGATCCACTCGCACGCCTCGCATGCCCCACAACACCACCACCATGTGCCCACCAACGCCTTCCTTGCCATCGGCCTCCAAACCAGCACGGCAATCGCTCTGCACAAGATCCCCGAAGGCTTCATAACCTACGCAACCAACCACGCCAACCCAACCCTCGGGCTCTCCATCTTCCTCGCGCTGTTCATCCACAACATCACCGAAGGCTTCGCCCTGGCGCTCCCCCTCTACCTCGCCATCAACTCGCGCTGGCGCGCCATGTTCTGGTCCGCGCTTCTGGGCGGTGTGAGCCAGCCGCTTGGTGCCGGGGGCGCGGCGCTGTGGTTCAAGGTGGCGGGGCGCGGCAAGCAGGGTGGCGTCGGCGAGCTCGGCGAGAAGGTGTACGGCTGCATGTTTGCGATTACCGCGGGCATCATGGCCATGGTGTCGCTGCAGTTGCTTGGCGAGTCGCTCGATCTGACGCACTCGCGCAAACTGTGCTTTGCGAGCGCGTTTGCTGGTATGGGCATTTTGGGCTTGAGTAGTGCGCTGACGGCGTAGATGGCGGACATGGTTTAGACGGCGCAAATAGTTCCACTCATTCAGGCATTATGAGTTGCACACTGTAGCACAACTAGAGCGTGGATTTGCATAGCTAGGAAAGCTATATACTTGTACATTGCATCGAGCTTTGGACGATTATACATTATGTTGCAACCTGAAATCCAAGTCGCCATCATAACGTGTCCGTGCGCAGTGTGCCCGGATTCACAGTGTGCCCCGCAGAACACCAACGCGCGATAACTCCACGACCATGGCTCCGATTGATGAGGCGATCGAGGATCTAAAATTGCGAGGTTCAGAAGAACAATTTACATTGAAGGAAATTGCTGAAAACCATGGCGTTGACCGGTCAACTCTGGGGCGGCGATGGAGAGGCGTGACAGGGCCTAGGGATGCTGGGCATGCCAGCAGGCAAGCTCTCAACCCAGAACAGGAGTTAGAGCTTGTACGATATATCACTAAGCTTACTAAGTAAGGCCTACCTCCTACGAGGGAGATGATCAGGAATTTCTCATCAGAAGTAGCCCGTCAGCAGCTCAGCGAGAGCTGGGTTACTCGCTTCATCAACCGGCACGAGATCCATCTCATCTCAAAGTGGACCACCGCCATGGATCGTACGCGCCACCTGGCTGATTCTGAGTCAAAATACCGTCTCTACTTGGAGCTACTGCATCAAAACATCACTGAATATCACCTTGAGGCTCGAGATATATACAATATGGATGAGAAGGGCTTCTTGATTGGCTTGATAGGCAGAAGCAAGAGAATATTCAGCAGGCGTCAATGGGAGAAGAAAGAGGTTCGAGCATCTCTCCAGGATGGATTACGCGAGTTTCTGACACTCCTAGCCTGCTGTTGCGCCGATGGGAGCTCGCTGCCTCCAAGCCTCATATACGCAGCTGCAAAAGGAGCTATACAATCAAGTTGGGTAGAGGATATCAAGGCAGGAGAACATGAGGTCTTTGTCTCATCATCTCCAACAGGCTGGTCAAACGATAACATAGGCCTAGCTTGGCTTGAGCAGGTGTTTGATCGCTGTACAAAGCAACGACCAGGTAGATGGAGATTACTTATCCTTGATGGCCATGGATCTCATGTCACGATGGAGTTTATCGACTACTGTGATCGCCACAGGATCCTTCTCATGGTCCTTCCACCCCATTCAACTCACACGCTCCAGCCGCTCGATGTAGTGCTGTTCAAGCCAGTCTCTCAAGCCTACTCCAACGAGCTCACCAACCATCTCCACAAGGCTCAAGGCCTTATTCCAATCAAGAAAGGGGACTTTTTCCCACTCTTCTGGAGCGCCTGGATATCCTCCTTCACGGAGAGCCTCGTATTGAAGGCCTTCGAAGCTACTGGGATCTGGCCGATGGATGCCAACGTTATCCTTCGTAGATTTGCCAGCACGCCAGAAGCTGAGAGAAGCTCATCATTAGGGCTCTCTGACAATGATTGGAGAAAGATGGATCGATTAGTTCGAGCTGTTGTAAAGGATACCGAACAGACTGAGTCAAAAAAGCTGCGTTCAAGCGTTCACCATCTCGCTGTGCAGAATGAGCTTTTAAAGCATGAGAATGAGGGCTTAAAGGAGGCTCTTCAACACAAAAAGAAGCACAAGAAGAAGGGCAAAGCTCTTGACCTTCAACAGCGCCAGGAGTATCACGGTAGCGCGGTCCACTGGTCTCCTCGCAAGCTGCGTGAAGCTCGAGCTAGAGAAGTAGTACGGGAGCGAGATGAGATGGAGGAGAAACTCCAAAAAGCACGGGCCAAAAAGCAGCACGAGGAGGCTCAACTGCAGCGTCAAGTTGAGCTCGAGGAGAAGCGTGTGGAAAGGCAGAGGCTCAAGGACGTCAGGGAGCAGGAGAGAGCTGAGAAAGCAGCTGAACGCGCGCGCAAAGTTGAAGCTCAACACCAAAAAAAATCTATCCAACAAGCTCAACAACGCAAGCGTAAAGCCTCACGAGTAGTCTTACCAAGTAACAAGCGTCAAAAACGCGCTGGCGCTGCTCACGCTGGTGTTCAAGCTGGAGATGAGCTATCTGCTACTCCAGCCAAAGTCACATCACGTGGCCGCAACGTCAATCTCCCACAAAAATATAGATAGTGTTGAGACAAAATGTGAACACTGAACACACTTTGCCCCTGCGTTGATTGGTACATATACCTTTCTAACAGATAGTACAAGTTGATCGTAAGCATCTAACTACTACAAAACTATATTTCTATCAATATTAAGCTATTGCGTGGCGCTGTACAGCCTCATTTTGAGATTGGGCATGTGGTGTTCTGCGGGGCACACTGTGAATCCGGGCACACTGCGCACGGGCACGTTACCGTGTCCGTGCGCCCAATGCACGGATTCAGTCAATGCACGAATCAACAAAATCGCGTCAAACTTCACACCCATATTGCTCAACACCACCATGTCGCTCAATCAAGCCCTTGCAGAAATAGCTCAATTAAGCCCTTCTAAGAAGATTCAGTCTACTCAAATTGCCGAAAAGTATGGTGTTGAGCGCTCAACACTGTCGCGTCGGCACCGAGGTGTGACGCGCTCACGCGACGCGACTGACGAAGACCGTCAAAACCTCAACCCACAACAAGAGAAGGACCTTGTAAAGTAACGTGTTTTATCGGTAAGCTGGCCACATCACCATCCTGGCCACCCCACCAAGGCGCGTGCAGCTCAGCGCGCGATAGCTCAACAACCACAAATTCAAATTGTCTAAAATCTTAACAGAGGATAGACTAAGTCTATCTACATTGAGTCCTATTATGGCCTTGTACATGGCATTTGCTGCACGTTGGTGGTGCTCTTCTGCGCACCTGCGGGGCCTCTGCTTCATCACCTTGTTGGACACCTATTTGAGCTTGTATAACCAGCGCCTGACCTTCCTGGCTTTGTAACACCCCTCCACGTGCTATATACTGTCGTTGTACTTGACGCTTTTGTCGCTGGCGGTCGTTAGCAGCCCGTAGCTTTGAGTTCTCCTTAGCTAGGATTGTCGCTGAGTTCATTGCAAGCTGACAGCCTTTGACAAGCTGAGCAATTGCTTGACTTGTAGGACTCTGAGATTGGCGCTGCAGGAGTCGTTGTACGAGAAGGGCTTGCTGCTCAAGCTGACTAGTTGTACGTGGAGTTTCTGCAGTCCAAGGGCCTAATCTATCACCTGCTGTTCCTGGTGGAGACGGCGTTCTGACGACAGTAAGGTTGGATAGGACTCGATCTGGACAAGCTGGGATGAGCCCAGTCGCCTCAAAGCCGGCCTTGATATTGCGCTCTGACAGAACTGTCGGCCTGATCTTCTGGTATATCCATAGAAAGTCAAGCTTGTCAACGTGGAAGACGCCAAGGCGCGCAAGATCAGACACCTCATGTCCATATACTACTTTGAGAGGAGAGTAGCAGCCAACATCAAGAGGCTGGAGGATGTGTGAGGTGTGGGGAGGCATGCACAGGGTGATAATCTTGTTATCCTTGCAGAATTGATCAAACTCTGGTGTAGCGTGGCTGCTATGCCCATCAAGGATGAGCAGTCTATACGCGCCTGCTGCGCGCGACTCTGTGTGCCTGTGGAAGTGCTTTACCCACTCAAGGCCAATAGTGTCATCTGTCCATCCATTATGGCTGAGGGCGATAGCCCAGTCTGGTGGAAGGTCCTTATACCAGTTAGCTTGGTGGAGCTTGCCAGCCAAGATCATGAAGGGTGGAAGACACCAGCCAGACGCGTTGATACACTCGATCGCTGTTACCCACTCTCTATTGCCTGGCTGTACGACAGTCGCTCGACCAATCGTGTCAGCGCTCGTGACAACCTTTGACGTTGCAGCCACTCCCATCATGAATCCAGTCTCATCAAAGTTGTATGTATCCTCGTAGGAGACTCCCCAGGTCTGGCGCGTGTCCTCTACAAGCTTAAACCACGCGCTAATCTTAACAGGATCCTCGCATTTTGCGCGCTGTGAGTGGAATTTCCTATTCCACTTTGTCTGGAGGAGTGGCTGGCCTTTGACAAAGCGCGTCACCCAGCACTTGCCTACAGGCTTAGGAGGAGGATCTTGGCCACGCGCAGCAAGTATTGCGTCTGCCATTCGTCGTACGTCGTTGATATGAGGAGGAACTCCAGCCATTGGACGTTGTCTGTTTCAAGCCTCTGTCATCCAGTTACAAGCACTACCTCACCATTTTTACCCACAAGAGCCAGGGCTTGCTCCCTGTGAAAAAGAGCGACTTCTTCTCTCTATTCTGGAAGGCCACGGGGATAGCACTACTAAATCCAAAACGCCGAACACCAATCTCTTAATTTTTGGGTCTCCTTCACAGAGGCCCCAAAAATCCCAGCAACTGATCCGGCTCACTGCGGCCACTCTGGGAGTACCTCTAGCGCCCGCCTAGGCCCCCCGCGCGACGCGCAAGGGAGCTTAAGAGGATGGCAGAGCCTCCCCCTTCCCATCACACGGGGTCCCCAGACCCCGAATCCCCTCAGCAGCTCTATAACCGCGCCTCAAGACGGCTTCAGAAGGACGTGCATCACCAGGCACCCCCGCTGAGCCGCCAGAACCCCGGTGGGGGCGCTCCCAAACCTCGAGTCTCTGACGCCGTCCAACGCCACATCACCGAGACTCAGCAGATCACCCAGCTATGGAACACCATCACTGCTGCCTTCGCAGCAGCCGTAGATCAACACGCACAGGGCTACACCAACCCTCAAGAAGCTCGGATTGCAGAGGAGCTGCAGCAGAGAGTCATCCACGCCCTGACCTCCCTCTCCCCAAGCAACTCTCCTCCTAGCTCACGCTGGAGCAGCGATACCAGCTACAGCAACTCTAGGAGCCGGGACTAGGGACGTCGTTCATGGGCGGACGTAGCCAGAGACCCCCAAATAACGGATAGGGGTAGCAGCCGACCCCTAATCCCTACTAGGCCGCGGCCTGCCCTGCTAGCTAAGCTAAAAGAAGACAACCGAATCTTCATTGCCATCTCCAACCCAGCAGTGCGACTACAACAACCCTTACTATTTGCAGTAAGGCAGGCGATCTGCAAGAGCATAGGAGGAATCACCCTCAAAGACATACCCACTGCATCACCCATTAACACAGGCTAGGCAATTACCCTAGCTAACTAGAACATCCGGGAGCGACTTTTAACTCTAGAAAACCAGGAACTCCTGATACGAGCCCTAGACGGAGATGCGGTCAGAACCCCAGAACGCTGGATCAACTACGCAGTGCAAGGAGTGCCCAGCTCTTTCCGGACCTTGGACGGCACAGAAATACCGACTACCACCGAGCTCGTAGAGGAAGAGAGGTCTGCTCACAAACAGGCAAGCAGCCCGTCAGCTGCAGAACCTCACGGCACGGGGCGAATCAGAATGGCCTCACCACCTGGATTGTTTCATACAAGGAGCCAGTTCGCTCGTTCCAGCTCTTCGGCACCAGCCAATTCTCAAAGGAAATCCACAAACATCCGACCATACAGCGACACGACGCAGGCTGCTAGGAATACTGCAACGCTGCCCGCTGTACCCGAGTAGCCCGCTGTGCGCACTGCGGTGACCGCACAGATAGACAGCAAGGACAGTACGGGAGCAGCTGCCCCCACAAAGCTATGTGTGCCAACTGCTATGGCCCTTATCTAGCTAGCCACTCCAACTGCCCTGCAGCACCTTGCCGGGTTCACGGACACATCAGCAAGCCCACGAAGACTAAACTTAAAGCCATCCGCCGTGCAGGTAGAATAGCACAGCAGCACCTCTACAGAACAGTCGAAGAGACCCTTAGACACGCCCCACCTTAGACTAAGGTCCCCCCACCTGAGGCTCCTTAGGAGACAACACCGTCCCAAGCTGCTACTTAGGAGCGTGCAGTGCAGGAAAACGGCAGGGCTAGACGCACTAGACCGATTAGTGCCTCCCACGCATCTTTATCTACTACTAGCGGAGAAAAGAGACCAAGACGGGTAGCTACAGGCCGTAGAAACCTTAACGTAGGACAACTGTCTGCTAACAGCCTGCAACCACGACCGACTATCTACACTAACCTGTCTACCTTAGAGCGAGAAGACGCTAGCATGAGCGATAACCTACTATTAACATGCTAGAACACCCCTATAACACCCTAGCCTACTATAGGCAACAACAGCCCAGTCCGACAAGCAAACAGCTACGTGTGTGCTAGGCCAATGTTAGCAGGAGCTCTCCCTGTAAGGGGCTAGCCGCTGAGGGCAAATGCCAGATAAAACAAGGGATGAATCTGATAAGGTCTGCTAGTCCAGCAGCCCCTTGAGAATATATGCAGTTTAACTACCCGATAACGTACTCCACAAGCGAGCCGGTCACCCAAGCGAGCCGGTCACTCAATTTTACACCAAAAATTAAGATTTTTGCACCTTAATAACTCTACAACCAGATAATAGAATTGTCTAAAACTTGAAATACTATGCTGCATCTACGTTGTTGATTCCACAGTATCGTATACGATAGGTTGAGGCGAAGTAGTTGTTATTTTTCTGTCATGGAGCAGGAGGAGCAGAAGTAGCTCGCAGCCGGCAGGGCAGCAAACTGCACTAGCCCAATTGGGCTAGTGCTTCACTGCTGCCTGCTGTGCGCACGCAGCAACTGATCCAACACTGGCTATCTTTTCTATGTGCGAGCTGAAAGCCTGAATCCTCCAAATCCATGATAAAACCCTTTTTCCCAAATGTAGCTGGTTGCCTATTGTGGCTAGCGTCGATGGCTAGTCCCTGGGTCCCGTCCTTCGCTCCGATTCTCCTCCTTCCTCTAGTTTGCTCAGTCAATGGCCGCCGTCGGGGGATCGCTCCACCCATCCCTGTACGCGCAGCTCAATCTCATTCGTGTCGATGAAGGTGGTGAGGGCGGAGTTGCATCGTGATGCCTTCGTCATGGGATCCGCTGGATTATCTCGCCCGTCAATCCACCTGACGTCGGTGACGTCTCCCCTCTCGTATGCTTCTCGGAGTGCCATGATGTCTATCATCAGGCGTTTCTCCTTTGTCGTACCGAGCCTCACGAGGCAGTCGTAGAGGGATCGTGAATCCGTACATACAACGATGGGGACCCTGTTGATCGCCGGTGTGAGTCGCTTCACGATCCTGCTGATTGTGCCTCCGATTGCTACTGCCATGTCAACTCCGTGCGCCATGGCGTAGATCTCCGAGGCGAGTACACTCCTCGTTACCCTTTTGCACTTGGTGGAGGACCAGTGGAGGAGGTTTCCTCGTATCCTAAAGGAGTGATCGCTGTTCTTAGTGGGGATTTCATTGCCAAGGATGATGATGAATCCCATCTGCGAGCTCATGTCGGTGTTGTTTGCAAAGGAGGCGTCAACAAACGTGAAGATCTTGAGTTGCTCCTCCTTCGTGCCGAGTGGTATGTATCTCAGTCCTCTATTGGCGTTGTCCTTTTGCCACTTGGTGCGTTGGTTCAACTTGGATATCTCTTCTTTTGTTGGTTGAGTCGCTTGCGCTGCCGCCGCGAGGTCAAAGGATGCCTCTGGTTGGCAGATTGTTGCGATGTATGCTCCTCTAGCCCGTTGCTGGACGTAAGTCTTGTCGTCAGTGGCAGCCTCCAGCTTGTCTACTTGCTTCTTCTGTCTCAGGGTGAGATTTCCGTTATCATCGAGGCTCAAGACGCATCCGTTGAAGTCGATCGGGGTCTTAGTAGTGAGGTATTGCTTCTCCTTTGCCGTGAAGCACAGCTCCCTGCTCTCCTTCTCGGCAAAGCTCTTGGTGGAGAGTCCCAGCGTATCATCGGTTTGCATTCCAACAATGCCGAGCCCGTCGGTGGAGGTCTCCATCTCCAGTTTCGTCGTGTGATGCCTGAAGTAGGTCGCCCACCAGTAGGCCCCAGCTTCCGCTATTCCGTACAACGGTTTCACGACGACCATCACTGTTCCTTCTGGGTAGGCTTGGCGGAGTTGTACAGGGAGCTCGGCGATGATTGTTCGTTGTAGGTGGTCCTCTGACTGGGTGTACGCCTGAGTTATATCTCGCAGCCAGAGTTGCATGTCGGCATCCTTGAGAAGGGTCGGTGCGAGTGCAACAACAACCCGCTGGCTGGCTCGTTGTATTGTAGGACTCTGGGTGAGGACAACCTTTTTGCCGTCGTCGGCATATCCTTGAATCACCAGTCGTGACTTTTCGTATGGTGTTGTTGTCTTACCCTTGACCTCGTTGACGATGCGCGACTTAAAGATGCGATTGCCACCGTGCTTATGTGGGTTGTAGGTCTCAAACCGGAAGACGCCTCGTGCGATGAGGCTTTCGATCTCCATCTTGGTGGAGAGTTCGAACGGTTGGCCCGGTGTCGTGATCCTTCCTGTTGCCCGAAGCTTCCTTGACAGGACCAAGTCATCCTGCTCTCGCTGTGCAAGGTTTGTATCGTAGGTCTCCGCCTGTGCCGCCTTTAGCTTGTTCTTGGATCCCTTGGGGCGTCCGCGTCGTCGTCGTGGTGGGTCATCCTCCGGAATATAGTCGTCATCCCGTGTTTCTCTATGGTCCTTGTCATCATTGTGGAGGCTAATCTCCGTGGATTCGTTCCGGTAGTATGGTTGAACAGATGTGATCCTAAAGGTTGCTTGACGGCCGTCGATGTCAACGATCACTGCCGTCCGGTCGGTTTTCAGCGCGATTAGGGTGTGTGGACCTGTCCATCCCTTGTTCTCTCGCCATACCTTCACGTCGCTCTGGATCGGTAACTCCAGCAACTTGGCTATGATTTCGTCTGGTCCGTTTCGAGTTGCTAATGCTTCTGCCACTTGCCGTTTTGCCTTCAGTTTGCGGACCTCGGTCATCGCTTTTTGCATTGCTGCTGCCCGTGCAAGGATAGAGGGCGCTGGCGGTGATGATTTCGAGATCCGTGGGTAGGCTCCGAACACTAGGAGGGTCGGTACCAGCCCATTTGGCCCTGCGGTGTCGTTGACGGCCTTCACAGCCATCTGTAGGACATGTTCAGGTACTGGTCGCGTGGTAGCAGTCCTCAGGTCGGCTGTGATGACCTCGTATGCTCTGCGAATCGGTCCATGGTAGCGTTCGACCTTTCCAATTGAGTGGTGTGCTTCCACGGGGATCTCCTGTACCTCGATTGAGAGTGACTGTGCGTGCTGGACAAACTCCCCAGCGTTGAAGTTTGTTCCCGCATCGGTGACAATGACATCAGGAGGGCCGAGATACATGTCTACCCACATGGCTCTCAGCGTATCCCAGGTGGTGCTCGCGCGCATGTCCGGTATGAACCTTGCGGCCTGGAAGCCCGTCGCTTCATCTACCGCGTGTAAGACGGGTCTCTTGTCGAGGTTCATGACAAAGTCGAGATCCTTGTCTCGTAGTGTAAACTTGAAGCGTCCTGGTCCTCTTCCTCCGACTATCTGGCACTGGTGGCAGAACTTATTGATGTTCTCAATGGTTATCTTCGGGATATCCTCATGTCCGGCTTCAGATAGGATTCGATGGAGTCTCGCGGCTGCCGGGTGCCCGAACCTTCGGTGGAGTTGTGTCAGTTCCGCTTCTGTGAGATGGTATGCGGCTGTCTCTTGGCTGTCTCCCAGAAGCAACCACGGGTGTCCTCATTTGCGGATAACAGGGTACTCCTTTCCTTCGTGCACCAGTACGTTGTCGATGTTGTTGAGGTAGATGCCATGGTGGTCCATGTCGGCCAAACATAGCAAGAAGGGGGTGTTTGTTGGCATAACCGCGAACTTGATGGGTCCGAAAGGAGTGGCAACAGTGACATCGCCAAGTGAAGCACACTCTGGATTGTCTCCGAACCTGATGCGATGTCTTCCAGCCGTCGACTCATCGATTTTCACCTCTGGTTGCTTGCGTTGCAATGCAGCAACTTGCGTTCGTCCTGCTGTTGATACACCAGCTGCACCTGTATCTGGTATGATTCCTTGGAACTGGTCGGCGCCATACCGGTGGTCAAGGGTGAACAAGTGTGGTGCATCTTCCGTGGTAGCGTAGGGGTCGACCTTTGTGATTGCGTGTTTTACGGCTGCATTGTTGAGGTCGATCGCCAGAGCCTGACCGTCAACGGTGCCACACATCGACGTGTTGAAGTAGTCATGTGTGTTGAAGTACGCATCCAGGTCCCCGTCTTGCTCTCCTTCATCGTCGCCAATATCGATTCCCTCGAAGTCGACGAGGAACGCCGTGTAGTCATCTTCGACACCGTGTGACTGAACGTACGTCCTGTATCGTCGGCGGGACTCCTTGCGTTCATCTAGTGTATGACGAGTCGACCAACACCCTCGTTTTCCGCAGACGAAGCACTTCTTGTCATGTTGTGGTCGAGGGGGGTACCTACCGGGTGGCCGGGGTGAGTTGTTGAAGCGCGGGGAGCCGTATCGCGGTCCGTCCCGTGATGTCTCATTCTGGTTATACCTCCTGTTGGTGTAGAAGACATCATTGTTGTCGCCCTCGTTTGCTGGCCAAGGCTTCTCGTAGGTAAACTGCGTGGGGCGGTCTTCGTTCTCCTCGCACCGAGACCAGATACCAACCGCCGTTCGAAGGTCAGCAGCGACAGCTGCGAACGAGGTGGCGGGCTTCATCAAAACTGGTGTGCATGCCTTCACTCCTTGGCAGGCGGACAGCAGTTGGTTGGCCAGTGATGTCTCATTTTGGCCGTTGTGTTGGGCCATCGCGAGGTAAACTTTGTGGAGCTTCTCGATTACCTCTTCCAGGCACTGTGGCAGTGTCTTGTCAGGGTTGTCGGCGATTAACTTCTTCAGCATGATTGTTCTCCACTCGTTTAGGAACATCTGGTGGTTCTCGGTGGTGTGGAAGTATGCAGACAGCTTGGCGACGATGCCTTCAAATGATAGGTTCTGCGACGCGATGGAGGTGTAGTAGTAGGCCGACGCCTTGCCCGAAAGCATGATCGAGATGGCTGTCGCGTACTTGTCATGAGTGATACCTACCTTCGCGCAATGCTCCTTGAAGATGACGATCTTGTTGCTGAGGACGTCGTACTTGTCTCCGGTAAACTTCTCATTCTCTGAATAGATCTTTGCGAGGTTAGTGAGTGCCATCACGCCGGATGGAGCCCCTCCCGTCTGTGGCTTCGGTGAGGTTGGTCGATCTCTGTTCACTGTCTTGAGCTGCCGTGACTTGAAGTTGGGATCGAGACCCATTGCCTCCAGTTCATCAGCTGGCCACACTGGCAGGGTAGCATTCGGTTGAGCCAGCGCATACAGCTGCTGTGCGATAGTGTCACGAGTCTTTGTCGCGATGTGAATGCCGCCATGCTTAAGCATCTCCTTGAGAGCTTTTCGCAGGCGACTATCGATCGCGTTGAACGTTTCCAGCGTCCATTCTTGGCAGAGAGCTTGCCATTCATGGAAGAGAACCACGTCGTACTGACCGTTGTCTTCAATTTGCTCCATCCAATCAATGATGGCTGTCTGCAGCTTCCCTGGGACAAGTGGAGTTTCTGTAGGGTCGAAGTCTTGGTTCGCGTACTGATCATCGTACAGTACGTCGTGGTACGTGCGGGTCTTGATACCCTTGTACATGTTGGCTGCTTGTTAGTAGGTGGAGGGGTTGGTTAGTGGGGTATCTTTGTCTCGCCGATCGTCTTCGACTCTGCGAATCTTCAAGGTTCGTCGGCAGGAGAAAGTGACCTTGGTAGGTGGCTTCCCTGCGGGCTTATCTTGCCGATCTGTGCTCTGCAGCACTGATCAGTGTTGATTCCACAGTATCGTATACGATAGGTTGAGGCGAAGTAGTTGTTATTTTTCTGTCATGGAGCAGGAGGAGCAGAAGTAGCTCGCAGCCGGCAGGGCAGCAAACTGCACTAGCCCAATTGGGCTAGTGCTTCACTGCTGCCTGCTGTGCGCACGCAGCAACTGATCCAACATACGTAAAGATCAATTCTATAGAAGCGCTAGGATCCTGTATCAGTAGCACCGGAGTTATTAAACAAAAATCAAAATACAGGGATTATTTTAGCGTACTTTCTAATAACTCTACACACGTTAAGAATAGAGCTTAGATCTCCAGGGCAACTGATCTTGACATAGGTAAAGCATAGCATTTTGATTTTTAGACAATTCTATCATCTGGTTGTGGAGTTATTAAGGTGCAAAAATCTCAATTTTTGGTGTAAAATTAAGTGACCGGCTCGCTTGTGGAGTACGTTAATTCTACCATTAAGTTAAGTCCAGTTGCTTTTAGCAGCGGGGTGTCTTCCGGTATGGGTCGATCAGCGGAGTAGAGTCCGGTACGGCTGTCCTGGCAGATCTGGCGTTCCATGGGTGGTGGGGCACGAGGCTAGCGTCGCATTAGCCGAGAGGAAGCTTGGGCTTAGCCCATTACACGCTGCACCTCCTACCTTGCAATAAGCCTTCCTAGAGTATTATAACGTAATCTACCATCGAGTGAAACAACCCATCGAGTGAAACAAAAAGACTTGGCACGACCAACTCTACAACTTCAAACCTCAATATCATCACTATTAAAAAGTAAACCTACATACGCTGTACTTGCATTAGATTCAGAATATGTTTCTGTATCCTTTTTACATGTTCGCGCGTTATGTCCAGTCCCATCACAGTTCCCACAGCGCCGGACACCTGGTTGCGCTCTTTCTTGATAACTACTACTGCGAGTCTTCTTTGACCGCTCAGCAGCCACAGACACCTCAGCAGCTACCTGCGCTGCTGCCTCACCATACTCAAGAGTCCCGCCATGCTGGAGGCGCTTGCGTTTACGCGCTTTCCTCTTAGTTATGACTGCTAGTTGCTCTTCAAGCTCAGAAATCCGGGCAGCTTGAAGCGCGTTTTGGTGCAGCATTAGCTCACCACCTTTAATAAGCTGAGAAAAGCCAGCCTGGGCTGTAACAGGTGATCGAGTAAAGGAGTTGCTTATAAGCTTTGACTGAGATCCAAACTCGTGCGTATTGCTTGGTGTCTTTGACTGCCATGGTGTCTCCTGTGGTGGGGGTGCTGGTGGGGTACGCAGCCGTACTTCAAGGCGATCTAACACCACCTGCGCGTTGATAGGGACTAGTCCAGACGCCTCAAAGGCCTTTTGACAGTTTGCCTTTGTAAACACGTCAAAGAACGCGTCTCTAAAGGCTGGTAGGAAGCCTTCCTTGTCAATGTGGAAGACGCGTCGGCGTGCCAAGTCTCTGACGCGTTGAGAGTACTTGCGCTTCAACGGCGAGAAGCAGACCACGTCAAGCGGCTGGAAGATGTGCGATGAGTGAGGTGGCATACAGAGAGTGAGGATCTTATGTTCAAGGCAGTAGTCCTTGAAATCCTGGTTGAGGTGGCTCTCATGGCCGTCCAATATGAGCAGCCGGTACACCCCCACCTGGCGCGTCTTTGTATGCGCGTCAAAGTGCTTCAACCACTCTAGACTAAGCGCGTTGTTTGTCCAGCCGTTCTCAGAGACTGAGAGCTTCCAGTTGTGCGGTATATCTGTCTCCTCGTACCACGCAGAGATGTGGACGCGTCCTTTGTAGATGATGAAAGGCGGGGTCGCATACCCAGCAGCGCAGATGCTCTGGATGACTGTAACCCACTCACGGTCGCCTGGCTGGACAAGCTCAGGCCTTGTACGTCTCTCAGAGCCTGTGACGACTTTCATAGAGCCAATCACGCCCATCTGGAAGCCAGTCTCGTCGAAGTTGTGCACGTCGTCGTCGTGGATGCCGTACGTAGCTTTGGTGTCCTCTACCAGCTTAAACCACGCGCCAATTATCTCTGGATCCTCCTGCAGTATCCTCTGCCTATCCTTGGCTCGGTTGAAGGCCATCTTAAGCTTATCTGAGCGCGTTACAAATCTCTCAGCCCAGTGCTTGCCTACAGGCTCTCCACTACGCACACCCAGTACTTTATCTGCCATATCTGCCACCTCGCACAGCCAGGGTGCAAATCCTCGTGAATCAAGGTCAAGAATGTATTGGATAATTGTCTGCTCTTCAGTTGTAGTAAGCTTGTGTCGGGCGTTACGAGTTTCTGAGCGATGTGTGATTCCGTTGAATCGACGAGCTAAGGTTGTGTGAGGTACGTTAAACGCCTGCGCAGCGCGTCGGAGGCTCTTAAATTGATAGTTAGTATAGGCAGAAAGCGCAAGTTGGATTCTGCCTTCTTTGTTAGATAATTGCGCGTCTTGTTGTTGAGACATTTCGCGTTGATGAGGGAGTAGGTAGTCTTGGCAGAAACTGTTTCACTCGATGGGTTGTTTCACTCGATGGTAGATTACGTTAGTGCTATAGAAACTTACAATGTCTCTATTAAATAAGCCCCTAGACACCTAGGTATTAAGGGGAACAAGATAGCTAATAGTCTAGCTAACCTAGAAGCCTAGCACCTATTGCCTTTAACTAGGAACGCTGCTATGCCTACACTCTTAGGCATTAAGTTAGTCGCACGCAAAGCACTGCATAGCACACAGCAGACCTAGTAGTTAGAAAGGACAACAAAACTCTCGAAATAGTATAAACTGTTAGAAAGGTAACGTACCCCACGGGCGAGTCGGCCACACGGGCGAGTCGGCCACTGTGCCAAGACCCTACCAAAATCTACTATCACGAACAGTAGAAAACGGTCCTTAACGGTCCTTAACGGTCCTTAACGGTCCTTAACGGTTCTGTACAGTACTGCATAATAGTCTATATTAATTAGAGACTATTTCTACTTCTTGTTTACAGGTGCGCGAGTTGTGCCCAGCCTCACCGCAGCGTCCACAGCGCCTTTGAGTCGGCTCGCTGCTCTTAGCGCGCGCGCTCTTCTTTGCCTTCTTCCCATTACTGCGCGCTGCAAACTCCTTCAAGGTAGTTAAGCGCACGCCCTCTTTAGCTGTAAGAGTACCCTTAGCCTGTATACGCTTTCTCTTGCGTGATTTTCGACGTGAGGCGGCCTCGTTAGCCGCCTGAAGCTCCTTGACTTGGTTGCTCATCAGCACCAAGGAATGCGCCATCATCTCTGCGCCTTTAGCAAGCTTTTCAACCGCCTCAACCATGTGGGTAGACGAACTATCAACGTGTCTCTGAATCCTCTCTCGAATCAGCGTCGATTGCGACCCAAATTCTAGGGTATTGCTTGGGGTTTTAGACACCCAGGGCGCGACGTCGGTGGTGGGTGGTGTGGGTGTACGCAGGCGGACGTCAAGCTTCGATATCACCGCCTCCGCGTCAAGTGGGACCAAGCCAGCGCCTCGAAAGCCTCCTTGGATATTGCTTTTAGTAATTGAGTCCTTAAAAGCAGCGATAAAGCAAGGCAGAAACTCAAGTTTGGTGATGTGGTTAATCCTGTTGCGCATCAGGTTCCCGGCTTGGCGCCCATACGCCTTCTTCAACGGCGAGAAACAACCCACATCAAGAGGCTGCAGGAGGTGCGACGAGTGAGGCGGCATGCAGAGAGTGATAATCTTGTTCTCCTTGCAGTACTGCTGGAAATCAAGCGAGTCGTGGCTCTCGTGGCCGTCGATAATAAGCAAACGTACTGTGCTAACAGTACGTTTCTTTGTATAGGCGTCAAAGTGCTTTAACCACGCTAGGCCAAGTTCATTTGTTGTCCAGCCGTTCTCAGAGACTGCAATAACCCAGTCACTAGGTAGATTATCTTCCTTGTACCAGGCGGAGAGGTGGTTCTTGCC
Source organism: Lizonia empirigonia (assembly GCA_009982855.1). Taxonomy (NCBI): domain Eukaryota; kingdom Fungi; phylum Ascomycota; class Dothideomycetes; family Pseudoperisporiaceae; genus Lizonia; species Lizonia empirigonia. Next base: position 290,947 of record JAADKA010000030.1, read on the forward strand.
CTGGAAGATCACGAAGGGCGGGATCGCCCACCCAGTCGCGTTGATGCCTTGGATAACGGTAGTCCACTCTCGATTACCCTGCTGTACCGTCTTCGGCCGTCCTCGACACTCAGAGCCCGTAACTACTGCTCCAGTTGATATCATGCCCATCATGAAGCCAGACTCGTCAAAGTTGTAGGTATCCTCGTCAAGGATACCGTGCTTGGCCTTTGTATTCTCTACAAGTCGAAACCAGCCTCGTATAACCTCAGGATCCTCGCAGAGGGCTCTCTTGTAGTCGTACTTGCGATTGAACTTGACTTTAAGCCCAGGGCGACGTTTGACGAAGGTTGCAGCCCAGTTGACGCCTACCGACGGTTGGCCACGCTCCTTGCGCAGTAGATCAGCCATATCCTTGACAGCAGCAAGCCGTGGCGGAAATCCTCGCGCGTCAAGATCAATTATATGCTGAACAATCACGGCCTCCTCTATTAGACGAAGGTTTGCTGAGTTGGGCGCGCAATCGCGTCGAAACTGCTTTCCAGCGCGTCGATCGCCGAGTGTTGTTCGAGAGACGTTGTAGATAGCTGCCGCGCGTCGCTGAGAGAGTGTCGCGTCTTGTTTGATAGCCTGAAGCGCAAGCTGTAATCGAGCCTCCTTTGAAGCTGGTAGCTCGTTTAGTGGTTGATTCATCACGTTTCTACTGTTCGTGATAGTAGATTTTGGTGGGGTCTTGGCACAGTGGCCGACTCGCCCGTGTGGCCGACTCGCCCGTGGGGTACGTTATATATATGTACCAATCAACGCAGGGGCAAAGTGTGTTCAGTGTTCACATTTTGTCTCAACAGGTTATGAGCCCGGGTCGCTTTCAGCGCATCAGCACGTTCGTGATGGACTGCTAGTTGGGTGAGTGACCAGAGCCGAGTAGGGTCAGAGCATAAGGCCAGCGCCGAGTAGGGCCAGAGCCGGAGTCAGCACCGTGAAGGGCCTGCGTCGCAAACCACTCGCATTACTTTGTCTCCCTGCCTCGGTTGCGGGGGTGTGTTAGAAAGTGTCAGCCCTCAGGGGGTATGTCAACTAGAATGTTCTACTATCGTCACAACTACGTAACACTGCTAATCTAGAATGCTCTAGATACTCTCTACTCCATGTATATAGTTGCTCTCTGTAGCTCTCTTAATCGAACAACCTTCTCTCTCCTCTGGTCCGTTCCAACAGAAAGGTATATGTACCAATCAACGTAGGGGCAAAAAGTGTTCAATGTTCACATTTTGTCTCAACATAAACGCTAGAACTTAGACTACGCACTATGCTGCGGACTAAAAGAGTTAGACCTACTAAGAGCCACATTAGCTAGACTCCTCTCTATCTAGTCTATGCATAGGGACTTTGCCTAGTACTACCGAAAGTTTTATTATGTAACTGCGTGAGCAGTGTCGGTCGGAGACTGTAGATCAACGCTTGTATTGCTATCTGTTGTCGTGTTCTGATGTTCGTCTACAGGAGCTCTCGACTTATGGGTAAGTGCACTTGCCCACCAGGCTGTGCCTGCTACAATAGGATGTCATGTGACATCAGCCACGTGGTTACATATTACGACAACGCGAACCTTACCTGCTTATGCAGACGCAACAAGACACTAGAGCACCTTATGCTCTGCTACAAGACCCTAGGGGTCTTTAGCCAATAGCTACTTCGACTACTTATACTACCCTCTAGCCAGGCCGACAGCCTTGCTTATACCGCAGCACTAATAAGGGAACTAGAGGCCTTTGAAACCTTCACCTAGCTTACACAGTACTATACCAAGGTTTGTCCCTAGTAGCCTTCCCTGCCCTGCAGCAGCATAGCAGTAAAGAAGGCTACCTTACTGGACTCTAGGGCAGCAACTAGCGGCACTAGGTGCAGCAGCGCAACGGCTGCGACACTCCCCGCCCTTCTACCCTTCTCCCCACCCTCTCCCCCCTACTATTTTTCTCTTTTCCTCTTATACGTCATGTAGATGCCTCTAAATGCAAGGGACTTTTCTCTAATGTACACACACTGCTCAGTCTCCCCAACTGGACGGGGAGCTGTAGCTTAAAATGGTAGCAATACCCGCGCAGGCAAGAAATGCTTTCTAAGGTAGTGTGTTAGCACTGTAATTCCATAGCTTAGCACGTCGTACTGTACTAGGACTTTAGTCTGTTCGCGCGTGTGCACAGACCATTTCAACAACGCGAACTCTAAAGAGGGGTATCTTCTTCAACTACACACGACTACATCAATATGAGAGCTTTTAGCACTAAAATTTCATCAAATCGAGTGCGCGGAGGTGAATTATCAGAAGCCCAACGGATATACTGCTTAGCCCAGGTTGAGGCTGGTGTGTCAACAAGCGAAGTTGCTGACGCGCTGGACTGCTCGCAGCGGTGCGTACAGAAAACAGTACTCCGATGGACAACCAGCTGCAGCACCACAACGCAGCCTCGGACAGGCCGGCCACCTACATTGACTAGTAGAGACCATCGCCGGCTGCTACGGATTGCTCGGAAAAACCCAGGTATTGAGTACCACAAGCTTATGGAGGAGGCTGGACTGTGGGACGCCAATACTACCTACCCCAGCGTTTCTAAGCGCACTGTGCAGCGCGCAATGGCTGACGAGGGATACCGCAAGTTCAGAGCGAGACGTAGGCCAAAAATCAACAAGAACACAGCTGCGGAACGCCTCAATCTTACTAATGAATGGCTGGGGTTTGATTTTGGGAGGCGTACTATCAGGTTCAGTGACGAGTGCAGCGTTGCTCGTGGATCTGGCCACAACACGCCCTGGGTATGGCGACTACCTGAGGATAAATGGTCGCACGAGATGGTTGAGGAGGTCACCACTGCTCGCCAACCTGCTCGTATGGTATGGGGCTCAATATGGATGACTCCAGGTGGCCGAGCAAGGCGTAGTCGTCTAGTAATTATGAATCGCGACACATCAGCCAAACGCAATGGATACACAGCTCAGAGCTACATACGAGCACTTGAGGAAGGTCTCCAGGACAGCTACAGGCCAGGCGAGTGGTTTATGCAGGATTACGCACCTATCCACACTTCCCAAGTCTCGAAGGAGTGGCTAGAGGTTCATGGTGTTGCTACGATCAAATGGCCACCATACTCACCTGACCTTAACCCTATTGAACACATGTGGTGGGCACTTAAAAAGAAGCTCCATGAGCTGCATCCTGAATTTGACTATATGGGAGACTCTCTAGCTGAGTGGGAGGCGTTCGAATTGGGGTTGATTGAGGCATGGGCTGCTATACCTGACGCACTGATCAAACGCCTTATTAGGTCTATGCCACGACGCCTAGACGCTGTGCGACGTGCAAAGGGCTACCAGACTAGATACTAAGCGTAATGCGATTAATTTGCAACCCTAATTGTCTTATTTGGTCTATGTAGTAGAGAGTTATACTGCTTTGAAGTTGGTAATCAAATGTGGTTGTGGTGGTCCATGCGTCAACGCGAACAGACTTTTGGCACCCGATTGTATATGCCCTTCGGGAGGCGAGATGGTGGATTTAATCCTCATCAACTAGACGTAAAATGAATACCAACCAACCAACCACTAAATCCAAGTATTGTGGTGGATAAGTTCACACAGGAGGAGTCTGAGGCCTCCTCTAACGACTCTAATACTTCTGTATACAGCAGCAAAGACTGGCTTAAAGTTGAGACGCTTATACGGAATATTACTACCGACAGACGGAGCAAGGATACTCAGAAAGTACTGCGCTCACTCCACCACATCACTATACAAAATCAACTACTCGACGAAGAGATCCAGGGCCTCAAAAGCTCACTAAATCAGAAGAAGAAGCAATCAAAGAAGTCCTATACTTTGCCGCTCCAACAACGTCAAGAATACCATGGTGGAGCTGTGATGTGGTCACCAAGTAAGCGTCGAGAAGCTGAGCATCGATATGACGTCGTTCAACGCCTGGATATAGAGGAGCAGCTCAAAAAACCCTCCAAGAAGGAACTTGCTGCTGCCAAGAAGCTAGTGGAGGAGCAGGAGAAGGAGGATCGACGTGTGGCTCGAGAGGCAGCTGCTGAGGTGCGGAGGCAGGAGAAGGAAGATTACGCCAAGGGAGTCGCTGAACGTAAGGCTCAAAGAGAACGTCTAAAGCTTGAGTGCGACGCTGCAAAAGCTCTACAATTATCTCAAAAGGGTAAGAGGAAAGCTTCACAAGCTACTGGCCCAAGAAAACGTTCAAAACGTGTGAATATTGGTGATGTTGGTGGTGGTGCTCCTCAGGCCTCGCCCCCGGCGCCTCCACCCAGAATCACATCACGTGGCCGCAACGTCAAGCTGCCAGCAAAATTCAAATAGTACATCTTCTTCGCAAGTAATCAATTACTACTAAGCCACGATATCTTATAATATTAGCTATTGTGGGTGGCTCTACAGCCTCATTTTCTGTGGAGTGGATGGTGAGGAAAACGTGCATTGACTGAATCCGTGCATTGGGCGCACGGACACGGTATGCCCCACTTCCACCCAGCGAAGCCCCGCAATCCCCAATCTACAACGCGACGTACGCCCAGGATTAATGCTTCAATCGCATCTGGCACCATCTGTCTTCAAGCAATAGAAGGTAATAAACTATTTTATTTTGATTGCTTTTATCCAATCAGAGACCAAAGCTGAGTGGCGCAGCGGAAGCGCGCCGGGCTCATAACCCGGAGGACACTGGATCGAAACCAGTCTCAGCTATCTCTTTTTGGCACCTGACGGTATCCTTTTTGATCCTGCTCTGCTCACACACCACAACTTTTTGCTAGAGGAGCTTCATGAAGTATTGGAATAACCATGAATATTGCGGTAACACATTTGTACCAGTCCGCAATGGCGTGCCGGTATTAATAGTGATGCTCTACACTGACAATCCGCGGTAGCTATTCACAACATGGAGATTCTTTCCTTCTTCGTCATGGCAGCCCTTTGCAACCTCCATCTCAGCCAAAGACTCATCCCAAGCACACTCGCACTACTCCCCGCCATCATCATGCCCGCTCCGCTCGGCTTGACGCTCCAGCCCCAGCGCTCCCACATCCCCATGGCCAGGCTGAGCGCAAAAACATTGTACACCAGCGCCCACGCTACGTTGAGCTTGGCCTGTCTGACGACCTGTTTCGATATGTCAAACAGTCTCGGAACAGCTTGTAGATTATTCGAAATGACTACTACACTTGCTGCGCCGGCAAGAACGCCTTGCGATAGCGAGATGGAGATGCCGACGCCTGCAGCGGCTTGTGCAGGGGCGTCGTTGATTCCGTCACTGTAAATGCGTGAGCAGTGTCGGTCGGAGACTGTAGATCAACGCTTGTATTGCTATCTGTTGTCGTGTTCTATCATAATTCCTCTCCGCCTGCTGGTATCGCTGGAACTCCTCGGTCGTCATGTCCTTGAGCACGACGCCAGTGTCCTCTTCAGTCTCGTCATGGTACTGCTCAGGCTCGACGGCTGCTGGCTCCTCAAGCTTCTCAAGGTCCGCCTCGTCAAGATCTGGGTTGACCATGGACCACAGGTGATGCCTGTCCGCGCTATCCTTTCGTAGGAAGATCCATTCTTCCCAATCTGCAGGCTTCTCAAGTATAACCGTCGTCCTCGTAATCAGTCCATCTAGCTCGGTAGTAGCCATCCTGAATCAGGCTCTATCGGCTCTCAGATCGACTCTCGTACGGGGCAGTGCACGGTGTGCTCGAGGCTCGGCAAGGTAAAGGTAAAGGTAGCGGTTCGATGACGTAGCTCTGTTGACAGCAGTCAATAGCTCGTCGGCATGCAGTAGCGGATACAGCGTGTGTAGTCGACAGCCGGGCTCATAACTGTAACTGCGTGAGCAGTGTCGGTCGGAGACTGTAGATCAACGCTTGTATTGCTATCTGTTGTCGTGTTCTCATGTTCGTCTACAGGAGCTCTCGACTTATGGGTAAGTTCACTTGCCCACCAGGCAGTGCCTGCTACAATAGGATGTCATGTGACATCAGCCACGTGGTTACAGTCACCGATCATGGCGACGCGGTGGCCGAGCTGTTGCAGGTTCTTGGTGTGGGATGCCTTGTCTTCTGGCAGGGCGCGAGAGCCGAGGACGCGGATTCCGAGCGTGGTGGATATGCGGCTTGCTTCTGACGACGTGTCGCCGGTTAGCATTGTGACGTGGAGGCCGGAGTGCAGGAGGGTGGTCACGACGGAAGGGGCTTCGGGCCGCAGGGCGTCGCGGATGAAGAGGGTGCCTGTGTAGGTGTTGGAGATGGCGAAGTGGACTGTTGATGCTTCTGGATTTTGATCGACTTGGGATGGGACGATGATGCTATGAGATGAGAGGAATGGTGCATGTCCGATGTGTACGGGTATCCATTCGTCGGAATGCCCCCTGACCTCGCAGCTTACGCCCATCCCGAGTACTCGCTGCAGATTCCTGGTGTCGGCCACTGCTTGTGGTGATTTACTCAGCTGCGTATGTGATAGGTCCCACTTGAAAACAGCTTGAGCTACGGGATGGACACGCGCTTCTTCAAATTCTGCGGCCGCTAGTGACCAGTAACACAGCTGGCGATTGAGTCTCAAAGTCTCGCTGAAGCAGTGTTGTACAACTTCAAGTCGGCCTTGCGTCAAGGTACCCGTCTTGTCCATGACTACATGCGTAGTCTCTGTCAACGCTTGCATGGTTCTGATGCCACCTCCAAGAAGAACACCATTGGAATATGCCACATCTGGGGGATTGTTAGAGCTCGGATAGGATAATTGGCTAATTCCTTACCTATACCTGCCATCGCAGCCGACGGTGTCGCAAGTCCAAGTCCGCATGGACAGGTAGCAGCTAATACTGTAGCTGCTCTCTCGCATGCTGCCATGAGAACGATCGCATAAGGCTTTGATTGCAGGCTCCATAGCGTTGCGGAGAATGCAGCGGCCGCCAAGCACATCACCCCTGAGACGAAGTAGTTCATGATTACATCCAAGGGTTCAGTACCTTCCGATCTCTGATCTGTAGCCCCAGAGACGCTTTCGATGACCTTCGCGAGTGAGGAATCAGGCTGGTTCTGGGCAACTGCGACGCGGATCTGACCTGAGAGATTCTTCGTTCCTGCAAAGAGAAAATCGCCCACAGTCTTCACAACGGGAATGCCCTCTCCTGTGACGCTAGATTCTTTGATTGCCGAGCTTCCCTCTAAAATAAAGCAGTCACAAGGTATAGTGGCTTGGGGCTGGATGAGAACATGGTCACCTTTCCTGTCGCAGTCTACGTGCAGTTTGCTTGGACCGATAATGTTCGGACCGGTAATGTTCGGACCTATGTTAACAGAGCTCCACCATGACTCCGCTGACTTACAAACATTCCGGTATATAAACACGTAGACTCACTTCAATTCAACATCAGTGTTCCTATCAATTCTGCTCCCCAATAGCCTCTTTGGCGAACCGTGATAGTTATGAGCCCGGCTGCCTACTAGGTTCACTCACACTCAATATTTTCTCAATTTATCCAACTCCATTTCACTATGGCCTCTCTCGAAGATATCGACACAGTTGCGATTAGGCAACAACAGGTGATACTCACCTCTGTCGACGACTGGATCCTTTGGCTTAAGGTCCGAATGCTTACGGCCAAGAAGCTTGGTATCAAGGACTATGTCGACCCTGAGAAGGATAAATCAGATCTGCTCAAAATCGTCCGCACTCCTCCTCCAGCATATATCCAATACATGGCTGGAGCAACGTCGTTAGCTGACCTTGATGTTGGCCAAGCCTCCAATTATCGATGGGATTACGACCGATGGGAACGATCAGAACTCAACAAGGAGAAGATGACCAAAGCCTTTGCTATCCTATCATCTGAGATCAACTATACCATCAACAAGCGTCATCACTACCTCATCAACGATTTGGATTCGCCATATGATCAGCTCGTTGCTCTCAAGGCTGCTCTCGCTCCAACTGAGAAGTTCCGCAAGCGAGCGCTTGTACATCGTTTTGAGGCGCTCAAGGACGGTCCACGTTCAGCTAAGCTTCTTGAAAGCTGGTTCAGTGAGTGGATTGACGTCACAAATCAGGGTATCAAGATGAGCGTTCCATGCTGCATGGACGAGAATCCCCAGGAGGAATTCATCAGGGCTCTGAAGAAGATTGATCCTGAGTACCATCGAGGGCTACTCACAGACTTTGTGAAAGCAATACAACGCCCAGACACTGTCATTCGGTCACTCAAAGAGTACGTCAACGACGCTCGATTGTATCTTCAAGCCAGCGACTCCAAATACAAGAGCTACCTTGGTTCTTTTGCTACTGAGCTTGAAGTAGCCAAGCCAGTCGACGAAAACGCAAACAACTCCAATTCTGCCAACAAAAATCGAGGTGGTGGACGTAGTGGACGCGGTCGTGGCTATAAACAAGGTGGTCGAACGAATGGACAACGCACTACCCCCACATGCCTTTGTGGTGAGAAACACTGGTACAGTGATTGCTTCTACATCAACAAAGAGGCAAAGGACCGACCATCCTCCTTCCAAGGAGATGCGGCAATTCGCAAACGTGTTGCAGAAGGACGTAAGAAGGACGGTGTTGAGAAGCAAATTCAACAGTCCCTTAAGCGATTCAAGGAGTACAAGAACTCCAACAACAATGAGAGTATAGATGTCGACGACGACACGGTGCTTACCGACGCTCAGTCGTACGTTATCACCGCTGTCCAGTATGTCGATGTCGACCCTCACGAATGCATGGTTGAGCACGAAGCTCCCACGCCTACAATCAACATGGTCGAGCACGACGCTCCCATTACACATCATATGGTCGAGCCCGAAGCTCCCATCGTTCATCAAGTAGTTGAGCACAAAGCTCCTACGCCTACAATCGATATGGTCGAGCCTGACGCTCACAATGCGATCAACGAGGACACTTTCCTCCCAACAGACCTTACTGTTATGGCCGTTGCCCAAGACGTCGACGATTCCGATGTCTCCCTTATCAACCGGATGATTCTTGATCCAGGATCCAACACACACGTTATAAACAGCGACCAATGGGTTGGTTGGATACCCCAGAGGGATGGTCAAGGATTCTTTATTAGTGCTGGCAACTCACAGGTTCCAGTCAAAGCCTGGGGAGAGTTTCATGCGGCAGTGAAAACACCTACTGGCCAGCGCAATCTCCGACTCACCAACGTTGCATATGCTCCAGGATTCCTTACAAGTCTTATGGGTCTTGGACGCTGCCGAAGTATGGATATTCATTTTGATTCAGGTCGAGACATACTCTACAAGAAGGGTGGTAATGAGCTTGCCCGCCTTCAATACTACAAAGGCCACTGGCTTGTTGACATTGACCCAAGCCGCCGGCCCAGTCTACAGTCGCTTCAGTCCGAACTCAGTACGTTCGGCACCCAAGTCCGTCCATCACGAGTGCCCAAGCCTCCGTCGTTACTTGATCGGAAGCTAGCCCATCAGGTGTGGGCCCATCCTGGCCATCAAGCTCTCGAGAAGCTTGAATCAGCTACACGTGGAGTTCAGCTACAAGGAGAAGGTCATTGCTTCTGTGATTCCTGTAAGCAATCAAAACTCACACGTATCATCTCCCGACGCCCACAAGACGCTCCTGCATCAAAGCCATTTGAACGGATAGGAATTGATATCATCTACATTGTTCCTATGAACAGTCAGCCTGTTGGTACGCTCCGTTATGCTCTACATGCAGTCGATTCTACAACCAAGTGGCATGAAGTTGAAGCCACTACAAACAAGTCTCAACCAACGCTCATGCGATGGCTCAAAGGCCTTATCGCCCGCATTCAGCGCGTCTACAGAGGAGTAATCATCTACATCAGGATGGATGGAGAACGAGGCTTTGGCGATGAGTTCTCAGAACTTGTCAACAACCTAGGCCTTATCTATGAGAAGGCTCCTAAGCACACAAAAGAGCCTGCTGGCTTGCCTGAACGAGCTGGAGGAGTACTCACGATACGTGCTCGAGCAATGAGAATTCATGCCAACCTACCCAAACACCTTGCTGGAGAACTATACCAGACCGCTGCATACATCCTCAATCGAACACCCACGGAAGCTCTTGGTTGGAAGACTCCATATGAAGCAGTATACGGTCGCTCACCTCTCGTCTCTCACATGCAACCCATCGGCTGTCGAGCTTACGCTCTCAATACAGAGCTCAAAAATGCAGACAAGCTCGAATCTAGAGCTCTCATCGGACACCTCGTTGGCTACGTAGGCACCAACATATTTCGCATTTGGCTGCCAGCCACTGACGAAATCCTTGTCACGCGCGATGTTGTCTTTGAACCAACTCAGTTCTTTGATGGTTATGAAGGCTATGTGACAAAGGAGGACTTGCAGGAGATCGTCACAACAATCACTATACCAACACATTCAAATGAGGAATACACAATTGAGGAGCTACAACTGGTTCAACAGCAACACCAATTACCTGTGGATTCAGCTGCAAACCCTTTGGCTTCACCAAACGCTACGCAGCTGGGGGGTGTACAATCCCCCGAACGCCTCTACAATGTGCTCAAGAAGATTCCTTTGGTACACTAAATAACCAGCTACTTACACCATCACCATCCGCTTTGGCCGAGGATGATAACGAAGCACACATGGTCCCATTGCCTGACGATGTTACCCCACAACAGTCTGATGATGAGGAGTTCACAACTCCAACAAACCAAGGCAACATCCTTTATCCTGATATTCAGCAATCAGTCGAACAAGACGTCACTGACGACGATGACCTATCATCTCAATTACCTCACGGATCATCGGCCAGCCGATCCGGACAAGGCGGAACAAGACGCCCACGAGGATCAAGAGGCTTGGGAGGACCAATGAGCCTTCCTGCTCAAAGTCGTGATGAAGCTCCACCAGAAGGCTATCAACGATACGGCGAAGCAGCTCCACGAAATATCAGCAGCTCCATCGATAAGTCCGCCATCGTCAAAGGAAGACGAACGAGGCGACCACCAGGCGCTTACTTCACAATGGCTTCATTTGCAGCCAACCTTAGTGAAGAATCAAGAGCTCATTACTTCAGTGCCTTTACAGCTCAGGTACTCAAACAACAACTCAATAGTGGTACTCGATATCACATCAACCAGGTTCCAGCCGCACCTCGGAACGTGAAGGAACTGCAGAATCACATATTCAAGAACGAGTTCAAAGCAGACATGTCCATTGAATGGAGGAACATCCGATTGAAGGGGTGTTTCCAGCGCACGGACAAAACTCAGGCGACAGCGGACAGTGAGGTTCTTCCTCTCATGTGGGTATTTACCTACAAAACCGACGAAGACGGGTATATCACTCGTTTCAAAGCTCGATTGGTTGTCCGTGGGGATCTACAGTCTCCGCTTGACGATACGTACGCTGCTACGCTTGCAGTTCGAAACTTCCGCGCCCTTATCGCTATCGCCAACTACTTTGACCTTGAGCTCCATCAATACGACGTTCCAGTGGCATTTCTCAACGCAAAGATGAACCGAAAGCTCTACGTCCATACACCGGAAGGTGTAGACGAAGTTGAATCAGGACTAGGCGAACTCCTTCTGGTTCTCCGAGCTCTATACGGACTCAAGGAGTCTCCATTACTTTGGTTCAACGAATGCCGAAAACAACTCATCAAGCTCGGTCTTAAGCCAGTCGAAGGATTCCCATGCCTGTACACTAACCGATGGCTTATTCTGTTCGTATTCGTCGACGATATTGTGATGGCTTTTCACGATTCTAATACCTCTCTCCATCAACGCTTCGAACAACGTCTCACTGACGTATACAATCTCAAGAAAATGGGAGAACTTGCATGGTTTCTTGGAATTCGCGTTATCCGAGACCGACCCAACCGACGCACATGGCTGATCCAGGACGCCTATATCGAGAAGGTATGTTCTCGATTCGATATTGTTGCCTCGGGCCGATACCCAGACATTCCAATCACTGAGAACTGGTTGGATCCATCCAATGAAGAACCAAGCAAGGAGCGCACAACACTGTATCAACAGCTTGTTGGCTCGCTCGCCTATATTGCCGTATGGGGCAGACCCGACGTCGCCCGAGCACATGTAATACTGGCTTCTCATCTCATCAATCCGGGCCAAAAACACGTCGCCAAGGCTAAGAAGGTGTGGCAATACCTACTTGGTACCAAAACATATGCTCTGCAAGCTTCAGTCAATCAATCAGAGCCTGGAATGCGAGAATATCACACAGATGAGCCAACTACTCACCTACCACTCTTCTACGGAGCCTCAGACGCTTCGTATTCTGACGAACCAGAGACTAGGCGCAGCTCACGGGGTTACGCATTTTTCTTTGGAGGACTTATGGTTGACTGGAAGTCAACAGTCCAGCGCACCGTCACCAAATCAACTACTGAGTCTGAACTACTTTCGTTGTCTCTTGCTGGTTCCCAGATGATCGAGTGGATAAGATTTTTCAAGGGTATATCCCTCCGCCTCGATTCCAAACCAACAATACTGTGTGACAACCAGCAGACAGTGGGTATTGTTACAAAAAGAGAAGATCGACTTCACACTAAGGTGAAACATGTCACACACCCCATCGAGCGCCTCCAGCTGTCGAGTGTCACTATTGCTGTGGAACGGACAGTACAGGTCATGCCAGTGACTTTCATTCGATATATCTCCGAAGTGGTCTTTTCCTCTTTATTGGCTGGGGCACAAGCATCCCCTTCATCGTTGTTGTACTGGATCTGGAGAAGTGCATATCGAGAGCATCGCAGATTTTGATGAGCTGGTTCATGATCACCGTTGTTAAGATGCAGCACGCCATGATCCCGAGAGCTGAAGACGCGCCGAGAGTTCTGGTATGACGAGCTGAAGCGCACAGGCTGTCATTGTGCTAGCACCTCCTGCTGCTGCTTGGTCACCTGCAATTCCATGCAGGCTTCGTCGTCCGAGATGTAGGATGGAAAGGTTGGACTACATTGAGAGAAATCGAATTCTCAGCGATGTAGATAGTTTTGGAATTTGATTATTGCACGATGAGGCGTGGTGATGAAGAAAGGGCCGATGCAAGCGCGATTATGGTGACGGGAAAGGTGCAGGTGGGCAGGCAAAGAACGACTCTGCAACACCACAATTGCCCAGCGATTGCACAGAAGCAAGAATACGTCTTGTACGGTTGAATCACACGATCTGTAGGAAGACTACAGAAAGCCAGTCCACAACTTTCTCGCGCTCTTTGGTCGCCCGATTGAGAGTTCTCCCGTTTCGCCACCCCGCATTTGCATGAGAGCCGCAAGTCCTGAGCTACCGGTAGCTGACTCGATGTCTTGGTATAAGAGAAGCTGCAGAAGAAAATTGACTCGGCTGACAATCCGTGGTCCCGTTTCGCGATCAAGGACTCGTTCGACAAATACATCGAGTCGTACTCATTGGTTGTATCTAATGACATATCGCAGATGGTATCTGGTTACGTGCATCTGGCGGCGGCATTGTACCAAATAGTGAATGGAGACGATCGATACACCAAGAAGGGCTCCATGGAGTTCGTCGTCACGGACAACGCAAGGTACAAGTATGACCTGCGGACTATCGCCGAAGCTGTGTACCGCAATATAGACCAGAACCGCTGGAACTTGTATCCAGGTGAACCAAACTGGATCTACGCTTTGTGCAATCTGGTCGGCATCAGCGGTATCGTTGCTGGAGACAAAGTGCTTGGCACGGACTATGGCGACAAATTGAAATCGCGGTTCGACGCTGCGTTGGCTAGCGAATACTCCAACGCTGACGGCACTATCCTGCCTATTCGCTCTGAAATCACTGGCTTCGCTATCCCGGGTCTCGCTGGAGCTATATCAGATGTTGCACCAGCTGTTTTCTGCGGCCCATAACTCCCACACGTTGCGCATCGCCATTGGGCGCTCATGAAGAAAGAGAACCTCCGCTGGTCAGAAGATGGACGGTTGGAGCTCATTAAACTTGTTGGAGCTGACAAAATCAACTCTGGTAACTACAAGAGTGGCCAAGGGTTTGTCCGTAATTCCATGGCCAGTGTGGCAAGCGAATACGGTGACTACAAGATCCGTGATGAGCTTGTACGACAAATGGACGAAGAACATTTCCCTGTGTACGAAACAAAGACCGGCGCTCTGAAGAACAAAGGCCTGTAAACACTTGGGCAATGCAGTGGATTACGTGGACGCTTGGGCGCTCGCGGAGACTGGCTCCGATTGCTCACAGAAGACCCACCAGTGCAGTGTTTCCGTGCACCAATTCTGGAGGATGTGCCGTTCCCGGAGGTACTTGTAGCCAAGGCATGTTCGCACGATGGTAAATCTGTCGAGCTTGTTTTGTACAACGGCAAACAGCCTGGTGTCTTTGAGCTAGGCTTCAAGAACATGCAGCCGGGAAAGCTATACAAGCTTGAAGGTGAGGTTATAAAGGCCAACGAAAGGGGCGAGGCGTGCTTTTCCGTACAGGTTAATGGTCGCACGGCAGTAGTGCTAGAGCCGGTGGCACTATAGGCCAGGAAGGGAGAATGTCGCGTAAAGTTCACAACCTCTCAAAAAGACAAAAAACACCAGGAGAGGAGTCGCAGGAGTCTGAAAGTAGTCACGTACTTAGCAACAAGTTGTAAATTGTATTTTGGTGAGGTAATATTATCATGAGAGTAACAAGGATGCATTCACATCATTGATCTAACTTCATAAGATTTATATGCCCATAAGCCTAGGTTGCTCACCCCAGAAGTATTCCAATATGTTTGACTGGTAATGTACATTTGACTGCACCGAGTTGCGATCTCGCATTTTGTTTGCAGTATCCATACCCGCTACTGGCACTCTGTACTCAAATGACTTACCAGGCCCCGGTTCCCTTCCGTCTAGCAGCGGATGTGGAAATGGTAGATACTCAGGCAATAACCCGAGTTGTCTAAGGACCGAGCCCTGATCCCATGAGATATGCTCGTGGTAGAGACGGTCGCCTCGAATATTGACAACTGCTGAGAACGGTATCTCTACCTTCAAGTTTGTTGGGGGTATCCCAGGCACGCTGATGGAACAGAGTCAGTCACGACTTTGCATCCGAGCAATCCAACTTACAGCCAGTCCAGTTTGTGGTCATGTGTGAAGCTGAAAATGAACTCGTCGATGATTCGATCAATTGCAATTGATCTGCTAATGAGATCCAGTGCCGTATCGGCAGAATTGTTGAAGATGAAGTTGTGTCGGTAGAAATCCGTCAGTGGTCCACGACCCACGCCTCCTGTAAGCTGCAATTCAGTTAGCAGTGCAAGTAGAATATGAAACAGCGCATTGGCTTACCGTCGGGACGTGATTTACGTAAGGCTCTTGCACCATCGTACTCATTGTGTGCTCGACGGAGCGATCCGCAAACTCATAATAGCAGTGCTCGTCCCAAATCACCTCGAGGTCAAAGTATGGGCCATCCATACGGGGCTTGAGATGAGTGAGACTTCGAGTATGTGACAATGCTTCTGTGGTGTAGTGAAATGATTTGTGGAAAGGCGTTGCAAATTTGTAGGTCTCAACACCGGGATAGTGGTACTCTGTCAGATCATCTGATCTTGTCGAGTTGCCCCTCTTCTTCCCTGCCAGATGGTGCAATGTTGGTACTTTCGAAGCTGAGATGGCAACTTTGTCTGAAGCATCCGCCCAAATCACGGTCGCTTTGATGTCTGAGATGGCATTGACGGCATCCGCGGCCAGGTTCCATGACGCCGGTTCGTACGCTGCGATAAGAACTAATTAGTTCACCGATATACCGGGTGTCTTCAAGACGAAACTTACAAACCAGTCCGATCTTGTCTTTAGGTTCGCATTTGGGATTTGCCCTAAGTGCTTCGATGCTTCGCTTCAATGTGCCGGCCGCATCCTTCTCGAGAGCCTGCCGCTGGATTTCGGTAACAGTATACCCTTCTTCGGCCCATTTGATAAGATGCGACGGAACGCCTTCTACTATCTTTATGCAGCAAGAATGATGAGTGGGGGTCCAGTGCCTCTCCGTACCAGTGGGGATAGGACTGATACACCAGCATCTAGCTGTTTGAGCTCCACTTCAGGGAGTGGTGGTGGTGGTTTTGTGATATCCTGGAACATGACGGGTGATTCAATGCAGCTTGTGTGATATCGCCGGACTTGGACAGAGGGCTACCAGGTGGGATGGGATGTCTGAGAAACTCTTGATAGAATCGAGCAGGAATCTGTGTTGAGTTTGATCATGGCTAGAACATATATGGGTCGCATGCCGCCAAACTCTCGAGATGCAACGCTCACAATCGACCACTTCTTCCCTATCCGCTGATTGAGCGCCGCGTACGATGGAACCTTGGAAATCCACTCCGCCGACGGCTGGTGTTTAGCGCACCCCTCACGGAGCGACTTCGGTGTAAACGTGAACCTCACGGACTGACTCCGGTGAAATGGCGGCAATTGCACCCTCGAGGCCGCCGGCAACTGCGATAAGGGTATTGCACTTTCCGCAGGTCCAGTCAGTCACTGAACACTGAGCGCGGAAGAGAGAAACTGTAGTACCGTAGAAATGTGATTTTTTGGCCGCCAGCTAGCAGGGGGTTAAATGTGGAGAGACCCATCGTAGCTGTGCATTGGGTGGAGATCGCTCTTGCCCAACCAATCATTCAGATCCGCTTCTTCCCGTACCCTGCTAGCTGGCGGCCAAAGAATCAAATTTCTACGGTAGAGAGGTGTGCAGAACTTCTTCGGCGCGTGGTTGTGGTGATCTGTCCGCCAGATGATAAGTGTTTTTGCACAGCGAATGGTTGACCTTTCAAATCACTCAGGAAGGGGCGCTGCCGATGCTAACGTCATTTTCGGATCTAAGGTCTAGAAACATGGGACCACCCTTTGATAATACACATAGAACCCCTCATTCCTTGAACGTGTTAACTCAACGTCGAGACCTATCCAGTTCTTCTGTCAACAATTTGTTTGGACATCAACATGACAGACAAGCTTGACCCAGTGCGACCCATGTTCGAGCTGACGGGGCGGAACTATCTCATTACAGGCGGTGCGCAGGGAATTGGTTTTGCTGCTACAAGAGCTATTTGTGAGATGGGAGGCAACGTTGCGGTTCTCGACATTCAAGAACGACCGACAGCTGAGTTCGAGGAGCTGGCCACAAAATTTGGTGTGAAGACCTCATATCATCAAACCGACCTCACCAAGCAGGATAGCCTGAACGCAGGCTTCGCAAAAGCTTTGGAAAGTCTAGGGGCAGAATCGACGGTTGTGTGCCAGCAGCTGGCATCGCCATCGACAAGCCCTTCGTTGACCAAACTTGGGATGAGTTTACACGCATCCAAGAGATTAATGTGAGTTTTGTTTCCATTGAAACCGTTCAACAGGCTTGCGTGGCTGACAATGATAAGGTTCGTGGAGTGTTCTTCATCGTCCAGCTCGTAACCAAGCAGATCATCAAGCAAAACACTCCCGGCAGCATTGTTCTCATCGCTTCCCAGTCATCTCACATTGGCCTCCCTGGTTACAGGATGGCAGCATACAATGCATCGAAAGGTGGCATTTTAATGCTTTCAAAGGCTCTCGCAGTGGAACTTGCTAAGCACAACATTCGAGTCAACACAATTTCGCCAGGATTCGTTGATTCCCAGATGACCCGGGATGTACGCGCATCGAAGAGCAAACGGGAGGGAGATCAGATGTGGCTAGCACCTCCGCTGCAGAGATTGAGCACGCAGAATGATCTTACTCCTGCCATTGTCTACCTGCTGAGCGACGCTGCCAGGCACACAACAGCAGCTGACATCCAGATCACTGGAGGTCTGCATGCTGGCACTATCGATGGAGTTATTAGTCCACCTGAAAGTATTTCATAGTACAACACATAATGCAGCATGTTAGAGCTTTAGTCAACGTTATGTGGCTGAGCTCATACAAGACTACAAAGACTGAGCCTCATCTACTGCACTGATTTCCTGGTGTGACTGTGTTGATGATTGTTGGAAGGAGTCCTCCATAATCAGCTGCCAGCGTTTGTTGGCTATTCTTCAAGAAACCGCTTGTCTGCGTTCTAGCCATCCCTCATTCCATTTCTCGTCCATCGGAAATGCTAAGCACTCTGGAGAGCGCAGGCCAAGTCGCTTCCATCAATGCTGTTGCAACCTGTTGGTCTATCGAGCCCTCAACGTTGGCATACCTACCCCGGATTTCACGTGCGGCCCGCAGAGATGCCAGTAATCAAAATAATCAAAATTGAAGCTGGATACTGTTTTGTTTGAAGCGTTTTTGGTGTTAATGCCGTTTTGATTAAATTTTGAAGCTGATTACTCATTTGCTGTCTACCAGTAGTTGTTGACCGACGGGTAGCCGGCTGACACGAGTCAAGTCACACGATTATCAGACTGCCAAGGGTTATTGCGCCTAGCTATACAGCACGCAGCTTAAGAGACATGATAAAAGTGACAATCAAGATTAATTTAGCGGCTTAATTTTAACTATGTAGCTGCTTGAATTATCTTTATTATGCGTTGTTGTAGTAGTAGATTTTTTAAACAAGATTCGTGAGGTTGGTGATAGATAACATGTGCCACTCGAACTTACTCACATAATTTCAAATCAATCAAAACAATCAAAAGTTCACGAGTATATTAATTTTAATTGAATCCTGTAGGCACGATATTGATATTGATTTTGATTGAAATTTCAATCAAAATCAAACAAAATTTTGAAACGATTTTGATTACTGGCATCTCTGCGTGCGGGGCTTGATCGCTCTCAGGGAAGCTCCGCGCGCCAAACCAGACACGTAGACCACGCGTCTTGATTATCCGCCCACACCGGCGCAGACTTACAACCGCAAACGTCTTTTACGCTGTCTACATCTGGAAAGTCGGGAATGGACCTGACATTATTTGTTATCTAGCCGACAAAGATAATGGTACACTACCCGACATCAGATAGGACAAGTTGCACTAAATACTGCACCCCAGATCATGTGATTGCCATACGGTATCAGTAGATTCCAATTCGCCGAAGCTTCGGGTAATCCCGCGGTCAATCCTAGGGGGCTGATACGACAAGAGACTGTGCGGAGATGGTCGTTCCGGACTATTTGATGGGTCTCAAGCTTGCTTCTCGAGCGATGTACAAGCGATCCTCATAACGACTCTTTTCATCACCATCGAGCTAAATTACTCCACTTCAATTCACTCATCTTTTTCCCTATAGCTAGCTCATTGGCATGCGTAAAGTAATGCCCGAGTCGTATGACCTCGTAGTCGTAGGGGCCGGTGAGTCAACTACAGTCATCAAAGACTCCACGATTTTCAGGTTGTCTAACAAGTCTCTACAGGATGGTTCGGACTGGGCTCTGCGCGAGCCTACATCCAATCGCATCCGGATGAGAAAATCGCTGTTTTGGAGACCAATGACACAATTGGAGGCACATGGTCGGAAGCACGGTTATACCCAGGACTCAAGTCGAATAACATGCTCGGAAGTTATGAGTTCCCCGACTTTCCCATGTCAGAGAAAGTATACGGTGTCGAGCCTCTTGGCCACATTCCGGGTGCTGTCCTCAACCGCTACTTGACCGATTTTGCGAAGCACTACAACATTTACGAGCGGATGCAGTTCAACTCGACTGTCAGCCTCGTGGAATCCACGGACTTTGGCTGGAAGCTTACAGTAACGACTCCAGATGGCGAGAGGAAGGTAGACACAGCTAAGCTCATCCTCGCAACTGGGTTGACGTCGACACCGAACATGCCATACTACAACGGAGCAGAGAAATTCGACAGGCCACTGTTCCACACAAAGGACTTCTGCCGACGTGCCGATGAACTGAAGGGCGTCAAAAATGTCGTGGTTGTCGGTGGCGCAAAATCTGCTTATGATGTAGCTTATGCTATGGTGGACAGTGGCGCAACAGTCGATCTTGTCATCAGACCAGATAGCAACGGCCCTGTCTGGATTGCGCCACGGTATGTCACCCCACTCAAGCAACGCATCGACACGATCCTCAACGTGCGGGCGCTGTCATGGTTTAGTCCCTGTCCGTGGGGCCATGAAGACGGGTATGGATTTGTGCGCCGCTTTTTGGAGCAGACTTCGCTTGGTCGAGCGCTCGTAAAGGGTTTCTGGAGTGGTAAGTCTCATCCAAACTTTCCATGACTTTTTTGTACTAACGGAATATGAAGTCATGGGCAACGATGTTCTGCAGCAGAATAAGTACGACAATCACCCCGAGCTCCAAAAATTAAAGCCATGGCACTCAGTGTTCTGGATCGGGAGTGGCCTCAGTATTTTGAACTACAGTACCAGCTTCTTCGACATGATCCGTGACGGCAAGGTCAGAGTTCACATTGAGAATATTGAGCGACTTGATTCAGGGCAGGTCGTGCTCGAGAACGGCGAAACATTGACAGCGGATGCCATGATCTGCTCGACTGGCTGGAAGAAAGAGTCCACAATCCGATTCGCTGGCCTGGACAAGACTGGTCTAGGCTTGCCCATCGATGCCAAGGAGCAAGCGAACCTTAGCCTTGAGTATGATTCGAAGGTCTTGGATCGATTTCCCATTCTGGAGGGCCAACCTAACTTGCGATCAAAACCCAAGAAAGCAGCCGAGCCACTCCGCTACTACCGCTTCATGGTCCCATCAGCGATGATCAAGAAGCGCAACTTTGCTTTTGCAGGCATGATCTCGTCAGTTAGTACTGCCATTTGCGCCAGCACACAAGGGCTGTGGATCACAGCTTTCTTTGACGGGAAGTTGGAACGCGAGGCGAAGTCGCAAGACGAGATCACAAGAGAGATCATGATGCACACTCAATGGGGGAAATGGCGCTATCCTTGCGGCTATGGAGCCAGTCTGCCAGATTTTGTGTTCGAGGGCATTCCTTATGTCGACATGCTGCTCAAGGATATCGGTATTAAGAACAAGCGTAAGCCGACCTTCTTGAAGGAGCTCATCTCGCCATACACT
Source organism: Lizonia empirigonia (assembly GCA_009982855.1). Taxonomy (NCBI): domain Eukaryota; kingdom Fungi; phylum Ascomycota; class Dothideomycetes; family Pseudoperisporiaceae; genus Lizonia; species Lizonia empirigonia. The sequence goes on from JAADKA010000030.1 coordinate 311,921, forward strand.
CCGAAGGATTATGATGGCGTACTGGAGGAGTACAAGCAGAAGAACTAGTGTTTGATGGTGCGGATACCTTGATGAATTTGTTAGCTAGCCTGATTTGTATCAAAAGAACGAAATGTGAACGAGCGACGGTTATACCATCTACCACCGTACCTCCTATTGTTAATTGACCTTCACAAAAATTTCAAGTTTCAAAAAATCAAAGACTAAAAGCTTCAAAGCTTTTCTTCGCGTGTAGCCCTAGACCAGTCACGATCTGACGCATGGTCATGTAGCTTTTGACGTCCGCTGATGACGGAGCTGAGGTTGACTGATTCATATGACATCATATTCGCTAGCTTAGCAAAGAATCTACGTTCCGAGTAGAAGTGTCTTCCGCATCAGGCAGCATGCCAGCGGGATAGTCCATTGCATACCTTTCCGACTCCCAAAGTATGCGCATGATGATATCGTTGTCCCCCATTAATGTAAGATCGACTGGTTCCATATCGCTCAGTCCGTCCAGTGGAAGACTGTCGAGCCAATCTGCGCACGAGATATCTTGCATGGTCATCTCCGGGCTTGGCAGTTGTGTCGCGATAGCCGTCTCGGGCTCGTTAATGTCGCCTGTACCTTCCGGCAGGAATAAACAGTCTACCAGGGTTCCCCGAGAAGTGCGCTTTCTGCGCAGCATTCGCTCGTTGTAAGCCTTGATGGCTTGATGAAAACTCGACAGAATCCCATAGTATTGCTCAGCCTGGGGACTGAGATGCTTGAGTTCGCCTAACACGTGCAGCGATTTGAGAAACGCCGTTCGTCTTTCCGAGGTGTTTGTTGTATCTTCGACAAGTAACGAGAAGCCCAACACAAGGCCTGTAGCGAAGACCCAAGCTCTGCAGAGACCGTTAGCGACCCAGCCCAATTTGAATTTGGTTGATTTGACTCACTTCAGAATGCACATATTCCTAAGTAGATGGCTTGATCTCATGACTTGGTGGCACATATGTGCCATGAAAGTAGCTGCTTCAATACAAGCATCGGCCAACTGATCGACCTTGGTCTTCCCGGCAATGTCATGGTGTTGAGGTGGCTTTGATCCGTCCGAAAGCCGAGGCACAACGTGTTGTATGAGAAATTGCCGCGTGACCAAGATGACACTGAAATAGTAGGCTCCAGAGATGTGCACGTTTCCGATGATTACATGTCTGCTACTAGACGAGTCTTCATCGTTTGAGCTTCTTAGTATGGAAGGAAAGTTTCGACTCTTTTGCTGTAGAATCAGGACAAGGTTTTCCGCAGTGTCTACATCGAGCTCCCCTTCGGCAGACTTCTTGACAGCAGTATCGAGGACTGCGGTTATCTCGTACGTTGCACCAAGAGCCAGGGCCCGGTACACAACATCGACAGTATTGTCGGTTCTATCGCTGACGTAGCTAGACTGACCCGGCCGAAGTGATGGTGTGCTGCTTGATCGTCCAAGAATAGAGCTGCACACAACGTCAAATACGCGTATGCTTTTGGCCGCGCGAAGTCTACATGGACGAAAATTGAGTTAGAAACGGCTTCCCTTCAAGGTTCAGATGAGTGTTGAACACTTACCGCGCGTTCCGAGTTGAAGCCGCAGTGTACTTCTGCTGAGTAGACATGTGCAAGCCTAGTATGTCAGCAGATTTGGAGGCAATGCCTAGATACATGAAGGCAGAATTACGCCGGCATGCTCCGAACATGTAGAATGCCATGAGGAGAAATACTCTGACAAGATCCAAGGTTGGACTTTCAAGCATTTGTGCGAAGGCCAGCTTGCGTGCAAAAGAGAACAGCTCAGAGGCCCACACCACAGCGTCTTTTGTTGGTCCGTAACACTGGGCGCCAATTGCGACCATGAGATACAATGCAGCCGACTCGAGCCCTCTTGGGCTTTGCGAAGGTAGAGATGCAGCGCGAGAATTGTTTTGATTCTCCGTCTGTAACATATGACATACTTCTTCCCAAGTGTATAAGTCGAGGAGACCGTTGGACTGCAAGTATCTGAGTAATACTAAAACCAAATGCAGGAGTTGGGATAAGGACCTACGGCGTCAAAGAAATATTGTATATATGCCTTCTTGTCCTCGACGCAAAGCCCATCGTAGAAGCGGCTGGAGCCATTATCGACAGCGTCTGCTTCGAACAGGTTTCGACTCTCTTGAGCATCGGTGAATCCAGAAGGACCAACGTGGCGTTCTAATGTCTTCTGCAGGAATTGCAAGAATGATATAGCCGCCGTATTACCAACGAATACTGTTTGGAATGAGCCCAGGGTCAATTAAAATCTTTGCTCAACGCTCACTTTTCTCCCCGCTGACACTCGATAACATTAGAGATGGTTGAGCCATGACTTCTACTGACGAATCTCGCGTACTGGTGGAGAGCGTGCTTTCTCCAGAAGTGTGCCCTTGCATAACAGTGACGGGACCATGGCCTGGATTAGCCGCTAAGACAGTTGTGGGGCCTTGAAATTCCCATGAGTTCGGAGAAAGCATGGCCTCGCTCGTCCCGCTTCCTTCGAAGACTAGGGGCGCATCCTGTGCAGGAGCCAGCTGGGAAAGTGTTGACGGGGGTTGCGGTAGTGGGTGATGCCTCCGACCAGGAGTATAGCGACAGACACCATCGTACCCTTTCTTTTGGCATGGGTTGCAGGGCTGGCTGCCGTCACATCGCTTCTTGGACGACTTGCATTGATTGCATGCTCTAACAACTCGTTGACGGTCTTGAGGCTTCACTGGCCGGCGAGGCATTGCAAGGCCGTTAATACCATCAACCAGTCATGTGATCAGGTCAGTGCTTGTGTAGAATTCGAGGTGCAGTGCGAAAGCCGCACGGTGTGAAGTGGAATCTGTTTTGCGGGGAGCGGTTATGGGGCTGCGGCTGCCGGTAAGGGCAATATTATATTATCTGTTGAGACAAAATGTGAACACTGAACACCCTTTGCCCCTGCGTTGATTGGTACATATACCTTTCTAACATTATCAGCATATTTTCGTCCGCCGCGGCCAACGATAACAATTCGCAGATCGCAAATCGCAGACAACCATTCCTTGTAAGTCAAGCGAACGATAGGCGTAGTGCAACGCGGGGTAAGAGCGAATTCGGCGGCTGCGACTAGGTAGGCTCACCATGACAGTGCTTCAGAACGGCCAACCTTGAGCGCGATAACCTTGCATACCACGTCAAGTTGCAAGTTCTGGCAGAAGTGTTGGAAGGGAAAATGGCATTCGATTGAGAGGTCACGTGAGCATCGAACCAAGCGATAAGGATAACGGCCCGTGTGCAATCGCAAATGCCAGAGGAATCTTGGAGTACTCGACATGCTCAACTCACCCACACGCATACATTCCTGTCGGACATGCTTTAAAATGTCCAAGGGGAGATAGGAACTGGCGAAACATAGAATTTGGAATCGCTACTCACGTTTTAGACATGGCCACATCTGTCAGGAGAACTAAATAAACCTGGTCCGCTAACATGTCGGGCCGCGTAACGCCCGGCGGCGCGTAACGCCCCATCAACCCCAACCACCCCAAACTTCAACCACCAATAACTCCACCAATATGAGTCGGATTGATGAGGCGGTTGCAGATTTGGAATTGCAGAGGTTGAAAGGTGAAGGATCTTACGCGAAAGTAGCTGACAGTCATGTTGTTGAGCGTTCCACATTGGCCCGACGGTATCAGGGGCTGGCAGCGTCCCGGGAGCAGAAGGCAATCAACCAACAACAACTCACCCCAGAACAGGAGTCAACTCTTGTGGAGTATATCAATAGACTTACTCACCGACGTTTACCACCTACAAGGCAAATGGTACAAAATTCTGCAGCTCAATTGGCTCAAACAAAGATCTCTGAGAGGTGGGTTTCACGGTTTCTTCACCGCCAAAAAGACCACCTACTCGTGAAGTGGCAGGACGCTATGGATCGAACGCGTCACCGAGCAGACTCAGGGGCTAAATACAAGCGGTATTTCGATCAATTGCACTCCAAGATCGCCGAGTATGAGGTTGAGCCACGTCATATATACAATATGGATGAAAAGGGGATCATGATCGGTACACTTGGACGCTCAAAACGGATATTCACCCGCCGACAGTGGGAGAAAAGAGAGATCAGGAGTACTCTACAAGATGGCTCACGTGATTGGGTCACTGTGATGGCCTGTGTGTGTGCTGATGGCTCCTGGATACCCCGAGGCATCATCTACGACTCGGTCAGTGGGGATATCCGATCGAGCTGGGTAGAAGAGATACAGTCAGGAGAGCACTCTGTGTGTGTTACGTCATCACCCACGGGCTGGTCAAACAACAGTATTGGCCTTGCCTGGCTCAAACAGGTGTTCAATCGGTATACTCAGGAGAAATCGCGTCGGAGTTAGCGATTACTCATCCTTGATGGCCACGGGAGTCATGTGACGATCGATTTTCTGGATTATTGTGATCAAAACAGGATTCTCCTGAGTGTATTTCCCCCTCACAGTACTCACACGCTTCAACCGCTCGATGTGGTGATGTTCAAGCCACTTTCAACCGCATATAAGCGTCACCTGACCGATGTCCTTCACAACAGCCACGGACTGCTCCAGATCAGGAAGGGGGACTTCTTTCCTATCTTCTGGGCTGCCTGGAAGGACTCCTTCACTGTTGCCAACATCCAGAAGTCCTTTGAAGCCACTGGGATTGAGCCAAAGGATCCAGGGGTAGTCCTCCAACGATTCACTCACACACCTCCCCCCGACGATGACGTCGATAATGATGCAAATACGATTGTTGCAGCAGTTGATATGGGCAGTTGGAGGTCTATCCAACGTCTTTTGAGTATATCAGTGAAGGATATCGACAGTATTGAGTCAAAAAAGCTCAGTGAGGTTGTGCACAACCTCCAGGCCCAATATCAACTCCAGCAGGACGAATTACTAGGATTGAAGCAGGCTCTTACTACCAAAAAGAAGTGTAATAAGCCTAACCGTATCCTGGAGCTTGAAAAGCCACAAGAGGACGAGGGTGAGAGTCAATTTTTCACTGCATCGAAGTTTGACCACGCAAGAGACCTTCACACCGCCAAGGAGCAACAAAAACGTGATAAGGAGGCAGAAAAAGTGATGAATCAGCAGCTCTGCGATGCCAATAAGGCATACAAATTGAAGATACATCAGGAGAAGCTTGAGGCGCGGCGTGTGGCAAAGGTAGAGCGTGAGCAGAGGAAGGCCGAAGAAGTAGCTGAACGCCAACGCAAAAAAGAGACTCAGGAGGCCAATGGCAACGCTCAAAAAGCTCTACAATTGCCCCAAACAGGCAAGAGAAAAGCTTGATCAACTCAGAAACCAGTCAAAAAGCGCGTGGTTGAAGGTTTGGGTGGTGCAGAGAGCGTGGACGCCCCCGACGCTCCCTCACCACCCCCACCTATCACCACCCGCCGCGGCCGCAGCGTCACACTTCCGATGAAATATAGATAGCGCAAATTGATTGCAAGCATTACTTTAGTAATACACCAGAAAATCTCGTGATATTATTTATTGTTGGTGGCTCAATAGCCTCATTTTTAAATTGAGCGTTGAGGGGTTGATGGGGCGTTACGCGGCCCGACATGTTATAAATTCCTCGGCCCACTGACTCCAATCTTCGATACGAGCAACTCGAATCTGTCCGCACCCAGACCGACCCCATTGAATACGCTCCTCCAGCAGCCCGTCCTTCTCCCTTCCTCGAACTCGAAAAGCGAAGGAGCACTTGCGTCACTAGTCTCGTCTTCCATACCATCTACCTCTTTTCTCAGTTCTTCAATTTTGGCGTTCAGCGACCTTAGGTCCTGACCCTGCCACTGCTTTTGCATTGGCTGTCTTGGTTCCTTTTCGTGGCTCAATGCGATCTGAACCCGTTTGGCTGCTCGATTTGCCGCGTCAAGTGTTGTGTGCATTTCTGTGCAAACATCTGGTAGAGGGCAGTAGACGCGCAGTTGATCTCTACTAGTCTTTTTGGAAAGGTCATTGTCGTCTTCATCGCCGTTATCGCTATCTGAATCGGTATCGGACTCGGATGCAGAGGATGATGGGGCGTCGATAAGTTTCCATAGCCTAAGTGTGTACACTTTTCGTGAGAGAAGCGGCACGTGTTGAAGTTGGGAGTGAGCGGGTGATGCGTGGGTTCCTACTTCGTTACGTTGTGTCCAGACCTTGAACGATAAGATCTTGCATGGATCCTCGATGCTTTCAAAAGCGCCCTCAACTGTGGACAATCCATTCTCATCCGTCCTGGTTGCACTTGACTTGCGGTACATCCCCAGATGCTCGTACTGATGGCTCGCATTTCGAAAGAAAACCTCAGTCTGTGCGTTCGCTATGTCCACAGACGTGAAAGGTTGGACTGATATCTCTGTCGTGGCAGTGTCTGGCGGTAAGAACGAGAGCGTTTGATGAATGGTGTATTCAAAGTAAGGATCAGAAGTGGACACGGTAGTAGAAAGAGGGAGAGCGATTTCGGACGCAGGCGTTGAGCTGGGAGACTGAAGACTAGTCGTTGGGATGGCAAGGACCTTTGGTGTGAGTTGCAAGCTCGGTGCTACTTTTGGGGTATGGACGGCCTGCGATGTTGGGGTGTTTGTGGGGGCTCGTGGTGATAGAAGGGTGGCAGAAGCTATGAGTTGGGCTATTTCGTCTGAGGAAGCTGCGGTTGGTGGCTTGGAAGATGTGAACGGAGAACCTGGAACGTTTTGAGAAGATTCCACTATCGGAGTGGAGTGTTCTTGCGCACTGTCAATGATGTCTGATGGTTGCACAGACAGCTGCTGCGAAATGATATCGGCCTCAGGTACAGAAGAAGCAATCTGAGTAGTCTCTAGCTCTTTGCGAAGATCTTGACGGTTGAGGCAATGATTCGTCGGCTTAGATACCACTGATGCCGCCTTTTCTTTGCCACCAGCTTTTAGCAAATTAGCTACTGCTTCTGTTGGCATATGTCTTCGAGCATCAGACTCGACGATTGGCCAATTTGGGACAGAGGTGTCAAATCGAGACGTGACACGGCTCCCGGACTGACCTTCCAAGGTCTGAGTCGTATTTGGGCCATCATAACTTCCGCCGCGTCCAAGAGGGGACTTCGAATCATGCTTTTTCTCTGGCCCTACCATTACTGCTACGGGTATCTCTGGGCGATTGGGATGTTCGACAGGTAACGATTGTGGATTGGATGCTTCAGCCAAAGGTACAAAACGGTGATAACCAACACTTGATTGATCAGCCGTGGTCAAAGCCTCGCTAGCTGTTGAGTTAGAGGACAAGGTTGGAAAGCTAAAGGTTGGTCCAGGCAAGATTGTGTCTGCTTCCAGCACCTGCTCTTGGTCTATAACTCCTACTTTTGCTGTATACGTGGCCAGGCCTGGTACTGTCGCTGCAGCGAACTTTCTCGGAAATTTCTGCTCAGCTGAACCTTGAACAATCGTGTCAGGCAAGGTCCTAATAGTGGTGGGAGGAGTTTGAGGAGCATCCGTCTTGGTCGACAGAATTGTACTGGCCGTGTGTTCGTTGGCAAGGCTCTCAGACTCCGCAGTACCATTGTCACCTGCATTTGCCTTTTCTTGGACAACCGGCACGTGAGTAGTGTCATTGCCATATGAACACGAAGGTGTGAATGTAGACGAGGACCTGGGTAACCCTCGCTCCTGGCCGTTGAGCACAGTGTCTGTCTGCTCGGTATTTGTGTATGAAATTGAATGAAACCCGTTGCTTAACGATGCTGAATGTGGGCTCCGAGAAAAAGGGCCCCCAATGAAATTCTGCCTTGCATCTGCAGTGGGACGAGGCAGCGCGTTCGTATGTGTCTGATTGACGGGTGAGGGAGCTGGATCCGAACCAGTTCTGAGAGCCTTCACTTCTGCCCGATTCTTTTCCAAAGCCTGAGAAGATGTCTTGGTCGGTTCCTTAAGCAGATCTACACTTGTTGCGGGAGTTGTGCCATGTCTGACCGGTGGTGTCTCCTCTACTTTATGCGCCTTCCTCGCCGTCAAGGTATGACCATACCTTGCGCCAACTTCCGGCCTTTTCACTTTCTTCGCTGACTTCGTCGAATTTCTTCCAGTTTTAGCTTTCTGCCAGCCATCCCCGATCTCTTTCTGTTTGCTTGTAGTAGTACGATGTCCAGCTTTTGCAGAGTCAAAAACGTTCCGAGGAGAGCTGCTATTTGCTACTTTAGGTGGCTGCCTGCTGCTTGCTAAATGTGGCAGAGCTGTGTTGGCGCCTTGTGCAACTGGCGTACGCTCAATGCGCGTATGAGTAGGGGCGGGTTCGAGCGAAGTTGACATCTGCTTTGAGACACGAGTTGCTTGCGAGGCCCTGCCGACTTCAGGCAGAGGCCTATCTACAAGCCTGCGAGGTAATTCTAACCTTTTGCTGTGCGTGGTCTGATTTGTACAAGTTGCTTGGGGTTCACTGCGAGTGGACATTTGCTGGCTTTGCTGAGTTGTACCATTGCGCGCCGAAGGCGGAGGTGGTCTGCGTGGTTTGATGTACGCATCTGCCATGTCCTCCACTGCAGCAACATCCGGTCGCTCTTGTAGGAAGGTGCCAAATTGGGCGCCACTCATCGGTCGACTTCGCAAGTCAGCTCCTGTGTTTCCCATCAAAAGCGGCGCCTTCTGTCGTGTTAAGCCTTGCATTCCGGCCTTCTTCTTCTCCAGCAGCATCTTCAAGCGACTCTTGTCTAATCCTTTTCCAGGAAGTGGGTCTGCAGCGGCCTCCGGGGCGGAGAGCTGGTGTGGGGTTGCTCTGTTTAGAAGACGTTGCTTAAGGCTTGCTCTTGGAGACATGAAGTCGTTGTTACTCTTTTCATCAGCCATTTCAAATTCGTGCCTGTCATTTGTCCGGGGAAGCCTTCGTGTCGCAGACACACGTTCACCGTGATTGAAGCCCTTAACGTCATCGTCGCTGTCTCCGCTGCTGTCGCTACCCGATCCGATAAGGAAAGGACCTGTCTTCGGTCGTTTTGTGGTGCTCAAAGGCGCAGTGGGTGTCTGAGGTCGTTTCTTTGCATGACTGGAAGAGCGACTAATGGCAGGGGCGAAAGGGAGCGATTTGTAAACACCAGGTCGAGATCGGTCACTCATCTTGCTGGGTGACGGTAAGAGTCTATCGTTATTTCTTTTCGGAGTTTCCTTGAAAACTGTGTTGCCTGTTACTTTTAAGGCCTGCTTTAGACTTTCGGGAGACCGGTCACTCGGTTGTCACCGCCTATCACTCGATTCCACGTCTGAGGCGTTACTTTCGCTACCCTTGAATTCTGCACTATTGTACTTCGTTCCCTCCTGCTTCTTACGGGGTGGCGTATCTTGGTCTTCGTGTGGACGACTCCACTCCTCTTTGGCCTGTTTTTCGCTAGAGGGATGTTTTGTAAGCCGTTCTGACGATAGTTTACTTGAGAAAGGATTGAAGTGTTCTTTTGCAGAAGTCGACGGCTGCGAAGTTGAGATCGATGAGCGCGCAGCAGGGAGAGAAGGATTTGGGTCTTTAGAAGTGAGTTAGTAGGGTGAGGTTGTAGGCACAGGGCTGGAAAGACCACCGGTCAAGGTGAGAGAGCCGCTAGCTGAAGCCCTGGAGGAGGCTCGGTCGTTGTGAATCCAGACTTTGTCTTGAAGCGTATCTCCAAGAGTGTCCTGTTCATCACCACTGAAGGGGTGGCGTTGATAAAAGCTGCGAAGTGGCTCGTCGTGACCAAAATCTTGGTTCTCAGCTTTATGAAGGAGTACATCCCTTCTCTTACCTTCGACTACACTGCACCGATAGCGCCCTCAAACCCTTGTCATCGATCGGCCCACTCCGCGGGAAATGCGCTGTGAGGAGCGACATCATCAGGCGGTGGGGTACAAAACAGCGAATCAGCCCTTTACTTCCCTTTATATGACATCGTGCCTCAACAGACTGGAACTAATTTTCGACCAACAGAAGTCTCGAAAGCGGCAGAAGCTTGGAGAGTAGGACGAAACTTTGGTAGTACTGGTCTGGCAGCTGGCAGCACGCACTGTTGCTGTTTGTACATACCGTCTTGATGTCAGATACTCATTGGGCAACTGTCTCGCTGCGACAAACGAGCATGCGGTGTAGCACGCGAAATGAGCGGACAGAACTACTCAAATCCACCATCTTGTGATGATGTACATCCCTCCTCATCACGACCTCTAATGTCTCTCCTGAATCCAGAAGCTGAAAGCTGTGAAGCTTACATCACACATTGGGAGTACAATGCAAACCCATCACACAGCTTCATGACGACCGCAAAGCCTGCACATTGTACATCCTTCATGACAGGAATAACCACTCCAGTAATCCCAGTGCATGAGCCTCAAACGTAAACAACAAAGGCCAATATCTGCAATAGAAAGGCAGTCAAAAGAGTGTTGTCGCATTACGAGTAAGTTTAGGCAGGGAGATCGTAAGAAGGTTTAGTCTGTGCGCCATGTGGCGCAACTGACAAGCGCCACCGTTCAACATGCAATGACGTCCTGAGGAGGAGGTACGCCATGTGAAATTAGTTTTGGGTGTGTTTTGAAATATGTCACATTCTTGTATATAGAACTTGTGGTCAAGCACGAGTCTGCAATGATCATGCCTACTTCTCTTTTTTACATGACGACTCAAGATGAGAGCCTTGCACTCAAGAGGCCAGTTCATATGTGCTTGCAGCTCGAAAGGATACCGGATATGAGTAGGGAGCGCAAGATTGAATGGTTTGTATGCAACTATGTCACACGATGATATTGGTAGCCAGAAAGAAGCTCTACTGTCTGCCTGGGTATCTTTATAACTCCTCGTCGTAGATCGCTTGACCTGCGAATGCATTAAGACGTATTTCCTTCGGGCCTCGCGGCAGCTCCATGCTACTAAATACCATTATACCATCGAGATATGCGAGAGCGGGGACTACCTGTCGCCATCATGGGCTCATCAAGTGCCGTATGTCGAGACTGAGCGCTCGCAACCCTCATCCAGTCCGCTATCCTTGGCTGTATGTATGTTTGATTCGTAAGCCCGATCAGGGCCTCATGTCTCGCCGTCCCTGTCGCCGTTCCCCTCCACTTTGACGTCAGGTTTCTGCTGCGCGAGTACCTCGATGATGCGCGCAACCTCTTCTGCTTTCTCCCTCTGCGCTTCCTGATCCGCAGGATTTTGCAGCGTGTCCAATCCCCCAAACAGCCATAATTCCTGAAGATCCCGGATCAATGTTGCGATGTCTTGCGTGGTCTTGATCTGTCTTTAAATCAGCCCCGTCCTGATCGACGCCCTCCCGAGTTCACCAACGCACCAATCCAGCAGTCTGTTCCCGAATTGTCAACTCCTTCGCCGCGCTCGTCGCATAGTCGTTCGCAGCGTTCATTGTGCTTGGCGGCGCACCATCCATTTTCACTGCTTTCAGGATCGTGGAGATGTAGCCGTCGCCAGCAGCGAGGTCGGAGTTGTCGTTCCGCGGTGTGATGGCATCGCAGAGCGCTTCTGCGCGCGCTAGCCGGTGTCAGCAAGGTCTTCGATGCAGGATCCTATATAATGCAGGTAGTGATCGAGCATAGTGAAGCTTGCGCTGCCGCTGCTCCGTAATGTCTTCAGAGCTCAGTGTTATAGCAGCGACCTTGTCCCAGGCCAAACAAAGCGGGATATGCCATGATCTATGCGCCAAACCCTCTGGCGTTTACTGTCCAACAAACACAAGCAGCGACAGTGAAAGGCTTACCAAGTAGCGCCTCCTTCGTACGCTTCGAAGGGTCCATCACAACCTCCACCCCAGGTTCGGAACGTCGGGAAGTTTGGATCGTTAACTCTACTGGATCGTGAAATGCTTAGTCCAGCTTCGCTATCGATAACCGACTGGTCCGTGCTGCGTTCTTCTACCGCGGTTCTTCACCGCAGCAACAACGACCGAATACGCCACGGGTCGGCCAGGCACAGACCCAGACCCTGTGATGCGGCAGTTGTTTTTCTTCCCCGAGCAAGGACGCTAGATCAAGCAACAGCAGGTTCAATGCAGATGGAATTGTTGTGTGTCAATCGATTGGAGATGAGGTGGCAGAGTTCAGCCTCATGGAAGTATTGATTCCGTCATGGCCGTACATGGTATGACGCCTCGCAAGGATGCTACAAGCCTTCTACTGTGCGGTTGTCACCTCGCGCAAACGCAGTGCTGGGCTCGGAAATCTCGGCGCCGACTTCGACTCGCTCGCAACTCTGTACTGTAAGGCTGGCGTCTACCAAACAATTCTGCGTCACAGCATGTGAATGGCTCGTGGCGGTCCGAGACATCGTCGCTACCAACGTCGAAGCCTGGAGCTGGTTGCCTGGCACAACAGAACAAGTGACGATCGACAGGGGACGGAAGTGCCGCGCTCGCACCTCGTTAATCCGTCGATCTTGGTCCACGCCTCAGCCGACTTCCAACTACCTATCGCTTTCCTACCCCCCTTCTGAGCAAGGCTGACAGCGCCCAAAATCTGCACATGCCCTAAAATAGGCGTCGCTATCGTTCCACCAACCGTCACGGTTTAGCGTGCAGGTCCTTCCGGCCCTCTCCTAGTGGCTGGTCTAGCCCAACCGAGCGCGCTGGAATACGGCCCCTGCGTCCGGCGAGTGTAGCGAGCAAGCCGAGCACTTCTTCCAGCGTAGCGAGCGCACAAAATGGTAATGTGGCTTCGGAGCAGTTTCTACAACGTGTATGTGCAACGCCTGTTTGTACCGTATCTTGATCGTCTTAGTGTGCCGAGCGCACCTTGGGAATGCACGTCCGTGGGTGCAGGCTTAGGTTTTCTAGATTCCTGGAACTTCCTTGCACGCGCAGTGGGGTTTGTCAAGGCTTGGGCCTGGTTGGTGGCGCGGTGCTCCCGGTCCTCAGCTGAATGGATTTGAGATTGCGCGCGCATGGTGAGTGGTCTGTTCTTGTGACGTGTCAGTAGGCATGCATACCGACATTGTGCTTGACTGGTACTGCGGGCTCGTATCTTCGCGAACAGCCTCATGTCGTGGTGGAGATAGCGGACGTGGTCGAGCAGAATGGTTTGTGGCTGGCTGATCTACGCTGAAGGCAGAAAAGGACCGTTTGACGGAGTGGGTCGTCGAATGCCTTGAGGCTGAAAAAGTTATCACTCCATGACTGATGGGAGCTTGAACTTGAGATAGACCGAGCAGAGCTCAGTCTTGAGGATTGATTGATCATGTTGTCTGGTTGTATACCTATTCTATCGTGACCCTGCCCTTTGAATAACATAGGAAGAGCCCTTGTGATGTACCGAATCTCAGAACATCCTCCAAATCTGTACAAACGCCTGGACGCCCCGCTTAAATGTGCCCTGAAACGCTGTTGGTGTATATTGCGAAAAGTGAATGTGGAGCCAATTGGCATGCCAAATGAGCGTAATAAATCGCAGAGAACTCTGATGCGATACTGAGAACCATGAGAAGATTGGTGGCATCGATCAGTGTGCGGCAACAACCATACTCTTGCGAGAGAACATGGAGAATCTTTGCCTCATCGACTTTCTCTTCGTGAGTTCCGGTTGTGCCGCGATTTCAATGGTGGCCTGTTGCTTCTTTTGCTGTGATTGCGGAGCGACGCCTGTTACTTTTGGAGCAGATGCAATCGCGGACAGAGGTCTGCTATAGTTTTGGTCTTTGTTGATCTCCTTGACTTGGTCTTGACTGCTGTTTGGCCTTGAAATCTCCGTGGTTGAGCTCTCTGCAATATTTATTTAGCTATGCTTTCATAAAAGTATGGGCAGGTACTCACGCGACGAGGCCACGGAACTATCAGATGCTTGTGAACTGCTGGAAGAGGGCTCTCCTGCTTCGTCTACGTTTGTCAGCCTTGTCATGTCATAAGGTGGTTTTGTACACACCGTCTTCATTGATGGACATAGCTGAAAGTGGACTCCTCTTCTTTGTGACAGAAGATCGACTGCTGACAGTCTGAGGCTTCGGACGATGCTGTACAGGAAGCTGCGATACTGTAGGAACACCGGATGAATGGCTAAAATAGTCGCGACGTGCAGGCTGGCGTCCGCGGGATGGCGCCTCCGGGTACGAATTCATCATTGTGGAAATAGAGAGATCGCTGTTTGTTCTCTTGCCGATGCTTCCATTGCGACTGTGGCTAGGCGAAGATGCGATAGAGCTGGGACGCGATCGTGAGGCAGGCGAATTCACGGTCTGATATAATGCGGTGCCTGATCTTGGGACACCACTAGCGGACGACACAGACCTGCTCCTTCGTGCAGCTGCGATTCTTTCCCTCAGTTCTTCAGCCCGGATGGTTGTAGGCGTTGCAGAGAGGGCATCTGCACCAGCGTGCACAGGGACATGCTTGTAGGGGACTTTGGGCTTTGGTTGTTCCTGAGTAGCTGCCTCTTTTTTGTGTTCAGCAGCTGCCTCCTTTGCCTTCTTGAGCTTAGTGAAGAAAGCCATTAATTCGAGTCGGAGATGTTCTTCCTGCTCGATGGTGTCTTGGAGAATTAAGTCGAGGTTGTGAGCTGGATTGTGACGACCTTGCGTCAGACCCAGGGCGTGGGTTATACTTCAGCAGATAGTGGCTCAACAAATAGGAGTTGATTGCGTTTCGGTCAATGCGCGTTTGATAATGGCGCTATGGAGGGAGGCCGAACTATTGCATTAGCCGTGACTAGCAAGTATTTAAAGTCGCTAACTAGCTCCCGCTCGGGACTACCCAGCCCATCAGGAACCGTGAGAAAAGCGCGTGGCGAGTCGCTGCCACGGCTGAGGCGGGCGAATTAGTGGACGTGCAAATTTGCGGTCGAACAGAAGCACAGGAATCGATATCGTTGTTATCTTGGTGTCGAGGTGCGGTGCTGCTGACATTCAAGGCTCTGACCAAAACCAGTTTCCCGGTTTCAGAGTACGGTCCACGAGCGCATCTGCAACTAAAGTTAGCACAATTTGCTCCTCTGCGCACAGATAAGGGCCGGCAGTGCCCACAATTGATGCCGGAAGTCGAGACCGATCGCACCTCAGGGATGAGCAGGGACGTCAAGAACGTGGTGGTCGCTGATAACGCAGTCAGCTCAACGGAGGCAACTGGCTGTGCCGACATTGGCCAAGGGTGTCCCATAAATCTGGGCTCTGCCGCGCGCTGACGTCCTGTTGGCAGTTTTGCGGTCCCAAGCAAGTTGCTAGCTGGATATCGGTAGGCCCCAACGACCGGTTCCGAATGATACTAGATGGCGCTAGTACGCATCAAACATGATATGTGATCGATTACCGTAGAAATGAGCGAGAGTGGCTGAACGCTACTCGTCAGTAGTAGCAGGGCACGGGAGGAAGCGGATCTGAATGATTGATTGGGCAAGAGCGATCTCCACCCAACGCACAGCTACGATAGGTCTCTCCACATTTTTGCCCAACTGTGTCGGAACAGTAGTTGGCTCCGTCCGTGCAATGGTGAACGGCAAGCGTTGAGCTTTCGGGGGGAGCGGGAGCAGCCAAGTGATGAGCCTTCTGTTCAGTGAGGAGAGCCTATAAACACTAGATCTGACTCTTACAATTCGATCGCTTTGGTCACATAAAAGGCCTCGGTTACCTGCGCTCACGTGCATAGTAGCTCTCGCTTTGAGTTTGTACCAGGGCCAGCAATTGCGTTTTGTTCGAGAGGCTTAAGCTTGCTTGGGTGAGCTTACTAGCCTTTGCTTACGTTTCGAACATGGACGTTGTCCATCCCAACCACCAAGGACAGGTGGACATGATGCCGATCGGCAGCTACCTCTGGGGAAGTCCCTCCAGGCGGACAGCTGGTTCGATCTTAGTTGAAGGCGAGAGCTACCATATATAGGGAACGAATAGGTTGTCAACTGTTGTTTGTTGTTGCTCTTACTCGTGCTAGGTCCCAAGTAGATGGAAGAGCGTAACCCAAAGATGCAGACAGACTGAGCTGTCAAGGGGTGACGAGCATGGCTCGACATGATACGGGGTCCACGTGCGCTGGGAACGCTGGGAGAATGGACTGAAAGAACGGTCCAAGTCCTGCTGAGCGACAAAGCGCCAAGCTCGGCCATTATGAAACAAAAGCAGGAGACTCCAGGCGTAGATTACGAGTGTGGTGTGGGCAAGAGCCCATGCAGAATTGGACGCAACTGATCAAAGCGCAAGAAGAGCTGGGACGACGATGGCTGTCCGAGCTGAGACGTGGTGATACACACAGACCTGAGCTAACGAGTGACGATATTACAGCGGACCGGCCGAAGCAGGCAGCCTCAACGCACCAAGGCAGGCATACGACTTCTTGCATGCTACTCAATGCTCGCGAGTATGTGAATCGGCTGCTAGAGACATGGAAATGTTGACGATGGAGATCAGCAATGCCAAGCGTGATTGCGTCAGTGGCTCCCGTGATCTGGAGAAGGAGCGCGGTGACGCCCGCCGCCGTTCACGGTTGCCACACCAGTTCAGAGCGCATGCAGGTTACCGCAGCGAATAACCCCTCTCTGCGCACTCGGCCTCTGCATACACCTCCCCGCCGTGGTGTTGCGGCTCAAGTACCTTAGCCTTTGCCGCGGTCCAGGCTTTTCTTAGCAACTCTTATCGATACCCGCCGTGCCTAGCGGCGTGCGAAGTTCCGCTCCGTTCTGTCGCGACGATCACCACCACGAGTACCCGTCCACCGATACTGCGCATCGAACCCGTCGTTAGCCCCGCGCGCATTGCGCATCGCATCGAAGCGCCCCACCGACCAGCCACGCCCCCTCCCTGTAGGCGCACACACAGACACGCGGACACGCAGCATCTGCCGCCCGCCTAGCCTCCTATCGTCATCCGCCGAGCGCGAACCTCGCACACGACGTCTGACCACCATCACGCCCCCGGGACCAGCCGCAACGCCCACCTTTGCCCTGCGCGCCCCGTCGCGACTGCATTCTTCGCTGCGGAGGGGACACCAGTCGCCGCCAGAGTGCTGGCTGAGTCGTCACGTGGAGAATGGCCCTGGTAGCGCCACCGGCCCACGATCGCAAGCGCGTCAAGGTCTACGAACTCAAGAACAATGACTGGTTCGACAGAGGCACAGGATTTTGCAGGGGCGTTGTAATGAATGTAAGTCCATGTGAATGTGCTGCAATGGGCTCGGCTGACGTGCGCTGCAGCAGGAAGAGGCCAAGATTGTCGTGCTGTCCGAAGACGACCAGACGCGCCAGCTGCTCGAGACGCGCATCAGCAAAGATGACGGCTACCAGAAGCAGCAGGATACCCTCATAGTATGGACCGAGCAGAATGGCACCGACATGGCCCTCAGCTTCCAGGAGCCAGAGGGCTGCGCCAACATCTGGTAGGCCTACATCAAAGTGCAACCACCACGGCCAATGCGCTGATCAAGAATAGGGACTTTGTCAATGAAGTGCAGTCGCGCTTGCAGCAACTAGCTCAAGGTGCGTTCCCTCCCCAAGCGCTCCTGTGGCAGAGCTGATCTAACGCAGACGATGGTCTTTCAGACGACATCGACCACATTAGCCCCATTATGCTCCCCAGTCCCGACCTCGGCAACCTCCACGAGATCGAGAACCACATGCGCGCCGCAAATTCGACACCGGGTGGCAGGGAAGCCCTGGCCAAATTTATCCTGGCGCAGAAGTACATTCCCATGCTGATACCTTTGGTCGACATGGCAGAGGATCTTGAAAGCGTGTCAGATCTGCATCGGCTATGCAGTATCATGAAGATGCTCATTCTCCTCAATGACACTTCTATTATAGAATATGTGGTGCACGACGACATCATCTTGGGTGTCGTTGGGGCATTGGAGTGTGAGTCTCGGCGAAACACCTACCATGTACAATTGCGCTGACCGTTACAGACGACCCAGACTTTCCATTGCACAAGGCAAATCACAGACAGTATCTTTCCGACGAATCCAAGTTCAAGGAGGTGGTCAAGATTGAAGACGAGTCGATAAAACGGAAGATTCACTCAACCTATCGCCTGCAGTATCTTAAGGATGTTGTCCTCGCACGTATCCTCGACGACCCCACCTTCTCGGTCCTCAACTCTCTCATATTCTTCCACCAAGTCGACATTGTCCAGCATCTGCAATCGAACCTTCCATTTCTGAAGGAGCTGTTCAGCATATTTGGTGCAAAAGAGCAAACTCTGCAGCGCAAGAAGGATGCAGTCTTGTTTATCCAGCAATGCTGCGCAATTGCCAAGAGCTTGCAGGCGAACGGTCGAGCCCAGTTATACCAGAATTTCATTAGCAATGGTCTGCTAGAGGTTATCCAGTTTGCGCTCAAGCACCAGGATGCGTCTGTGCGTGTTGCAGGGACTGACATATTGGTCTCCCTCATCGACCACGATGCTTTGATGGTCCGCAGCTACATCTTCAAGGCCATCCAAGAGAAGTCAAAACCGCTGACAGATACCCTGATTGAACTGCTTCTGATCGAGGTCGATCTGGGAGTAAAGGCGCAAATGGCCGATGCTATCAAGATACTGCTGGATCCCAACGCAAATTCGGCATCCATAGAGGCGCTGGGTCGTACTAACAGCGACTTCTTAGCAAAGATGAGAGGCCAGCTCCCATCAATACCTCAGACCGACTCGTTCATTCAGAACTTCTATGACGAGTCCGCACGGAAGCTCTTCCAGCCTCTCAAGGAGCTTGAAGGCCGCGAATCCAGTAAGCATTCTCGAACTGTCTCGTAATCAAGCTAATCATATACAGTGGACGATCTCTCAATACAAGAAGTGTCTTTATATGCTCATCTGGTAGAAGTTCTGTGCTTCTTCATACGACAGCATTCTTACCGCAGTAAATACTTCATCCTTTCAGAAGGTCTCGCAGCGAGGGTGGGACAGCTCATGAGCTGTCCAGAGAAACACCTCAAGCTGAGTAAGTATGCCTGGCCCAATACCGTTGTGGTTGCTAATAGAAAGTAGCCGCTCTTAAATATTTCCGCACGGTCATTGGTTTACACGACGAGACACACAATCGGCAAATCATCCAACATCAGCTTTTCGAACCAATCCTCCAAGTCTTGTTTGACACCATGCCGCGGGATAATCTCCTGAACTCAGCCTGTCTCGAGCTTTTCGAGTTCATCAAGCGTGAAAACATCAAGATGATCGTACAGCACTTGGTCGAGACTTACCGCGAGAAACTACAAGTCATCACCTATGTCGACACTTTCCAGAACCTCATCTTACGCTACGACCAGATGCACGAGCAAGCAACCACACAAGAGCTGGACAACTCGTTCACCAGCGTGGAGAGCGACCCACCTGCACGACCGTCCGGCTTGGTCAACGGTGGAAAGTGGGGTCAGGGACTGAGGGATGTGGACGCTGATGAAGAAGCATACTTCAACACGTCGGATGACGAAGACGAATTGGCAACTCCCGGAAAGCCGGTCCTGAACGGAGCATCGCCAGTGCGCCCACTAGTGAATTACCCTGACGATGACGCTGATGAGGACGATATCGACATGGACATTCCCCTCACTATGCGCAACGCGACAGCGACTATCCAGCCCAAGGACGAAAGCAAGTCGACGAAAACAACCAGCGCCGCGGGATCGCCCCCGGAGCGTGTTTCAGAGAAGCGTCGCAGAGAAGAGGACGAAGAAGACGAGCTGATCGCCAACATATCGACAACGACTGCACCTAAACGTCGTGCTTCTACCTCAAGCAACACAAGTACATCGAGTTTGCGAAGTCTACGCCGGAAATCGCCACAAATCAACTCGGGCAAAGATGGTGGAACACCCAAGAAGATTTCAATCTCGCTTCCTGTGAAGACTGGTGGCGAGAACAATGAGAATGAATGAGAGTTTTTCAGTACCTGCAGCGACTACATGGAGGAGTTCAGACGGATGGTATTTCAGCAACCACACCTATACCCTTGGAAATTGCACATGAGCTCGCATTGTATGAACTGGGCTCTGTCAATCATATCACTGGACGAGTATGAGGCTATCGGCATGGCATTGAAGGTGTAATCATTGGCGTTTTGTCGCCTTCGACCGGGGCGGAGGAGGGAGTACACTATTTTGTCGATGTTGGATCTCGCAAGCGAAAGTACTTCGTAGCGCTGGCCACTTGTGGCCATGTACCATATACTTAGCATCACTGGAGAGGACGAGCAATGGAGAGACATGAGGAATACTCCTTCGTTCAACTTGTCTTCATGTGATGATGCCTTCCTTGGATGTCTGTGCAGATTACACATGCGAGATCACGTTTCCACGCGTCTCACTAGCGTGTGCTTTCCGCGTTTCTTCCCTGCGTCAAGCCCCGCCGGCCCGCCTCGTGTCAGATGCAGACCCCACATCACACTTACATCGCCAGCCGTCGGCCGTCAGCCGTCAAATCCCCGGCCCTTTAACTTTTCAATTCTGCACCCACAAGCCAACCACACACCCTCTCCCGCAACACCGAGCAACAACCCTACGCTTTCACCCTCCCACACGCAATGAGCAGCCCCGACCCCTCCCCCACGCCGCCACCACACACCACCCAAACCCCAACCCAACCCACCTCTCCCCCCACAACAATGCCGCCCAAATCACTCACCCTCATCCTCGCCGCCACGCCCTCCCTCGGCATCGGCAAAGCCGGCGGCCTGCCGTGGCCCCAGCTCAAGCAAGAAATGGGCTACTTCGCGCGCGTCACAAAGCGCACAACACCACACACATCCGAGGGCGACGCGGCCGGCCAGCTCTTCGAGACGCGGCGGCGCGTGAATGCCGTCGTCATGGGGCGCAAGACGTGGGATAGCATTCCGGCGCGGTTTCGGCCGTTGAAGGACCGCCTGAATGTCGTGGTTACGCGGGATGTGGAGGCGTTGAGGGCAAGGCTGGAGCCGGCGCGGGAGGGCGCGGTCGAGGGCCCGCTTGTGGCGGGGAGTGTGGCGGTGGCGTTGGCGCTGCTGCGGGGGAGAGGGGGGTGGAGGTTGGTAGGGTGGTGGTTATTGGGGGTGCGAGTATATACGAGCAGGCGCTAAAGCTGGAAGAGGCGAGGCATGTTTTGCTTACGAAGATTCAGAACGAGTATGAGTGTGATACGTTTTTTAGCGAGGATCTGGAGGGGGGGAAGTGGAGGAAAGCTGGCCTGCAGGAGCTGAGGGAGTTCACGGGCGAGGAGTTTGAGAATGGCGCAGAGGTTGAGGAGAAGGGTGTCAAGTTTGAGTTTTGCTTGTATAACAGAGTAGAGTAGAGACTTGTACAACTTGTGTGGGTCTTAGGAACAGCCAGCTTCGAGGCATAGCTCGGTGGTGAGCACCATTGAATTCACGCCATTGACTGCAGAAGATGATCTTGGAGTAGTTTCATTGATGTACTGCATCTCGACGCGCCGGTCTTCCTTGCTTTCTCTTCAGTCTCCAGAGCGCCCTGCCTGTGCCGAGGCTCTAAGCCGTAGCAATCTTGTATGCCGAGATACCAGACATGAAAATCAGCGCGTAGTGCGCCAACAGCCATGCGGCACCGTAGTACCTGCCCTTGCCGCCCTCCTCGCCGCTGTTTGTGTATCCAACCGCGTACACGACTCTGTTGACGCTCCAGATTGCGCCCAGAACGGCGGTAGCCACCGGCCACCTGAGGCCAGAGATCAAGAGTGTGCCGATGACGGTGGGGTGGTTCTCGCCGAAGTTCTGGTGGGCGCGCTGGGCCGCGTTGAACGCCAACATTGCCTTCTTGCTCGCGGGAGCCGCGGTCTGGACCTGCTCGTACGAGGCGTATTCGAAGGGGTACGGGATCTTGGCTGCCTTGCGGAAGGAACCAACACGGCCGCCGTGCCAGGCACCGACGAAGAAGGTGCTGACGATGGCGCCGAGGACATAGCTGGAAGCAGTCAGTCGATGTTTGGTGGTGCGCTGCAGTGGTGACGTCGTCTTCAGAAAGCAGGCAGCTGTCTTCAAAGCGCAGTGAATTGAGGATTACAAGGGTAAACTTACCCGTACTCGGCGGGAATGAGGTTCTTGACGAGTTCAACCATTGTGGAATGTGTTGTAAGAGTGAAGTCGTTGTTGTGTAGTTGTTCGTTGGATCGTGTGTATGGCGGGTGCTCGGTGCTTCTTGTCAATTGATCGCGCTGCGGCTATTTAAGCTAGCTTCTGTAGCTTCTTTCTCGAAGCTTCTGCTTGCGGGTAGCAACAAGTCGTTCAGAGCTTTATAACGCCGGACGAGTTACGGAGCCCTCTGAAACGGTCCTCGGGATTAAGGTCCCTCCGCCTGTGCCCTGAACTAGTCGAAGCGGCCAGTTTGTATCCCGATACACCACGTTGTGCTATACGAAGAGCCATGTCGTGCGTGTGTGCGGCAGTTGCTTACAACCCCGGAGAAGGATGCAAGGATAACAGAGGAATGAAGGTGACCTGGGTAAATTGTTTGCTTGTGTGGTGATGCGGGTTGCCTAAAGGTCAGCCTGATGCAACAGTGTCAACAAAACGACCGCGACAGATTAGAATTGACCAAAGCGATTAAAGGAAGGGACAAGAGATATATGAAGGCATGCTAGTAGTAGCGCTAGCGTCATCGTTGCTCAGCATTGCGTCGATATGCTGATTAGTGACCCATGTGATTACAAAACGGTGAAGCCATGCGGAGCTGCGGAAGCCGCGGCCTTCATCAGAATCAGAGTGCACGCAACTTGTACTCTAGTCACCATGCTCGGTATAGTCACTTCCATCTGGAAATGATGAAAACTCAGATAGAGGGTTGCGAGCTCTCGTGGTGCAGAAAGGCGGACCGCAAAAAACATCGAATACCTGGAATACTCGAGATATCTAGTACAGCTTTCGGCTGTCGAACAATTGATACCAGAAAACAGTGTAATTATGAAAGGTAAATTCTCAAAATCAGTGAGACATCCAGGTCTCTTAGGATGCGTCTGGATACGTCCAATCTTCTATGCAATACGAAAAAATTGGGCTAGGCAATGCAAAAGAACGACTTGGGTCAGCTTAATCTAAAAAGTCTATGTAATTGTTCACAAAAGAGAGTGAGAAGTAAACGCTCCATATCCGACTGCTGAGACCAACATGGCTCAGAGTAATGTCGAATCTGCTCATCCTTCTGATGACCAGATCATCCCCGCCATAGCAAGTCGCCTAGTCCCGAGTGTATGCATCGATGTCGAGCGGATCTTGACCCACACCGTCGTAGCCATCAGCTGCACCATCTTTGCTACCCTTGTCGACTCCAGTCTTCACAGCCTCTTTAGCCTCTCCATGGGACACTGCGGTGCTGACCGACGTTCCGTTCCACAGACCACGACCGGCAGTGTCAATCTGTGCGGGCTCACGAGCTGCGGTATCGGTGTTGTTGGTAGGCGTAGCTGCATCGGGTTGGGTGTTGAGTTGAGGCTGATACTGGCAACGTAGTACCGTCCTGAGGAAGCTACTCAGATGTGCCTCGTCAAGATCGTTCGGAAGTCCACGGAACATAGCCCGTATTCCAGATCCAGAAGTTTTGACGACTTCGACAGTAATGTTCTGCGGCATGCTGGGCGGGGGTGTGTTGCTGGAGGAATCGTAGGTGGACGCGACCCAGTCGATGGTAGAACGGTAGATCCATGTGGCGAAGTTGATAACGGATGTCGGAGTCCAACCGAAGAGAACCATGAAGTTATGGGCGACGAACGGGATAAGGTAGGCATAAAGGAGAGGCATGGGGATCTCGATAACAGACGTGCCTGAGGTGAGTGTCTGCACACCACCTTCGATACCGGTGACGGGATTATGAAGGAAATCCATAACTTGACAACGAGAGAAATTCTTGAACTGAAGAGAGTAAATTGTTGCTGAAGGGTCTGCAGTCTTGGAGTGTACAGGCTTACGAAGGTGTTCAATGGTTGCAAGTTCACATGGAGACGAAGCACTCTAATATAGAGGCTGAGCTGCATGCTCAGACGATCTTGTTTGTCTTGAAAACTTCAGCCATGCGAGACATGACTTTTAGCACCTGTTTGCTGTTGTCCCAAGGTTGATCCGTGCTTGCAGCTCAGCTTTGTCACAGCAAACTTGCTGGCCCGTGTAATATCTTGTGCTGAACATGAAAGAGAGCACCAAGTTTGCGTGACGGTAGTCGTTATAGTAGCCATACAGTCCCACCCTCGGAAATAGATGCCCCTTTTTACACTGGGCTCTTGAAGAGGCTAAAATCGTGTCATTGTGGGATCAAGGAAGGTGAATACGAGCATGATCCTTTTGTAGTGAGAGTCGCTTTCCGCGAGCACAGACGCGTAGCATTGGATCCAAGGTTTGCTACAAGTTGTGTGTGTATGATTGGAAGGCCTTTTCGATTGCTTTCGAAGGGTCGTGATTGAGTTGGGCACGGACTGTCTCAGACGCACGTCTGCTGTCTCGCCTACTCTGATGGACCGGGTAGATCGGGTGAAGCCAGTCTATTCTCATATCTGCCTCTAGACATATTGACACCGTAGCACTCCTTGGGACCCGAAGAAAATATCAGGCCGCAAGGATTCTGAAAGCGCTATGAATGCACTCAAGGTCCAGAGGTCGGGAGGAGGAGAAGGGACAGATAGCTAGAGCAGGAGCCAGTCATAGCACTGCCAGCGCAATTGCTTGTCGTTATGCGTGGGAGTGAGACATAGTGGAAATGCGACATTCAGCACATACCGCGCTCGGTCAGGAGATCAAATTCCGGCCGCTCGTTCAGCCTCCAGCATCAGTTCATCCACCTTCGGTTTCATGAGCAACATGTATTCCTCCTCCGGAAGCGTTGGTCTGGGTCTCTGGGCTTGCAGCGCAATAATGCCCTCTTCGGGATCGTAACTCCAGTCCCACCAAGTAGCTTCGATGTTCGGCGCCTCTGGCGCATCATACCTTTGAAAGTGGTCCTCTTTCATGATCGTGCCAACCAGACGTCGATAGAATTGCGAGGCTTGTTGGTCTGTTTGCACGTACAGTATAAACTTGATGGCTTTAACGTGCCGCAAGCGACGTAGAAGCTGTACCGAAGTTCTGACATGAGCGGGTTTGATTATGAGTGGACAGGCAAAAACAAGCTCATCCAAGTGCAGACGTTTTTCATTGTAGACATATTCTTCAGCCCATAGGGCCATCTCGTTCCACGGTCTGTGAGTCAACAATGGTCCCAGTGCAATCTTGCGTATGCTTTCAAGCTTTTGTACAGGAAGAGTCCGTATGTGGGTGGCATCTTCATCAAGTTGTGCCTCTCGAAGGGTAAATCTTGTCTTGTTGTAGGCCAAAGTTGAGAAATCCTTATGGAACTGGCGGCATACCAACAGCAGTGAGAGATTTGAAGAGGGCCGATAAATGTGGTAGTTGTAAAGGGGCGACTGATGTCGCTGGGGAAGTCCAGCTGTCGAGCATTGGTCTAGAGCATACTCTGCAATCTGCAGTCGGAGCTCTACAGGCAATGACAAGAATGTAGCCGATGGAGATTGCACAGGTGGACTGTGTGGATCCATCGTAAGAAGTTGGTAGAATCCAGAAATTTCCGTTCAAAAGATGCAACTTTGAGAAAAAACCGTTGTGGTCGGCTCCAACAGTTCTCCAGGCACTGCACGACTCGCGATTGTTGAAGAACCTATGAGCAAAAGCCCCCTCTGGCGGCCTTTAGCGTAAGTCTGAATGAAACTTAAGAAATTTTAAATAATAAGGGGACTATAGGACACTTCCATTGTCCCAACTAAAGTTGCTACATAGAGAGCAGTGTCTGTACGAAGTCTGGGCGGTTGCATCCAGCTTGACATGCCCCGCGCACGGTGACTCCGTCCGTGCGCTTCTGCCATCTGATTAGATTCTTCACCCCCGCTTATCTCCTACCCTGCGACACCACCATTCGCGCCGACTTCCTTCACCGATGCGCATCGCCAGGTGGACGACTCTTCTTGTTTTTGGTCTCACAAATGTAGCAGATGCTATGAGATCGGGGAGGTGGTGCCCCCGCGCATGCGACCTCACCCTTGGCTATGCGACTTTCAACGACACAGATCCGTGGCTTTCCCGCAAAGTCCGACAATGCCGAAGTGAGTTGAGGATCACCTCGTTGTACCTGTGCTTTGACAAGTTTTGCAACTTGAATGATGCGGAAATTCCTAAATTCATTGCCGAGACGAGCGAGTGGTGCGACCAGCATGCGGGTGTAACGTTGCCTGCATTCCATGAGATTATTGATCACTGGACTCCGGAAGATAAAGTGCTATTACCGAGACATAGTGCAGAAGAGGCCTTCAACTGGCCAATCTTGAATACTGTTGTTCTTCCGGATCGGGCTTTCTTTGAAAGGGGATTCACGACACTGGTAGGCAACACAGCTTCAGGGACTCTGTGCAGAGTGCTGATTGGATCCAGGATGCTGCCTTCTTCGAGTATGATATCCATCTCATATATGGATGGTACATGTACTATTTCTGGATCATTGTAATATCGTTTGGTGTTTGCTCGCGCCTTGCTACTTTGATCACCAGCACCAGGAGCCGAGAGTGGCGAGCCGTGCCCGACGACGAGGACAGCACTCCGAAGAGTGAACGTGGATTTCTAAGTCTACCTCACACTTGGCTCAAGTACTATATCACTATACCTGCCGCGTTCGGTGATCGTTGTTCGCAACCTTTGGGCTGGTGCACCATACCGCCTCGCGCTCAAACACTCACAATCGCGGCCTTCGTCATCCTCAATGCCGTTTTGTGCTGTGCAAGCTACCGACTCACAGACGGAAACATCTACTGGCCAAACAAGTCAGATCAGTTGTTACGATTCGTTTCTGATCGAACAGGCATCGTATCGCTTGCCAATTTCCCGCTGGTATGGTTATTCGGCATGCGAAACGATGTTTTGATGTGGTTGACAGGCTGGGGCTTCGGTACCTACAACGCGTTTCACAGATGGGCAGCGAGAGTGGCGACGCTACAGGCTGTGGTACACAGTCTTGGATACACTTTAATGATCTTGGGTAGTGAGTCAACATCTCTAAGATCTCTTTCAATGGAAGCTAACATAAATAAGGTGGTGGCTGGTCGCATTTCCTGAAGTATTGGACTAAGCACTACTTTTGGAACGGTGAGTTGGCTACCGTTGCTATGTGCCTGCTCCTTGCTTTCTCGTTTTACGGAATCAGGCGAGCACACTACGATTTATTCCTCGTAAAGAACACCATTCTATCGAAATCCAAGATATTGGTTAAATCAACCTAAAAACACTGCTATAGAGATTAGCAGAACTAGCTGTACCTATCGACACCGCAGGCAGCGCGATGCCGGGACCACAGCGCGAGGGAGAAGGGGGCTGCCAACCAGACGCGGTGCCAGCGCGTCCAGCCGGGGATGCCCCCAACGCCACGCAGGGAGCAACAGGGGAACCTGAACAGCAGAACAGGATACAGGGGAACACAGAGAGGGAGATCCTACAATGGCTGAAAGAAACACAGAGGACGGGAGCAGAAGGGCTCCGCAAGGCCACCACTGTCCAGGACGCGACGCGGGTCGCCCACGACCTCCTGGCGGCGGTTCGCCGAGTGGAAAAAATTTTCACCGACAAGTCGAAGAGCACCACCACGGCGACAGGAGGAAGGAACAACGAGACTGGGGCACTGCAGGCAGTGCTGAGGAGGCTCGACGCCATGGAAAAGAGAATGGGAGGGGCCCCGGCCCGAGAACAAGGGGAACAGAAAGGGCCGCGCACCTGGAGCCAGGTGGCGGCCAAGGGCACAAACCAGCCGGCGAAGATTGAGCTGAGGATGGAGGGAATGGAGGGGGCAGAAAGAGAGTCCCCACAGGCCCAATTGGAGCGTATCCGGGTGGCGATACCGGACGCTCGCGCGATCATCACCCACCCAAGGTCCGTGCACAAGGTGTCGGTGGTGGTCAGGGACGCGGCCCGCCGCGACCAGATCATCCAAACGGGCCTACAGGGCGCCGAGGGCATGAAGCTCATCCGGAAACCACACCTGGTCATGGTGTCAGGCATCCCGCTAAACACACCAGTCAGAAATAGCAAGTGCGCAGAAAACGACGAATGGATCAACCAGGCCCATACGAGGAACCCGAACATCAGGATTGAAAGAGTCGCATGGCTCTACTCAGACAAAAACCTCACTTCCAGGAGGGAAGGAGGCAAGCAAAAGAAGGGGTCCCTCCTGATGAACGTAGGAACGGAAGAGAACCAGAAAAAACTGGTCAAATCAGGCTTCCTGATGGGAGCCGAGTGGCATCCAGTCCAGCTCTGGGACGTGTCGCTGACAGACGGCCAGTGTTTCAAATGCTGGAAGTGGGGACACACCCAATCCGTATGCAACGCCCCCAAGGAAGTGTGCGGCCACTGCGCTGAGGACCACGCCACCAGGGGATGCAAGAACACCGAAGAGGCGAAGGCCAGCTGTGCGTGCTGTAAACAGAAGGGTCACAAGGCATGGATGACACGGCAGTGCAGGGCCTACCAGGCGTTCCGAAGCAAGAACGAGGAGACCAAGAAGGGGCTCCAGTGGCAAACCCTCCAGATCCAATCCAACCATGGAGCCGGAGGAGCCAGTACAACCCACAGCCTCGGAGGCTCCACCCTCGCCAGCCGAGCAGGGTCGAGCCGGGGAGACGACGCAGAATGGACCACCATCCCCGTCGCAGGAAGTAACAAGAGGAGGATCGCGGTTGGCCGCCCCACCCACATGAGCCGGGCGGCCAACGCCCCAGGCCAACAACGAATCTTTACCTTCCGCGCGGAGGCCGAGGACAGCAACACGCAGACTGAGGATGTGATCCGATCCACTCAATGAGTGGTCTGAACATCATCCAATACAACTGCGGAAACGCGAATGGAGGAGCGGCGAGGCCATTCCTGGACTCGATCGACCCGGCCTCGTTCCCGGTGATCGCCATCCAGGAACCCATGGTTGGAGAGAACGCGAGGGGGAAGACATACTGTCCCAAGAACTATCGACTGAGTCGGACCCTACACCAAGGAATGAAGGTAGTGTTCCTAGTGTATGACCAGATCCCGCAGACAGAGATCGAAGGCACTGTCGCCACAGACCTCACAGAGGGGATCCGTATAAGAACGCAGGGAACATGGACCCACCTGATCAACGTGTACAGCCCACCCATAGGAGCGGGTAGGGAAACAGCGGAGGACATCGAAGCATGGCCAGACATCGAGAACCTCCTCCACGGAACCCACCCAACAACTGCAACACTAGTGATCGGGGACTTCAACGCACACCACCCAGAGTGGACGGGAAAGGCTGCGCCCGGGGAACCGCAGGCGGAACGCCTAAGGGCAAATATGGTCAAATGGGGGCTCCGCCTCCTTAACGAACCAGGAGTACCAACGTGGAGGAGGGGACCCCTCCACACAGTCATCGACCTGGGATTCGCCAGCAGGGCGACAGCAGACAGAATCATAATGTACCGGCCAAGGGAAGACTGGGCTATTACCCGCGACCACATCCCCATCGAAATCCGCATAGGCACAGGACCGATAGCCAGGAAGACGAACAAACGTTTCGCCCTGAAAAAAGCTGACTGGGACAAGATCAAGGTTGCGGTGGGCCACGGGGAGTGGGCCCAGGCCACAGGCAGGTGGGCACTCGAGGGACTGATCAAACAGGTCGGAACTGCCCTGGAGAACCACTGCCCAAGGAAAAGGATTAGTGACAAGGCCAGGCCAGACTGGTCCCCAGAAGCCACAGAAATCCTGGGAGAGATCAAAAGGGCAAGAAGGGCCTTCCAACGGGACCACACCGAGGACAGCGAAAGGAACTGGAAGTCACTCCGCAACCAGCTCAAGCGCACCCTGCGGTCGAACGCAAGGACGCGGTGGAGGAAAGTCGTGGCAGACCTGACAAATGACGACAATGAGGCCAACGCCCACAACAAGGGTTTGTGGAACCTGTCGAAATGGAGTAGAAAGGTTGAAGGCGGACAGGGGCAGTCAGTGAACGTACCCCCACTCCGAAGGCACGAACAAGACGAAGCGGAGACCTCAAACGGCGCAAAGGCCCAAATCCTGGGAGAACGGTTCTTCCCGGCGAGCGGGGCGGCGGACCTATCAGACATCGACCCGAACCAGACGCACCCACGCTTCGACTTATCACCAGAGATATCCCCAGACGAGCTCACGGAGGTTATAGCCATGCTTCCCAACAACAAGGCCCCAGGCCCTGACCAGATCCAAAACGAAGTGTGGAAGGTCCTTAAAGAAGACATAGCAGACAGCGCCGCTGCCGCGATTACTCAAATGCTCAGGGACGGAGACGTCCCCATGTGCCTAAAGGAGTCAACCACAGTGGTACTTAGGAAGGAGAAGAAAAAGGACTACTCTCTCCCAGGCAGCTACCGGCCTATCGCCCTCGAAAACACGATGGCAAAAATCGTCGAAAAAATTGTCGCAAACAAGATCACAGCCGCGATGGAAGACAGGGAGCTCACACCCTGGAACCAAATGGGAGCCCGCAAGAACAGGTCCACACTCACGGCGATGGAACTACTCACAGGCACAGTAACCACGGCGTGGGGTGCGGGGCAACCAGTGGTCTCGGTACTGGCGCTAGACCTAGCAGGAGCCTTCGACAACGTAGCCCACGACCGACTCACGTGGGTCCTCCGACGGAAGGGATTCCCAGAGTGGATAGTAGTATATGTGGAGGCGTTCCTCAAGAACAGACGGACGAAGATAAGCTTTAACGACTTCGACAGCCCATGGATAGAGACCAATACTGGCATTCCCCAGGGATCGACTCTCTCACCAATACTCTTCCTCCTCTTCATATCCGACCTCCTCCAGGACCTGGGTACAGTCCAAGACAAATGTCTGGGATTCGGGTTTGTAGACGACACCAACATCATGGCGTGGGGACCGTCTGCCGCGGACAACTGCCGGAGGCTCGCCACTGCCCACACGCGGTGCGAGCAGTGGGCATCGCGCTTCGGAGCTAGGTTTGCGCCGGAGAAATACCAACTAATGCACCTCACGAGGAGACGGAACAGGGGGGAGACCTCCTCTCCACGGTCACGGTAGGAGACCAGCCAGCGGAGTTGGTCACATCTATGAGAGTGTTAGGAGTGTGGGTGGACCCTAAACTCTCATGGAAGACCCACATCCAGAAGGCAGCGGCGAAGGGGAGGCAGCATTCCAAGCCATGTCCAGAATCACGGCGTCGTCATGGGGACCGTCAGTACGCAAATCGAGACTGATCTACACAGCGGTCACGAGGCCAATCATGGTGTACGGCTCCCAGATATGGTCCGCTGGCAAGGGAGGTACCGGAATCCGTGAGACAGCGCTTCGAAAACTCCTCATCGTCCAGAACAAATGCCTACGGAAGACACTTGGGGCTTATAAGAGGACGCCAATAGCAGCAATCGAGAAGGAAAGTGGCACACCACCACTGGCCCTGTACATCAGGACAGTGGCACTACAGTGGGCAGTCACAACAGCGAACCACTCAGTCACTAGGCAAATCAAGACAGCACTAGAGGAGGTGTGGCAGTCCGCCAGGACAGGAGGACGAGCAGCGAGAAGGGGCAGACCAGCCAGACACATCGCCCAGCCAGCGACGGACATAGAAGGTGTGCGCCGGGCCGGCGACACGATCGTGGAGGAAAGAGAGACCCAACGCCAGGCCTCGCTGGCCAGCACGGGAAAAGAGGGCAGGACCCGCGGCCGGCAGATCCAATCCAGGAGCAAAGTCAAGGAGATAGCCCGTGACCTCACAGAGAAATGGAAGGAGAGGTGGGAACGCGCGGCAGCGAAGCAACGCAGATCGGCACCTACATGGAAAGAGGGCTGGGAGTTCCAACCCCTCCACCTGTACGACGACGTCCCTAAACACGTGGCTACAGCGATCGTGCTACTCCGCACGGAAGTACTGGGACTTAAGGCATGGTTAGCGGGCATAGGGGTGCCAGGTGCCGACCCAGCCTGCACATGCGGTCACTCGAGGCAGACCCTCACACACATCCTCTCGTTTTGCCCGGACCAGAAGGAGGCGAGGCTCAAACTGATGGAGAGGGCAGGCACGACGGACCTTCCCCGACTACTCCGTGACTGGGAGAAAGTCGCGGCGGCAGGGAGATGGCTACTGGACACGGGGCTACTAGAGCAGTTCAGAGTAGCCCTTGAGGTAGAACAGACTAATACCGGGGGGTGGTCCCCGTTTGCAGCTATAGGCTAAGAACCACACAAGCCCTTCTGCTCCCCTACAACAGGGCAGCACCGACGAGGAAGGAGCGGAACTTGCACGGAGAAACGCAGCGAGGGAAGAGGCAGGGGTGTTTAGCTCGACTAGAGCATGTTGGCCCTGTACACGGAGACGAGTACATAGTGTTTATAGACCCGAAAGGGAACCAGGTAGCACTCTAAATTAAATTATTATTCCTCGTAACACACATTGTGCTGTCAATCGCAGCCCTGTGGTCGATGTATTACCATGTGGAGATATTCACCGATGGTGAATGGAACATCTTCATCTGGCCTTGTCTTGGCGTCTGGGTCTTGGACCGTGTGCTACGTGGCCTGCGCATTTTGGCCTTTGACTGGATGTTTTGGAACACGAAAGCAATCATCAGCTACGACCCAGCATCCAATCTGGTACGCATGGACGTGCCGATGGCAAGGAACCTTGTTGCCCCACAACCAGGGACATATTATTACATCTATGTTCTGAACGACTTACCGTACGTTCATCAGAACCATCCATTCACACTGGCATATGTCACTGCACCGACGGAGAATGAGCACATCCCACTCTCACCTGTTTCGTCTCGGCCCTCAACGCATCAAACCAATTCCGCGTCGTCTTCTGAGTCGGATGCATTACTTGCGCCAAAGCGTTCCGGAACGTCGGGACCATCAATGGTCTATCTCATCAGACCTTACGATGGCTTCACATCTCGGCTCAAAAAGCACTGCCTTTCTCGCCCCAAAACTCTTCGCGTCAACATCGAAGGGCCTTACGGGCATAGCGTACCGTTGCGAGAGTACTCTAATATCTTGTTCGTTGTCGGCGGAACCGGGATAGCGGTGCCGTTGTCGCATCTCGCGCACATCCTTTCTGCCGAGTCAGCTGTACAAAGCGTGAAGATCGTTTGGGCGGTCAGGGAACACGCATTTCTGGCATCTATGATGCGTGAGTTCAAGAATTTGCTTGCCGATGAACGGTGCACTCTGGAAGTGCATGTTACTCAAGATAACGAGCACAAAGGCGACATTCCTGATCAAGTGCCGCGTGGTATAACTATTGAAGTCGGCAGGCCCAACGTTCATTCGTCGGTCGAGGTAGCAGCGCAGGATGCCAGTAGGCAGTCTCTTGCTGTTGTAGCGTGTGGGCCTGCAAGAATGGCCGATGAGGCTCGAAAGGCAAGCGTGCAGATGCTTGGGAAAGGCTTCAGAGGAGTTGAGTATTTCGAGGAGTCGTTTAAGTGGTAGACCGCATTACATATAGACGGCGTTGTTGTGAAGAGTTTTGGGCATACATAGACCGCTAGATTGATACATTGTCAAGCAGTCTAGCTACATACAATCGGGTGCCAAAAGTCTGTTCGCGTTGACGCATGGACCACCACAACCACATTTGATTACCAACTTCAAAGCAGTATAACTCTCTACTACATAGACCAAATAAGACAATTAGGGTTGCAAATTAATCGCATTACGCTTAGTATCTAGTCTGGTAGCCCTTTGCACGTCGCACAGCGTCTAGGCGTCGTGGCATAGACCTAATAAGGCGTTTGATCAGTGCGTCAGGTATAGCAGCCCATGCCTCAATCAACCCCAATTCGAACGCCTCCCACTCAGCTAGAGAGTCTCCCATATAGTCAAATTCAGGATGCAGCTCATGGAGCTTCTTTTTAAGTGCCCACCACATGTGTTCAATAGGGTTAAGGTCAGGTGAGTATGGTGGCCATTTGATCGTAGCAACACCATGAACCTCTAGCCACTCCTTCGAGACCTGGGAAGTGTGGATAGGTGCGTAATCCTGCATAAACCACTCGCCTGGCCTGTAGCTGTCCTGGAGACCTTCCTCAAGTGCTCGTATGTAGCTCTGAGCTGTGTATCCATTGCGTTTGGCTGATGTGTCGCGATTCATAATTACTAGACGACTACGCCTTGCTCGGCCACCTGGAGTCATCCATATTGAGCCCCATACCATACGAGCAGGTTGGCGAGCAGTGGTGACCTCCTCAACCATCTCGTGCGACCATTTATCCTCAGGTAGTCGCCATACCCAGGGCGTGTTGTGGCCAGATCCACGAGCAACGCTGCACTCGTCACTGAACCTGATAGTACGCCTCCCAAAATCAAACCCCAGCCATTCATTAGTAAGATTGAGGCGTTCCGCAGCTGTGTTCTTGTTGATTTTTGGCCTACGTCTCGCTCTGAACTTGCGGTATCCCTCGTCAGCCATTGCGCGCTGCACAGTACGCTTAGAAACGCTGGGGTAGGTAGTATTGGCGTCCCACAGTCCAGCCTCCTCCATAAGCTTGTGGTACTCAATACCTGGGTTTTTCCGAGCAATCCGTAGCAGCCGGCGATGGTCTCTACTAGTCAATGTAGGTGGCCGGCCTGTCCGAGGCTGCGTTGTGGTGCTGCAGCTGGTTGTCCATCGGAGTACTGTTTTCTGTACGCACCGCTGCGAGCAGTCCAGCGCGTCAGCAACTTCGCTTGTCGACACACCAGCCTCAACCTGGGCTAAGCAGTATATCCGTTGGGCTTCTGATAATTCACCTCCGCGCACTCGATTTGATGAAATTTTAGTGCTAAAAGCTCTCATATTGATGTAGTCGTGTGTAGTTGAAGAAGATACCCCTCTTTAGAGTTCGCGTTGTTGAAATGGTCTGTGCACACGCGCGAACAGACTAAAGTCCTAGTACAGTATCTGAAACCCTCCCAATTTCGTGAGCTATGCTTCTTTCTCACTTGCCACGAGCTGAGCATACCAACCAGCGACCTCCCTGACAGATTCCTCCAAGCCTCTGATAGCTGTTCCACCCAACAACATGTTCTCTGACATTCTTGAATCCACGCGATACGGCATATTAATCGGCACCCTGTCTCTTCCCACCTTGAACACGCCCTTCTCAATCTCGGACGCGAATTTGTTCTCGACCATTCCAACTGCTCTGCCCCAGATCTGATCTCCATCCAGTCCCTCCTCCGTAGTCGCAGCAGCGACGAATCTAGGCGGTATTTTACCATCTTCAACCTTCTCTTCGCTGAGCGCCTCGATATGTACTCGCGCACAATCTTGCACGTGCACAAATCCAAACGCATATCTTGGCGTGTTGTCGTCGAATATGAGTGCTCTCGTCTGGCGGTCCATGTACTTTCGCGCGTCCTCTGCCGTTTTCACAAACTCAGACGTCCCTATAACCGTCCCAGGAATGGCTTGGACGATGGAGAATGGCATTGTGTTACTGAGACGCAGTCGATCGAGGTAGTCTATACATTGCGCTTTTGCGGCACAGTAGGCCTGATGAGAGGAAGCCAATGGGGGTTGATACATGAGTGATGCAGCATCGACATTGACATGCTCGTTCAGAATCTGGGTCATACCTCGGCCATAGGTGTCGCCGACTTCTGAATCAACGAGGCCTGCGCCAGCCTGGGTGAAGACAATGCGCTTCACTGTTCCAGAAGATTTGGCAGACGAGAGGACGTTTTTCATGGATTGCATGAAGGGATGGTATATCTCGTTGTCAGGATGTAAAGTTGGTAGCGGCCAGACTCCGGCGATATGCACAACATACTCGACATCTGCGAATGCTTCGTCGTAGGCGCCTTCAATCGCATTGTCCGGCACGACTGCGAATTCAAGTCGGTCCATGTAGGGTTGCACAGAGGGTCCTGATTTGATAGTCGCAATAGCATCTTTGCGACGCACGATGCATCGTACTCGATATCCAATACTAAGAGCGTAGACTACGCATGCATATCCTATAGTTCCATTTGCGCCTGTGATCTGCGCCAGCTGTTAGTTGTGGTCCGATCCTTTCTCCGCCTATGACGTACTGCAACTCGACCTCGAACACTGCTCGCCATTTCATTAGGTGGCAAGTCCGAAATATGACGACAATGGCATATCTAAGATCTGCGCGCTTCATGAAGGTTGAAATAAGCTTACGCGGGCCCGAAGCGAGGCTTCATTCGGCCCAAGAGCGGCTGTCGGAGGGCGCGTGTATGAGCGTGGGGCATGGGAAACAACGTCAGCGCCTGCACTTTCCGCAAGTGCCGATCGAGCGCTGGCAATCTAGGTCCTCCTTTTTTGTGCCCATCGATCGAATCAAGAACCGCCCCTCAACCTGTCTAAGACAGATTGAAGGCAAAAATGCCGATCGTTTCAGAGATATTTACCTTGGAAGAGAACACAGTTCCTCCTGCAATCGTGCCTGCAGTTGACGATCGAGTAATATGGGGTCAACTGGAAGGTACGAGGGCTTCCCTCACGCGACAAAACAGAATCTCGACATTGTCATTGTAAGTTACACATTCAGCCCTGCGCGTCGAAGCAGAGCTATACGCAATTACGTCATGTGGTTTTATGTATGATTGACCTCTTCATAGATTGGAGCGTCGTTGGGAGGTCTTGCGACTGCTCTTGCCCTCAAGCGTCTTCCAACGACAAATACCCACACGATCACACTCTTGGAACGCAATCCCAAACCGGTCCTAGACAACCAAGGTGCTGGCATCGTTGCGGGAGGAGATACGCTCTCTTTCTTCAAGAGATATGATAGATGTGAGCGCGAACTGGCCGTGTCAAGCGTGCGCAGGCAGTACCTGAACAAGAATGGCGACATCGTGCACAAAGAAGATATGACGCAGAACATGACGAGCTGGGACCTGGCGTACTACATGCTTCGCGCCAATGTCGATGGCCTGAAAAGTGCATATTGCAAGGTTCCCAAGGATGACGACAGCAAATCCACAGTCAAGCATGTCCACGGGCGCAGAGTTACAGGAATGTGGGAGAAAGAGACTGCAGGAGGCAGACTTGTTGTCGAATACGAGACCAATGATAAGATCAAGGGTTCAGTAGAAGCAGACCTCGTCATCGGCGCGGACGGGCCCAGCTCCACGATCCGCTCAATCTTTGCCCCCGACGTTGAGCGAACATATGCTGGCTACGTCGCGTTGCACGGCACCGTCCGCGAAGACCATGTGAGTGCCAGAACTCTCAAAACATTTAGCGAGCGCTTCACCTTTTTCCACTGCCCCAGCGTCCAGATACTAGCCTACCTCATCCCCGGCGAGAACGGCACCCTGGAGCCCGGCAAACGTTTTCTCAACTTTGTGTACTACAAAAACACCAAACCCCGAGGCTTGACCGACCGCTCAACAGAGTTCCGTGAACTCATGACAGACGTGGATGGCAACTACCACCGGATTACGCTGCCACCAGGTAAGATCGACCCCAGGGCATGGGCGAAACAGTGCGAGCTCGCGCGCGAGAAACTGCCACCACAATTCGCGGAGCTTGTGTGCTCAACAGACAAGCCTTTCGTCCAGGCCGTTACCGACGTCATCTCGCCGACCAACGAGTTCCTCGATGGCCGCGTCATCTTGATCGGCGATGCGCTGGCCGGCTTCCGTCCACACACCGTCGCCAGTACAAGTCAGGCGTGCTTCGACGCGATGATTTTGGCAGACATGATTGAGGGCAAGGTTGGGAGGAAAGCTTGGAAGATGCAGACGCTGGGGTTTGCAAGGACGATTCAGGCTAGGGGCATGAGTATGGGGGAGAGGAGCCAGCATGAGGATCATCCGTTGAGCGAGCACATTGACGACCGAAACATGGCCAGTAGGCCGAGACAGGATGAAACCTGGCCTCACTGGGCTATTTCTGATTTGGACTAAGGACTATACGATGAGACGAGGAATGATTGTTGTTTTCATCTGCGAGTATATGCGTAGGTTCTTGCACAATCCCACGTAGAAAATGTATATCTCGATGACCTTTGTCAACCGTCCTGTCTTTCCATTTTCGCCATGATATTGGCTTACAACTAAAATTAGAGCCTAGCCCGGATAGAACCGCCATTACGAATACCCAAGTCTCCGAGAATATGCACATCTCCATCGTCACTGACTCCTCCGCTTGCCGACCCCGTCGATGCATCCTCAACATAGAAGACCATATAAGGCAGAGTCATAGCATCATTCTTAAAGACCCGAACCTTGCTAATGACCTTGTTACCACCCAGCTGTTCCTTATGCTGCAAAAGGAAATACCCACCCCATCTCCCCAGCGGCGAACCTATCTATGGTCAGCACATCACATCTCCCAGACACCATACACCTAACACTAACCCAGCAACGCCAACCCCTGCTCGCTATCCATATGAAACTCAGTCCCAGGCCACATCCCCGGCGCGCTCCTCGGCGGCGTCATCATCTCGTGGGCCCGGCGAATAAGCGCCTGCGTCTCCTCGTTGACAATCAGGCAGTTGAAGAAATACCTGATATTCCTGATCCCTCCACCAGCGGTGGCGCGGGACCAAAATGCCCAGGCAAAATCAGATGCAGCTCGGATATGCGGGAGTTCGTCTGTGTTTGGGGTGTGGCCCCAGAGCGTCTCGGCGGCGGAGGCGGGCGACCTGTGGTCGAGGGCCATGATTGCGCCGCCGGGCGCGTTGACGCCGATACGGTGGTAGCCTTCTGTGCTCTGAAGGACGGTCAGCAGCGATGCGGGTTGCAGAGCGGTGGGGGCTGGTTCACTCTGTACTTCACCTTGCAGACCTCGTAGCGCTGGTTCTTCGGCTTCGGCATGACGCCGGGAATCGTCTTCTTGACTGCAGGTCCATCCCAGTGCTCTGCTACGAAGCATTCGTTTGGGCCGCCGGCGCCTTTGGACTTTGTGCCTAGGCCGAGCTCTGCGAAGCACCTGCCGATCTTGTGGTAGGCGATGAAGTCACACTGTTTGTCGAATGTGGCTTTTTGCTTTGGGGTGTTGTCATTCCAGCCCCATTTCCTCATCTCGTCTTTGAGGTCTCCGTCGTACTTGCTCTTTGCGGTTGTGCCCAAGCCATACAGGGTAGCTGCCTCGAGGTCACTGCCTTTCATCGCTGCAAGCAGCTTTCTGCCTCGCGCCACGTTGGTAGCCCATTGCTGCTCGTCGTTGGCAGCTGTAGTCACTTCGGTCGAGACATCGAAAGCGCCAGTGATGTTGAATGAGCCGTCTAGCATAGAGTTGTCTAGCAATGAGCCCGAGCTGGGGACGGAAAGTGCCATCGCAACCCTCACCAGAGCAGCCGCGCCTAGCACGAGGTGGAGCTTCATATCGAACGAAATTGCCGCAAAGCGTGGAGTGAAGCTCGACAGCGTAGCGAGGCCGACGTAAACAAAGTAGAAAAGTCGCTGTACACTGCAAGAGCTTCGAACCACCTACAAACGGTCTTACATAACCACTCCACAATCCCAGGTGAAAGCTAGTCCTACAAGACTCCCTCCGTGCCTTCTAGTGGGCAGTTTCCAAGCGAATACCCACTTGGGTGTGCACCCGACGCGCAACCAAATACAGTTCTTGCGATACTACAACATTCCACTTCACCTCACCTCACCTCATCCCCCCTCAAGAGCCTCAACATACTCATCAAGATCCACCAAGCAACCTCAACCTCTCCTACACCAGCCCCCAGCCCCCAGCCCCCATCCCCCGGCACAGAACCACACATCTTCCCCACCACCACAACCCCCTAAACACATTCCCTCCGAACGCATTCCCAACACCCAAGCAATCCAATCCAATCCAGACCAGCACTCAAACCCAGCTATGAGACCCGCCGTACATGTGGGAGTTTACAGATCTAGATGCACATGCCCTGGACATTCTGATCGAGGGATTGAATGGATCTCTGATTAGGGTACTGAGTCGATATCCTTCTAAGCACTGAAGATTCAAACGCACGCAAAGGGCGGCAGATAAGTGCGGGCGTGGTGGAGGTGAGAGGATGTGGGGTGCACGGAGGGAGATGTGGGCTTGAGACAAGCCTTTAAAAGGGACTTGTTTGTTCAAGGTTATCCTTGTAGAGTCAACAGAGTTTGCCAATGGGGAATTAGGGGTGCTGGCTAGTCACACCAAGCCTAGCGACCAAGATACGACTCACACCCTCACTATATGTCTCGTTTCCACACAACATCAATCTCATCATATTTAGCAGGACTAATCCCAACTCATCAAACATCTGCCGTCCCGCGACCCAAGGCTCGCGAACCCTGCTTGCCCCTCTTCGCAACCAACCCCGGCTCTTCGAGTCCCAGCCACAGAACCCGACGACCCGGCAGTGACATAGACAAAACCGAGTTCGCAGCACCTTTCCGACTGTTTTGCCATCCATATTGTTCT
Source organism: Lizonia empirigonia (assembly GCA_009982855.1). Taxonomy (NCBI): domain Eukaryota; kingdom Fungi; phylum Ascomycota; class Dothideomycetes; family Pseudoperisporiaceae; genus Lizonia; species Lizonia empirigonia. Next base: position 352,203 of record JAADKA010000030.1, read on the forward strand.
CCACAAGCTCAATGTCCGAATCCCCTGCATCACCAGCACGACTGTGCTCCGGTTCGCCAGACATGTACACACCGATGAGCGCACCAGTGTGCGCCAGCTTGTCAAGCTCTCTCTGACCGACATTCTCGAACAGCGGGAAGAGGCCGGGATCCAGCGGCGCGACTATTCGGGCTATGGCTATTGCGTTGAGGGTGCGTGTCCATGCCGGCCACGCGTAGATGAACCATCCTAACCACGGCAAGCCGATGATCTGCACGCCGACGATGACTGATAGGATGACTTGTGCCGGTAAGCTGATGTGTGGTTTCGACACCGTGACGCCCGGCGCAGTGTAGATCTCGCGTCCTGTGTCTGTCGACCAGGGGAGAAGATCGTTCAAGTGCGATGTCAGAACCGCCTTATTAGCTAGGAACACAGCAGTGCGGAGGCGATACTCTGCCGTGGCGCTGTCGGTCCAGCCAGTAAGCTGTTCGTAAAGCATGCTGTGCAAACCACTCAGGGATCGAGCGCAGCGGTACCCGTCGTATCCACTGCGGGCGTTGTTGCCGGCGCGCCTGAATGGAGCGAGCTGGCAGAGTGGCTCGAGGAGCGCTTCCCGACCTTTCTCCTGGGCCTGGAGAGCGTCATCGTCCAATCCCAAGGTCAGGTTTCTGACCGAATGCGCCCAAGAGTCGTTGCCGAAGAGTGCTAGGGCCGAGCTCATCAAGGGTCCCGACATGTTGGTGTAAGTAGCTGGTGTGTCGAGGTCGATATCTGGGTCAGGAGTGAGTTTGGCACCTCCCAAGACATGATCTCTGCTCATAGTCAGTACCAATGAAGAGTGCGGTTGTTTTCATGTTGCTGATCTCGGTGAGAGAAAATGAAAACTTACTCTTCAGACGGAATATGGTCGTCCTCTATGTAGGTCCCGTCTCTAATTTCCGGAGAAAAATAATCGTTGTAGTGATAGCATGGGGAAAACCCCCTATCAGGCCACTTCTGCAGTAAAGGTCCATGCACCCCTTTATTATGAGCGTTGCCCAGTTCAAAATACCCTCTGGTCGTCTGCGCAGTGCAATGAAGCACTCCATCGTCGTTCTGAGTGCCTGAAGTCCTGATGAAGAGCTCTTCAGACAGCTCCTGACGGTTGCGACTCAACGTCCACGGATACTTCCCCAACTCACCGGGAGCGCAGATGTCGACGGTAGCATTGCGTCCATAATACGTGACCGATGTGTAATCGAAGGATGTCTGGAACGGGTTTGCGCCTGAGCAGGAAGCAGGATAATCGGATAGTGGCAGCGCGGCACACGAGACGGTAGAGTTGAGTCGCATGATGTGTTGGCGCAGAACGCCCGTAGTAGTCCCCGCTGGCAAACAAGCTACGAAGCCGCTCGTGTCCTTGATAGTCGCTGGATAGCTACCGCCGACTTCGTTAGCACTTTGCCACAGATAGGGCTGCACCTTCTGCCAGGGGACTGTCGACAAATCGTCCCTGATACGCGGTAGTACGTATGTTGCCGGAATGACTGCCATCTGCGCGGGCTCCAAATCGATGCCTATCTGGGTATAACGTTTGGCCGTCATATTGAAGTCACACCTCTCCATACCGTAACCAGCGACACGGATGTAATGCGTATCAGCACACGTCGGAACCGTAACCACTTTCCCCAGCACCAGGAGTTGAAAGAGCGGATACTGAACAGCCCCTACCAAACCGTCAACAGACCATAAACCATACCACCCTATCCTACTCACCAAGAAAAACCAACATGGCAACAGCGCCCAAAAACCTCCTCACCAGCCCACTCCCCGGCCCACTCCACCTCCCCATCCTGCCCAGACTCGGCCAATCGCACCAAGCGCGATCCGCCAGGCCAAACAGCTGCCTCAAGCTCAACCACAGGCCCTCGTACCTTCTCTGCACCAGCATGACCGCCGCCTACGCAGCCAGCGCCGCCGTCACCGGAACCGCGAGCAGCGTCGCCGCGCGTTCAGAATGGGGACTGCGCGCGCCCAGCGGTAGAGATTGTTTGCCAAGCTAAGGTTTCCTTCTTGTCTGGCTCGTCCTAAAACGTAAATCGTGGTGTTGCACCGCGCTTAGCTTGACCGATTAACCGTCTTGTACGAGGTTTCGCGCCCCGAGCTCGTAGGCAAACTCAGGGGGGATTTTCTCTTCCCCATTGCATCTGACAAAATGGGTAGTCAACCCTCAATTGTATGTGTCATGTCCGCGTCCTGCTGAACAAGTCATTGGACGCCGTTGAGATTCATTATACAAACCCCTGTGATTATTCCCGGCTCGTGTGTATCCACCAGATCTTGTTCCCGTACTCATACAAGTAATTCTACAACCACCTCTTCCACCACAGACGCGCTCACCAACGCCCGAATCCATTTCCAAAGTCGCCCAGCGCGCTCTGAAACTGTTCCACATACTGGCCTGTTCCCGCGCATTCACTCCTCTCGGCATACTCATGCGCTTTGGGCAGCCACTCTCTGATTTTCTCTTCGCGGTTGTGGCTACTTGGGTGCGTGCTTAGGATCTGGGGCGGCCCCGCTTGTCCACTTTTTTCCATGCGCGCCCAGAACTCCATTGCCGCTTCGGGCCGGTAGCAGGCTTGTGCGGCCATGAGCAGGCCGATGTAGTCGGCTTCGGCTTCGTGTTTGCGCGAGGCGGGCATTGAGAGGAATAGTTGCAGGATCATGTTGGCGCTGTAGAAGGAGACATCGAGGGCGAGAGACGCGAGGATGGGGATAAGGATTAGTGGGGCTTGGGACATGCGTTCGCTGACACAGAGTCAGCATGTACCCTAATAAGACGCAGGCGGGTAAAGGTAAGGGAACACTCACGCAGTATGATGCGCAACCACATGCGCAATCTCATGCCCCAAGACGGCCGCAATCCCATCCTCATTCTGGCAATGCGGCAAAATCCCCGTGAAGACAAACACCTTCCCACCCGGCACCACAAACGCATTCTGCTCCGGACTATCAATAACATGCACCTCCCACGTCATCTCCCTCAAGCCCTCCCCCTCCTGAAACGCAAACGGCAGCAACCTTTCCAACACCCTCTTCACCTGCCTCACCCTTGGGTCATGCTCCGGCAAAAACCTGCCGCTGTACTGCTGCTTGATCTCCTCGACCGTCGACTCGCCAAGCGCCTCCTCGATCTTCGCCGGGATGAAGTTGAAGCGCCGCCGGCCCGAGACAGGCACTTGTTCGAGATTGAGCACATAGACGGTGCCCGCACCGGCCGTTATGACGCCGACATCGCGGTAGAAGGTTGGGCGAGCGGCCCAGCGCGTGAAGAGGCCGGCTACGCCTGAGCGTGCGTTGAAGCGCTGGTACTGCGGGCCGCCGCGGCCGAAAGGGAGCTTTTGGTAATTGCGAAAGGGCGCACGGTTGAACGTTGTTTGGGCGGGCCGTGGGAAGGTGCTGGGGAAGGCTCGAGGTCGTATGCGGTGCATTGTGGTGTGAGGATGAGAGGTGGGGCGGACGTGCGACAGGCAGTGACGTCTGAAGTCCGCGGGAATGCCAAGAAATCTGGGGTACAAAGAAGGTGCGATATGCCATGATGAAGTCTGTTTTCTTCTAGTATTACTTTGTCTCGTCATGATTCTTGCTATTGTACAATTGTGAAATCATGTATATCCCATGCCGTCGTCGCCCGTATCAAATGCTCAATGCTGTGATACCCCAAAGCGGATACTGCTAGATGACAGTCCAAGCAATATGTCGATATGTCGTATATGAAGACTCCTTGCGCCGCTCCTAGATGCTATGCCCTTGCCATGCGCCATGTGCCGCTTCCGCGTATGCGGCTAGCATGTTGTGAATATGCGAGAAGAGCCTCCCGCGACTACGCCCTTGAAAAAAGCTCAATGCTCTACATCGTCTTCCTGGCTGCGTTTCTCCTCCTCTTCGGCGGCGTATCCACGTCAACGCTCGAGCTCATGCTGCTCCTCTCACTCCTCGGCGTCGAGAACCTCTCAATCAAGCTCTTCTTCAACATCTTCTTCGTCCTGTTCTGTCTCAGTTCGCGCTCCTCCTCCGGGTCGACAAAACGATTGACGGTGCGGTGATCGAGGATACGCTCGTCCTGGTCGTGCTTCCCATCCTTCTCTGTTTTCGGCCACCTGAAACCGTACAGCTTCGAATGACGTTCGCACCGCGGGCACTCTTTGCGCGTCTGATAGCCATCTGCCTGGACAAATTCGATGTCGCATGTTTGGCATTCGACCCACTTGCTGTACTTTGCTGAGAGGCATGCGCGGCTGGTAATGTAGTCGCCGCGTCTGCGTTTGTTTGCGATCCATCCTTCTTCCGGAGTAAGGTCGATAGGTGTACCGATGCGATTCTGGTGATCGTTATTAGATTTTGAACGTGTTGTGCGTAGTGTTGGGCGGTATTTGCGCTTGACAATTTGTTCTTGCTCACTGTCAAATTCAAGACTGTCTGACAGTTCGCTGAGATCTGAAGAACTGTCGTCGTCGGGAAAAGAAAGAGAGGGCAACGGGGCGTTTACCGTTGTGGTTGTGGTTTGCGTCAGGAGCGTAGCCACTCCTAGCGTGGGGTTTTCGTGCAGAGCTTCGGCCTCGATTTTGATCTTTGGCAGACTTTCCGGCGAGTGATCTTCATCGATTGAGGTGGCGTCGGTAGATTGCGCAGATTTTGGCGAATGCGCAAGCGATTGTGGGCTAGTATCGCGTGATGAGCTGACTCCATCCATGCTCATTGTGAGCGGAATGAGCAAGCCGTCATGCTGCAGGTTTCGGATGTCGCGTGATTTAGGTGAAGAGGTAGTTTCTGAGCCCTCGATGCTGCTGACTGGAAGTGACGATGTGCTGTGCGCCTTTCTAAGGGTTGCTTCTCGCAGATGTTCTGGGACTCGCTGCTTCGATTGGGGGGATCTTGTCATGAACCGTCCCTTCTTTCGAGGTGTGGGCTCGCGTGATGTGTCATCCTCCAAAGACGCGGACTTGCGCTTGTTGCTTTGCTCTACCTGCACATCGTCCTCCTCGTCGTCGTCCTCACTCTCTTCTATCCGCTTCATCGGTGCCCAACCATTCACTCCTCGCTCTTCGCAGGTGTGGCAGAGACACTCTTCATTGTTTTCGCCAAAGTAGTCGTCGCCGTACGATACCGTAATCTCGTTGCCAGCTTCTATCGGTTTCGCCGCAACAATCTGCATCCCATCGTAGCCCTTGGTGGATAGTCGCGCGTTTGCGTCGCAGTCGTGGTTCGCAAAACGAGCGGGTCCTAGGAAAAGCGATCGCGTTTTCTTCCTGCTTGAAATAACGAGGCTGAAGTCCTTGCGCGCTAACTCCAACTTCTGTTCCTGCTCTTCGGTCATGGCGACCTGCACGCCAGTGAGGTACTTGATCTCCTCGCGCGGACTAATGTCTCGTCGTGCGGTGATGGAGGCTTCGTGCTCGGTGATCATGTAGCGGTTGGTCGTGGTGACTTCGAAGGAACAGTCCGGCAGGTAGATGTTGACATATCTCCTCAAGTGGCGCTTAAACTGCTCCTGATCCTTCTCATCCTTCATGGTTGCCATGAACTTGCGCAGTCCGGGCAACTTCAGCAGCTCATGCACGGCTTCAACGGGGTCCTTTTTCCAGATGACGTGTTTGCGGATGCGATCGGCAATATCCTCCTCATGCATGCCGCGAGAAGCAGCGAAGCGCCCACCGTGGTTTTTGCGAATAGTAGTCCAGTAGTAGACCTAAAAACGCCCAGCTTAGTCCCGTTGCTCACTCAACTCTCCGCGACCGACATATCGCCTTACCGCCAAGTTGCGACTCACCTTGTCAACCAGCGCGTCCGTAATCACGTCGTCGTACAATGCCAGCTTCTCCAGCGTCAGCCCGCCCCTGACTCCCCCATTTTGGCGGGGCATGATGCGCAAACGGTCGCAGCAATGAGACAGCGCGTTGATCGCAAAGCTGACGGTGCAACGCAAGCAGACAACGAGAGACGGTGCTAAAAGGGGTGGTTGGGGTGACGTATACGAGCCAATGAGCCAGTTTCACCCGGAAGAAGCGACAGCCACAACAGACAATAGGCGCAGGAATGAAAGACAATAGCAGCGCAGAACAAACAGTCGAAGGGAAACGAGGGAAGGAGCGGCGCCGCACAAAGGCAGCGACGACTGGGCTGAGGCGCTGAGCGACAAGCAAAGGCGGCACCCCTGCCGTTCCTCGATCGGAGAACCGGGGCTGGACAGGGCAGGGCTTTGACGCGAGTGAAGGTTGCGCTAGACCGCGGGAAACGCCGGTCTGCCAGACGACGTCTGAACATCACGGCGGAAAGTTGTGTTTGCGCACATCGACAGCCAGCAGCGACCGCGCAACCCGCCATTCACCGTGATTTCTGCCCTCGACCAAGACAGAGTCGCATTCACGATGATCCAGCTCAAGGTGCGACGGCATCCTCCCCGCTGCAGCCGCTGCGACAGCTACTGATGCGCCGCTTTAGACCCTCGTCAACTGCATCGACAACTCGGGCGCCGCCATAGTCGAGTGCGTCAATGTGCTGCGCTCGAAGCGCCCCGCGAAAGTCGGTATGTCGAGCACGGCCCCCGCCAGCAGAGGTTTTCGAGGTTAACGTGCCCCAGGCGACCGCATCGTAGTCGTTGTCAAGAAGCAGCGCAACTTTGGCCCCGAGACGGGCAACAGCGTGTCTGTCAGCGCCGCGAACAAGGTCCGGAGAGGAGACGTGCGACACGCCGTCGTTGTGCGCACAGCGAAGAAGTGGCAGCGGCCAGACGGCAGCGTGGTCAAGTTCGACGACAACGCCTGCGTGCTCATCAACAAGGCGGGCGAGCCCATTGGGTCGAGAGTCAGCGGCGTTGTGGCGGCTGAGCTGAGGCAGAAGGAGTGGTCCAAGATCTTGTCGCTGGCGCCGATGCACGTTTAGGGAGGGCGATGCACGTTTAGCGATGGCGGTGCATGTTTGAGCAATGGACGATGGCGAGAGACGGGTAGTTGCATTTTCAGGAGTATGGAGCGCAGGACACTGTAAAATATGTGTATGCCATTGTATAAATACCCATGGGTATCAGAAGACTATTTTCCGGGACTCCACGCCGTATGTAAAGGTCCAAACGCCGGCCAAATGCCTATCATATGATGCATCTTTCATGAGGGCTGCGTGACTTTACCACAGCCGCAGCAAACGTAGTAGAGGGCCTGGAGTGGTCAGAGAAGTCTTTACATGTGCAGTGCTGATCTTACCATGCCCGTGTCCGCGGTTCGCTGCTGCGACTGGAAGAAGACAGCCTCGTTCTCGCCGCAAGAGCACTGCTTCTGGATGCGCGGAAGCTAGACCCGCAACTGTTAGCGAGCAGGTTCAGGAGAATCAGGCAAGCAACAGAGGGGTGTGCTCATGACAAGATGTCCTCCATGTCGTCGTCGTCGAAGAAATCGTCGTCGTAGAAGTCATATTCTGCTTCCTGGCGCTGGAGGTCCTGGTGCGACGGCTCGTCCTCGGCCTCGAGCATGAAGCCTGGAGCCCAGTCGGAGCCGCACTCGACGCAAATGATGTCCTGTCCGCACATGGTGCAGCATGTGACTTGTTGGGGAGCAGGAGCAGGAGCAGAGTGCTGGGAAGTGGGGCCGGAGGGACCAACCGTAGGATCTTGCGCGACCTCTGCTGTGACGCCAGCTGTTGCGCCGACTGTGGATGCGATTTCGTGCCTCATGACGCACGACGAGGGCGCTTCTTCGGTGAAGTTACATGTGCGGCAGGCGAACAGCAGCTTGTTCTCCGACTTGTCCTCGCGCGGGAACAGCAGATTGGAGCTGCGCAGGGTCAGTGTGTGCAGGCGCGGTGCGAGGCCTGGAGGCACTTACCACTCGGAGCAGAAGCGGAACAGGATCTGTTTGTTTGGGTCCTGCTGGTCTTTGCTGCCGTACTCGGCTGCGGCGGGGGACGACATGGCGGTGTGGCGTGGGTGGGTGGCTGTGGCGGGCGTCGAATATGCGTGGTCGTGCTGGTGCGCAAATATACCACGGTAGGAGAGTCGTCACTGTCGAGGGTGTGGCGCAGTGACAAATGCGGCGGGCTGGTGACGGTGAGGGGCGGGCTGGCGACGGTGAGGGAGAGCGCGGGCCAGGCGTTGCGCCGTCAACCGTAAAGCTGCGTGGCTTGGCAGCAACGCAGGTCCCGCGCCAGGCAGAGAGCTTGCCCGCGCAGATCCCACAGCTAGACGTCGGTGCAACCCCACCTCTGCCCTCCGCCCTCGCCGCAGCTTGCCCTTACCCCGCTCTGCCTGGAAATTCCTTCTACGCTGCATCGCGCAATTACAACTCGCTGCATCGCACCCATGGTAGGCTTCAGCATTGGTCGTGTGCGCCCCTGCGCGACTCTGCGACTAACACGCTGCGCAGTCGTTGAGCGAAACAGGCCTGCCCGAGGGCTGGGAGATCCGCCGCTCTAACAGCAAGAACCTGCCCTACTACTTCCACGCCGCGACCAAGGACTCGCGATGGGAGCCGCCCGCAGGCACCGACCCGGAGAAGCTCAAGCAGTACATGGCGGCCCACCACAGCTCCAAGGGCGTCGCGCCCGCCAACTACGCCAACTCGGGCGACAAGATCCGCGCCGCCCACCTCCTCGTCAAGCACAAGGACAGCAGGCGCCCGGCCAGCTGGAGAGAGCCCAAGATCACACGGACCAAGGAGGAGGCGCGCGCCCTTATCGAGGGCTACGAGGCGCAGATCCAGGCATACGAGAGCACCGCGCAAGATAACGGCATCGAGCCCAAGTCGCTCTCGGAGCTGGCGACGACCGAGTCGGACTGCAGCAGTGCGCGAAAGGGCGGCGACCTGTGCGTGCCGCGACCACCCAGGTGTAACGGTTGAGTGCTGACACGCAACAGGGGATTCTTCGGCCGCGGTGATATGCAGAAGGAGTTTGAAGAGGCATCGTTTGCGCTCGAGAAGGGGCAGGTGAGCCGGGTTGTCGAGACTGCATCTGGGCTGCACCTGATCCAAAGGTTGGCAACGCCCCGCCCCGTCCAACGATTCTGCGCTGACTTATCGCGAACAGGCTGGAGTAGGCTTGCACAAGATTACAGCGTAGGATCACCTGGAGAGCACGGACCATGGACCATGAAATGGGTGACACGCGTAACGACATGCCGAAAGCAGGGTGTTGAGAAGGGTTCGCTTGACAGTGCAGTATGGGGAACATGGCTTGGACCATCATGGCCATATCGATGATGCCCGACAGTCAGCAGACTGGCCTGATGCTGTGTGAAGACGCTGCGACTTGACCAACTAGCCAGCTGCAGCACAATCAAGACAACGTGTTCAGCTTCGTTTGCTCTCAACATGTCTCGATGAACGTGCATTGGACGGGCTGTAGAAACCGAGACCCACTCCTGGGGCTTGACTACAAGCAGATGCATTTGGCAATGCAAACGTGCTGCCCAAACCTTAGGATGCGGGGAAACCGTGGTCGAGGCTCGACGACGGAATTGGCTAACAGCTTGACCCAAACTTGTCATCTATCATCGCGGTTCAGCACATTGCTGACGTGACAGCGACCGGACGTCATCAGCGTTAGCAAGATAGCCGAACGCGTGGATTGTCAGGTTTGGACGGTCACGCCATGAATTGTCTCAACGCTGGTTGCCCGTGCCACACATACAGCGGATCGCGCGGCCGCGTTCTGAATCTGGGCACCTTGGCTCCCTCGAACAGCGCTGATGCATTGCGAGATAACGAGCGAATGCCTCAAGGGCCTAGCTCGGGAGCACCGCCACAGACGCGGGTAATGCGATCCTGCGTTCGGCGTGCCGACCGTTGGCACGGCGTTTGTTCTTTCAACTCTCGCCCGCGCCTTCCCAAAGCGGCTCCCAACGCCCCGGCGTCCCGGCTCTTTCCGACAGCGATCAGCACCCTCAGCGAGTCTTGCCGTGCAAATCTCCCATTATTGGCGCACCCAGCACTGCAAAACCACTCATCGCTGCGCCTGCATAAGCACCACCTTGCGCTACCTGGTTCGGGGTACGCTTGCAGTCGCATACCACGTTAGGGGCCGCTGCACGAGCAGCTGCTGGTTGGCTGCACGCCGTTGAGCTGGGCATTAAGGCCGATGAGTTGCAGGTGGGCACCTATCCCTGCGTCTGTGGCCTTGGAAGCTCGTCTTCGCTGTTCCGCCTCGATTTCCTGCGTGGACGCGTGTGGATGCAGACGGAAGCCCCCTACTCCCTTCCTGATCTGCTGCGCTTTCTCTGACCAACCATTGCACGTTCCCTTACTTGGTCGCCGCCACCTTCATGATTTCTCCATTTTGCGCGACGGAGAACCTACGTCACATCTATCGCATTTAGTGAAATCCCATGCGAAAAGCAAGTGGGCCTCACAAAACAACGTTCCCACACCCCAGCCGTACTCCACATTCCTCTTAACCTCGCTCTCCCGCCCGCCGAGTCTCGATTTACTGCCACGACCGCGATCCTTCGCCCTACAGGCTCCACGCACCCACCTCCTCATACTTATCTAGAAATTTCCGCTCACTTGCCTACAAATAAATCTCGCACCCTCCCTTCACCCACCACGCGGATACCTGGCTAGTGCAAAGGCGAAAAGCTCACCTCAACCTCGACACTCGCTCGAGCTGTTGCCTCACATACCTGCTTCACCTCACCTCCACCACCACCATGGCTAGCTTGGCCCCCGCCAACTATTTTCATGATCCCAGAGCATCCCGTCCACATAGTCGTCGCAGCTCCACTCGACGGAGCTTTGCATCTTCACTCTCGAGGCGCAGCTCTTACCTCGACTCTCCCAGGACCGCATGCCCCAAGGACGGCGACGCCTTCGCGTATAGTCCCTCGCACCTTCAGCCATGGTATTGCCCGCAATCTACATGGGACCGACTTCCTAGTTCAGTGCGGAAGACCCTTGCTGCTGTTCAGCATGCTGGTGCTTCGGCTTTGACTGGTATGTAGTTTACTATTTTTGTGCTACTATGGACGTGTTGCGCGATTGGCTGTGCTGATGCGCGATATCCACCCATGTCGCGACTGCATGTGTTGTGCAGAACAAGCTAACCTCCTTCAGGCTTCGAACGTCTTGATGAGCATAGTGGGGACATCGATGGTGCCCGCACTGACCAGAAGTCCCCAGACGAAGACCTTATGGTCCATCTTGACGATGTCCGCCCTCAAAAGTTCCGCACTACTAGCAATGCTAGCAGCGTCTTCCTGTCCGACATCTCATCGCCCACCTACAGCGGAACACCCGCATCAGACTCCGGCTCCGTATCCCCAGTCCCTTCAACCTTCTCACTGCCCCAGTCTGCGTCTACTGTCGCCCCGATCTCCCTAGGGCCCCCAGAGCTTGAGACCAAGCGCACCTCAACCCGCGAACGCTCTTTTTCCACCCCGCTGGACCCACAGGACGCCAAGTACGCCGCAGAGCTGTCGTACCTGCGTACCGAGGCCCTTCCTCGCCTTCGTCACTCTGGCCACAAAGTCGACACAGAGTGGTACGAGGCCAAGCGCACAGGTGCTGTCGCCGACGAGGACGTGAAGACCTTCGAGGACTGGTGGTCCGAGCAGAAGCGCATCATTCTGAAGCTGAGCGAGAAGGGCAAGCATTTGGCCGCAGCCAACGGGGTGACCTCCAACGGCATGGGCTGGACAGCTCCGTAGTCGCTAGTGAGGTGGGTCTCTCGTTGCTTTACTTGGAGCGATTCACTGAGGTTCTAAGTTGCTTTTTTATGAAGGCTTCGGCCTTTTTCAACCTTCATCAGACTGATACGAAGTCATCTTTTTTTTCCTTAGGGTATTTCATTCAGCGAGGAGTTGGTTCCGGCATCACCGAGGATAATGCATTTACACAAAGATGGACTTTATGGATCTACTCGAAACGGACCTGGCGTCTATGGGTCACCTTACACTCCACTCCTGCCGAGTACGGCGCGTCAACGAGCTCTCACGAGCGACGCATATTTCCTTTTTCAGCATCACCATCGGCCGTCTACGGTCAGGCGCCAGACGCCCTGATATCCAGATAGCTAATATCACGATTACGACCCCCTTTTGCAGTCCTAGTTCGGTTGACGTGAGCTATTTCAGGCTTATAGATGGTGCTGTGGAAAAAGCTACAGTACCACATGATATAATGATTGTTGATAATGCTTTGATCGTGATGTTGTATCTGCTGTTACTAGAGACAACCTGATGTCTAGATAGCTAATATCACGATTAACGTGGTTTATCATCGAGCCGCCAGGTATCACCGAACCGCCACCCCTCGCCAACTTTGCGACTATTACGACAACTATTACAATGCCATCACAACGCAACGCGCAATCGTCCTATAACGAAGGTACACTATACCTTGCTATCCAAGCTACAAAAGCTACTGTGCCTGACAGTATAAATCACGCGTCTAAGGCCTTTGGTGTTCCCCGATCAACGTTAAGAGACCGACGCGCTGGAGGGCTTGCACGACGCGATCGCGAGGCCAATTTAAAGAAGCTGACAAAGGTAGAAGAGGAGGCGATAGTTGACCGTATACTTGAGCTGGACACGCAAGGAATAGGCGCGACAAAGACTATGGTGCAAGATATGGCTAATGATCTACTTGCCGCACGCGGTGAAGGACCTGTTGGCAAGCTCTGGGTAAACAGGTTCAACACGCGTACCCAACAGATCAAGCTTCGACGTAGCCGACCGTACGATCGTCAACGAGCCCTGAACGAAGATACACGCGTTATAACGCCCTGGTTCGAGCTGGTTAGGAACACAAAGGAGAAGTACGGAATCCTAGATGGAGATACCTACAACTTCGACGAGACTGGGTTCATGATGGGCATAATTGGGTCTAAGATGGTGTTCACAGGCTCAGAGAAGCGATCTGACCCTAAGAATATCCAGCCAGGCAATCGGGAGTGGGTCACAATCATCACCGGCGTCTGCGCTGCTGGCTGGGCTATCCCACCCTTCATCATCTTCCAAGGCAAGGTCCTGATCACAACCTGGTACCCTGATCTGCCTCGTGATTGGGTAATTGCAACCAGCGAGAACGGCTGGACAACAAACAAGCTTGGTCTGGAGTGGTTGAAGCACTTTGACGCGTCTACAAAGGAGCGTACTGTTGGCGCCTACCGTCTGCTTATTATTGATGGCCACGAGAGCCACAACTCTGCAGAGTTCAAGGAATACTGCGCAGAACACAAGATTATCACCTTGTGTATGCCCCCGCACTCGTCGCACCTGTTGCAGCCGCTTGACGTGGCCTGTTTTGGTCCCTTGAAGAGGGCGTACTCGACTGAGGTTGACACCTGGTCACGATACTCAAAGACACAAATTAAGAAAGAGTTCTCTTCCTCACTGGCTTCCAGACAGCCTATTACAAGGCTATTACAAAAGATAATATCCACGGAGGCTTCAGAGGCGCGGGACTAGTTCCTTTTGACCCAGAGCGAGTGCTATCGAAGCTTGATGTGGTCCTTCGCACGCCAACACCACCACCACCAGAGACTACCCCATGGGAATCCAAAACACCAACCAGCGCAAAGGAGATTGAGTCGCAAACGTTGTATATCCGCGAGCGCATGCGATTGCACAGAGATTCGCCCCTGTCTCCTATTATGAAATCACTTGACTCGCTTGCTAGAGGGGTTGCGCGGATAGACCATGCCAACGTGTTGCAGAGAAGGGAAATTGCAGAGAAGGGAAATGGATGGCATAAAGAAGGCTATTAAGGCTCTGACAGCGCAGCGTGGTCGCAAAAGAAAGTATATCCAGACAGAGGAGGCTCTTACGGTTGGTAAGGTACAGGATATGATAGCTAAGAAGGATGGTGGTGGTGGTGAGGCATCTGAACAGTCTGGGAAGAAGGTGCGCAAAGAGAGGCACTGCAGACGTTGCGGCAAGACTGGCCACAATTTGCGCACCTGCACTGCAGAAATATTAGATGCAGATGATAGCGCTGCTTCTAAAGAGTAATTGTAACGATTGTAATTATTAGTGCAGCGTTGTGGTTAAGCGTAATAGTCCTGTAATAGTTGGTAAGTCTTAAAAAGCTGGCAAGGGGTGGCGGTTCGGTGATACCTGGCGGCTCGATGATAAACCACGTTACAACCTTTTTTTGCAATCCTTGCTTGGTTGATGGGATGCCTATTTTGGGTTGCACGATAGTGCTAGGTATGTAGAGAAAGCCACAATACCACATGACATGATAACCAACAATCAATTCCCCTTATTGAGGTGCGAGGCTAGGAGTCTGGGAGTCTGGGGAGGAGGGTGTTGGGGAGGGTTGTGGGGGGGGGGTGCGAGGCTGGGATGCCAAGTGCCAGGTGACAAGTGACAGGGGTCCGTTAATTTGGCGAGGGAGGCAGCGAATTACGCTGCGTGACAAGAGTGTGAGCTTATTCTGACGTCAAAATTAAGGGTCGTCGGCTTGTTTGGGGGTAGGGGGGTGGAGAAGTGTGGGAAATGGGATGGGAAGGGGATAGGAAGGGAAGGGGATGGAAAGGGGATGGAAAGGGGATGGAAAGGGGATGGAAAGGGGATAGGAAGGGAAGGGAAGGGAAGGGAAGGAGAAGGGGAGGGAGGGGAGGAGGGTGAGGGTGAGGTGTGGGTTTAGTCAAGTAAACCTTGGAAGCGCGTGTTATGGTGCTGTAACTACCTATTCTCTAACTACATATACCTCCACAAAACCCAGTCTCAGCTCTACCACTATCCCCATCCCCATCCCCACCCCCCACCCCCGCACTCGCACCCTCCCCCTCCCCCCCTCCCCTCCCATCGCAGCACACAATCCTACCCCCCCTAAACCAACCCAACCCAACCCAACCCAACGCGCACCCCTGCACCCCCGCCACCCCCTAACCCCGTCATCACCACATCAACACATCCGCATTCCAGCCCGCGTCAGCGGCATGCGCGCAGCGCGTTCAAGGGCGTTTCGCGTGGTCGGGCGGGGTTTGGGGGGGATGTGCCTTGCTTGAAGCTTTAAGACTAGGGTGGGCGACCTCAAGAGGCATTCCGCGGATGAGATGGGGAAGGGAGGGGGAGGGGTGTGCGAGGGGTGCGAGGGCGAGGCGCGTGAGGGCGGGGGGCGGGGGGCGGATGAGGATGGTGTTGTGTCATGAAGAGAACACCCAAACTTGCTAAATCTAGCTACACGCAGTAGCGTAACAATGTACTAGGATAATATATTTTAAGGATAAATACTATAGAATTTAAAGCTTTATAACGTATTCTATCAGCGAGTGGCGCGCATCAGCGAGTGTCGCAGAATCTCTTGGCAGTACCAACTCATTCTACTACTCTTCAATTTCATCACTATCAACCTAGAGCTCTGTGCATATAGAGCTCAACTCTGATTCAAAATTCTCTTCTGTATCCTTTTTGCACGTGCGAGCGTTGTGCCCAGTCCCACCACAGTTTCCACAGCGCCGTAGAGCTGGTTGGGCTGTTCCTTGATCACCACGACCACGAGCCTTCTTCGATCGGCTAGCCGTCATAGAAGCCTCTCCAGCTACCTGAGATGCTGCCTGACCATACTCTATAGTACCACCCTGCTGGATATACTTCCGTTTGCGAGTTTTTCTTTTAGTGGTTACTGCTAATTGTTCTTCAAGCTCTTTGTTCCGAGCAGCCAGAAGCGCGTTTTGGTGAAGCATCAGCTCAGCACCCTTTACAAGCTGGGAGAAGCCAGCCTGAGCTGTAATAGGTGACTGAGTGAAGTAGTTGCTTACTAGCTTTGACTGGGATCTAAACTCGTGCGTATTGCTTGGTGTCTTTGATTGCCATAGTGTTTCTTGTAGTAGAGGTAGAGGTGGGGTACGCAGCCGCACTTCAAGGCGATCCAACACTATCTGCGCGTTGATAGGGACTAAGCTCGGCCATATAGTGTTCGGCCACATATAGTGATCGGCCACCCCACCAAAACGCGTCACAGTCTTTGAAGTCGTGATATTTTCAACACAACCTGCTCAAAATGGACGCCCGTGAAGCTGCTATACAATCAGCTATCCGTGATCTTAATTCTGGTGTTTTTACAAGTCAACGGAAGGCTGCCAAGGCGTACGGAGTCCCTAGATCATCGCTCCAGGAGCGCCTCAAAGGTCGCCAACCAAACGCGATAGCACATCACCAACAGCAGCGATTGACTCCGGAGCAAGAGCGCTTCTTAGTAGAGTAGATTCTTGAAGAGGACTCACGTTCTCAGCCCCCGTCCCATCCGCGCGTGCGAGAGATGGCCTCCCGAATACTTCAGATGAATGGGGACCACGCTCCGCTCGGTCAACTGTGGGTACCCCATTTTATTGCTCGCAATCCACAGGTCGCCTCTATCGTCGGGCGGACGATTGAGACGGCGAGGACTACAGCAGCTCACTATGAGACTGTTCGTGCCTTTCTTGAGCTATTTGAGTGTACCAGAATCGAGCTGGGTATACAGTATGAGGATATATGGAATATGGATGAGACTGGGGTCGCCCTCGGGGTATGTACAAACACCAGAGTCGTCGCTAGCTCATCAAAGAAGAAGGCTTATATCAAATCCCCAGAGGATCGTGAGTGGGTATCAATAGTTGAGACGATATCCGCTACAGGCGTTAAGCTTCAAAGCCTCGTCATCTTTAAGGGCAAGCACCTCCAAACCACGTGGTTCCCAGCACAAGGAGTACCCGATTGGCTATATACAACGTCAGACAATGGATGGACGTCAAATCTGATTGGATTGGAGTGGTTACAGCGTATATTTATACCAAATACAACTCCACGCCAAGGCACTTGGAGACTCCTTGTTCTGGACGGCCACGGCTCTCATATCCCTATCGACTTCATGTGGACCTGCCGGGAGAACAAGATATGACCTCTCTACCTTCCCCCTCACGCCTCACACGTGCTTCAGCCTCTGGATCTTGCTCCTTTCTCTGTCGTCAAGACGAAGTATCGATCTGAGATCCGGGCTCTCTCTGCCCTTGATGACGCAGCACCTATCAAGAAAGAGCGCTTTGTGGTATCCTACAACAGGGCAAGAGAGAAAGGCTTAACTGAGCGAGTAATCCGAGCTGGGTGGAGAGCCTCAGGGCTCTGCCCATATAACCCAGACCTCGTCTTACTCTCATCCCAGGTATCCGGCCGTCCAGCAACACCACCACGTGATACGCAGGACTCAGAGCTCTCAAATTCGATCCTCAGCACGCCTCAGAGCGCACAGGCTCTATATAGGGCTCACCGGCAGCTTCTAAAGTCAGAATCTCTCTCACGGAGCACTCGGGCAGTGCTTGGCAAGGCAGGCAAGGCTATAGCGAAGGCAAATACTCGAGCAGCTGAGCTCCAAGCTGAAAACCAACGACTCAAATATCAACTAGATAGTACTAAGATTACCCGCTCAAGGAATCGTGTTCAACCTAACCTAAATGAGCGCTTCAGTAACGTTGAAGCTATCAAGGCTGCGCTTGAGCGAGCGGCGGCATTACAGACTGAGCAGGCATCACGTTCAGTTGAACAAGAAGCTCAAAAAGCAGCAGAGACAGCAGCAGCTCTCACGCTTCAGTCTATGTGTAATGAGTGGCAATTAGAGACGTTGTAGCTGAAAATATCACGACTTCAAAGACTGTGACGCGTTTTGGTGGGGTGGCCGATCACTATATGTGGCCGAACACTACATGGCCGAGCTTAATCCAGATGCCTCAAAAGCCTTTCGACAGTTCTTCTCTGTAAACACGTCGAAAAACGCGTCTTTAAAGGCTGGTAAGAAGCCTTCTTTGTTGATATAGAAGACGCGTGGACATGCCAAGACTCTAACGCGTTCAGAGTATCTCCTCTTTAACGGTGAGAAGCAGGCCACATCGAGTGGCTGGAGGATGTGCGATGAGTGAGGTGGCATGCAGAGAGTAAGGATCTTGTGTTCAAGGCAGTAGTCCTTGAAATCCTGGTTGAGATGGCTCTCATGGCCATCTAGAATGAGTAGCCTGTACACCCCTACCTTGCGCGTCTTTGTATGCGCGTTAAAATGCTTCAACCATTCTAGACCAAGAGCGTTGTTAGTCCAGCCATTCTCAGAGACTGAGACCTTCCAATTACGCGGGATATCTGCCTCCTCATACCAGGCAGAGATGTGGACGCGCCCTTTATAGATGATGAAAGGTGGGGTTGCATACCCAGCAGCGCAGATACTCTGGATGACTGTAACCCACTCGCGATCGCCTGGCTGAATAAGATTTGGTCGAGCACGTCTCTCTGCGCCTGTAACCACTTTCATTGAGCCAATAACGCCCATCTGAAAGCCTGTCTCATCGAAGCTGTGCACGTCATCGTCGTGGATGCCGTACTTGGCTTTGGTGTCCTCCACCAGCTTAAACCACGCGCTAATTATCTCTGGGTCCTCCTGGAGTATTCTCTGGTGATCCTTTGCTCGATTGAACGCCATCTTGAGCTCATCTGATCGCGTTACGAATCTCTCAGCCCAGCATTTGCCAACTGGCTCACCACCACGTACACCCAGTAGTTTATCAGCCATATCTACTACCTCGCACAGCCGGGGCGCAAATCCTCGTGAGTCAAGGTCGAGGATATATCGGACAATCGTCTTCTCTTCAGTCGCAGTAAGCTTTTGGTTGTTGGGGGTGCAATCGCGTCGTGCAGAAATTCCTTGTACGCGTCGGTTGAGGGTCCTTGGGCGAACGTTGAAGGCGTCAGCAGCAGCTTTTTGCGTTCGGAATTGGCCAGATTGGAAAGCTGCAAGTGCAAGTTCAACTGCGCCTTCATGATAGACTGAGTTCACGTTGTTTGATGAAGACATGTTGTGTTGAAGGTAGATGGTGGTTGCCAAGAGAATTCTGCGACACTCGCTGATGCGCGCCACTCGCTGATGGAATACGTTAAACTTACAAGCTTCTAAGCATTTAATTACTGCGTTAGGTAAGGAAATATGCTGTCTAGGAAGGTAGGTGTGTGTTGTTCAGAAAACCCACAACACAAAAAAAACAAGCTTCTTTGTAGGTATTTTCATATCACATTTACGATTCCAAGGTCAAGATATTATACTCTTTCCTTCCCCCCTCCTTCCCTCTCCTTTTCCCCTTCGACCCAGCCTTTAGACTCACTGCTTCGGCCACACACCCCACTACACCCCTCCTCCCTCTCCCCTTTCCCCTTTCCCCTTTCCCTCTTCCCTCCTCTTTCCCCTTTCCCTCCTATTTCCCCTTTCCCCTCCCCTTCCCCCACATCGCATAATCTCCACAACCCCCCCCCAAAAAAAAATCCTCACCACCACACACCGCGCACTCAGTCTCCCCCGCACCGGCCCGGCAGCCCCGTAATAACAACACGGCCCTCGGACCAGCCGGTCGCGCGAGGGCCTGCCCGGGACACTAGCGGGCTGGGGTGAAGTTGCATATGGATGTGGTGAGCAGAGTTGGCAACAAACAAATCAAGTCCAAATCAAGTCTCTCCACGCAGCACCATCTGGTCCGTGTTAGTGGGCACATCCCAACAATAGGGCCGTTCGCGGGACTTGATTTGATTTAATTTGTTTGTTGCCAACTCTGGTGGTGAGTCCTGAGGACCGGGTTCGAAAGTTTGAACCAGCTTGGGCTTTGCGGGTGGGCGGGGCGCGAGAGAGGTGCACGAGGGGTGTGCTGCGCTGGATGGTATGGCGGTGGCGGGTTGGAGGTTAGGGGGGGGGCGAGTCACGGGAGGGAGGAGGAGGAGGAGGAGGAGGAGGAGGAGGAGGAGGAGGAAGGAAATAGACCTAGTATGTTTCCCGCTAAATAGGTGTAAGTACTTGCACAGCTTTGCCTGCTTTATGCAGGCTGTTAGTAGGTTGATTGTATAAGATAGAACGAAATAATATAAAAATAACATATCAGCAAGCAAGAAGCACAACTCCCCTCTAATCTAGTCTAATAGTTTAAAAATTTAACAAACCTTACCCTAACTAACTAACCTATCGCTTTACACTCCTGCTTAGTATCTACACCCCCCCTACTCCCTCTACACACCCTATCCTCTACACACCCTATCCTCTACACACCCTATCCTCTACACACCCTATCCTCTACACACCCCACCCCGTTCCTACTCTACCCTAGCATCGCGCACAAACACAAACACAAACACAAACACAAACACAAACACAAACACAGTATCCCTATCAAACCCCTTAACAGCCTAGACCCGACTAAACAAACTCAAACAAAACACTCCTCACCCCATAATAAACCCATACATAACCCCATGCCTACTCCGTGGCTACTCCGAGTCAACAACGCGAGCAAGGAAGAACTACACAGCCTTATTTAGTTTGTGTTGAAGTCGTACTTTAGTCAAAGACCGTAAGCACTAATTCTATTGGTTCTCGGGGATGAGTAAGGTATCTGGATCGGTAGGGTTATCACCTAAGCAAAGCTCGTGATGATAGGGGTTGCACTGAGTAGTATAGAGGGTACTATCTGGCTCGAGGGCAGGTTGAGATTCCAAAGACAAACTTGATTGACGAGGTTGAACACGAACTGTAAGAGTTGTGTTCCTACTGTTTATATACGTAAGAAATATGCACTGCCATCCTATGCAGTCGCGCCTTCCAGGATGGCTGTGCCATCACGGATGGTTGTGCCATCACGGATGGTGTGCCTTGGCGGGATGGTGTTGGGTCACGTGACTTGTGACACGCTGTCATCCGAAGCGCTGCCGTCCGCAGCTCTCCCCCGCTTCCTATCAGCGCCTGTTCCTTCGAAGATCGTAACAGTTTGCTTCGCGTAGCCAATTTATAAGCTAGCTTAGACTGCTGGTTTGCGTACTCGGAGGATCTGATGCGAGGGGAGTGGGAGCGGGATTGGAAGCGAGATTGGGGTGGATGGGAGTAGATAGAGTTAGATGGAGTAGATAGAGTTAGATGGGAGTAGATAGAGTTAGATGGGAGTAGATAGAGTTAGATGGGAGTAGATAGAGTTAGATGGGAGTAGATAGAGTTAGATGGGAGTAGATAGAGTTAGATGGGAGTAGATAGAGTTAGATGGGAGTAGATAGAGTTAGATGGGAGTAGATGGGAGTAGATAGAATTAAATAGAATTAGATAGCGCAAGACTAGGTCGAGGGATTTGGGGGGGGATGCTTAAGTTGCGTGAATGGTGCGAAATAGTGCGAAATAGTGCGAGAAAAGGAGATGAGGGGAGAAGAAAAAAAGTAAGAGAGCGTGAGAAAACTGCTAAACAAGTATACCCAGCCTTATGCGTAATAGAATAGACTTTATTCTCCTTAGCAATCGCACACTTCTATAACCGTTCCCACTAGCACGCATATCACTAGCACGCACATCACCAGCACGCACATCACCAGCACGCACATCACCATGCACATCACCATCAGCTCATTCGCAAACGCGCATCATCTAAATCATGAATTTCCCACTGACAGATACATTTCATCGTCTGCAATCATTAAAAACAGTACAATCGTGGCCGTATCGCTAATGCATCACCGCCGCCAACGCCCGGACACGCCCAACAAAACAATAACCAGCCGACCCAAAAAAAAAAATGTAAACGCTAGCAGAATGCCACACAATACAAGCAGGTATCAAGAAAGAACATCTCAGTCTCATCCCCCATCAATGTCGGACCGAACAATGACTCGGTCCAATGAAATGGCGTGCGGCCAGGCAGCTTTATACAAGCGTTGATTCAGATAGGTCGGTAGTCGTCGCATCCAAGCGAACGAATCCATCAGCCGGGTGCGCAGCACTCAGGCGTCTTTTGCGCCGTCGCAGGAACCGCAATCTTAGTCTCTGTAGAACCTACATCGAAGCGAAGAAGCATGTAAGTGAATATCCAAGATGGGAAGCGTAGCGATGGGTATCGATATGCTGTGGAGATGTGCTTAGAAGATCATCGATCGAACCTGGTCTCTGCGCCCTCTGCTACCCGTGTCCGGCTGCATCTGTGTTTGCGGCCTGGGTCGCGGTGCGGGTGCTGGTGCCATCCGCGGGTCGCGCTCCTTCGGTGGTGGTGTGGGCGCAAACGATTGTGTCCGCGCGTGCGCTGGCTTGACCGGGCTGGACGGGGTCGATTTGCTGTACACCTCGTGTGATTGCGTGCGGGTGTGAGAAGGTCGACGATTGGCATTTCCACCCTCGTGCAGCGGCCTCGATCCGGGAATGGGTGCTCCGGCCTGCGACTTGGCTTTTTGTGCATTGTCCTTGCGCTCCTTCTCAAGCACCATGTGGGTCCAGGCCTTGCCAGAAGCAATGTCCTTGCCAACGCACTCCGTCAAGACCTTCATCCAGCCTTCTTTTTGCTCACGGTTGTCGGCGTAGAAGTCGATGACCTCGCCGTTTGCGAAGCGGATGCGGAATCCCTCTTCGACAAACATGTAGCCCTCTTCGTCTTCGGCGAACGCCGACTTGCGGCGGCCACCAGACTTGGTTGCAGACGGCTGCTTCAGAGCGCTCTTGTCGTCAAGCAGCTTGGTTGCCTTTGCGAGGTTGATGGTAGCGCGCGGCTGCCGTGTCGTCTCGTGGAAAGCTGTAAGCTTCGTACCGTTGAGGCGGAAGAAGCGTCGACGCCAGTAAGGGCAGTCGCCGCCCTGTTGGCTCAGAAGACCCTCCCAAGTCTTGTCCTTGACTTCCTCGGCCTCCTTGAGTTCGCGAATGCACGCGTTCATGCTCTTGGGCATGTCTTCGTCGGTCGCGTTCTTCGGCTTGGGGACATAGAGGAGCTGGACAGTGAGCTTGCCGACGCGGTAGGGGGGTCGTCGAACGACACCACCGCGCTTGCTCTTTACACTGCTGACGCCACTGTCATCAACAGCCCATTCGTTGAAGCAGGGAATATCAACCGTCAAGGGGCGACCGTAAGCTTGACTCTCGTGGTTACTGAGGCAAACATAGGCACGCGCGAATGAACCATCCTGGCCAACAAGGTCGTGCAGAAGGTCCCAAGCGGTGGCCTTTTGGTTTCGCTTGACCGCAGCTTGAGCCTCTTGCTGTTGTTGAAGGGCAAGACGGTCCGCCTCTTCCTGTGCGCGTCGCTCTTGCTCCTTGCGCTTCTTGGGAGACGACAGGAGGTTACGGAATGTTGAACCAGACGACTTCTTGGTGATCGCCTTTGGCGGTGCCGCGGTGAACACCTCTGGTTGACGTGCTGGAGGCTCGAGCTTGGTCTGCAGGGTGAGCTGGAACTCGAGGTCATCAAGAACGACAAGCTCAAACTCCTGGCCGATGGGGGCTGAGTGACCGAGCTCTAACCACGAGGTGGTAACGCAGTGTAGACCGTTGTCCAGGGTCAATTGGAACCATGTGCGCTCATCTGCAGGTGTGTTAGCGTTGCATTAGCGGTGGGTCCGGTACACATACTCTTTGGCAGCGGCAGGTCGAGATCCTTGACACCAATTACCTTGACGAATACCCGACCGCGCTCCTCACCATCCTCGAACTCGTCGTCACCTTGTTCTGTCACGGCATCGAGACCAGCCGCAACGGCAGATTCTTGCCCTGGCAGAGGAGGTGCCACGCCGGAAGTGCGGGCCTTGCGAGCGCCAGATGCGGTTCGAAGGCTCCTGCGACGCGCCTTGCCGTTCCACGGCTCAGTTGTCCAGGCTTGCTTGCGCTCAGCGCTGGCCTTGCGAGCTGGAGCCTTGGCAAGCTTCTCGCCGGTAGTAGGGTCAGTGGTGGCGGCCGAGCTGGTTGGACGTGATTCGTCGCTGAACTGTCGGCTGCTGGCAACAACAACCTTTGTGTTCTCTCGCATCAGGTAGCCCTTCTGTTTGGGCGCAAAGGCATTAGCGGGGCTGTACACAAAGCCTTCCCCCAACAAGTATGCGGCTGCACTGGGTGCAGCCACGGATGTTGGGAATCGAGCGAAAGAAGGTAAAGGAAAAAGGAGGCGTACCTTTTGAGACTCGATGATCTTGTCAAACTCATTGTCGAGACCAAAGCTAAGGTCATCTGTCTCATCACCCAAGTTGAGATCGAGCATGCGCCTCTCCCGGGTGGCGAGGCTCAGCTGAGACGAGTCGTCATCCACGTGTCCAATCTCGAAAGTGAGGGACTGACGCTTGGGGCTCCGCTCAGGGACTGGAGGAGGGAATGTGCCGCTCACTTGACGGCGTGTGGCTGCCATGTCCACCTGGTCAGGGATGAGGGACGGACGAGTCCTCAGTTTGTGGCCGCCCGTACCGCGGATGGTGGCCTCGCGCTGAGGTATCTCTTCATCCGAGTCCACCTCAGGAGGTGAAATAACGACAGGGTGGCGGATGACGGAGTCGGGGCTGCCTGGCTCGGAGGTTGCGTACTCCTCTTCAGCACCTTCCTCTGTTGCATCAGGCGTGGCGGGTCGCTGCAGGAAGTCGCGCATAGCCTCCATCTTGGGAGCCGTGTCGAGAGGGCTTGGTGCAGTAGCGAAGGACGCCTTGAGTGGGTCAAGATTGAGGTCCATCGACTGGCCCCGGTCAAAGTTGGCGAAGAGCTCGTCCTGCCGAGCCTTCTTCTCTGTAGCAGATGGGGACTCGGCGGCGACGGTTGGTGTCGGTGGACCCGAGCTATCAATGGTGCTTTGCGAGGTTGGCTGCTCTTCAGGGTGCTCCTCAGCATGGGCAGCTGCCTGCTCACCACTTTGGTGAATACCTTCCAAGTAAGACTGCTCGTCGGGTTGAGAGGAGTATTGGCTGACACTGGCGTCGTCTGCAATGGAGCCTGCCTCCTCTGTCTCCTCCCGGACCGGATGGCGAATGACGGAGCTCTCAGAGTCGTCTGACCCCTCCCGCTCATACTGCTCGCTGCCGTACCCTGCGCCTTCGTAGTCGGGCTGGGAGATGGCAGAGCCGTCGACATCTTGGTAGGCATCGAGAACGCTGTCGACCTCCGACTCGGGAACCGTCTGGGCCTGGTGCGCCGTCTCATCGAAATTGGACGAGCACTCGCGAGAGGGGATGGGAACGTCAGGATCCAGCTCGGCCAGGTTGCCGTAGCTGCGCTCTGGGCTCGACTCGGCATCGTACACATAGCTGTCCTCCTGGTCGTCGAAGTTTCGGCTCTTCACTCGGCGCAAGATAGATTCGCGCGAGATGCGAGGGATCGAAGGATCTTGCTCGTTGTCCGCTGTGAGTACCGAAACGTCATCGCCAACGTCATCGACATGGACTTGTACCCCGCCGCCAACCGTCGTGTTGTGGCTTTCCTGTGTGGGCGTGGATGTGTCGCGCTCGCCGTCAAAGTTCATGAGCCGCAGCCTGTCTTCCAGAGACATGGAGCTTTCGCGCCGGTTGAGGAGATCGGCCTTGGAGAAGCCAGACACGGGAGGGAGCTGGGGCAAGGACCTCGAGGCCTCACCGCTGCTCGAGCTCGGTCGGTTCAGGTTCATACCAGGAAGCGGAGGCAGTGGCCTCGGCGAGCCCTCTGAATGTTGTGAGCCGTGGCGCGAGCCGTTTGTAGCGCCGTTGGGCTGTGCACCTGCCATTGGGCTCGTGTCGCGCTGGTCGAAGACGTCGTCGTAGAGGTCGGTCAACAATGTGTTTGCGTTGTCTGGGCTCACGTGGCGCCAGTCCTCGGGCAGGACGACGGGTGTCTTGTCCGTGTCCTCGAGCGATGCGTCGAAGCTGTCGTCCTGGTCGAAGCTCACCTCTTCCTCGTCGTCGGTCTCCTCGTAGCTACCCTCGCGCGAGCCAGACGCTGCTGAAGGGTCGGGTGTAACAAGCTCGTACTCTGTGATTGTGGGGGGAGCGGCGTCGAAGGTCACACTCTTAGCATGTCTGCGCAGGGCGCGGGGTGTCTGGTGCTTCATGTCGTCGTCGTCGTCGTCGTCGTCGTCGAGGACGCTCGCGTCCTGGTTGTACTGCGGCGAGTTGAAACGGCCGTTGTTGACAAGAGACGACTTGGTGGGGGAGGCGCGGCCAGCTGATGATGACGGGCGGTCCTTGGTTGGCGATGGAAAAGGCGAGCCGAATGTGGACTGTGTGGGCAGCTTCGCTGGGGATGTTTTGATGGTCAGCATGGGCGCATGTGTCAAGCTCTCGGCGCGGCGGTGCTTCTTGTCTGGCGACGAATCGTTCTGGCGCAGACCGTGGAGGCCAGCGCCGGCGAAGGCGTTGCCCTGGATCGAGGTGCTCAGTGGCCGGCCAGCTGCCAGGGGTCGGTCCAGAGGCTGCACCTGGGTGGGGTCGTAGGCGTGCATCTGCTCACGTGCGAAGATGCTGCTCGTCTTGACACGGCCCTGCTTCTTCAGGTTCTCAATCGAGTTGCGCTTGGGCGACAGGGGCAGCTGCGCGTCCTCGTTGAAGCTGTTCTCCGAGTTCTCAAAGCGGTCACGGGGCGAGACGGTCTGCTCTTTCCAGAACAGGCGCGGACTGTTTTGGAACGGGGACGAGCTGAAGGGCGGCGTCTCCTTGGAGAGATAGATGCGCTGGGCCTCGTCAGCAGGCGGGTCACGGCGACGCGCACGGCATCTTGGGCGTGCATACCTTTGTTGTCTGGTCGAAGCTCGGAGAGTTCCTCCGGCGCTCGCCTGAGCCAATCTCTGAGAGGGGACGGCCGCTGCTGCCCTTTGCGGGCGAGGAAGTCGGGGTCTTGTTGATGCGCAGCGGCGAGACCTGCACGTGATTAGGCATGTCAGGGCGTCAGAAGAGCGCAGGCTTACCGCTTCGTTGCGAGACATGGCGAGTCGCGGGGGCGGTCACGGCCACGGCCACGGGCGACGGCAGCGCGGACGGGTAGTTGCTAGAATGTTTGCGAAGAACGGCGGCGCCCTCGAGGCGGCGTAGTGCAGCCGTCAACAAAGGATGGGCAACAATCGATAAGGATGCGCGCTCCAAACGAGAGGAAAACAAAGAAACGAAGGGTATCTAGATACAGCGACGCTTTGTCGTGTTGATGGAGTGGACGAGGGGAGAGGATGGGCTGTGCAGCTGAGATCAGGCACTTGTAGGCACTTGACGGGCCGGGGTGAATCAAGTTTATCAACACGGGCGCTGTGGAGGAGGTTGCCGTGGTGACGGCCCAACGGTTCGCATGGAAGCGTCCTAGGCGGGCGCGCTAGAAGGTGACACTCTCCCGCGGCCTGCAGGCAGGCGAACCTTGGAAAAGCTGCCGCAGCTAGCGCACGTGAGACTTGACAGCCTGCAAAACTGCACACGCAGGCATTCTTTGAGATTTCTTGTCGCATTACATAATCCCGCGTCGTTGCATCGTCCGACCCGGAGTGTACTTCCTGCCATGCTGCGCCAGGCCACCCGCGTGTGCGTCTTCTGCGAGGTGCGCTTGCTGCAGACGCGCCTCTACACGCAGGTCCAGCAACCCACCAGCCGCCCGCGCTCAACACTGCCCCCGCGCTCAACACTGCCCCCGCGCTCCCGCCCACCGCCCCGAGACGGCGACAACACACGAGGGCGCGACGGCAATGCACGGGGTAACGGCGACGGCTCACGGCAGCGCCCCACGTATGGCCGCGACACGCTCCAGCTGTCCGGCGCTGTCGACCGGCCGGCGGGCGACAAGCCGAAGCGCAAGCCCCGCGAGCCGTACTCGTTCCTGAACAAGACCAGAGCGCCGCCCTCGCTGGAGAGAGAGCGTGAGCGGGCCAACACGCCAGGGCTCGCCGATGGTGACAGGAACCCGCGCGGGCGCGACGGTGACAAGCGCAGGACCAAGCCCGACACTTTCCACGCCCTCAAGATGCAGCGCTCGCTGCACGAGATCCCCTACGCCTCGCGTAAGGCCATCAAGGGCAAGCTCGACCAGTACGACGCCTTTGACAAGTTCCCACTCATCGACTCGGTCCAGGCCGCCGTCAACGACGCCCTGTCGGACCTCGAGTACCGCAACCCCACCCCCGCCCAGGCCGTCGCCATCCCCGCCCTGCTCGGCCTGCGCAGGGAGAAGCGCGCCCGCGGCCTCGCCAAGCGCGCGTCGGGCCCCGAGGCCTTCCTCCTGGCCGCCGAGACGGGCTCGGGCAAGACACTCGCCTACCTGCTGCCCACCCTCGACGCCATCAAGCGCGAGGAGCTGCAAGAGAAGAAGGACGAGGCGGATGCAGCCACGGCCGCCGTCGAACACACGGCCACCAACCCGTCCTCCCGCCGCAACGACATGTTTGACGTGCCCGAGCCCGCCGTCAACAAGGCCGTCGACCCCGCCCGCCCCCGTGCCATCATCCTCGTCCCCTCCGCCGAGCTCGTCGCCCAGGTCGGCGCCGTCGCAAAGTCGCTCTCCCACACCATCAAGTTCCGCGCCGCCCCCATCAGCGCCAAGATGAGCGCCACCGTCATCCGCAACCGCCTGTTCAACGAGCACGGCGTCGACGTCGTCATCTCCACCCCGCCGCTGCTCGCCAGCATCGCAGAGTCCAACCCCAACATCCTCGCCCGCGTCACCCACCTCATCTGCGACGAAGCCGACTCGCTCTTCGACCGCTCCTTCAAGCCCTCGACCACCGACATCCTCGACCGCGCCACCCCCAGCCTGCAGAAGCTCGTCCTCTGCTCCGCCACCATCCCCAAGTACCTCGACAAGTACCTCGCCGACAAGTTCCCCGACATGCAGCGCCTCGTCACCCCCAACCTGCACGCCATCCCGCGCCGCGTCCAGCTCGGCGTCGTCGACGTCAACAAGGACCCCTACCGCGGCAACAAGCTGCTCGCCTGCGCCGACAGCATCTGGCAAATCGGCCGCAGCCCCGCCGAACACGACCCAGAGCAAGGCGGGACAGAAACCGTTCCCACAAAACGCATCCTCGTCTTCGTCAACGAGCGCCAGGATACAGAACTCGTCGCCGACTACCTCGTGAAAAAGGGCATCGACGCTCTCGCTTTCCACCGCGACACCGATCCCGTCCGCCAGGCCAGGACGCTCGCCAGTTTCACCGACGCCTCCATCTCGCCCTCGTTCGCGCAGACGCAGGACCCCGACGACGACGAGACGCTGCCTAAGAAACACACTACCTCGCGCTCCCTGCCCAACACAAAAGTCATCGTCACCACCGATCTGGGCTCCAGGGGTATCGACACCGTATCTGTCCGGCACGTTATTTTGTACGATGTCCCGCACACCACGATTGATTTCATTCATCGTCTCGGCCGCACGGGGCGCATGGGGCGCAGGGGACGCGGGATTGTGTTGCTGGGGCCGGGGGATCGCGCGGATGTGGTGAGGGAGGTGAGGGAGGCGATGTACAGGGGCGAGGCGCTTATTTAGTGTGTAGTAGGGAGTAGAGGGTAGAGAGTGTTGGATTGAGGGGGGAAGTTGGGGGGGGGGGGATGTGTGTGTGTGGATATTGTGTGGATATGGATGTGTATATCACGATAGACTGTATTAGACTATATTAGACTGTATTATACCAAACCAGCATACCACGCGTTATTTAGAGTATTAGAAAAACCACGAAATACTACAACTTGCAAGGAATTCTTGGTAGATTATATTAGTATTATTCTCTTGTCTAGTACACTCGAAGCTAAAGTAAACTGCTACTCTAACCTAGCATTTTAGGGTAGAGTTCTAGCGGATGTAGAGTCGTAGTATGTATAATTAGCGCTAGAGAAGGAGAGTAGAAGGGTAGGGGGAGGGGAGTATAGAAGATATAAGGGGCACAACCCCCCTTCCCATTCCACTCCTCACATCTTCGTATCAATTCGAGCTAAACACCAGATTTGCGCCTCCCGCAAAACCCGTGTTACCGAGTCTTGACGGCTATAAACCCGACCAGCATTGTCCAGTAGTGACAATATGCCAGCGTCACCCTATGCAGAAGCAAAACCCCAAAGCACAAACATCACCCAAGCCATCACGACATGAAAGCAATCGAGGCGCAAGCAATTCCATAGACGACATGATAATGCAACAAACACATGTCCGACGTCCTTGCAATACCGCGCAAACCCCCCCCCCTCCCCGATCCAGACTCCACAACGCCACCCGACGTCGGTATCTATCCGCCATCTCAGCCTCACCAGGCTTCAGACCAGCGACGCCGATGCGCTGCTGGGCGAGAGTAGTTGTACTTTCGACTCGACGAAGACGTCCTGAAGTTCCCTCAGCCGCACTCGCAAGCCGGATGGGCGCACAAGGGGGGAGACAGACCTTTCATCATCCTGCTCGGCGGCGCAGTCACGGAACTAAAGTCACGCGTTGGATTTCCTTGGGCGTGTGAAAGGGCTTCTGGAACACAGACTGCGGTTTGCGGAAGCAAGCAGCAGCAATGTGTCAAATGACTGGCATGTGCATGTCAAGCCTGCGGGAGTGCTTGGGCGGCGATACATATGAACGGGACGGCAGAATATATTTCGGGCTTGGTTTTGTCATCAGAGGGGAAGAGCTGGGCGCTTTTGTGGCGGGTTTGGCGGAGGGGGAACGGAAAGCGTGGCATTGAGAATAGGGAAATGGTGGAGATGGGAGGGCGTCTGCGAGACGAGACATCGCAGGCCGGTGGAAGGATGGACAGGGGAACTCGTTGAGGGTTCTGCTTTGTTTCGAAGGCCTACGAGCACATCTTAGGCTTGCTGATTTGGTATGTGGATCTGTTTGCTGCGATAAAGTAGCTCTAAAGCTGGGAGCACGTGTGGTGACTATTGTTTGGATGTCAAGCTCTAGGTGCCGTTTGACAACGATGTCTGCCATGTTCACCAGATTGTGTAGCCTCCATCGATGATAATCTCGCTTCCGGTGACATAGCTTGACGCGTCAATAACAAGCCAAACCGCCGCACCCCTATATTCCTCCGGCTTCGCAATTCTTTTCATGGGAATGTCCTTGATCCACTCTTTACTCAACTTCTCCATCTCCTTGCCCTCGTTCGCCTCCGTCTGAATGTACCCCGGCGACAGAGCATTGACTCGTATGCCATAAGGTGCCCATTCGGACGCGAGAGACTTCATCAACTGGGCCGAGGCAGCCTTGCTAGCATTGTAGGCGGACTGCTTTTGCGGCCTGTTGACGATGGATCCGGACATGGACGACACGACGAGGACACGGCCGTCAACTTTATTATCTATCCACCACTTGCCTGCTGTGCGGGCGAAGAGGAAAGTTCCGGTTAGGTTGACATCGATCATCCGCTTGAAGTCCTTGTATGGGTAGTCTTTTGCAGGTGCGCCACCAGTGATGCCGGCGTTGGTTACGAGAATGTCGACTTTGCCGAATTCTTTGACAATCTTGTTCCAGGTGGACTGAACGCCTTCTTCGGATGATGTGTCGCACTCGTAGGCACGGAGTTTTGGCTCCGGAAGGCCAGCACGTTTTGCTTCTCGTATGAGGTGCCTCATAGACTTCTCGGCGCTGTCTTGCTTAAGGTCGACTACAGCGCCGTGGGCCCCCGAGAGCGTGAAAGCATTGAGTATCTGCTGGCCGAGTCCTTGAGAGGCGCTTCACGGGAAAAATCAGCAAGACATAAATATGTACTCAAACGGGTCAATCCCTTACCCAGTCACTATGAGCACTGTTAGCTGACTACAACAGCCTTACTTCTGTACGCCCACTCACCTACTGCGACTTTTCCCTCGAGCGAGAAGTCTGGGAGCGTCCTACGTTGCGTATGAGCGAAACGATGTAAAAAATGGAAGCGAAGAAATGGTGGTGAGAAGGCGCGGCCAAAGACGTACGGTGACATCTTGTGGAGGTCTTCAAGGTGTTTTTGGACGCAACGATTGTTGTGAATACCAGCGGACGACGTTTTGAAGTTTTCGAGAAGTCTTTGAGGCGCTGAAAATGATTTTCGTACATCGACCATCGTTGTTTTGCTGTTATTGCGGTGACGCAATTACGTCACCCTGGCGTAGAAGCGCTCAGGTACAATTGCTCCTCGGGACAACACATCGGCGCCGATGCGAGTTAAGGAAAGGATCCGGTTGATCAAGCAGGGTTCCAGAAGTCCCTGCAATAAAGCGCTTGGGGCGCCTAAGCACCATGAGCTGGCGATACCTAAGCTGGATACGCTTGTGACGGAACCTGTGACGGAAAGGGCTGTGATCACAGGCAGTGAGTATGATCGAACACAGGTAAAGATGCGGAAAGACGGAGAAGGTATGTTGATGATAGACGGTAGAAATAAATGACGCAAAAAAGTAAAGACATGGGCAGCTAGACCGCGAAGTAGACGTAGTCTGCACGGTGTGGCAACAGACAGGTGTAGGACTTTGATAGTGACTGAATATCATTGGTCGTGAATATGCTCGAGAAAGTTGTTGCTCATGATCTCGATCAGTCCTTCGTGGTTTCATGACTAGCTCTCCTGTGGTATCTTCATCCTCTCTTCGACTCTTTACATGACAGTGCAGTAGCAAGACTCGGCGCAGCCGCAGCAGTCGCAGGACTCTCCACAGCCCATGGGCTTAGGCTTGACGATGGTAGAGATCGAAGAGGCGGCGCTGGCAGGCATGGTGGTGGGCGGCTGTCGACTTGTGTAGAATCTGCGGGAAGAGTCAGCTGTGGAGCTAAACTGACATTGAAATCATGGCTTACCGAGTGTGAAAGGTAGCGAGCTGGAGATTTTTGGAGTGGAATGTGGCGTATTGCGGTCTGCGAGAGCTGAGGAGGTTTGTGTGAAATGAGGAACGTACCCTGTAGCAACGGGCAGAACGACTTTATACTAGTTATTAAGGTTTCTGGCTATCGGCACCAGCACATCAAAGTAGGCAATGCTTTGACCAAGTCGTCATGGCGGTCGCCAGCCACGTCCGCCCGCGTAAGCCGACCAATCTGTGAAACCTTATCCAGCGCCAATACCTGCCGCTCAGAGGCGCCGCGACTGGTGCCGAACCCTTGTTGCACTGCGCCTCATACCCCATACAAGGCCTCCATTGGGCATTTCCCTCAGGATGCGCAATCAAATCGAGGCAGTCAGGAGTGGCTGAGCTGATGCGTGCCAGCGCTTGCACGGCATCATTGGTCTGTCGTTGCGGGTCTCAGCCCCGGCCATGCACGCTGACAGGGATATCAGGCGAGCTAAGTATGTCAAGCCTCTTAGCGCGGCAAAATGCCTCACAGAATCAAGGCACAAGCTTTGCCAAGCCCCATTTACCCGCTTGGCGGTGAATGATAGCACGACCCACGCGTGCCGTCTGTGCCACACCTGTGGCCGAGCTGTAGCGCCGAGTGATGTCGTTGTGCAGTGGATGCGTAAGCGCTACGCTGGTACAGTACGTGGCTGGTCTTTGGAGACACCATGCCTGCTGAAAGTACGATGGATAATGGTTATGCCCAGATATGCATCTTCGTACGGTTGTTGCAAGATGTTGAGGCTTGTGTAGCATTCTTCCAGAACCCAAGCGTTCCCTAGCCGATTAAGCCCACGTTTTAGAGGTAACCATGGTCATTCACAGACGCTGATACCGTGGCTTGGATGCTGCTGTCAGAAGCATGGTCTGTAGCTAACTGCTGCGTCAGACCCAGAAATGAGACAAGCGTTCGAGGACAATGCGAGTTGTGGAATCTTATCGGGGTGGACATTAACCATTGCCGTTGTGGAAGGTTGTGATTGAAGTTCGGCCAGATGACTTCCGCATCGCAGCCTAGCGCGCCCTCGGCCTAGCATACCGAGACCACCGGGTCAATGCACGCGTCGGGTCAATGCACGATTTCCCCACTTTCTCAACACCACAAAATGAAGCTGTACAGCCACGCACAAAAGCGATCCTCGCGAGAAAAGTTCGTGGGGTAATGTATTGATGTATGCAAAAGTCCTCTGTGAAGGACTAATAATTGCGAGTTGCGGTGCGGCCGCTGCGGGTGGTGACTGTGCGGGACGGTGGAGGAGGCTCCTCCACAACAACACCACGCCGCGCACGCGCAGAACGGCTCTTTTTTGTACAGACTTTTGCAGGTGCTTTCTGTGATGCCTTGCGCTTGCCCGATTGGGATAATTGTATAGATTTAGCAGCGTCGCGCTCTTGCTTTTTGCGCTCGCGATCGGCAGCTTCTTCTGCTCTCCTCTGCCTCGAGGCCTCAAGGCGCGCAGCGTACGCAGCAGAGCGTCTCTCTCTCTCTAAGTTGTTGTGTAGCCTTGCAGCAGCTCGCTCCTCGCGTCCATGGTGTTTTGCCACTTCTTCTTCGAGTCTCTTCGCCTCATTGAGCCTGTTGCGATGACGTGCGTCGCGTACTTTGCTGGGGGAGTAGAGGAGGGCTTCGCTACGTCCCTTCTTCCGTTGGCGTAAGTCAAGAGTCTCCCGCTTCTTCTTTAAGGGGTTTTGTGCGGCAACTGCTGCAGAGAGTCCTTTGTTTTCAGCTGTAAGTATCCTACAAGAAGCAGAGAGGTGGTGGATAGTACGGCGGAGCTGCCTTGCGTCATCTCAGGTGTTTTCACCCACAACAGCTTTGTATAATCGATTAATTGAGCGCCAATCGTGGGCCTTAATGAGCGGAGGGGTCTCATACTCACTGTCGCTAACATCGTCCCATCGGCTGAGTACTACGTTAGGGTTGAGCGACCATATACCCGTGTTCTCGAAGGCGCTGAGTATGAGCTCTTTGGTGAACGTTTGCTGCCAGGATCGCCAGAAGAGCATA
Source organism: Lizonia empirigonia (assembly GCA_009982855.1). Lineage (NCBI taxonomy): Eukaryota > Fungi > Ascomycota > Dothideomycetes > Pseudoperisporiaceae > Lizonia > Lizonia empirigonia. Next base: position 386,654 of record JAADKA010000030.1, read on the forward strand.
AAGAAGCCGCTCTTAGGCACGCCTGAGATGCCTTGGCTATCGTGAAGGTGCTGGGTGACGGCACCGCTGTAGTTTTGAGCCAACGGAGCGAAGCACACAACGTCGAGCGGCTGCAGCGACTGAGTACTGTGTGGGGGGAAGATCGCTAGCATAATCTTGTGCCGATTGCAGAAATCGATAAAGGCCATCGTTATATGAGAGCCGTGGCCATCGACGATAAGCAATCGCCAACTTTTGCGCGCTTTCTTCTTGGTGTAGCGGTTGAACAACTGCTCCAGCCAGGCAAGCCCCACCTCGTCATTCGTCCAACCTGAAGGCGTTGCAGTAACAAATACTGAGTGTTTTCCTGGCTCAATATCCTCCACCCAGGAGCTTTGTATGGTGTTGTCCTTGCCTGTGAAAATGAGACCCGGAGGCAGAGCGCTGCCATCGGCGCAGACGCTCGCCAACAGCGTCACCCACTCTCTGTTGCCGTCCTGTAGCGACTGCCTGTTCTTCTGCTTCTCGTACAAGCGCTTGCTGAAGATCCTCTTGCTCCTAGCGACAAGACCGATAGCGAAGCCTTTCTCATCCATGTTGTACGTGTCGGCCGCCCTGACGTTGTATTCTTTGATTTTGCTGTGCAGGAGGCTAAAATAGGCCTTGTACTTGTCGCTACTATCGGCGGCGTGGCGTACTTTGTCCATTGCGGTGGTCCATTTGTAGAGGAGCGTCTCGGTGTGACGGTTGAGGAAGTCAGTAACCTAGGTCTCGCCAACGTGATCTTTGGCGATTTCCGCTGCGAAATTCTTGATCATCTGCCTTGTAGGTGGTAAGTGACGCTCAGTAAGCTCCTCTATGTAATCGCAGAGGTCACGCTCTTGTTGTGGTGACAGTTTGCGTTGTTGAAGGTCTGCCTCGGTCATTGCGCGACAACGTCGACCTCGAGAACCCCGTCTGATCAGCAACTTCTTGGTGGCAAATTTGTCCGTCTAAGCTCGCTGCACGTGCATTTTCAAGCGCATCAAAAACAGTTGACATTTCGTGGAGTTATGGTGTTGAGGACAAAAGTGTGTTTTGGTGCTCGCGTCACGCGCATTGACCCGACGCGTGCATTGACCCGGTGGTCTCGGTATCCACAATCAACCGGCCCGCACATCAAACTTTCCCAACCTCGACACGAAAGTCGGGAATAAAATGACTATTATCAAGAGTAGTGGAGACCTCGTGCTCGCACGTTCAGCAGATTGCATACCACCTCACTCCCTTCATCCAAATATGCGACAGCCTCCCTCTTCGTATATCCTCCAGCTGGTCCGCATTCAAATACCTCCCCGCTGCCATTGCTTTCGAGTATCGTATCAAACGCATCCATCAAACCATCTATCGACGTCAGGAGATTCTCTTTGGCCAATTTCTCGTAGAACAGCGGCGCGCTGATACCCGTTTGAACAACATTCGGCGCAACGGCGTTGACAGTAATGCCTTCATCCACCAACAGCTTCCCGTAGCTGCGCGTCATTCCAACAAGCGCATGCTTTGCAGCCGTATAGATTGGCAGGCTGGGCACGCAGTATAGACCACACACGCTTGCAACTAGTCCAATGCGACCCAGGAGTTCATCTTCGGTGCGTGTCTGGCGCCGGAAGTGCTGCACAGCCAAAGCGACCGTGTATAACACTCCCGTCAGGTCAATGTCCAGGACCGACAAGTCTGGTTTGGTGAAACTCTGTCCGTCCGCTGCATTACTCTCTTCTGAGACAGGGATCCATTGACATTCTCCAATGCCTGCGATGGGCGCTACGAAATGGATTCGTCCTCCGTCCGAAGCGCGCCATTTGATTGCTTCTTGAAATGCTGCGACTTGCGATTCCCAGGACGCTGTGTCACAATGTACGGTGTGTAGTCGTTCACTTTTTTCCAACTTGCTGGTGTCTCGATCGGAAACACAGACATACCAGCTCTCGTTGAGGAGGCGTTTGGTCAGAGCGAGACCAATCCCACTTGCGCCGCCTGAGTGTGTCAGTGGATATGAGACTTCGCACATTGACGACCTCGATGTCCACACCTGTGATATATGCTGTCTTTGGAGCTTTGATAGTCATGCTGCTGTTCTAGCCTTGTTAAAGAGAGAGCCTGTGCGAAGGGTGCTGCTTAAGATAGGTTTGCTGACTACTCATACTTGTCTGCTTCTATGTATCTTCCCCGCAACTCACAATGAACACTTCCGCTGCGGGGTATGGCTAGGCACATCTTCCTCGGCATGCATTCTTGAGACAGCCTGGAGATTCATGACTCTGCCCATCATTGAAGTCAGATGCAGACACAGATCAACGTTCGCATTGAAGCGTGAAGTGGGATGGTAGCAATGACGTCATTTCTGAAGCTGCGAGAAGCTCACAGCCTTACAATGCAGTTGCGCGCGGTGCTGATGGTGGTAGCAGCTATCGATCTCCCGAGAGAGCTAACAAATACATCGAACTAGTAAGCCATGTGGGTATGACGAAATCTTTCGATTGTTGGGTAGCCTGTGGTGGACCAAAACGTTGAGGCGTGTCCCGCGAGTTCCGATCATTCGACCTTCCACAACCTACCGAGGTGGGCTGAGCATAATAAACACTCTACTTAATCACGAAAATCCAAGAGCAAAGAAATTGCAGGCACCATCTTTATTCAGCTAAAGGAAAGCAGCTGGAGCAGTCGCAATAACAAACACTTGTGGTCTACAATCAAACGTCATCGCCATGCCTGAGATAATCCTATCCATCAACGCCGGTTCTTCGAGCGTCAAAATCTCCGTCTACAAAACTCCAGAAGGTGGCACCGACGTACCAAAGCAAATAGCCGGAGCTTCAATCGAAGGCCTGACTGCACCACCCGCCAAACTCAAGTACTCGCGGGGCTCAGAAAAGATCAAAGGCAAAGAGCTAGAGGGCATTGAGTCCCAAGAAGACGCATTCCGCTATATCCTCGACCACCTGACCCAGGATTCCGGGCTCCCGCAGCTGAACAAGAAAGAAGACATTCACTTCACGTGTCATCGAGTCGTACATGGCGGCGACTACCCGCGCAGCCAAGTCATCGACAGCGAGACCTACCACCACATCGAAGAACTGTCTGACCTTGCGCCGCTGCACAACGCGCCAGCGCTCAGCATCGTGCGCGCCGTGGCAGACATTCTGCCGCACGCAAAGAACATCGTATACTTTGACAGCTCGTTCCACAACACGCTGCCCGAGCACGTGAGCACGTACCCGATTGACCAAACCGTCGCAAAGAAGAACAAGCTGCGCAAATACGGATTCCACGGCATAAGCTACTCCTTCATAGTGCACGCCGTATCGACGTACCTCCAAAAGCCCGCGTCAGAGCTGAACATCATCGCGCTGCACCTAGGCTCCGGGGCCAGCGCATGCTGCATCCGCAACGGCGAGAGCGTGGACACGTCCATGGGGCTGACGCCTCTTGCGGGCCTGCCCGGCGCGACGCGCAGCGGCAGCATTGATCCGAGCCTGATGTTCCACTTTACGCACAGCGCGGGCAAACCGAGTCATAGCTCGGGCACGCAGATGCACATCACGCAGGCCGAGGAGATTCTGAATAAGAAGAGTGGTTGGCAGGCACTCACCGGGACGACTGATTTCGGCAAGATCAGCTCTGGCGATAGGAAGGAGGATAAGCTGGCGTTCGATATCTTCGTGGACCGCATCGGAAATTATGTCGCACCATATTTTACAAAGTTAGATGGAAAAGTCGATGCATTGGTGTTTGCTGGTGGAATTGGTGAGAAAGGCGATAAATTGAGGAAGGCGGTTGTGAGGGGCGCGAAGTGCTTAGGGTTTGAAATTGACGACGAGAAGAATGGGCAATCGGTAGAGGATGTGGTGACAGATATTAGCGGGAAGGATGCTAGGTACAAGACGCTGGTGTGTCAAACGGACGAACAGTTGGAGATGGCGAGAGGAGTACTGGTCGACAAGGATCGATTTGTAGGGAAGAAGTAGAAGTCGATTGGAAATCTTGATGAAAGCTCTGACATGAGGATCGAGTGGGTACTACAGCATATACCTAGGTCTACACCTTTCATGATCCAATGATACGACATCCGGAGTGCTCAGATCTTGCAAAGAGTCTGTAGGGACTCCTTAGTGCTCGCCGATGTGTCCTTGACCACCTTGATGATCTGCTTGAACCTGATATTTATTAGCTTTCCCCAGTTGCGAAATAAATGTTTCATCTATAATACTCACTCCGGTGTCGACGCGTCCCCAACAGCCTCGTATATGAGACTCTCGCTCGTTGTGACGACCGCACCCTCGTGCCTTAGTCTGGCCAGAGCAATCGGCACCTCTTCTTTGTTGCAGCTGCTCACTGCGTCGGCAATGACATACACCTTATGGCCGGCTCGGAGAAGGTCGAGGGTCGTTTGTGTGACGCAGATGTGGCTTTCGATGCCCACGATGATGGCGGAGATGGGCCCATTTGCACGGAGCGGGTCTAGGGCCTTCTGGACCTCTGGGGTGCTGTATAGCCTTAGTTTTGACATGATAACAGAGCTTGTGGACATGTTGACATACATCATGGAGAAGAGGGACTTGTCTGAGTGAACGAGAGTCTGAACGCCATCCGGCGCGTCCAGCCGGAGTTCAGGACATGTCTCTCCGAGGCGAGCTCGGTTCTGTGTTGTTGCAAAGACTGGTATGTTCAGAATCTTGCCTGCATATGTCTGTTAGCAAATATTTGGTGGCGGATGGATTTGCAGGGGTTGTGAGGATCCATGGAAGCATCTGATGCTTGACCAGCGGAGAAACCTACTGGCTCTAAGTAGCTTCTGTGTGGTTTCAACGACTCTGGAGAATTCATAAATAGCGGGCCGAAACTTCTCCTGCAGGTCGCAAACACTGGCAGAACATCAACAGGGTATAAGACCGGGATGGGTTGGATGCGTACAAGAGAGCGGGGTTCGCTGGAGCATTGTCAGTCTTGGATTTAGGAAGGAGCTGGTATTACGCTACCAATGCGCTGCTGTGCCATTGTCGAGGATGCTGATCTGCGAGTGATATAGTTGAAGGGTCTGTGCGACTGCAAGACGCGTGGTTGCAGAGTGCGCAACATATTGATGCTCTTGCACTTCCTTCTCTATCCGGTGTAGTTGACTGCCTCGGCAGCCGCACCTGCAGTGCATGATCGTTCCCGCTGCCGGGTGCACAAGCCACACGCCACGGCGGCTGCTTGGAAACAGGCCCTCAGATTGCTCCAATCTATGTGCAAATTTCGAGCCAGCGACGTCATGCTGATTGGTGATTGAAACAGTCGACTGCAGTCTGCTGCTTGACGGCGAAGCCTGACTAGCAACGGGTGCGGCTTGGACTGTCCCTGCAGCGGCTCGCCCGTCGGCCTGCGCAACACTACGGAGGCTACCAATTACTCCGAAACAGCGGCAGCATGGTCGTGTGGGCTCATATAAGACAGACACCCGTGGACGCTCAGCTGCCATCGTGTTCTGGAACTTCTGGCTCGGCGGTCAGCACTTCTATTTCCGAACATCAGTCAGTCCAAGACGACGAATGTGGTAATGACTGACCGACTTTGTCAATACCTTTGTCATTTCGACGTTCATGTCAGCAATGGACCGTTATCCACACCTAGATAGCTGCGCTGAGGACGACGGCGCCAGCGGGACGGACATGTCATGTGAGCAGAGACATTGCAATCAGCCCCTTGGTGGAGGCTGTTATTCATCGTGAAGAGCACCCAATGGCCGTGTCGGAAACGTGCAGCAGTAGCGCTGCATGTTGGTAGTTCCTCTTTGACGCGGAGAAATTAGCCGTAAGCAGCACGACTCTGCACTGTGGCCCAAACAGCCATGCGCAAAGGGTGCAGGAGCGAGCGTGAATAGATTGCCCCGGTTCCCCTGTCACATCTCTTGGTGTGGAGGCAACGGACACGCCCATCCCATATTGTCTTAGCTGACGAAGCGAGCGCGGGCCCTGTGCGTTCATCCCTCCTTGTGGCCGCCATTCGCGATTTGGCCAATTCCATAGTGCACGACCTCGCTGTCCTTTACGCACTGCGCGCTGCTCTCGCTGTCCTGTCTGTCTCCCTCTCGCTCTCTTCGCGGCGCTGCGTCTTCCCCACAGCAGCCACCTCTGCGCCGATTCCCTTTCAGATTACGCGGCGCCGAATCACAGCGAACCGTCTCGACTCCACTGCAGGGGTTCGACTAGAAGTCACTATCGCTCGACGACAATTCCCACGCGTGCCTTCACAGCGCTGCCGAGACAGACGCTCAGCCCACCCTCACCTGCCAGCCGGCTGGAATTGCCACCGGCGAACGTCGCACTGTGCATAGCGTACATCGAACACGAGCATCAATAGCCCCTCCTCGCATTCTCGCATTGCACAGCGACCGCTCTCACCACACCCGCCCTGGGAACATACGCCGCCCGACTTTTATGAGCGACCACCGCCACAGCAGCGCTGCCTATCTCTACGCCCCATATTCACTAGCCACTGCCGTCCATCCAGAACACTGCCAGACCCAAGGGCGCGCCCCTCATTTCGCCGTGCAATCTCCCTTCGCCGCCATTCCAGTCCAGGGCTGGTCTCCAGCACCGTACTCGTACTCCCCCCTGAACCCGCTGCACTCGCTCAAGCAGCGCCAACATCACTTGCACAAACTGCCCTCGTCCCTGCCGCTGCATCCGTCCGAGCAGCTTGCGCGCCTTGACCCAGTGCACTCCCACACCTTGACCGCCACGCCCTCGCCAGCAACCGCCGTCATCGTGTCTCCGCACTACAGCCCGCCACCAGAGCGGGAAGAGCCTCGTTCTCTGAATCAGAAGCCCTTTGTCAAGACGTCGCTCACGCGTCAGCAGCTCGATGGGCAAAGGGAGCAGGCGTCCAGCGTGCATACCAGCGCGCCTAAGATGACACCAAATGAATTGCGGAATAGCAACTCAATGGCGAGCAAACGAGACGATGCCAACACCACGCCGCAGCGCCCGCAGCGCCCGTCCATTGTTTCGCAACATTCGAACTCGGTGCCCTCGACGCCCCTGCATCCTGCCCGCAAGTACGAGTCACGCTCGCGCTCACCGTCCCCGAACGGCGGTCTGGGCAGTCACTCACCGCGCTCTGTGTCGTCCGAGGCGAACAGCACCATGCCCACATTGCGACTCGGGCGGCCTTTCAAGTGCAAATACGAGACGAACGTTGGATCGTTAGGCCGGCGACGAATGCCGTATGAATCGTCGGAAATCCTTGAGAAGGCGAAAGAGGAGCCAAAAAAGACGTTGGACCCACACGAAGACGATAAGCTTAGCGGCGACATGCGCGAACTCTACGACCGGTTACAACCGAGTCTGGAGAATACTCGCAAACGTGACCGTTTCGTCCAGAAGGTGGAACAGATGCTGGAAGCAGAATTTCCTGGCAACCTATCCAAGGTGCATGTGTTTGGCTCTTCGGGCAACATGCTGTACACGACTGACAGTGATGGTGAGGCTAGGGACAACCATGGTCGACCACTCAGAACTGCGCTAATTCCTCTGACAGTTGACATCTGCATACAAACACCCATGACCTCACTTGAAGAAATGCATCCGCTCGCTGAGGCCCTTGACAAGTGTATGCTATTCCTGTGGGTTTCATTTGCGCGACACTGACGATCAACAGATGGCATGGAACGGGTTGTATGCATACCACAGGCAAAAGTCCGGATTGTAAAAGTCTGGGATCCCGAGCTGGAGCTCGCCTGCGATATGAATGTGAATAACGTGGCTGCCATTGAGAATACCCGGATGATCAGAACATACATCCGGATCGACGAACGCGTACGACCATTGGCTATGATCATCAAACACTGGACGAAGCAACGCCTTCTCAACGATGCTGGCATCGGTGGAACCATCAGCTCATACACCTGGATTTGCTTGATCATCAACTTCTTGCAGACTCGAAACCCGCCTATTCTACCAGCTCTGCACAACCCGTCCTTCCGAGAGCCTGATAAGAACACTGGCCAGTCATCGCATTCTGGTTTCGCCGACGACCTAGAGAAGCTCCGGGGTTTTGGCGCGTCGAACAAAGAAAGCGTGGGCCAGCTGCTCTTTCACTTTTTCCGAGTGTATGGTCATGAGATAGATTACGAAAAAGAAGCTATCTCGATTCGACAAGGAAAGCGCATTCCGAGAGAAGAGAAGGGTTGGCATCCAGGAGGCGGGCAAAAAGAAGGGACGAATCGGCTTTGTGTCGAGGAGCCTTTCAATATTGAACGCAACCTTGGCAATTCGGCCGATGACTACGCTTGGCACGGGCTGCATTTGGAGATTCGACGAGCCTTCGATCTACTTGCCGACGGGCAACAGCTTGACAAGGCATGCGAGCAGTTCCAGTTTCCTGCCGAGTCGAAACCCAATCCTCTGCTCTTCCAGAAACCAACGTCGAAGAAGGCTACTCTTACCTCCAGTGTGCCCATCCGGAGCAGTCGAGGAGGGTCGAATCATCGTGGTGGAAGAGGTGGATTCAATTTGAAAGGACAGCACACCAACGGTAGCAGGAGGTCGTCTGGCAGCCAGCCCTATAATCAAGGGCGGTCACCTTTCCATAGCCCACCGATCCAGCACGGTTCAGGTCAAGAGTACTTCGCTGTCCCCCGAGGCATCCATGACCAGTTGCATGATCAGCTCTATCAACAATACCAGATGCTCGAAATGCAGTCGAATACCTTACGAGCCCAACTGGCTGCACAACAGCATGTACAGCAAGCACACCGTGCAGCTCAAATGCATGCGCATGCTGTTGCTCAGGCTCAAGCACAGCATTACATGCCCAATGGTTCGAACGGATCTCCGCAAAAGTCGCCCTATGTCAACGAGAGATCAAGTCCTCGATTGGCTGAGCTCGGCATTCCACCAAACGCAATTCCACAACAATTCCTGTATCCATATCCAGGGTTCTTCGGCACAACACACTCAGGAGCTGCAACCCAAGAGTCGGTAAGGACGAATCCATCATCTCCATCCTTAAGCAACAGCATGCCTGGTGCGCGTCGAGTGGTCCACCGGGCTTCGAATGCCAGCGACACTAGTGTCAACCGTTCACAGTCACAACCTGCCCGTGGGATGCCACAGCAGCCTATATTGGCGAGCTACCCGCCTCAGTTCTATGATCCTACAGCTTTTGCTGCATATCCTATTGCGCGGCCAACTCAAGATACAGCGGAAGTACTGTCAACCTCGGATATGCAATCAAGCCCTCCGTCGAATATTGCAGAGCCGGCAGGGTTGCCCATTCCCAGTACGCCCGGAGAATACATGGGCTACTGCGTTACCGAACAGCCCTCAGTACGATCCCTCCAGGACTATGCTGTCGGTGCGATACCGTCCTTCAGCGAGTTGGCCCAACGCAGGAAACGGGTATCATCGGAGATTACTCAGCCGCTACTTAACACCGCCCTGCGGCGAGTATCCCGTTCACCTTCGCCTCTTCGCGGGCACGTCCGGAATCAGTCCACGGGAGTACCTCCAGCTTTGCCAGCAAACGAGCAACGCAAAGCCCGCGTAGATTTTGTTCGGCCGCCCTCTGATCTCGGACCTGTAATTGTCAATGGTTCCTTCCCAACGCCTCCTCGCGATCAAGGCCAAAGCGAACTCGCGGACGTCGTTCCGATGGTTGACAACCTAGGCTCATCGGCAATTGGTGTTTATGCCAGCCAGCCAGGCCTGCAGCAGATCAAAGAACAACAGATCAGAGAGCTCCAAGCCCGGCAACAACTCGTTCTGGAGGAGATGCAGAGACAGAATGCAACGACCGTGATGAGCAGCCCGATTGTGAACGGATTAACGAAGGTTCCCTCACCGGCTGAAGCCAATGGATTAGCACGGGTCCCTAGCGAGGATCGACAGCCGTTCCCAGAGGTGTCCGACGAGATCATGAACTACGACGCTAAGAAGGATCGACATGCCCATATCGAGAACGTGTCTCCAAAGCGAGACCTTCCACCATGGCGAGCAACCGCACTGCCCAATGGCCTTTCGTCTCTGGATACAGTGAACGCACCTCGAGCGCCACCACAGGAGATCAAGACTGCGAATCTACCACTCCTGTCGCCGGTGTTTGAGAAGCGGACTCCATCGCCAACCATGAACAGGCAGTCTGAGAATAACAAGATGACCAACGGCAATAAGGGACATAACAAGGAGCACCATCAGCAAAGCCGCCGGGCATCACTTCCAAAGCAATCGGGACCGAACAGGGAGAATGGTCGGGGTGCTCAACACAAATCCAACAATAAAGGTCAGAAGTCAGGTTCAACTACCACCAATACTGGGTCGTGGCAAAGCTCGCCGAGTCGAAGGAAGAAGAGTAGTCGGAAGAAGACTACAGAGCAGAAGACGGCAGGCGAGCCAATACCAGCCAATGGCACAGAACGTAAGGGAGGATAGAGCATGGACCACACGTATCACCCAGTTCTCAGTTAGCGGTTGCTCCAGCTTCGTTTCAGCTCGGATTCCGACAAGGGGAAGGACGGGCTTTGAAGACACCTGAAAGCAGATTACTGCCACGGATGAGAATGCTGGCAGTGGCGCTTCGATCGGAGGCGTTGGGGCACTGCACCTGCAGGGGCGAAGTACGCAGCACAATACAAACATCAAAGCATCAGCAACAACAAGGCGCGACCGTCTTGAAAAGATTGGAAGAGCACACGAGAGGATGCGGCAAGGTGCTCACACTTACGCGTTTCCGTCACACTGGACCATTTTTCAGGACCGGTCTTCTTTTTTGTCATCACTGTTTGGCGTACACAATCCATTTACTCGCGCGCACGCATGCTGATTAGGTTTTCGGCATCATCTGGAGTTTCATCGCATGTTGCCATGTTTTGTTCGGTGCTTGGGGTCTTTGGTGAATACATGAGCGTTTCCTGTCGCATTTGTCCTGGATGGAAGGGAATGGAACTATCATGGGCTGGCTCTCTCTGATGTTATGACGGAAGGCAGTGTATAGATAGAAGAAGAGCGATGAGATAGTGTTACAACGACGCCAAGCGTACGAGGCGCGAACGACCTTGCACGGACGAATAGAAACAATAAGAAACCGATAAATGCATTCAATCCTACATCGACCACGTGACAGAAATCCGCCGCGTCGCGGCACGCCGTTGAGTTCGGCTGTCATTGGACCGAGACAGCGCGCGTCCCAACTTTAACAATTGTGGAGCAAGGCAGCCCGTTGATCAGCGCTGCGCAGTCGCCATGTGGCTTCACAGACACTGCAATCTTCCTTATGTCGCCTTGTGACACACTGACTGACCCTTGCTAAGCACAACATCGCCCTCTCTGTCGCTCTGGACACTTCGCTGTCGCACGTCAAATCCCTAAGCTTGCCGCCGCTCGCAACTGCCCTCGCAACCACGACCGTTCTTACCTTCTCGACCACGCCCTGCACGATGACGAGACTCCATCTCATGCTAGTCGCCTGCGGATCTGCACTGCTCATTGACTGCTGCTCCAATGTTATCGCCCAGAGACTCAAGGCATGGAGTGACGAGAAGCCCTTCGTCTTCGATCGCGTGCTGTTCTTCCAGTTCGCCTTCATGGTCGTGCTTACTGCGCCTGTGAACTACCACTGGCAACATTGGCTCGAGTGCACCTTCCCCGGGTGGAAGACAGTCACGCGGACAAGGCAAGCCACGGCTGAGGATGGCGATGCTGCAGAGAAGGCTGTGTTTCTGAGGGAGGATGGAGAGGACAAGCGCATGTTGGAGGAGGATGTCTTGGAACGCAATTGGTTCAACATCTTCAAGAAGTGGTTCACAGACGTATGTTGACTGGTAGTGAAGTGGATGGCTTGTACTGACAAGCTGCAGTGCATCACTATGGGCGCACTCTTGAACCAGACCATGTTCTTGATCCTGATAGGCCTCTTGAAAGGCAAGACGTATGCGCAGATTGTGCAGAGCTTCCACGACGTAAGTCTTGACAGTAGCTTCGATCGCACAAACCGCTGACAACTTCTCCAGGAGCTGCTCAAGCTCATCTGGGACTCGTACAAAGTCTGGCCAATCGCCAACTTCTTCAGCACCACATACTGCCCTGTCGAGAGGCGCATGATTTTCCTCAGCTTCTGTGGCCTGTTATGGAACATCTATCTATCTCTAGTGGCACAGCGGCTATAGTCTGAAATCCCAACGCTTTGCTCACCTACTCGGTCCCGTCTTCCAAGCCTCCAGAATCGCGCCCCAGTACTTCCCCTCGTCCTCCCTAACATGCCCACAGTGCGCACTCTGCTCAAACCTCACCATCGTGACATCCCATCCTCGCCCCTTCGCAATCGCAGCGTGCTCCTCCACCTCCTCGCACCCCACCATCTGATCCGCACGACTATACAAATAGACCCTAGGCACACGCTTATCAAACACATCCCCATCATTCAACTCCCGACACAGCACCACCATCTTATTCTCTCTCCGCCTCAGCACATTAACCACAAACGTGCACAGCAGCAGCAAATGCACCAGCAACCCGCCACCCCACCTGCACGCCCTGGAGCGCGGCAGCCCCGCCACAATCGCGGCATGGCTCTTGATCCAGGGCGCCTTTGTGGGGCACGAATCGAGAATCTGGCAGCGCATAGGCAAGAGAGTGCCGAAGCTGCTTTTCCACGCCTTGGCAACCTCGTTAACCTGGTTGCCCCCGCCGTTGGAGAAACTGTGCACCAGTACCGAGCCCCCGTGCCTGGTGTGCTGGTGCAAGATGTCCAGGGCTGGGCTGAGCAAAGAGGCGTAGCGCGCGCTGCGCGTGAACATGTCCGAGGTGTAGCAGCGCACGAGCAGGATCTGGGACGTGGGGAAGAGGCGCTGGTAGGTGAGCGTGTATTTGGCTATGTGGCGTGCTGCGGCGGCGTTCCATGCGAAGAGGAGTATTAGGGGTGATGTGGGTGTGTAGGCCTCGGATGTCCAGAGGTATGTGTTGTGGCCGATGGGGGTGAAGTCTGTGAGGGGCTGGGTCACTTCTCTGGGCGTGGTGGATGTGTCCATGGTGATGTGGTGAGATGCTTATTTGCGGAGTTTGATTCTGCGTGCTGGTGTGCTACATATACTTTTAGGCTTTAGCTACGTACATGTGCGTACATGATAAACATGCACGTGGATGCGCGACGCGATTAGCTATAAAGCATCATGCAGCCGAGGCACGCATTTCATTGGCTAGCTCGCAACCTCTACCCAATCCGCTCCTCCACAAATACACTCACACCTCGCGCATTACACACCGTCCGCTCTGCCCACCCTCTCACAGTCCCAAACCCCATTACCCACTCATCCCTTCGTCCCATTCCTCCCCCAAACCCAACCCCCAACAGCCGACAGCGCAGCCCCAGCCTGAGCAAGCCCCGTAACAGCACTGGCCCCGTACCCGCCCATGGCCGCGCTCTGCAGCGTCGCGTAGACGCCGCCAGCAGGGACGTACGAGAAGTACGACATGACCGCCGCAGCCGTTGATCCTGGCCATTGTGTTAGCAGCAGCACGAAGCGTGTTGCGGGAAGCAGATGTATGCTTGGCACGAGGAGAGTGGAGGCAGCGGGGGATTTACCAGCGATAGGTCCGCCGGCGCCGAAACCGAGAGCCGCGAGGACTGGGACCATGGCGGCGGCGGGGGTGCAGATTATCACACCGTTGACGACTTGGAAGGCCGTTTGGTAGGGGTGTGCCGCGATGTAGGCGAGGACGACTTTGGTTGCGTTCATGGTTTCGAGATGATTCGTATGTGGTGTAGATGGAATGAGTGTGGTTTGGAACGCAGTCGTGGAAAGGCTTTGTAGTTTTAGGTGAGTGGTATTTGTAGGTGTAAGATGTTGTGGGTGGCGAGGCTGAAGGCGGCGTGGGGTGGGGTTGAAGGTGAGGTGAAGGTAACACGGCGCCTCGCGCTCGTTTTGATTGGTTCTGGATTCTGCATTACTGGAGGAGGGTTGAAGATGCATTGAACTGTGCCGTATTGGAGGCTGTGTTCACTAAGCCATTTCCAATGCTCTCGTGGTCTATCTCTCAAGGCCCATTCTAGCGATGCGCAGGCCCGGCAAGATCAGTTGCGTCAATAGACTGCACCACAACGTCCACATCTTTAGCCCCTCTGTTGTCCTTTGTCTGATTGCTTTGCTGCTCCTCATCGTTTTGTGCTGGTGTGTCAAAGTTTTGTGACAGCGGCTCGAAGTGGGCGTTGCCGAGCCTCTTCTTATCAATGCGGCGTCTCCATGGCTTGTACAGCAGGACACTGAGACCCCCAAAGACCACAAACGCGCCACAAATAGCACCACCTGTTCTATAGTCAGTGTCCGTCATTGCAATAGTCGCAAAGTACATACCAACGATGTCCCAGCTATCTCCCAGCTTTTCCACACCATCCCAGAACTTGCCGTGTGGCTCAGCAACGTTCAAGATCAGGTTGAGGAACTGTACAGTGCCGATGATGGTCGCAACAATGACCGTGATAACTGTGAGAATGATACTGTAGTAGCAGATCGCAATTGGGTCTCTTGCGAGCTGCGTGCTCGTGTACAGACTCATCATGAGCGCACCGTCGGTAGTGTCCAGCAGACACATGCCCGCAGTAAACAACAGTGGGAAGATCAAAATCAGCCAGATAGAAGTGCCCCTGGCCGCTTGAATGGAGCTAATACCGAGGATAGCAATCTCAGAGGATGTGTCGAACCCCAGGCCAAAGAGCACACCCAGGGGATACATTTTCCACGGCCGATCCACGAGTTTGAACAGCTTCTGCAAGACGGGAAACAGACACCCACCGCCCTGGATCTTGAATTCCTCATGCTCTTGGCCAGGCTCGCTCGCGATGATCTTCTTCAACTGAACAACCAGCTTGTACAAGATGTAGATGTTCATAAGGCCCAGGAGCAGCAAGAAGGCAGCAGATACAGAAGTGCCGATGATGCCGCCAATACGCTCGAAGCTGTCAAACTTGGAAGATACTGCAGCCGCGGTTCCAGCGACGACAAGCGAAGTGACAATGACGATAGTCGAGTGGCCTAGGGAGAAGAACATGCCCACAGTCACGGGACGCTGGCCGGCGGCGATCAGGCGCCGGGTCATCAGGTCGATGGCGGAAATGTGATCGGCGTCCAAAGCATGGCGGAGTCCTAGTGTATAGGATAGGATCGCAGTTGATACGAAGGGGGTGTTGAAATGCTGTTGCAAGTGTTAGAACAGGATAGTAGCATGCCTGTGATTTGACCTACCAGAACCACACCGACAGCAGCCCAAACAAGCAAATTGACGACAATGAGCGTTACAATGATTGCAATGGCCGGGAAAGGGAGCTTGCTGAGGTAAGGCACACGAGCATGGTACGCTAATGCTTTGCTCGAGACATTAACGAAAAACGAGGGTTTTGTGTTCGAAGCGTCACTATTGTGGAGTGAGGGAGCAGGGGACGTCGCCATCGCAACGCAACAGTAACCAGCAATAAGTTGAAGGAGTGTGGAAGAACAAAGTCACCCCTCACAAGTGCAGATGATGTCTTAATGCACTCACGGGCGGTACCGAGGCCAAGCTGTGCTTGTACCGTGGGATGGAAGGCGCGTAGTGGGGCTGGCAGCTCTCATATCTCGCCGCGGGGCAGTTGCACGTTGCGATGTCCAAATCATATCGAGTCATCCACCAAACCTCATTCACAGATCGTCCTCTTGGGCAGCACTTTGGCAAAAAAGTTGCAGAATTTTCAGTATGGTTTTTATTGCATCTTGCGAAAGCAAAGCGATGCATTGGTGCCTCCAAAACCGAAGCTGTTTGACATTGCAACATTTACTTGCCTCTGCTGTGCGTCATTAGCGACGTAGTTGCAATTGAAATCTGCGGCTGGGTCGCCCGGGTTGTGAAGGTTCAAGGTTGGCGGAAGTGTGTTCTGTCATCATCAGCATTCGCACATGGCACTGGAATTAACTCACATTGTGCAGCCCCAGGATGGTGAAGATTGCTTCCACACTGCCTGCAGCCCCGAGCAAATGGCCAACGGCACCCTTCGTGCTGCTGACGTTGATCTCAGATGCATGAGCCTTGCCATCCTCTCCGAGAAGCAGGTCTTTGATCGCTCTGTTCTCCGCTGCGTCACCAAGAGGCGTGCTTGTCGCGTGAGCATTGATGTAGTCAACGGCAGATGGCTTGAGTCCAGCATGTATCAGTGCCTTCTTCATCGCCATTCGCGGACCTTGACCATCTTCACGGGGCGCAGTCATATGATGCGCATCGCTTGACAGACCGTATCCAGCAATTTCTGCGTATATGTGGGCACCACGGGCTTTGGCATGCTCCGATTCCTGGGCTCGTCAGTATAGTCGAGCCATGAATGCTTTCGTGACATACTTCAAGTACGACGATCCCAGCACCCTCGCCGATGACAAACCCATCCCGCTCTCTGTCAAACGGTCGGCTGGCTTCTGTGGGTCGATCATTGAACTCGGTCGCCAGGCTTCTTGCCCTGGCAAATCCTGAAATGGCAAGTGGGTGGATGCAAGACTCCGCTCCACCAGCAACCATAACATCAGCATCGCCAAACTGTATCATGCGAGATGCATCGCCAATGCTATGTGCACCTGTCGTACACGCCGTTGTGGCAGCATGATTCGGTCCCTCTAGTGTGTGAGTTGACCATCCAAGTATCAAGACTAGCACATACCTTGAAGCCATAACGCATCGATATATGACCCGCCGCAAGATTAATCAGTAGACGCGGAACAAACAAAGGCGACACTTTCCGATGGCCCTGCAAGTAATCAGTAAAGCAAACCACCTCCACTCCCACCTCACACTCACACCCTTATCAAATGCAACCGCCGTATCATACGCATCATCCAAACTCCCAATCCCAGACCCTACATACACACCCTACAACGCATCAGCACAGCACCCCACCACGCACCCCTCCAACGCACCGTAGCCTCAAGATCCCCCTCCCCAGTTGGAGCCCACCCGGCATCCGCCAGCGCCTCCGCGGCAGCCACCATAGCAAACTGCGCAAACCGCGCCATCCTGCGTTGATCCTGACTCGTCAGCTTCTTCACACGAAACAAGCTCAGTAAACCACACACCCCAGCGCTGAAATGCTCATTCACATCCCACTTTGCGTCATCGCGCGACCCCGGCGGCACCAGCGCCGCAACCGTGCTGGGCAGCGCGGCGAACCGCGGACTCCTGTCGCTGATGGACGCGATGCCGCAGTGGCCGGCGACGAGGCGCTGCCATGATGTTCGGACGCCTTTGGGAGTTAATTAAGGGCGTTGGGGGTTTGGGGGACGGAACGGACCGATGCCGAGGGGCGTGATGAGACCTAGGCCGGTGATTACGACACGCCGCATTGCATGGTTTGGGGGCTGGGGGGTGGGTGTGGATATTTGGGATGGATGGGGTTATGGGAGACGCTCGTGCCACACTTCAGCCACTGTGGCGCGGGGTGTGGTGCGTTGGACTGCGGATTTTGGTAAGTGTGAGATGCAGGGGGCGCTTGAATGTCAACAATTGTTTTGATTCATCGGATTGTAAAATACCAAGTTCTACGCGGCGATTTTGATAACCGCGCGCCCGACAAGTTTTCCCGCATTCATCTCCTCGCAAAACCGATTGATATCCTCCAGCCCACCGTGCGTCAGAATCGGCCGTACGAGACCGCGGGCAGTGAAATCTAGAGCCTCATCGCACTCCTTCATCGTCCCGACCACACTCCCCACCACATTGAGCTTCTTCATGCACATGGTGATGGGGTGCGCGCCAGCAATGACCGTTGGATCTTTGGGGAGCCCGACGCACACCATGGTGCCCCCGGGACGCAGCAAGAGCGGAGCTTGTTCGTAGCCGGCCTTTGTGGCTGAGAAGACAATGACACCGTGGGCGCCGTACGATGTGATCTTGAGGACCTCGGTGGGGATGTCAGTCGTGGTGGTGAAGTCGATGAAAGCCTCTGCGCCGAGCTTCATGCAGAGCTCGCGCTTTGCTTCGCCGCCGTCAATCGCAATGACGCGCATGCCCATTGCGCGCGAGTACTGGACGCCGAAATGGCCCAGACTAGCACGTGTCAGCGGTTGCTTTCTCAAAGTTGGATACTCCACACTCACCCCCCGCCCGCGCCGGGAATCACAAGCCACCCACCGGGCCTCACCCCGCTCCTCTTGCACGCCACATACGCCGTCAGCCCGCCGCACATGATGGGCCCGGCCTCCTCGTCCTTGACACCATCCGGGATCCTCGTCGCGTAGCGCCCGTCCGTCAGCGCGTACTCCTGGAAGGTCCCTGCAATCGTGAAGCCAGAGTTCAGCTGCTTGGGGCAATGGCACTCGTCAACACCGTTGGTGCAGAATTCGCACCGCCCGCACACGCTCGCGATCCACTTGATGCCCGCGCGGTTGCCGACTTGCCAGCGGTCCAGCATGTTGGCGCCGACGGCGACGACGACGCCCACGCCCTCGTGCCCGGCGATGCCGTTCGTCGTGGGTTGCATGCCAAAGGACCATTCGTCGTGCAGGAGGGACTTGTCTGAGGCGCAGAGGCCTGAGTAGTTGATCTTGACGAGGATTTGGTCCGCTGTGGGTTGCTGCATGGGTATGTCCTGGACGGCGACGGTTGCTGTTTCGCCTGAGCCTTGCTTCACGGCGGCTTTGTGAGTTTTGGGTAGCTCCATGGCGGTGGGTTGGAGTTGGGGTAGGGTAAGACAGGAGAGACTGGATTGAACACTTTCAGAAGAAGGGGAACAGCACACGGATACGTCGCACGACGTTACTTGTACCTTTGCCGCAGGTGCGGGGTCTCTTTTGATACTGGACCTATGCGCGAGTCGCAGTACATCTCGGCATCGTCAGCAGGATAGGTACCCCCCAGCACCCTGCACAAGTCTAGGCAATCCTCCTAGGTTGTGTGACAAGAGCGGAATGTTTCCCTTGCCCGTATGCACGCGGATAAGTAACTTGTCGGATGAGAGACTTTTGCGTTGAGAACGATCGTATGACATGGAAACGCTGAGGCTGTGGCGTTGAGGGGTGCATGGGAGCTGTGGAGCTGGCCAAGAGCAGACAGGATGCCTCAATGCGGGTTTGCGGCACCGTAAGGCATGCGGTATACCCTAGACGGTTGGTTCTGTCAGTATGAAAACCACGATTACGGAAAATGATGCAGCTGGTTCCAGAAACGGACGGGAGAAATTCGCGGGTGGTACGCCCGCCGGACCGCAGATTCTATCGTAAAATGAGCGAAACCCTTATTCAATATGACATACCCTACAGAGAACACGGCACCGTATTACCGCCTACTCATTACTCTACATGGTTGTCTATTGCACTTCATGTTGGTGATCGAGGGGTTGAACCTCAGCTCTTCTCCAGAGAGCATATCATATCGTACAGCTTTCTTTCAAGCATATGCCGAAAACTGACGCCGGGCCATGCATCTTGAACCCAAAACGCCACGCTAAAATGCAGATCCAGATCACCAGGCGGTGATGTCGTCCACCTCCGCCTCGCCGAAGGTGCTTGTCTTTGTGGCCTCCATGCCAGAATCATTGGAGATGACGTCGGGGTTGGGCGTCCGGGTCATAATGTCTGGTAGGACTTGGTTCAGGAAGCCGAGCAAGTGGCGGTTGACTTGGTCGAACTCCAAGAGGAAAGCGTCGTGACCGTCGGGAGAATCGATGGTCTTCAATGTAGCGTTGGGGATGTGCGCTGCAAGCTCCTGCTGTTCGGCGTAGGTGAAGAGACCGTCTGACTGGATGCCAAGCACAAGGGTCGGCTGCTCGATCAAGGAAAGCGCATAGTGGAGGGCCGAGACGGGGTCAAGGCTCTCTTCGTCCTGGCCCTCGGGGTAGCGGTACCGCGAGACGTCGTGAGTATCAAGCTTGCGGGTGATGGCAATGTAGCAATTGGCGTCGAACCGCTTGATGAACTTCTCGCCCTGGTAGCGCAAGTACGACTGGGCCGAGAAGTAGTGCTGAGCCAGAGGTTTGGACTTGGCGCTGGCTGTTGAGTCTGTTCGTCGAAGGGGTGGGGTGGAAGAGTTGGATGCATGGTGGAATTCCAGATCCGCCGTCTTGGCCGACGCGGAAGTGTTCAACGCAGCACTGCTGTTTGTCCTCGATGGCGCGCGCGGCGATCCGGCATTCTTGTGGCCGTGATTGTGGATAGCCCAGTGCTCATTCGAGGGCGTTGTGGGTCGAGGCACGGTGTTGATGCTCTGTTTCTTGGACAGGTCAGGGGTGTTGCGACCGAAGCGTGATTCGAACGAGTCGCGGCTGCGGTAGGTCAGCAGCGCAGACATGCGCGCAGCTCCAAGGCCCGTGGAGGGAGGATCGTCGAATGTGTAGTAGCCGTCGTCGTACTTGGGATCACTATAGATGCTCTGCCGTTGCGCCTCGCCCCAGCTGATGCCCCAGGCGCTGTAGCGGGCCGAGGTGGCGATGGAATGATGCTGCGAACGTAGTCGTTTCCAAAGTAGGCAAATTCGAGCACGAGCATGCCGCCCATGGATCCGCCGACGACTGCTGCGATGTGCTTGACGCCGAGGTCGTCGAGGAGCAGCTTGAAGATGCTGGGCGCTGTCAGCGTTGTTGCTCTCGAACCATGCTCAGGCGCTGCTCACTTGACGTCGTCCCGCACCGTCGTCAGCGGGAACTCGGGTCCGTAGCGGCCATTCGCGGCGTCTCCATGGCGCGCTGTGACGGGGCTGGCGCTTCCGTAGGGGCTGCCCAAGCTGTTCATGCACACGACGAAGAACCTCGACGTGTCGAAGGCCTTGCCGGGTCCTCCCAGCAACGGGCCCCACCAGTCGCCCACATCCGCGCTTCCCGTCAGCGCATGGCAGATGACCATGGCATTGTCGCGCCCCGGCGACAGCGTGCCATATGTTTTGTATGCCACGGACACATCCTGGAGCACGACGCCGGACTCGAGTGTGACTTTGGGGATAATCGCAAATGTCTGGTCCGGGATCAGGCCAGAAAAGGGGTTCTCGGGCTGGGAAGTGACTCGCTCTGCGTGGTTGTTAGCTCCTGCCGTGGTAGGGGAAGACTTGACGCAGCGTGTGTTTGCGCAGACCAGACGGGCGGCCTACTGTACTTGAGCGTGCCATTGGCGACCGCGCCGGCATCGTTCGAGGCAGCCATGACAAGGGTTTCTTATGTTTGTGGGAAAGACAAAGTGCAACACCAGCGCTCAAGCTTCTCTGGCATATTGCGGCGAGTCATCTTTTTTTGGGCCCCACACACTTGCACTTCACTTGCGATGCGCCGCTAACGTGGGGTTGACTCTTGTAGCGCATGGCGTCATCTCTCCAATCCATCTCCGGCCCGCTGATTGGACAATCACAGTTGCCTCATCAGAGCACACATCGAACACCTCAACGCAACTGGCAAGTCAAGGCAGTATGAAATATGCAGCCAAGATATCAACGTCGAGCCAAGCTTAGGATTATTATCTTTGTTGCCTACGAGCCACCCAGCGCGCATCTAGCCATGCAAATATCGTTTTCAGGGTATAGTACACCAAGTTGAGAAGCTCGTCACCCGTGCTTTTAAGCAAATCGTTAGCAAGGCACGCATTCACCTTTTGCTCATGTACACCCCCAAGATTGCC
Source organism: Lizonia empirigonia (assembly GCA_009982855.1). NCBI lineage: Eukaryota > Fungi > Ascomycota > Dothideomycetes > Pseudoperisporiaceae > Lizonia > Lizonia empirigonia. The sequence continues at coordinate 408,255 of JAADKA010000030.1, forward strand.
TTTCCAGCCATCTTTCTCACATTTTTGTGTATCATCGAGACAACTACCGCCTGTCTCTCTCGCGCTCCACTCTCTCCATTTCCCTCTCCACGTCGCCCTCGGTCCGCACACCGCCCCTTCTCTTCCCGGCGTTCTTCCTCAGCCCAGCTGTGAATAGGTTCGCGATACTGTTGTCGCCCGCAGCGCCAGACTTCCTGCGCTTGTCGCGATGCGAGGCAGGTCCTGTGGGTGCTTTGACCTCGCTCTGGCTGGGGCCACGCGGTGCGTCCTCAAGCTCTTGCTCGTCGTCCCGCGAGCGTTTGGAAACCGAGGACCGTGAGGAGTGCATGCGCGAGTGGAGAGACTTTGTGAGGACATCGCGCTGGTCGCGGTCTACGCGGTCGCGGCTGTTGCGCTCACGGGCGTTTCTCTCGCGCTCGGCAGCATAGTGGTCTTGTGACGTGGGCTCAGCTGGTGCGGCAGGTGCTGATGGAATAGAGGATGCGCTACTCTTCCTGCGGTGCTTGTCCTTGTCGCGGTCTGCAGCAGGCCCTTTGGGTGGTTGAAAGCCTCGAGGACCGGTTGGAGGCTGCGGAGGTGGCATGACCTGTGGCTTCGATCGGCCCGCGCCCTTGATAGAGAAAGTATTCGCAGAAGGACCGGTCGGTGCGTTTAATGGTGGAGAGACAGCGCGCTTCTGCATCATCTTGCCTACTACATCGTCCTCTGCTGGACGCTTGCTCTTTGTCTCGCCGTCATCTCGGCTGCGGCCATCTCGATCACGGTCCTTGCGGCTCCGTCGAGATGAGCGGTGCTTGTCATCATCATACTCGCGCTCTTCCTCGTCGTCGCGGTCACGGCGGCGCCTACGTTCTTTGTCTTTATCTCTCGACCGATCCTTCTCCCGCTCATAGTCGTAGTCCTTGTCTCGGTCTTTGCGGTCACGCCTGTCTCGCTCGCGGTCCTTGTCGCGTGACCTATCCCGGTGCTTGTCTTTGTCACTCCTGTGCTTGCATCGCGAGCCAGACTCGGAGTCTCTGTCACCATTCGCATACGCATCGTCAGCATACCTACTCTCTTCGGCAGGAGAGCGTGAGCGATGTCGACGGCGATGTTCCTTGCTGCGATCGCGTTGCGAACGTGATGACCGGTGCTTCTCCTTGTCGCGGCGGCTGCTGTACATCTTTGAATCTGCGGAAGCACTGCGTGTTCTGTCGCCTCGACTCCCCTTGTCGTCACGACGTCGATCATCGTGATCTTCTTCACGATCATCTTGTCGCGACGAGCGGCGCTGTCGTCGATCCTTGCGAGATTCATCACCCTCACCCTGCGGTGTTGCTGAGCGTCCTCGACCTTCTCGTCTCGACTCGCGCTCTGCCGAACGCGATCGTTCCCGGCGGTCTTCTTTTCCTTCATCTTGCGCTCGCGGCCTTGACCGAGAACGCGACGCTGACTTGTCCTTGGTGCGAAGACTTTCGTCTCGTAGGGGGGAGCGTCTGCGAAGTGGTTAGTATTGACGTCCCTGATAAATCCCCTCTTGCTATGTACGTACGATCGAACTCTGCGCTGAGGGCTGCGAGCACCAGTACTTTTCGCAGGTGTGACGCTTTTTGCTGGCGGTTGGTAGCGCACGTTATTCATACGACTCGAGAAGCCGGTGTTGGGCCTGCCTTCGCGCATCGCTCGCGGGCCTGTGGGTGCACCTTCCACGCCACGCCCCTGAGGTTCGCCTGTCAAGACCGTAGCAGCGCCGTACGCTGCATTGAAGCCGCCACGAGGACCAAAGCTATTGTTCTGGTGGAAGCCCGTGTTCATGCTGGGGTTGAAAGGCGCGTTCATTTGCATTTGGTTAGGGAATTGATTCATCATGCCGTTGGCATAACCCATGTTGGGCTGCATGCCGCTGCCCATCATCGACTGATTGTACTCTTGCATGCCTCCGTCATCAGTATCAACAGTCTGTATCTGGTTCAGACCGTTGGACTGTGCAGAGTCATTCGTTTGGTCTCCTGTAGCAGCGGCATCGACGGCTGTCTCAGTGCCAATACCCTGGCTAGCATTGGTTGCTGAAGCAGAGTCTGGTGCACTGCCATCGTTCTCGTTACCTTCTTCAGTGGATTTTACAGCGATGTCTTGCCCGTCATCCAGCCTGGCTTCGGCAGCTGCATCCTTTGATGCATCAGTCGACTCACCCTCACGCTGTTTGATAGCATGGTCGTCAGTTGCTGCCTTTGTAATTGATGATGCCGAAGGGGAGTGTCTTGGCGGAGTATTATGAGATTGACGTACGTTTTGCGCAGGACCACTGCGGCTCTCAGGACGACTGTTGACGTTCTGTTGGCCTCCAGCCCCAGAAACTGAGCCTCCCTGACTGCCAGTCTTATTGTTTCGCTGAGGAAGAGGTCCTCCTTGAGTGGCAGGGAAACGGTTCTGGTTTTGGACATTATTCTTGGAGAATTGGTTCATCATCTCGGGATATGCTCCAGATTGATTATATCCACCCATCTGGTTGAACCCGTTGAAGCTTCCATAGCTGCCACCCATGCCATTCCACCCGTAGCCGCCACCGTAGTTCATCATGTTCATGGCGGACATGTCGTTCATCCCCATGCCCATGTTTCCACCAAAGTTGCCGTACATGCCGTTCATGTTGTTCATGGTCATGTTATTATAATCTGTGTATGTGTTAGTAGCCAACTTTGCAATGATGCACAATATGTAGACATACCCATTGAGTTCATGCTGTTCCAATTGGCGTTGCCCATCATGTTGGGCATGCCGTTGAAACCCATACCCCCAAAGCCACCTTGGCCTTGGAAGCCGAAGCCCATCTGGCCTTGCATGCCGTTCATCATGGGCTTGTTGCCCATCATGCCTGCTGGTCCGTTGGCAGTGTTTTGTTCATCTGAAGACGAAGTTACAGCTGATGGCTCCGCACTCTGTGCCGCAGCCTGCGAAACCATGCTGCCACGCCGTTCCGGATCATTGTTATCAGGTGCGGTAGATTCCTGCGTCAAATCAGCAGGAGCACAAGGAGGATATGCATTCTACAGCCACCAGCACGTGTAAGATCGATAGTGTTCATTGAGTTAAGTCCTTCAACCTCCCCTGCTTTGCTTTTTTTGTACTTATAGACGTCGTACACATAGCTGTGCATAGCAGATGAAAGAGAGTGCCAACCTACCTGGTTTGGCTGCGCAGAAGCAGAGACTGTTCGCTTTCCTCCTTCGCTGGCGTCCGTGGCGGCCATAGCAGGCTCGGCAGATGCATCATCTGTTGCCGCCACCTCCTCGACACTATCGATTGGTTTATCTGCACCCTCCGCTTCAGAGGGCGCCTCTGTTGCAGCGGGGGCAATCTCAGGTACGGGCGTAGCGGCTTGCGCAGCCGCTTTTGCCTCCTCTTTCTTCTTCTGCTTCTGCAGCCAGATGCGCATGGTGTTGCGTAGAGATTTGTTTGGTGTGCATGAGTCGGCTTCGAGCGGGGAGTGGTCGCATGATGGGCAGGTTGTCGGGAATGCAAGCCTCGCCTGACCTGTTCAACTGTCAGCCGCCATATTGCTAAGCAGCCGTTCCTTCCTGTACTTACATGACGTGCAAATAGCTTTGTTGCAACACAATAGCTTGTATGAGTCGATAGCAAGCTCACTGCACAAAGCGCAAAAGAAGGCCTTGGGAAAGACGCTCGTGGACAAGGAACTATGGAAGTCAGCACGAAGTGCTCATAAATAGCCGACTTGCGACGTACAGAGCGAGCTCTTTCAAGTCGTCGGCGAGCGGCACCGCCTTTGGATCGGTGGCCATGGTCAGGTTGTGTATAAGCTTCCCAGGTTGGGGTAGGCTTCTGCGGAGAACTTCCGAGGGTAGAGTCGGCGGGCGAGGCTATTCCATTTGGATATACACTGAGTAAGGTAGGGACCGTGGGAAGACTGACAGAGATGGCGGGGTTCGACAGGCGCCAGTGATGACCTGAATTGCCGCAACCGTGTTTGCGGGACAGCAGGTGAGAGAGGTCACAGAAGTTTTGGAGGTCGCGACCAGGGCCGTGCTTAAGCCGAACTTGAAAGAGGTCACGTGTCGACGTGACGCACCTGCTGCATTCGCGCGGGCTTTCGCACTGGCTTCTTCACCTCTTCAGCGTCTGCGATGGGTTCGACATAGTCAAGACACCATAGCATCCGCTCTCTCGTCCACATGTCAGCGATGCCCGTTTCATCAGAGACCGGCTAAGCGGTTGTGGCTTAGACTAGTTGGCGGAGTTCGTGTCGTCATCAACCGAGCCGCAAGTACCAGGGTCTCTCAACCAACAGATGGTGCATTTCAAGACGCGGATTCCTCGGCTTGCTTTCTTTCTATCGCGACCATGATATTGAATCAGATCTCGTATCTTGATTGTGTCGCCTTCTTAATTTTCCTCGCGCCTCAATTGCTAATTCAAGTCGGCTTGTTACCTTTGCTGAAGTGGCTGATCCCGGCCATTCCATTCATAAGTGCGTCTTTGCATACCGTACCGCCTATATACTGATACTGACAGTCTATGAAGCCTTGGTCATACCCTACCAGTTTGTCCGCGAGAGGTACCTCCTTCCGTTCAAGCAACGGAGCCCGTTTGTAAGGAAGGCGACGCCTTTCCAGGACTTCGTCATTCGATGCGTTCGCTATGCATTTGCGAACATGCCGGCTTTCATAGGGCGTGTCTTCTTTTCCAAGGGTGTCTCATTACCCTTTCTCCGGTTTCGAATGCTGCGACATGGCATTGTCACAAGTCCAATCAGGTGGACTGAAGTGAAGAGGGTAAGTCTCAAGTAACGTGTGAACTAGAAGAAGCTAACAACTACAGCCTGACTTCAGAGGCGTACTAATCAGGCACGATCAGCAAGAGCAGCCAGATATCATCATCTATTACGCACATGGTGGCGGCTTCTCAATGGGCAGTAGCTTTTTCTACTTGGAATTCTTGCTCGCGTGGGTTACGCTTCTCAAGACTGCTGGCTACAGAAACCCTGCTCTGTTCGCTCTCGAGTACACCTTGGTCCCAGACGCAACCTACCCTACTCAACTCCACGAGACGTTGGCTGGATACAGGTATGTGTTCTCGCTTGCCCAGTCTTCTGCTAGAGTAGTTGTTGGTGGTGACTCTGCCGGCGCAACTCTCATGTTGAGCTTCCTGCTCTACTTGACAGAGCATGCAGAGCTAAAGCACCAACGTCCCGGACTGGCGGTCATGATCAGCCCGTGGGTCTCGATCGTTTCTCAGAACAACCGCAACACTACATCCGATTTCCTGAACGACAAGTCTCTTGAATTGTATGGACGTCAATATATTGGCAAGAAAACATCCGCCAGTGATCCAATGGTCTCGCCAGGCCATTGCAAGGACGCAAAGAAATGGGCTGAGGCATCACCAGAGAAAGGCTGGTACTTTCTATACGGCAGCGAAGAGGTTCTCGCTCCTGAGACCAGGGAGCTGATCAGTCTGCTAAAGAGCACTGGTAAATGTGTAGATGAGTGGGAAGAACAAGGAGGCATTCACACCTGGCCAGTCGCGAGCTTGTATCTCGGCGAGACAAGAGATGAACGGCTTAGTGGCCTTCAGAGCATCGTTGGAGCTATCAAGGACAGAATAATCTGACGAATTTACCACTCGACCGACCATGATATCAAAAGTCACTTCCTGTAACATTGCGGCGGCAGATCGAACCCCAGTTCACGGGCGGCTTGCTGAAGTCTAGCAATCCTGTTCGCCTCCTCCAGCACCCATTGTTGCTCGACTGCGCTAGGATTGGCGGTTTGCGCCGACAAAGCCTCTGCAGATAGGGGTGTCAATGTGCCAGAGTTCCTAGACTCGGTTTCAGTTCCAATCATCACGTTCGTGGCATGGCAGCGCTACATACGAGAATGGCGTTGCATCACCGCGATGAGACAATGAGGATGGCCTACAGGAAGGTTCCAAGGCTTGATTGGACATGGTAGAGGTGCAGGTAGGCGACTAGAGCGGTGAAAAAGCTCAAGTCCCCAGAAACAAGATGAATTACAGGCTGTTCGACCGGAGCTGGAAGTTCTGCAGGAAATCGGTGGTCACTTTATACCCCTCATCCATCACCCCGTCTGACGTTTTTCAAATATCATCTCCGCTTCACTCCTGTCAATTCAGCGAGTTCCTTCCAATCAATCCCATTAACTTCCTTCATCAACGCACGATGTAGTCATCTCAACATGGTTTAGCGTCAGCTAGAGCAGGTTAGCGTCAACTGAAGAGGGCTTAGCAGAAAGATCTCCAATCACATCGCCGCAAAAGTCACCAGGACTCCCTGGACCCCGGCTGAAGCGGTTAGCTGGTTGCCTATCCTGCCTCGCCCCGCGGTTCCCGACTCCCTTGCTGGCCTACCCTGGTCCCTGTATCTGCCAGACACCCAAGTGGGGCAGTCTGCAGGCGTTCATCAGGTGCCAGTAGCTGACAGCGTTTACCGGCTGCAGAAACGGCGTGCGACCTGCCAGGTACACGACTTTATTTTTGTTGGGAGTGGCAAATGGGGAGGTTGTGACGGCTCACATGACAGACTTTCAATAATCAAGACGGTTCTATGGAAGACTCTTCATTTGCCCTCCAGTCTCAGGCTGCTTGTGATATCGTTGTGCACGGAACTTTCGTCATCAAGTGCTTCCGGCTCAAGGCTTGCTTCTTGTCTTGCCCGCTTCTTCGCTTTCTCTCGCCGCTTACGATGCACCTCGTGACGCCGCTTTATCTTGCAAATGTACTCTTTCGGATTGAAGTTGACGATGCCGGCATTGCTCATGTTCACCGCAACTGGGACGATCAGAATCGCGTCCAGCAGCAACATCAACACCGTGATGACAGCTGAGAAGCCTCGATCGATATGCTGCTGCCAAGGGAGAACAATTGGGCTCAGGACTACAGCAAAGACGCCCAAAATGAGGACCAGGGGTCCGACAACCCAAACAGCAGCATGTATGATCTTGAATATTTGGCCGTCCATGGTCGAACTGGCCCAGACGATGGACTTGTGGGTCGGAATCGCTTCATTGTAATGAAGCTCCGACTCACCACGCATCTGGAGGAAAATCTTGTTTTTGTACTCGATGAGCCGCGAACTTCGAATGCTGAGCCGTACTCCGTATGCCACCACCACGAAGTCGATGGCGCCCAGAGTGGACTGGAAAAGAGGCACTCCGCCGCCGAGCTCATGAACCTGTATGCTGAACAGAGACGCAACGAAAGACAGCGGAATGAAAGCGAACGCAAGTTCAGTGAGCTTCGAAACACTCTCCGCTTCCGCAATGCTTCGCCGACTGTCTATGATTGACATGTCCGAAAGCAACGAGCGTCCTGATCTATCAATGAGCTCCATGCATATGCGCAGCGTCTGGCGAGTATCCAGCACAAGCTTTTCAGACACTTCGAAAAATTCATTTCCGGGTTCGAACATGAACTGCGAAAACACTCGGACTTTCCTGGTCGAGTTCTCCAAGATTGAAGTTCAGTCGGTGCAGCAGGCTTCGCCAGAATGTGACGCGCTCCTGCATCAAATCTTCGTCCATGGTGCCCTCGCAGATTCGCTGCAGTGATGTGCGGATGCTCGACACAAGGCTATCTGTGTCGTCGTGAATTGTGTGGAAAAGAGCCCGGGGGGGTCATATGTCGTGTCCTTGCCCTTATTGGGTAGCTGCATGAAATGGTCGAACTCGTCCAGAGTCGGTTTGGGAACTTGCAAGCTTCCAATGTACGTTCGCATGTGATGTGCGTTTATGGTATCGCCTCCCCATGTTGTTGAGAATGATCTGGCTTGTATTGGTTGATAGGGAACAAACGGCTCATATGTTTCGAGATTTATCGATGGTTGAGTGTCGACTGATGTACTGAGGGCGGAGCACGGGGACCTGTAGAAGCCCCTCGTCCAGACAGCGGAGGTGACGGTGATGATTGAGGCCCAAGGTCATCGAGCCATTGCCCCACAGCTCCACGCTTCTTCTTATCTGCACGCAGATTCGGATCTGATGGCCGCTTCGTATCCGTCTTTGTGGCTCTTCGTCTCAAAGTAGCTGGCGTGAACTCGACATCCGGCTTTTGCACCTCTGCTCCTGTCCCGCGCAATTGGCCTGCTTTCATCAACACTGGGTTGGCTGATGGTGGCTGAGGTACTTCTTGTTCTTGCCGGTGTGTTGGCTCTTCAACCGTTCCGTACGCGCTTTGGCGGATCAGCCCCTGCGAACTTGCCTTGCGTCTGGCAATCACCTCTTCTTGCCTGTACCAGAGGAGAACAGGAGATTGTCGCCTCTCTAGCAGATCCACAGTGGTGGTCGTATTCTTCTCTTCAATGACAACAACAGGAAGCAGGTCGAGGAAAACAATCGCTGCAAAAGACAATAATTATGCAAGGAAAGGGTACTGAAATCTCACCTGATTCACAAGCTCCGATATCACGGGTCCACGTTATTACGCGTTCTTCGCTTCCGACCGGGTACTCTGTGTCAGGATCCTCGTGGTAGAAATCACGTTCAGGACAGAGACCGAGCTGGTACCGCCAAATGGTTGCGGCGGTCGCCACGTGGAGGTCAAGTCGTTGAAATCCTTCAATGAGACAGCGAACTCGGGGTCTCTTAACTCCAATCAGGTCCTTCCGATACTTCGCAGTTATGGGTATCAGAGCCAATATCGGTCGCCACCAAGTCACTGAAGTGTGACCCTGAGCAGACGACCGCGTATGCCAGCTGTCCTTCTTATCCGCGCCTTCTGTCGTCGCCATTTGATTTTCTTCGAATACATAAGGTGGAATTTGGAAAGTTGCTCCAAGGAGGTCTGTCAAGGATGGCGAAACATCCTCCACGAGAATTATCCGCTGATATCATCTGTCTACGACTAGGATCGATTCACTCCGAAACTTATGATAAGACGGCGCATTTGCGTGACGTTTCCAGGGTTCGTTTCGCGTTGGGTTCACGTCTTGTATAGACATCAAATAGTCGTAGAACGATGCGCGGACTCCACGAGTGGCCCGGACCTGTTGTCGTGGCCGCTACCGTTGCAATAAAGTGCAACGCTAGCTCGCTGACATCTAAATATAGTCTTCAGGTTGCGACCCTATGCTTCTTGACTGTGGCAATAGAGGTGGCGCTGTATTCTGCTGGCCTTCCGTTTGGCTTTCGGTGCGCCCGCCATCCAGTGCAAGACGGTATCTTTCCTGCTGCGTTCAGATGCATTAGATTTTGATCCAGTGACTGTAAATTCTCCAGGGATTGTCCGAGAGGTAGCTCTTGTTCTGTCGAGACACGATCCGCTGAGAGAACCGAACATCGTTCGGAGTCGGCTACAGGAACACTTTCAGTGCTTTGCTTTGCTTTGCTGGAGATTGGTCTATCCGGCCACCGAAAAATACTCTATCAGGTTCTGCAGTAGACCACGATACCCCAGCGTTAAACCCTGAACCTGGGGAATCCTGACTGCGCTCAATTCGCCCACCGTCAAGATCACCCTTGCGTTCGTTCTTTCAGCACGAGAAGTCGAGGTCGCATGCCCTCTCTCCCTGGCGACTGTTCAGGACCATTAGCAGCGCCGCCAGAGAAGTCAACTTTGCTGACACGGTCACCATAACTGATCGCCATCCGCCTTGGTTTTCGGCTGTAGGCGTGTGGACTATCTGCGTCCGCGTGTCCAATGGTTGTGTTTTCGAGGTCGGTCTCGGCTCTGGGGGGTGGTTGCATCTCAGTCTTTGACTATAATGCCATTTAATATTCGCTCCTCTACTTGACAGGAATATCACCTTCCGAACCCTCAGAGTCATCGGGGTGCAATCCATCACCAGCTACTAGTTTCAAGCCTGATGCAACCATGGCTGTACTACTGGCCCGGCCGGCTGCTCCAGCTACTGATACATGACCCTCGTGTATAATCTCGATTTATCATACACCAGCACGACGAGGACCAATATCAGTCCCTCCATCGAGAGGAATATGTCTGACACGCTGAACTCGTTCAAGGGCACGTCGCAGCTCGAGGCTCGTACGGATACTTCAGCTTGTGCGTCCGTCAGCGCCGTATAGTCTACCTAGCTCTGTAGCTCCGATGGGAATGGCCTTGCAGAGCAGATTGTACCGAGAACGACCTTTGAACCTGATAGGTGCTATGGGTCTGTTCAAAGATAATCTGTTGTTCTCGGGGTTGCTATTCGTAGCGATTATCATATCCTTCGTCAGCAGCTGCCTCTTGAGTGCCTTCCCTGGTTGGCGTCAAGAATGAATCGAAGGCACTAGCTTTTCGGACGTCGATGTCAAGCCATTCCCATCTAAACCCGTCTCGCAGGCTGCGCTGGCATGCGCCTTTGTCTCAGCTCTTGTCCTACTCATTACCTCGCTGTGGCAGCATGTAGGCGCAGTGGGCGCAGCCGCAATTGCGAATCATGGCAATGTGAAGACTGACATCGGGACTGGAGCAATGGTGATAGCATGGATCAGCTTCGTGGTGACGACGATGTCCATGGGCACGTCGATTGTGATGATTCCCTCAATGATCATTTCGGATCGCCTCACAGATGAATGAGTGTTTTCTTTAGCCAATCTGAGGGCTACGTGACACCATCCATACACGAAACGTGGTCACTGTCCGAGGGACTAGCGCCCCGCTCTGATTGACCAGCTCATTACTAGCGCACCCGTGCTCGCACTGTAGATATTCGTCCTCATCGATAGTACTGTTGTCAGATTGTATGATGAATAGATGTAGATGCAATTTTTGATGATATTGATCGTTGTGTCCTTTTCCCCACCGTGTTCGGCTGGTTCTAACTTCTTCGCTAGTGTGCCAAGCTAGGTGGTCCCTGCTCGATTGTACAGATCCGACCTCACTATACTATGGTATCATGCGTAAGTTTTGTGAGTGGAGATGCACGGTGGGGGTGCTTGGCGGATGATGCGGAACCTCTCTATCGTCCAAATTACATCAAATCCTACCTAATTCTGTATACAATACAATGTTAACCTGTTTCGAGAAGCATCTCTGTGTGCCCCCCAGAATGTCTACTACTCGTCCATTTCATCCATCTCATCTATCCTATCCATCTCATCTATCCCATCGATCAACCGTCCTAAAATGGCTACTCCTTGTCCATCAACACCACCCCATAGTCAGCATTTATCACGGGACCAGCGCCTGCAGGTACAGACTCTACGGCTAGCTGGTCATACGTACAGATATATCGCCAACCTCCTCCACGTCACCGAGCGACAAGTTGAGTGGGCAGCTACTAGTGTTTCTGTCACTCCAAAACGACGTAGTGGTCGCCCACGTATCCTTACAGATGCCCAAGTAGACGAGCTTGAGGCGTACGTCCGATCATCACGACGTACACGTCAGATGAGCTGGCATCAACTTGCGTACGGTCCCTTTGACGCATGGGGGGTGTCAGAGTACGTGATACGCCGTGCCTTGACTGCTACAGGATACACACGCCGCATTGCCCGAGCCAAGCCACCTCTCACCCAACTCCATAAGGACTTGCGCCTTGCCTGGGCTCGTGAGCATGTCAACTGGGAGCCTTGGCAGTGGTGGAGGATCCTCTGGAGTGACGAGACGTGGGTAACTGGAGGGCGGCACCGTCGAGTATGGGTAACAAGGAAGACTGGAGAGGAGTTAGATCCTACCTGTACTGTTGACAAGGTACCAAGAAAGCGTGGCTGGATGTTCTGGGCCTGCTTTTCTGGTACTACAAAAGGTCCCTCCCTTTTTGGGAGAAAGAGTGGAAGACTATCAACAAAGAGAGGTACTGTGAAAGGATTGTACCACTTATTCATGGGTGGCTACGCCTTAATCCAGACCTTGAGTTTATGCAGGATTCAGCCCCAGGTCATTCTGCAAGGCTGACCCTTTCTGAGCTACAAGAAAGAGGGATAACGCCTATATACTGGCCTCCATTTTCACCAGACCTCAGTCCAATTGAGCCAGTCTGGGATGAGATGAAAGACTATATTGAGAATCACTATCCTGACCTGCCTAGAGGGAGGCAGTACACGTACGATCAACTCAGGGGGGTTATACAAGAGGCATGGGACTCAATTACCCCTGAGTTTCTTCAGGGCCTCATTGAGACTATGCCAGCTCGTTGCCAGGCAGTCATTGACGCTCAAGGTGGTCACACAAAGTACTAAGATTGTATGTAAAGTATGACAAAGCCAAGATTTGGCCACCCCGAATAATACAGCCGAACATCTCCACCGTGCCGCCCCACTCACAAAACTTACGCATGATACCATAGTAGCTCGTTCTATCTGACAACTGTAAGCCCAGGGTACCTTGTATGGTCACGTGGATTATCCACCGACCAATCAGCCCACTACTCTATGTATATAAACCTACATCACAGACCTTCCGGTCATCAGAACAATACACATCACATCAATACAATATACACCCAACTGCTTACAAGTACTCAATCGACAGTTCACATCACACCTATCATCAGGTTATGAGGCCCTCTTTCTTCACGACGCACGCGACCTTGCAGTATTAGTCCACTGTCAACAGCGCAGGGACTATCGCAGCGCGCGCACGAGTGTTGAGAGCGCGTTTTCCGCAACAAGTAACGCACCTCACAAGCGAGCTGGCCACCTGCGCCAAGACCCTACCAAAATCAGTACTGTACACGACCGTAGAGCACCGTCAAGGATAGTAATTAAGAATCGAAATAGGCTATTCTACTCAGAATCTACTAATACTTCTTGCTTACACGTACGTGCATTATGCCCTGCCTCGCCGCAGCGTCCACAGCGTCGTTGGCTAGGCTCACCTGCCTCAACGCGCACCCTCTTCTTTGCCTTCTTCCCATCACTACGCGCCTCAAACTCCTTAAGGGTCGTCAGTCGTACGCCCTCCTCAATCGTCAAAGTCCCTTGCTGCTGCACGCGCTTCCTTTTATATGATCTACGCCTACTTGAGACCTCGTTGGCGGCTTGGAGCTCAGCGTTGCGATTAGTCATTAACACCATAGAGTGCGCCATCATCTCAGCTCCCTTTGTGAACTTTGTAAGGGCCTCTACCATTGAAGTTGGAGAGCTATCTACGTGTCTCTGAATCCTCTCTTGAATCAGCTTCGATTGCGACCTAAATTCCAGGGTATTGCTTGGAGTTTGCGACTGCCAGGGAACGTCCTCAATCGTAGGTAGTGGTGGAGTGCGCAGCCGTACATCAAGCGTCGATATCACCGCCTCTGGATCAAATGGGACTAAGCCAACGCCTCGAAAGCCTCCTTGTATATTAGCCTTTGTGATCGCAGCGTCAAAAGCGCCTTTAAAGCACGGTAGGAACTCCAGTTTAGTGATATGGGTGATCTTGTTGCGCATCAGATCCTCGGCTTGGCGGCCATACGCCGTCTTCAAAGGCGAGAAACACCCCACATCAAGAGGCTGCAGGAGGTGCGACGAGTGAGGAGGCATGCAGAGAGTGATGATCTTGTGATCCTTGCAGTACTGCTGGAAATCGAGCGAGTCGTGGCTCTCATGGCCGTCGATAATGAGCAGCCGATGAGCGCCTATAACCCTCCTCTTTGTATGCTCGTCAAAGTGCTTCAACCACTGCAGGCCAAGCTTATTTGTTGTCCAGCCGTTCTCAGAGACTGCAATAACCCAGTCGCGAGGCAGGTTATCCTCCTTGTACCAGGCAGAGAGGTGATAGTAGCCCTGGAAGATGATGAAGGGTGGGATCGACCAGCCCATCGCGTTGATGCCCTGGATCACTGTAGTCCACTCGCGATTGCCCTGCTGAACGCTCTTTGGCCGTCCTCGACGCTCAGAACTAGTGACTACTGCTCCAGTTGATATCATGCCCATCATGAAGCCAGCCTCGTCAAAGTTGTAGGTGTCGTCATCAAGGATACCATACTTAGCCTTCATGTTCTCTACAAGCCGAAACCAGCCTTGTATAATCTCAGGATCCTCGCAGAGAGCTCTCTTATAGTCATATTTGCGATTGAATTTGACCTTGAGCTCAGGGCGACGTTTGACAAAGTTTGCAGCCCAGTTCTGGCCAACAGGATCACGGTGACGCTCAGCCAGCAAAGAATCAGCCATATCCTTCACAGCAGCAAGCCGGGGCGGAAATCCTCGCGCGTCGAGGTCAAGGGTATGCTGAGTAACTACATCCTCCTCTGTCTTAAGGAGATTTATTGAGTTGGGCGTGCAATCGCGTCGATAAGGTGTTCCAGCAAGGCGATTACTGAGTGTTGCTCGAGAGACGTTGTAGATAGCTGCAGCACGTCTCTGGGATAGCGTCGCGTCGCGTTTGATAGCCTCAAGAGCAAGCTGTAGTCGAGCATCCTTTGAAGGTAGTAGATTGTCTGGTTGTTGGCTCATCGCGATTATACTATGCGCAATAGTATGTTTGGTGGGGTCTTGGCGCAGGTGGCCAGCTCGCTTGTGTGGCCAGCTCGCTTGTGAGGTACGTTACCGTGACTAATCAATGAACGGGTCACCCCACCAACTTTCACACTTACTTTGACCCCCACACCAACTCACCACCACGATGACTGTTGAAGAAGCCCTTGCAGAGATAAAGTCTCTGGGACCTGGAGAATCTTTTTCGTACCGAAGTCTTGCCAAAAAACATCGTTGTTCCCGCACTACTTTGACGGAACAACACCAGGGTCGGAGAACGACCCGTGCAGGGGCTCATGATCAACGCCGACTACTATCTCAACGCGATGAGCTGGAGCTTGTACAATACATCAGAAGCCTCACTAAGAAACACTGTCCACCTACGCGGCAGATGATTATCAATTTCGCGACTCCCTTGTGCCAATGGGAGCCTTCTGAGGCATGGGTTTCTAGGCTCATTCACCGTCACAACGACACCCTTATCACTGCCTGGACCACCCCCATGGAAAGCAGTCGTCATGAGGCTGATAATGGTGGAAGATACCGTCTATATTTCGGTCTTCTAGCCAGGAAAGTCGCAGAGTTTAAGGTGGAACCTGAGAATACCTACAATATGGACGAGAAGGGATTTATGATTGGGGTAATTGGTAAGACTAAAAGAGTATTTGATAAGGTACTCTACAAGGAGAGGCGCTTCAAACAAGCTAGTCACGATGCCAATCGGGAGTGGATAACCGTTATAGGGTGTATATGTGCTGACGGTACTACCCTCCCCCTGCGGTGATCTTCTCCGCAGCCGGAGATCAGGTGCAATCCAACTGGGTACACGATATTGACCCAGAGACTCACTCTATATACTTCTCAGTATCACCCAGTGGCTGGACGAATGACGATCTCGGCGTTGCCTGGCTTAAGCAGGTGTTTGATCCCGCCACTAAGAGGAAAGCTCGGAGAAAGTACAGATTACTTATCCTAGACGGCCACGGCAGCCACGTGACAAAGGCCTTCATCGATTACTGCGATGACAATCGAATTCTGGTGCTGGTATATCCCCCACACGCGACCCATACGCTGCAACCCCTAGATGTATCATGCTTCAAGCCCCTGAGTCAAAATTACTCAAAAGAGCTTATCTATCACAACCACACAACGGAGGGATGGCTCCCAGTACAAAAGGCAGACTTCATAAGTCTATTCTGGCCTGCCTGGATCAATACCTTCACAGAAACGTTGGTGTTGAGTGCCTTTAAATCCACAGGTATCCACCCACTTGAACCTCACCGAACATCAACTTTTCCAGGTCAGCGAAAGGTCGATTTCCATCGATTTTTCGTTCAAACACGACTCAAATGCCTTCTTAAATCTGTTTCCCAACGTCCTCTCCCCGCTGCAGGCGTTGTGGCAGGCGCGCTGCCCTCTTTTGTCTTTCAGCTCTTCGCTGAGCTGAATTCTCTTCAAAATGGCCCGTGCGCTACTCAGATTTTCACGTTCGGTCGAAGGCCACAACCACCACCAAGACAAGGAGACAGTTTTGCCACTCCTTGTTCTTGCAGTATAAGGGCATCGCCAGGCCTACCGCAAGGCTCTCCACGCGAAGAGCTACGGCGCAATTCGACAGAGCACCGGCTCTCCACACCCACAACGATGAGAGCTGCTTTCAGCTCTCTGAAGACCGACTGTCAGCGTCCCAGACCTGACACAACACGCAAACAAGGCAGCCAGCATGGCCTTAGATTTCACGACCTTTGGGGATAAAGAAGAAGGACAGGCCTGGCTCTGCCTACCTACTACACCTATCTCCTCAGACACAGGCATGGCCAAGCCTAGTACAAAGGCTCTCCTCGCGCAGAGCCACGGCTTCGATTCGGCAGGGCACCGGCTCTTCACACCCACCTAATCTTTCCTACTCTCTCTCATGGCACTCAAACCGCCTCTGAATACACACAAGGGAACCACCCTGATGTACACACACTGCTCAGTCTCCCCAATTGGAAGGGGAGCTGTAGTTCTGAAATGGTAGCAATACCCGCGCAGGCAAGAAATGCTTTCTAAGGTAGTGTGGCAGCACTGTAATTCCATAGCTTAGCACGTCCTATATGCCCTTCGGGAGGCGGTGATGGTGGACTTAATCCCCATCCTATGGACGAAAATCGAATACCAACCAACCAACCAACCCACTTGAACCTGACGTCATACTCGATCGCTTCAAAAAGTCAATACCACCACCACCTGTGACGCCTCCTAAGCAAACTGAGCCTCAGCCTGCTGCCTCCTCACCTAATTGGCGACGTTGTAGGTCAAATTTTGACCGAGCAGTGAGGTATGGGGATCAAAAGGCAGCCAATGAAGCCCTACAGGCTATACATCAGCTTCATGTGCAGAATGAGCTTAAGGATCACAGGATATCAGACCTTGAACAGGCTATACAGGCCAAGAAGAAGCGGAGTAAGAAGAAGAAGGTATTACCACTGTCACCGCGCGACCCTAATGTACAAGGGGGGGCAGTCTTCTATGATCCTCTATCCAAGGCACGTGCTGATCGACGTATGAGGGATGCGGAGAAGCAGGAGATGGCAGAAGAGGCAGCAAAGGTAGATCAGAAGCAACTACGGTATAACAACAAGCTTCTAAAAGAGAAGACTAAGGCAGATAATGCTGAGAAGGCTGCGCGGAGGTGTGAGGAGACTGCTCAAAAGAGAGCCCAAGAAGAGCGTGAAAAGCAGGCTCGGAAGGCTGAGAAGGAGCGCGTGAGAGAGCTTAAGAACGCGCAGAAAGTATCCAAATGGCCTAAACAGGCAAGGAAGAAGACCTCAAAGAAGCCGCAGTCAAAAATATCAAAAGGTGGTGGTGGTGCAGCGAGGCGTCGTCCACAGGTGGCTCATGAGCCCAGCTCCGCACCCCGAGGAGTTGAGACCCGTAGTGGCCGCGTCACACGTCCTACAGAAAAACTGAGATAGCCAAAAGTTTCGCAATAGTTAATATTATATTCTGACAGCTTCTTGTATAATAATAATTACTCTACGTGGTGGTGTAGCCTCACTTCCGTGGAGGTGAGAAAGTTGGTGGGGTGACCCGTTCGTTGAGGTGGCCCGTTCATTGATTAGTTACGGTAACCGTTTGAACTCCGGTCTTGCACCCTACTACGAGCCAGTATTCTCCGACTAACAACAACACTATGGCGCTCACAGACAGCGTCGTGCCAAAGCTCCAGAAGGATGGCGCTAATGCCTACCACTGGGAAGCAGCGTTTAAGCTCTACGCCAAAGCACAAGGCTTCCGCGGTCTCCTTGATGGGACGTGGGAAGAACCTGACGTCGTGAAAGGCGACTTTCAAGCCGAGCCCACACAAATCGGCATCTTTACAACTCAAGACGAGCTACGACGTGCGCAGCAAGTCATTCGTGAGGCTAACAAGATCGTAGAGAAGCAGTATGCCTCCGACTTGAATGACCATCGCATTTGGGAGTCCGCAGTCGCGGCTCTCCAGCTCCTCATCCTCTCTACAGTACCAAAGGACATCTATGAGAGTGTTTCCAACATCACAGACGTCGCAACCCAGTTTAACACCATCATTGCTCGGTTCCGTCAGCAAGGCGTCACCGAAGAGTGTACGCTATGGGCAGATTTTTTTAAGCTCCAAGCACAGGACTGCCACACCACGTCTGCGTTCATTGACAAGTTTCAGGCAGGACTTGCGAAGCTTGAGGCAATCCGCGACTGCAAACTGAGTACTAAACAAGCCGTGTATCAGTTTATCCTCGCGATTGATACCGCGTACCCCGACTACGCCCGCGCTCGCCGTTCTGACCTACGCAACAACATCATGCCCGTCATTGGTAGGATGTGCAATGAGCTCGTTGACGAGGCACGTCGTGACGATCCCATCAAGACAGCGAACGCCTCAACACGCCAGCGGTCTGGGGGTGACAACCAGTCATCACAAAACAGTAACACCAGCCGCGGCGGCCGTGGTAACGATCGAGGACGGGGACGTGGAGACAAGGATACTCACAACAACCGTAACAATGGTGACCATCAGTTGGACCAGCGCGGTGATGGAAAGTCCGCAACGATGATACGCTCGTACTGTAAGCACTGCGACTCCACGCACTTCGGCGGCGGCGACAACTGCTGGTACACCTTCCCAGAAAAGGCGACACCTGAGTGGCGTCAGCGCAACGCTGATAAGATCAAGCCCAAGTCCCGCGTCAACGCTGCGGCGATGGCGGAGAAGGACTGTCACAGCCATCTCAACTTCAGCTCTGCTGCCACATCTACAGTAGTGGACATCAGCGACAAAGTACGTGACCTCGCTGGACGTGGTGAATACCAGGATCGTCTTATTTTAGACACTGGAGCCACTGGTTATCTCTGCAATGACCACAGCAAGTTCATCAACTTCGACAGCGGCACATACTACGCTGTCATCAAAACAGGCGCAGGTCCTATTACTGTCACACAGAAAGGGACTATTAAGGTAAACGTTGTCTGCTTAGACGGCACTGTTCTCCCTGTAACTTTCTCAAACGTGCTCTTTGCACCAAAGATGTTCGTTTCAGTGCTATCGCACTCACAGCTGCGACAGAAGAACCTGTACTATCACGGGTTTAATCACAAGCTGTATCATCGCCAGGACGATAAGGACTTCGAAATCGCGTACACTCTAGAAATCGACAGGATTCCTACGTTTCTGCTAGCCGACAACGAGCTACAGACAGCTCGGTCATTAGCTTTTGCAGCTGCTCACACCACACATCAAAACAGCAAGCTAACGCCGACACGGGACGTCTCACTTTGGGACCTACACAACCTCTTCGGACACGCAGATGTCCAAACACTGCAACAGCTAGTCAACAGCACGACAGGCTTGCGACTAACTAACACCAAGGGCTTCTCGTGCGAGGTGTGTATGCTCAGCTCTTCAAAGAAGCAGATCTCACGCCGCTCGCCTAATTGATCAACGCACTTTCTCCATCGCGTGCACGTTGATATAGTCGGTCCTGTGACTCCTAAGGGTGTCAACGGCGAGCAATACTGGATCATCTACACCGACGACTACTCCCGCCACAGGTGGATTGACATCACCGATAGCAAAATGATGATTACTAGTAAGTTACTAGGCTTCGTACGCCGTATGAAGACCCAATACAACATTCAAATCGCGCTTGTACATGTCGACAACGACACGGTCCTTATTAACAAGGCCACGCGCGACGAGCTCTCTAAGGAAGGTACAGTCTTTGAGCCATCTACACCCTGGACGTCACATCAAAACGGCGTCGCTGAGTCTAGCAACCGTCTTTGTGAGTTGCGCTCTCGTGCCATGATCGTTGGCGCCCCACATATCCCTAAGAAACTGTGGCCGTACGCCTCACGTTACTCCATTGAGGTTCTTAACCATACACCAACAACAGCTGTCCTAGAAGGCAAGACCCCGCAGCAGCTACGCCTTGAGCACATGGGTGTTACAAATCCAGTCCCTAACTTGCACTCCTTTAGACAGTATGGAGAAGCCGGGTACGTGCATAAGCCAGTTCAACGCCGCGTACAGAGCGCAAAGTTTGACCCACGCGCTAACGTAGTTTATAAGCGAGTGAGCCGTACAAGCGAGTGAGCCACCCCACCAACTTTGCGCACCTCTACGATCGTATATCTCAACAACGTGATGATACAATATATAGATATGTATAGAGTGAATTAAGCAGTATCTAATATATCCTTTTTACATGTACGAGAGTTATGACCAGTCTCTCTACACCTTGTGCAGCGCGCTAGAGCCTGGCGGTTGCGGCCTGATCGCTCTCCTGTCCGACGCTCTTCACGAGCAATCTGCTGATCAGCCTCACTTTGAGCGAGTATATCCTCTCCAGCTCCCTTTGTTAAGACTCCACGCTGCTGTATACGCTTTTTCTTACGCTGTTTGCGCGCTGACGCTGCCTCATTAGCCTTCTCAAGGCTGGTAATCGGATCACGCATCAGCTCAGCTGAGAGCATTACTACCTCTGCTCCCTTCTTAAGCTGCTTAATTGCTTCAATGATTGAAGCTGGTGATGAGCTCTTATGCTTTCGAACGCGCTCACTTATCAATGTTGATTGGGCTTCAAGCTCGCGTACGTTGCTCGGGGTACAAGCCTCCCAGACAGCCTCTGGGAGAGCAGCTGGAGAAGGTGTACGTAACTGCACGTCAAGCTTTGATAGTACAACGTCTGGTTGGAGAGGCACAAGGCCTGCACCTCGAAAGGCTGAGCAGATATTGACTGAGGTGAACGATCGATTGAACGCTGTCTTGAAGGCTGGCAGAAACTCGAGCTTGGTAATATGGTTGATGTGGTGGCGGATTAGGCTCTCAACCTCACGGCTGTACGCGCGCTTCAACGGCGAGAAGCAGCCAACGTCAAGCGGCTGCAGCAAGTGCGATGAGTGAGGCGGCATAGAGAGCGTGTAGATATTGTTCTCCTTGCAGAGCTCTTGAAACTCAAGAGAGTGGTGGCTCTCGTGGCCGTCAAGGACGAGCAGGCGACGCGCACCAACGACGCGAGTCTTTGTGTGAGCGTTGAAGTGCTTCAGCCACTCTACTCCTAGCTCGTTGTTTGTCCAGCCATTGTCGCTGACTGCGATCACCCAGTCGCGTGGGATCTCTGCTTCCTCGTACCAGGCAGATAGATGATACTGGCCAGCGAAGATGATGAACGGCGGGACTGACCAGCCAGCAGCGTTGATCGCAGCGATCAACGTCACCCACTCGCGATTGCCTGGCTGGATAGCCTTTGGCCTGCCTCTTCTTTCTGACCCTGTCACGACGAGCTGAGTCGTGATCTTGCCCATCATAAAGCCAGCCTCGTCAAAGTTGTAGACGTCATCATCGCAGATGCCGTACTTGGCCTTTGTCTCCTCTACAAGCTCAAACCAGCTTCTGATCAGGGCTGGATCCTCGCATAGAGCTCTCTGCCTATCGTACGGTCGATTGAAACGCGTCGTGAGACTGTCTGTACGCTTGACAAAGTTGCGCGGCCAGTGGACGCCAACCTGACCTGCGCCGCGCGCAGCGAGCAGCTTATCAGCCATATCACGTACAGCTGCGTACGTAGGCGCGAATCCACGTGTATCCAAGTCGAGTATATGTCTGACAATCACCTCCTCCTCTCGCTGAGAGAGCTTCTTTGAGTTGGGCTGGCAATCGCGTCGGGTAGGCTTCCCAGCGCGTCGGCGGTGGAGCGTTGCTCGAGAGACTTCAAACGTGCTTGCAGCACGTCGCTCAGTCTGGATTTGATTTGTATCAAGAGCTAATATCGCAAGACGTATATCAGCCTCATGAGAAGCGTGTTGAGAAAGAGTTGGTTGAGTCATAATTAATTCAAGTGTAGAGGTGCGCAAAGTCGGTGGGGTGGCTCACTCGCTTGTACGGCTCACTCGCTTATAAACTACGTTACCAAAATATACTTTGTAGGTCGTGACGGCTCACGTATCTACCTCATGTGGGATCCTGTTAACGAGACAATCGTGCGTACAAGCAGCGTTACATGGGCAAAACAGCACCTCGCTCAAGCCCCACAAGGCGCTATCGCCGCACCTGAGCTTGAAGACACTAACAGTGTGCGCTTCTCCATCCCCCTACCGCCGCCTCCCTGTTTTAGTCCAACGAGATTGCACAACAGCAACATAACTAAAGATTATGGGGGTGACGCTACTGACAACGACGAGCCGGAGCTCAGTTTGGGTCACCGTTTCGATGGTCTTCAACCCGCTGACGAGGAGGCTTCTAGCTTTGACTTTGATGGCAATATCGACAACCTTAGTCTCACAGAAGTAGCGCACTCTCGCGTTACGCCACCACATACAAGCCGCGCACAAGAGGCTCCCCGACACCTCGACATCTCCGCTTCAGTCGAGACGCGCAACATAGTCACTGGTCCGCGCAGCAGACGCCCAGCACGCAAACTGGCCACCGCTATTGTTCTACACAATCCACAAGTCCCAGTGACACTCGCTCGCTGCTTCGCCACTGCCATGGTCAAGGCCCCGGCTGCCACAGCTCGGGAGCTTCCCCCAGAACCTGCGAACGGTCGACAAGCTCGTCAGCACGTCTTCTCTAAGGAATGGCTGCTAGCTGAAGAAGAGGAGTACAAGTCTCACAATGACAACGGGACATGGGAAAACGTTATCATACTCCCAGCAGGCGTCTTCGCCTTGCCAACAAAATGGGTATACAAGTACAAGGTCAATGACGTCGGCAAAGTCGAGCGTTTTAAAGCTAGACTTGTTGTCTGCGGCAACCGTCAGGACGCAGACCTCTGGCGTGAGACATACGCGGCAGTTGCCCGTGCTACTACACTAAAAATCCTTCTCGCCTTCGTCGCTTGCCTTGATTTAGAGTGTGAACAAGCTGATGTTATCACTGCCTTCCTCAACGGCCTCCTTGATACTGACGAAATAGTGTTTATCCGCCTACCTGATGGTAGCTACGCGAAGCTCCGCAAGGCCCTCTACGGTCTCCGTCGCTCACCGCGGCTCTGGTACGAGGAGCTCGCACGCTTCTTGTTATCTATCGGCTTCGCGCCCGTTGAGGCAGACCGCTGCGTCTTCAAAGATAAGGACGGCTCCCTTATTATGGCATACGTCGACGATATCGTCTTTATCACTAAGACAGTCACCCAGATGACAATACTTAAGTCTAGCGTCTTTAGCAGGTATAAGTGCCGTGACTTAGGTCCTATTGCGTACTACCTAGGTATCCGGGTGCGTCGAAACCGCAAGAACCGAGCTTTCGAGCTCTCCATGGAGGCGTATATCGACAAGCTTGTCGCGGACTACAACCGTGGTAAAGTTGCTGCTCGCTCTACTCTTACTGATGTCTCTGTTCTGGTACTCAAACAGCGTACCGACAAGGCCGCGCCCGACGAAGTGAAGCGTTATCAGACTATTATCGGCAAGCTGCTGTACCCAGCGTCCCAGCTCCGCCTCGACGTCGCTTTCCACGTCTCCTTCCTCGCGCGCGCTATGAGCAACCCTACCCCGCGTCACTACGACTACGCCGTCCAGATCATCGACTACTTGCAGACTCACAAGGGCTTAGTCATGACGTACCAGGCGCCAGAGGGAGCCACAGAGCTCACCTTTGACATGTTTGCGACGTCCGCTACCTCGCCAGGTCACAACCTGGGCTTTCACGGGTATAGCGACGCTTCATTTGCAGACGGCGAGGACCGTAAGTCCACATCAGGCTACTTGTTCAAGCTAGCTGGCGGTACTGTGTGTCACAAGTCCGTCAAGCAGAAGCTCGTCACGACCTCTACGACAGAAGCTGAGTATGTAGCACTCACTTTCGCCGCCAAAGAAGCCACCTGGCTTCATCGTCTCCTACACCAGCTTGGCTACGCCGCACATGATACTCATCCTATTCTCCTGTACGGCGACAACGAGCCCTCTATTAAGCTCCTTCACGCCGACGAACACCATGAGCGTACTAAGCACGTTGACATTTACTACCACTACGTTAAGGAGCGCGTCCGCGGTGGACACCTCAAGGTCCAACACGTCCGCACTATCGCTATAGCCGCTGATAGTCTCACGAAGCCACTCGATCGCGTGGCTCACGAGCGCTTCCTCACACAGATCGGACTCACGAAGCCAACGATAGTCGTTACCGGGCACTAGCAACACACGAATATGGGTATAAGGGAGGATCAAGGAATACACAGGCGTAGGGGCGTATGGCAAGGAAACTAGTAAGACTAGTAGGTTGTGGGCAGATTTTTTCGATCCCAGGCGCTTCATTCACTGTGGGGGTGTGTCCAAGGGACTAGCGCCCCGCTCTGATTGGCCAGCTCATTACTAGCGCACCCGTGCTCGCACTGTAGATATTCGTCCTCATCGATAGTACTCAATCGACAGTTCACATCACACCTATCAGTAACCTATGCGCATTTCACGCTCTACAAGAGAGACTAGCGTCCGATAACACATCATCCATGCTTCACACATGAGAACAGACTAAGTTCGCTGATACGACAAGGACTGGAACGGTGCAAACATTATGATTTAGCATCTCATTTGACATCCTCCACGCTACGAACTGTCTAGTCCGCTAATGAACCACCAGCACCGTTGATGTTTGAGCAGTAGTAGTGCAATTCATCACCACCAATGTGCTTCCCATCAGAGTGGCAGACATTCAAGTTGCCAACTACCTTCTGCTTCAGATCAGCCTTCCATTACCCTAAAAAGTCACGAACAGATACTAACCATCCCGCAGTCGGGGCACTTATCCCATTGGTTGTTTCCAGTGTTCCGCATATAGTAGTTGCCACATGCTTTAATCGTTGCGGCTTCATTGTAGACGGTTGCACCACCCACGTTATCGATGCATACACCATCGTAGTGGAGTCTGGCAGCTACGAAGGGCGCGAGAAGGGTTGTGAAGAGGAGGAAGCCGGATGTGGAACGCATCTTGGTTGATTTTAAAGAGTGTGGATGCCTCAGACAAAGTGAGTGCGTGTGTAGGTGAGCGAGTGGAAAGATCAGCTGTCTGAAGTATGGGGTGAGGATTTCTTTCCAGGTTCGCGCAGGATACTTATCCTCTCGAGCCCTCGATTGCCAGCATCAACGTGATTTCTCTGTCAGCCATGGCCAAGCTACGAGAGCCTAGTGGGAGATTAGAGCCGCGTGAGCGGTGCGATTGTGGCAAACCTGGTGGGGTTTGAAACAATAGCTACGCTGCAAAGGGAAATGTTCGACCGGCAGGAACTGGTGTTATTTCGGTCGTTCAGGCGAACACGAGGCTGAAACTCAGGTGACATAGGTAGATCACCGCACTCCAAAAAGTCACCTTCTAGCAAACATGATTGTGCAGCAACAAGAACGGATCTGAAAGTATTAAAAATACAGTGCTTACAGAAGCGTTAGTTTCACCATCTGGGGTTTATGAGAGTTTTCTAATTGCTGTTACAATGTAGGTAGTCTCTAGTCTCCCAGCGAAGAGAAGGTATCGTTAGTGTCCCTAGCAGCTAGCACTCTTGGCAGTTTAAGAGTACAGCGGGTCTTGTCATCTGAGATACCTAGCCGTTAGCTGTGTAAGCTAGCATACGGGCTGGTGAGGATATGATATTGCTTGCACTGAGCATCTAGTGATCTTTTACAAAGAAAGTGCCCTAGTGTAGCATAATCGTATTTCTCGCCCGCTCAGGCACCCTCCTAGTGCATGTTGGATTGCGGAGGGGAATGCCAAGAATCTCCATCGTGAAACATGGCGCGCCTCATTCCGGGGGTACTGTTCCTGAGACGACCAATGATGGCCGACGCCGTGATCATGCGTGCGGAACAGGAAGGTAGGCAGACTCAATGTAGAGCCACTGGACGAATCAGAATATGAGAGGATGATAATTCAGGTACATGCTTTAGCGCTAGTTGGGTTTTTCCAAGTTGCGTCATTAATAGGTATTCATCAAGGCTCGGACCGATGGTACTGTTCCCGAGATGACCAATGATGGCCAACGCTGTGATCATGCGTGAGGAACAGGAAGGTATGCAGACTCAATGTAGAGCCACTGGACGAATCAGAATATGAGAGGATGATAATTCAGGTACATGCTCTAGCGCTAGTTGGGTTCTTCCGAGTCGCGTCATTGATAGGTATTCATCAAGGTTCGGACCGATGGTAATCATTCACCCCACATGAGGTACTGCCAAGTATTCGCCTTATCATATCTGACGATTTTGTGTGGACCAAATCAAGACCGCAGAGCTCTAGTCTGTATAAGAATGGTAAACGCTTCATCAAGTTGGACATCACTACTCTAGACTCAGTCTCTCGTTCAACAACACATTCATTCTTCAGCTTTCAAGCTTCGTCACTCTTTCGACATGCACTTTTCCAAAGTCCTGGCTCTCATCTCGAGCGCTGCTCTGGTTGCAGCGGCACCAGCTCCCATCATAATCGATGAAGACGACGTCATCCTTTATGGCGAAGGCGGCCGCTTCCAGATAATGAAGCGCTCCGACCTGGATGAGGTGGAGAAACTTCGCAATGGCATCCTGCCTATGCCTCCCAAGCCCAGCGAGCTCGACGACTCTCTCATCACTCATCCAGGCAACGTGACTGCCAGGTCCGATGCGGTTCTCAAGAAGCGTGCGACCACTCTCATCGTCCCTGGCGCTTCCTCGCGCTTCCTGGGCTGGGACGTCCTGACCAGCCAGGTTGTTCGTGGTACGTTATCCTCTCCAAGTTGACAAGCAAAATGCTAACAAAAACCTAGGTGCACCAACCACAATCTCCATCGCCGCTGGCTACAGCATCTCAAACTCCATCTCCGTCAGCGAAAGCGCATCCTTTACTCTTATCAAGGACTTTCTTTCGGTCTCCACTTCCACCGACTACAGCACCACGTGGCAGACGACGCAGACACAGACGTTCTCCGCTGCAGTACCGGAGGGCTCGTACGGTGCTTTTGTGACAAATGCATGGACGAACCGGGCGTCTGGCAACGTCTGGGAGGGAACAATTGGTGGCGAGGGAACTCTGTCGTACTATCAGGCAGACTCTTTTGAAAACAGGACGTATGGAGATATGACTTGGGTTAACGGTGTGATCCAGCTCTGCAAGGGCGCAACTTTTCCGCTCCACAGGTGTATTGGTCAGGGTACTTTGTAGGCGATAATCGTCAGTGAAGGCTATGAACTCTGGGTTTGCCTAGTATGAACTTTGTTTTCGCGGAAGATATATTTACTTCTCCCACTGTCGGAGCTGAGATAATATATGCGTCTTGTCGTCGGCTATCTGTTTCCGTGCTGTCAGGTTCATTACGAAACGTGCGCCGCCATAAGGCCAGGGCTACCGGTGGAACTGTGCCTCAGCGGAGCGGGCCGTGACTGTTGTCAGCCCGCGAATACGACAGGCCTATTGACAGGGCGCCGCATGTTCCAGCAAACTTAATGTATCTATCATATGCAGAACTCGGGGCAAAGCTTGGCGCTCTGGTCAAGTTTTGCGCGCAACACATGTATTGTACAGCAATAACCACGTATCTATATTATATGCTAATAAGTAGGACTATGTGCTAGAGTATGTAGAATCTATTGCAAAAGCGTGCTTTAAAAAATCTCTATTATTAAGCGTGCTAGAGGGGGGCAAAGTAAAAGAGCAGAATCTTGAAAAAAGCGATGCAAAAGTCAAGGACGTCTCTTAGGACAGCTCTTGCTTTTGCGCGTCCTCCTCTAGCACGCTTAGTAATAGAGATTTTTTAAAGCACGCTTTATTGCTACACGTCAAGTTTTGTAGGTCCGGTGGGAAACTTTGAAAATGGGCGCCAAGCTTGCCCCGAGTTTTGCATAACGTAAAGCACCACCGAGCCGGCAACTTTTTCTTGGCATTGCGAACACCACGTACAAACAACAATGGCTCAACAACGCAAAGCTAAGCTACTCCAGCAAGAAGGCAGGATAGACCTCGCACTCCAGGCGTACGAATCAGGTCAATTTAAGAGCGTGCATCTTGCTGCTCTAGCATACAACGTCCCACATCAACGGCTCTCTGATCGGCAGAACAAAATCACCTTCCGGCTGTCTGCTACGCCCAACGGCCGAAAGCTCTCTGCGACAGAAGAGCAAACGATCGTACGATACATCCTCGACCTTGATTCGCGTGGATTTGCCCCCCGGCTGTGTGAGGTGGCAGATATTGCAGATAAACTGTTGGCTGTACGTGGTTGGTTGGTTGGTTGGTATTCGATTTTCGTCCATAGGATGGGGATTAAGTCCACCATCACCGCCTCCCGAAGGGCATATAGGACGTGCTAAGCTATGGAATTACAGTGCTGACACACTACCTTAGAAAGCATTGGCTATACGTGGTTGGTTGGTTGGTTGGTTGGTATTCGATTTTCGTCCATAGGATGGGGATTAAGTCCACCATCACCGCCTCCCGAAGGGCATATAGGACGTGCTAAGCTATGGAATTACAGTGCTGACACACTACCTTAGAAAGCATTTCTTGCCTGCGCGGGTATTGCTACCATTTCAGAACTACAGCTCCCCTTCCAATTGGGGAGACTGAGCAGTGTGTGTACATTAGGGTGGGACCCTTGTGTGTGTTCAGAGGCATTTTAGTGCCGTGAGAGAAAGAAAAGGAAAGAGTAGGTAGGTGTGGAGAGCCGGTGCCCTGCCGAATCGAAGCCGTGGCTCTGCGCGAGGAGAGCCTTTGTACTAGGCTTGGCCATGCCTGTGTCTGAGGAGATAGGTGTAGTAGGTAGGCAGAGCCAGGCCTGTCCTTCTTCTTTATCCCCAAGGGTCGTGAAATCTAAGGCCATGCTGGCTGCCTTGGGCTGTACGTGGTGGGACACCTATTGGCAAGAACTGGGCTGAGCGATTTGTGTCGCGTACGGAAGAACTCAAGATGGCTTTCAATCGCGCAAAGGACCGTCAGAGAATACTCCAGGAAGATCCAGAGGTTATCAGCGCGTGGTTCAAGCTCGTACAGGAGACAAAAGACAAGTATGGGGTCCTAGATGAGGACATCCACAACTTTGATGAGACCGGCTTCCAGATGGGAGTTATTGGCTCAATGAAGGTTGTTACAGGCTCAGAGAGGCGTACAAGACCAAACCTTATTCAGCCAGGCGATCGGGAGTGGGTTACAGTTATCCAGAGCATCTGCGCTGCTGGGTATGCTATCCCACCCTTCATTATCTACAAGGGGCGTGTCCACATCTCTGCCTGGTATGAGGAGACTAATATACCGTACGACTGGAAGCTCTCTGTCTCTGAGAACGGATGGACAAACAACGCGCTTGGTCTTGAGTGGTTGAAACATTTTGACGTGCATACAAGAGCGCGTCAGAAGGGGTTGTACAGGCTGCTTATCTTGGACGGCCATGAGAGCCATCTCAACCAGAATTTTAAGGACTACTGCCTGGAGAACAGAATCTTAACCCTCTGTATGCCTCCTCACTCATCACACATACTTCAGCCACTTGATGTGGTGTGTTTCTCACCATTGAAACTGAAGTACTCCCAACGCGTACGAGCCTTGGCATCCAAACGCGTCTTCCACATTAACAAGGAAGGCTTCCTCCCAGCCTTTAGAGACGCGTTTTTCGACGTGTTTACGTACAATAACTGCAAGAAGGCCTTTCAGGCATCAGGACTAGTGCCTACTGACGCGCAGGTAGTCATTGATCGGCTTGAAGTGCGATTTCATACCCCTCCACCAGCAGAGTTGGCAACAAACAAATCAAGTCCAAATCAAGTCTCTCCACGCAGCACCATCTGGTCCGTGTTAGCGGGCACATCCCAACAGTAGGGCCGTTCGCGGGACTTGATTTGATTTGATTTGTTTGTTGCCAACTCTGTCCACCAGTACCTCTACTAGAAACACCATGGCAATCCCAAACACCAAGCAATACGTACAAATTTGGGTCGCAGTCAAAGCTTGTAAGCGAGCGCTTCGTACGGTCACCAACATCTGCTCAGGAAGGGTTCTCAAAGCTAGTAAAAGGAGCTGAGGAGATGCTGCATGAAAATGTTCTTATTAAGGCTCGTGTACGAGAGCTTGAGGAGCAATTAGCAGAGGTTACTAAGCGCAAAGGGCGTAAAAGAAAGCAGATTCAGTATGGTGGGACAATAGAGTATGGTGCTGCAGCGTTGTCTGTAGCTGAGAGCGCAGCTGCAGCTCGTACGGTGTCAAAGAGAGCGCGCAGTGGTAGTGGTCAAGAAAGAGCCCAGCCAGGTCAACGGCACTGTGGCAACTGTGGAAAGACTGGGCACAACGCTCGTACGTGCCAAAAAGATGCAGAAGAAGATTCTGCATCTAATACAAGTGCGTCGTACGCGGGTTCTGCAGAGGGTAGTAAGTAATTGCTTGTTTTGTACATGGTGTTCGCAATGCCAAGGAAAAGTTGCCGGCTCGGTGGTGTTGCCGGCTCGGTGGTGTTGCCGGCTCGGTGGTGCTTTACGTTATGATAGATTCTGTTGAGACAAAATGTGAACACTGAACACACTTTGCCCCTGCGTTGATTGGTACATATACCTTTCTAACAGATTCCCAATTTAGACCTGTAAACGAGTACTCTAAGACACAGTCAAATCGTTACTATAAACGCCTACATATCCCGACTTTTATGCAACGCCAAGAATGCTACAGATTTTGTCCTTCAAACACCAGAAATGCAAACACCTACGAAGCACTACCCGCAACTTCTCCGAACCACTGCCTCAGCGCGCCTGAAAGCACACCCGGCAACTCTCTCACATCGCGGACTACCAAATAGTACCTGAACGGGAAGCGCTCCATGTACTTCCACCTCACGACCTTGCCTTCAGGTGTAATCTCCACGGACTGTAAGTCCAAGATACTCGTCTTCTCCTGCTCCTTCTTGGGTGCGCCAGCGCCATCTGGGGTCGCCACCTGTTTCTCGCTGGGCGTTGACACCGGTGCAGCAAATGGCGCAGTCGCCGTCGCATCGATGATGATGAACACGATCATAACGCGCTCTTCTTGAGCCTTGCGCACCAGCCTCTGGATCTCGGCGTGCGAATCGCAGATACCGTCGCTGACGACGAGCATCAGCTGCCACAGATCCTCGCCCGCGCTTGAGCTACCCTGCCGTCTTGCCTC
The DNA here is from genome assembly GCA_009982855.1 of Lizonia empirigonia. Classification (NCBI taxonomy): domain Eukaryota; kingdom Fungi; phylum Ascomycota; class Dothideomycetes; family Pseudoperisporiaceae; genus Lizonia; species Lizonia empirigonia. The sequence continues at coordinate 439,218 of JAADKA010000030.1, forward strand.
GGCAAACAAATCCAGACTCTTGTCGACCAAGCCGCGGACGTTCGTCTTTGCAGCGTCGAAACCGAATTGCTCGAACACGCGCGCTCCCGCTTCAGAGGTGAAGGGCTTGTCGAAATCGTGCGCGACATTGACCGAGTCGCCAAAGCCAACGATAGATACTTCGCCGACTTCTAGCATGGCCAGGGATCGGGTAACGAGAGTCAGGGTTTTGAGCGCGAGGTTGGAGGCCCCGCTGTCTGCCATACTCCTGCTGTCGTCCAGGGCGATCATGACTTGGTAGCTTCGCTTGCTGGGCTGGGAGCGGCGCAGCCAGATCTTGTCACGTTTATAGCCGGAGGCAATGTATGGGATGATGCGTTTGAGGTTGAGTCGCTTTCCAGTACGGAAGTCGCCGCGAAGCTTGGTGGCCAGAGTAGGGGCGAGGATGAGTCGTAGTGACTCGGTGAGTTGTTGAGAGAGGGAATGCGTCGCTGACTCGTGGGCGACCCAGAGGGAGCGTGCGGTGGTCGAGTCCATAGGAGTAGCGTCTAGGTGAGTTATCTCCAGCTGATGGTCCACCTCATCGACTGATTCAGAATCGGAGATGTCTTCTTCGAGAGGAACTGCATCGGCCATATCCTCATCCTGGTTAGAGAAGGGCTTCTGATCGCCAATGAATGCTTGCGGTTGGCCGTCTGTAGCGCCAGGCTGGGGCTGCTGCTCTTCTTGTTCAGGTTCTGGCTTGCTGTCTGCATCTTCCATGTCGACATCCTGGGCGTTGACCATATCTTGATCTTCGTCCTCGGGTCGAGTGGGCATCTTCTCTTCTTCATCCCTCTCATTCATAGGCATGGCCATATCGTGATCTAGAGCCTTGGCTTGCTCCTCGGTCGCAGTACCCAGTGCCTGCGTATCGGCCTGTGTCTCTTCGTCCTGGAGATGCTCGAAGTCTGCATCAGCCATGTCAATCTCCTTGTCAATCTGCTGGATTTGGGTTTCGTCTTTCTCTCGCGCTTCGGAGATCTGCTTCTGCTGGTTGTACCACTTCTCTAGCACATCGCCCAGCTTCTTGAAAGACTGCGTTTCCCTTGACTCTTCGGGCTCTTCACCACGGCCACCAGCATCCGGTTTAGTTGTTTGGCCAAGTGTACCATCCTCAGCGGCCGTTTCTTGCTGTTGCTCGGATCTGTCACCTTCTTCACCTTCATCGCGGTTGGCAGCGCTAGCGGAAGCTTGCTCATTCTTGTTCTTATGTGCTTCCTCGTTGGCTTCGGTGCCAGCTCCGGCTTCCGCATCCGGGTCAGTCTGATCGGTATCCTTTTGCTCGCGAGGTTCGTCGTCCGGCATGTTTTCATCAGGCAGGTGCACGGCATCGTCATCCATAGGCTCGTCACCTTCTTGCTCGTCCTCTTCGAGCGGCTGCTGCTGCTCTTCATCCTCGACGTGGCCCGTGGTATCCTTTTCCTCTTCACCTTCCTGTTCAGGCCCAATCTCTTCGTCGATGGTGTCTGGTTCAGCGCCTGCTTCAGTCTCGGGATCCATCTCGTCTTCACGGAGGTCATCATCCATATCCATATCGCCAAGATCATCATCTTCTTTGCCATCGTCATCTTGGCCATCGATGTTGAGGTCTTCAGGCAGATCGAGCGTCTCCTCTTCCTTCGCGTGCGGATCCATCTGCTCAGTCTCACCCACACCAACATTCTCCTCTTGATCCTCACCTTCCATCTCCTCGTCCTCCTCGCCCTCTTGTCCTTCTTTCTTCTCCTCTTCTTTGCCTTCCTCACCGGCCTGCTCTTTTTCTTTCTCTTTCTGCTCATTGGCAACCTGCTCTTCTTGGTCCTCAGTTCCAACATCCTGTTTGCCCTCTTTATCCTTTGCGTCGTCTTTTCCACCTTCATCCCACATTTTCTCATCAACAGCGCTCGGGCCCAGGTCATCGACACTGCCAACCTCGCTCTGAACGTCATCTTCGCCTTCCTCCCCTTCTTCATCACCTTTATCTTCTTTCTCGCCCACCTCTTCAGTCTCGCCCTCCATATCGTTCTCGCCCATATCAACAGCATCATCCTGTTCTTCGATGCTTCCCTCACGCTCACCCTTCTCTTGCGCCAAGTCTTCAAGATCTTCGTCGTCTTCAATGTCCTTGGAGATGTCTTCGGCACCTTCTCCTTCTCCAAGACCAGTACCTTCTTCGAGTTTCTCGTCTTTGCCCTTTTGTTGATCTGAGGACTTCTCAGACGGCTGACAGAAGCCTTGTGTGCCGATCTGGATGAACGACTTCGAGAGGCGGTAGAGAAGCTTTGTGGTCGATGCGTGCAGGGTGTCGAAGCGATCGACGAGATATTGATGCGCTGCAATGTACTGATTGAGGATCGGTTGGATGCCGGCAAACATGGCGGCGATACCCTTGAGATTAGAGTTGTCATGGAGGTATTGCATCCGGTCCAGAATGGTCTGTAGAGCATCGCAAATCTGGGGTGCATGGAGACCGTTGATGGCGGCAGATAGAGCCTGTTCCTCTTTGACTAACCAGACGGCATCTTCGACCGTGGCTGGAATGCCCTTGAGTGCGGCTTCGACATCTTGCATCGAACCTAATATTAAGTCAAGAGCGCCGAAGATCTCCTTGGAATGCTGCTCCACGGTCAATTGCAGCTCATCTGTAACAATCTGCGAGGAGACATTCGGGTATTGAAAGATGAAGGGCACGATATGCTTGAGGACCGTTCGCGCTATCTCGTTGTCATCGCTCCATGCTTCAAAAGCGACCCGAATGTCGGCGATAGCTGTCTTGACAGAATCATCAAATGATTGATGCGCGCTCGATCGGACATTGACCGGCAAGATTGGCAACTCATCGTGACTGTTTGCCAATTGCTGCACCTTGACCGTCCACTCACGCATAGCTCGAAGCAGAGCATCAAGCTCATTGGTTTTTCCAAGCTTGGCCTGAGCAGCCACAACATCTGTGCCAGTCTTGAGCGCAGCAATGAGCCATCCCAGACTAGGCTGCAGAGACTGAGTGGCCTCTGCTTGCTGTGGAGTCGCCACTAGAAGCTGGTACCCATCAGGCTGCCATAGGTTCGCAACGACCACCAGAGGTGCTTTACTAGCCTCGAGAGCTTGACTGGCGCGGCTTAGCACTCCCCTCTGCTTGATCGATATATTCAGTAGACCCTCAATGTACCCGATGCTTTTGGCCACATCGTTGCTCGTCAAATCACCTGAATGCTCTCTTGAGACAGCTCGCACCTGCGTCATGAGATTGAGCGTTTGGTGCAGGTGTCCTGCAGCAACACGGCCGCATTCAACACTAACTCCCTGGACCAGTGGAAGAGTTGACAGGATTGTCGAGAGCTCGTCTTGTTTGACAAGGGTATCTACACTCAAATTCGACTTGACGCCCATTTGTCGCAGCTCCTTCATCGTATCGGCGTAGAGTTTGCGTTTCTGTGTCTTGAGCTGTTGGACCTCTGCCTTGTTGTTCTCGGTGAGTGTAGACGGGGTGGCTTTCTGCAGTTCCACAATTGATGTTGTGATACTGGTGATGAGCTCTTCGATATATGCCGCGCCATCAACGCTGTCGTTGCTTGGCAGAGAGAGGTTACGCATCATGTTGACGGTGATGCCTAGATTCTTGAATCGTGTCGGTCGCTCGTTCCAGCCGGGTACTCTGTGGCCGCAACACTCTAGTGCTTCAGGGTTGACTGCAGCACTGACAAGTGCTAACGAAGCTTCTTTTTGCAGCGACCCATCGTCCGCGAACCCTGCGCTCATCACACCAGACACGGGCTTGTTGAGCACCGCTCTGAACTTCCTCACGAGCTTGCTAAGTTTGCGGTGACTCGTCTTCGCACTCTGCTTCAGGGCCTCAATGTTTGTGTCTTTCCAGCTTGCAAGCTTGATAACATTGTTGACGTCCCTCTCCAGAGTCTGTCGGCCCTTGGCGAGTGCTTCCTGAACTGGCTTCCGGAGGCGCGAAAAGTATGCGATGAAGTTTTCGAGCGCAGAATGAAGTATCTTGAAGTGTTCGACATCCTGCATACGCATCGAAGCATGCTGACGAAGCTGCTGAAGGAGCTTGATACGTCGTTCGAATTGGCCCAGCGTTGTGCTCTCGAAAAAGCTCTCCAGAGTCTTCAGCAGCGCTTTCGCATGCAGCTTCATAGCCTGCTCGTCCTCGACGCTCTCAGACGCAGCAATGATTGTCTCGTACGCAACGAAGAACCAGCTCTTGGCATTGTCACGGCACTTTTCGACTTCCAAATCGAACAGCCTAGCCCATGTAGTAAGTTCAAGCTGTCGCCAGCTGACAAGCAACTTTGTAAGATCATCGAATAGGTCAGCGGTGCTGTACTGCTTGCTGGCGACTCTTTGCCACTCATACATGTAGGCGTGCAGCTTCTCGGCTTTGGTGATGAATTTGGCGACAGGGTCGACATGGCGGAACGCAAGCGCTTCATCGCAGGTACGTAGAACATCTGCCAGCGTCATGTGCTCTGGCCAGACATCCCGAATCTGACGGTAGCGAACCTGGATGCGGTGCACGAATGTGATCAGACGCTTGGCTTCTGGTAGATTTGCATCGAAGTAGAAGTTGTAGCTTGGCCCAGTGCCGGAGCCGTTGAGTGCATCCGCCTTCTTCTCGAGCGCAAGGTATAGCGCTGGCAGAGCATTCTCGTGTCTTGTGCCGTGACTCTTGCCGTCGGAGATGCAATTCATCTCCAATGCGCACCACTCGAGCAAAGTTTTGACGGAGTCCGAGGCCTCACGACCCTCAAGGAACAACTCGGTGTGCATATTGGCGAGACGTATCGCATGGTCGCGTGAGGTTGCCTGAGCCGTCGATTGCGCGATGGGCGCCGCAACTTGGCCCTCCTCTTCCTGCTGCTCGGCTTCATAATCTGGGAACAAAGTCCGGTCTTCTTCATCGTTCTCTTCTTCCTCCATTCCGCGGTAGGAGTACAAGCTTTTGTCTTGAGCTTCCTTTTCTTGGTCTTGGACAAGCTTGGTCTTGTACTCCGTGAAGAAGGATGTAAAGATGCCGTGTAAGAGGCCCCTCGCTTCCGGTCCAGACAAGGAGGTTGGATCTGTGCCCTTGACAATCGCCAGCGTATGCAGAGCATGCCAGCGAGGATCAATCGTAGTGTTACTCTGGGACAGAGCACTTTCTGCACCCTGTAGAGAGTCGTCCGTTGTGATCGAAGATTTGTACTCGTGAAGTCCAAGGAATGGTGTTTGGCGAGAGATGTATTGTAAGCTCTTTCCAACCTTTGACTGTTCTTGATCTTCATGTTCCTTCTTGGCCAGGAGCAAGCCAATATAAAGGCATGCAAGGAAGCCAACCACGGTATCAGTGATGTCGTCGTAGGCCCGATATCCCTCAGTGAGCCTCCGAATGACTCTTACCACATTTTGGTGCAATGTGACATCGAGCGCTGCCTCCTTCCCAGACATCGACTTGTTGAGAAGAGGCTGGATGATGCTGAGCAAGTTTGTGAACTCGCCTTGCAACTCATCAAGCTGCGACACTTCGGGGCGAGCGATAGCAGGCACTGGTGGTTCTTCGCCCATGCTCTCGATAGCGGTTTCGACTTGTCGAATACGAAGGCTCGTATCCTGGCCAGTAAAATCTGTTTGGAACTGCCTGAGAGCGTTGAGCGCAGAAAGAAGGCTTGTCTTCTCTTCATTGAACATTCTGCGCTCAATCATGGGCCGCAAGGCAGGGTCGTGCGGGTAGTTCGGCACGTAAGAATGAATGCCTATCAGAGCAAGATCAATCCATTCTTGGCCAGTCGCTCTGGGAGAGGCCCTGATCTTGGTGTGGAGCACCCCTGGGATACTAGAGTCGATAGCCTGCCAGAGATCGAGGTATAGTGTGTCAAGAGCTTCGTCCTGGTCTTGAGTAATCTTCTCCGCATCGAGCGCAAGCTGCTGAGATAGTACTTGGAGCTCAGTTTCGAAGCGTGCCAGCTGCGTAAGTTGAACTTCATCGGCTCCATGCAGCTTGGCCAGCATAGCAGTATGGAAGCGAGCTTGGAGTGCCATGGAGTCTGCGGGGTCTTTAATCATACCAATATGTCGATATACCTTGGCAAGCACGGTACTTGTGTTGGCAGCCTTTCCAACGTTGGCTGTGGCGACCTTCGTCGGCCGGCGGGCAAAAAGAGCTGCTTTAGCTCTGACAGACGACAGTGCTGGCGATGGGATGTCAGGTACATATTGGACGCCATCCTGCCTGATAGCGATGTCAAGGAATTGACAAAGGCCCTCAAACTCTTCCTCGAAGTAGGGCGTGATTGTTGCATCATCCTCACCAATGCTTTCTTCAAGCTCCCGCACGGCCTTATCCAGAATTGTGATGAGCTCATCCGGGTTGACGTCTTCTCGACGAACAAGTTGCAGGGAGCTTGCGAATCGCTCTCGAATCTGGATCATCTCTTCCGCTTTGAGGTTAGACTTCCACATAACAGCGTCAAGTCTGTCCGCTAGAGCCTCCAGCCTAAGTATCGCCTCCAACTCTGCAATAGTTTTGGGTGTGTTTGGTTTCATGTGACGCCATAGTGGTTCCATACTGAGACCCGTCGTAAGCTGTACATCGGCACCGAAGGTAGCAACCTGCTTGGACAGTACAGTCGCGAGAGATTGCACCAGAATGGGAGACTCATCAGATGCCGTCGGTGTGCTAGAGTTCAGCATTTTGAGGTAGGTCTGGAACGTAGCGCGATCGAATGCCGAGCCCTTCGCAAGTGTGAAGAAAGCCCAGAACATCGTTCGCAAGGGTTTGAGAAACGATAACTCAAGTTGTTGAGCCTCGTTGGCGGCCCACAGACTTTCAGTCAGTTTAACCAGAGCTTGCCAGTAGGAATGCAGGAATGCAGGCAGCTTCTGCCTTTCCTTGCGGCGTTCGAATTTGGCCGAAGGCAAGGCGTGGATGGCTTGCTGCATGTCGAAGAGGTCGAGCATGAGCTCATACAGCTGCGAGTACCAGATCGAGTTTACTTTGATGGTAGGCGACCGATTAAGACTCAATTCGTTGACGAGAGGATGGTATGGGAGGAGCTCGACCATGTTATCGGCGCTGAGACGGGGCTGCATTTGCACAGCCCACGTTCTGCTCATAAATTGCGTCAAACGGGCGAGGTTCTCTTTGAGTGCATGAGGCACTTGAGTCGCCGCTATCAGTTGTCCTGTCGGTAGAGAAGAATCGCCGTTGCTCTGTTTTGATGCATCCTGGGTCAAGAGACCTTGTCGAGCTTGTTTAACGAAGCTGTCCATCAGATTGTTGTCAGCAAACGAAAGGTTTTCGAATCGAGTCCCCAGTGTCTGGTCCGCTTTCTCTTTCCGTGTCTGGGTTTGACGGAAGCGGTACATCGCCGACTCAAGCGGATACTCCAAGATGCTGGAATCGCCACACTCAGAGGAATTGTCTGATTCGAGGAGGCAGATCTCAACAGCTCTGTTCCTCATCGCTCTGGACAACTCTCCAAACCTTGGATCCACAGTCATGAAGATTCTGAAGTCTGGATGAGGTCGTACGATACGAGCCTCACCATCGGCAGTAGAGTGCTCATTGATGGACAAGTAGCCATTAGGCTCCAGCAGTGAGTTCAAGCGATCAAGGACGGCGCTAGAGCATAGGTTGGCATTGTCGAGTACGAGCCATTTGCCTTGCTCGAGAGCGCGAATGAGAATGCCATCTACCCACTGGAAGCGTGCGCCGTCGATTTGCTGCTTGGAAATCTGGAGTACGGCACCTAGGTCGTGAGCCAATGTGGCCACATCGGCGTCGTGCTGCACAACCTCTTGAAGCAGTGAGAAGAAGCTGTCAGTGAACTGGGCTCCCTCAAGATGGAGATGTTCGAGGAGCTGGACGAGGGGTTGAGATGCTTGCTCGGAAAGTGCAACCTTGCGACGGATGAGACTTTCCAGCTGCGCTAGGCATTGGTGCACTTGACGCGATGGGTCTATTTGTTCGTAGCCACCGACAAGATCCATAGCATCGACATCGGCATTCATAGAGAAGGTAACAAGTTCCGCTCCCACGAACGAGGCAAGCTGGCTGATCATCGCAGTCTTACCAGATCCCGGTGGGCCAACCAAGATAACAGGCCAGTTTTGCTTAACACTGACCAACAGAGCTTCCATGGGCCCAAGCTGCGGAACCCTAAAAGTGGAAGTGGTATCTGGTCGCGCAACTGCAATGTCACGCGGCAATAGACCCAGTCCAACTTGAACAGCCCTGGTGCTAATGTTGTGGTAGAGACTCATGCGCGGCTCGTGAGCGCCGTAAAGACTCTCGAATAGCTTAAGCAATCGGAGACGATCGCTCTCGGCACGGAAGCGCTGTACGAAGATGGTATCGAGAAAGTCTCTTGCTGTGCCTGGGTATTCTGAAGAAGCCAGCAGCTGAAGCCAACGCAGCGTGTCACGCAGGTTGAACTCCCATGGCGCGCCCAGGTTGCCGAACGCTCGGTGTGTGACAACCTGCTCATCCAATTGCGCGACGAAACCAATCAGTCTGTTGATTTCTTCCTCTTCAATGCCAGGATACACCTTTCTACAGATGAGGGTCAGATCCTCGGGTCGGAAAACGTCGGCGTACACGACCGTGAAGCGATTGACGAAAGACGCAGGTAGACCTTTTCGCCCACCACCTTGGTGATGAGGATTTTGGGCAGCGAAGACGCGGAAATCCTTGTGCTTATGGAACGTCTGATCGAGCTCGGAGATGTAGACCTCACCTCGATGGTCCAGGACGGCATTGAGACCTTCGAGAACGGATTGTGATGCCAGGTTCATCTCATCTAGCAGCACCCAGTCGCCATTTTTCATAGCCTTGAGGAAGGGTGCATCGCGCCACGCGAATGTGCCCGCGGCCCCACCCTCGACTGGGACGTCAGAACCGAAAAGATCCATAAGATCTGTCTGCTCTGAAAGATTGAGTCTAGTCAAAGGCTTTCCAATAGCTTTAGCGAGAGCAGTAACAAGTGTAGTCTTGCCCACACCTGGGTTGCCCTCCAAGAGGATAGGTTTAGCCAGTTGTAGTGCGCGGACGACTCTCATGGCGTTTGCACGTGTAGTCGGAGCTTCAAGAGCGAAGTTGTTCGCCTCTGCAGCCGCGGACGAGAACTTGGGAATGGAGAATCTACCCAGCTGGAAGGATTGCTCCGTGCTGACAATTTCCACCCTGCCGAAGTAAAGGGGTGAGATGTCCTGTTCGAGAAGATTGCTGAGTTGCCCAAGACAAGCCTTGCGCTCATGGTCGATTGAAGCAGCCGAGATAGCAAGTAAGCCTGCGGGGTTGGCTCCAAGTGTATCGATGAAGACCATAGCAGCACCATGCACGATCCCAAAAACTGGGTCTTCGTGGACCGTGCTGTTGATGAAAGTCACCCAAGCAAGCGTGTCTCGAATGGAAATCGAGGATGCGACGGACGTGTTGTACTTGTCGTTGAACCACTGGGAAAACGAGACGATGGCTCCTGCATATTGTACCGCATTCGCGTGGATCTTCGATCGAACGATCTGAAGGATATCCTCGAGATCAGACAAGGCTGGTACCCAGATCTCAGTAAAACGATTGCGGAGAGCAGGTGACAGCTCCTTCTTGCCATAGTCGCCACCAGGGTTCATGGTTGCCAGGAATTGGAAGCCTTCGCTACCAACCACCAGCGAGTCCACAGGACCCTTCTCAGCGAGGAGCAACGTACGCGATGGCTCCAGCACACTGTTCAGACGTTCCAGAACAGAATCGTCGGCAAGTGAGATTTCGTCCAGTAGGAAGTATTGACCTGTCCTCATGGCATTGACGAGGCTGCCATCTGCCCACTCGAAAAGCGCAGCAGCCTTGATACGGTTCACTTGAATGGATGTACGGAGGTCTTCTCGAACCACGATCCCAGGTTGCTTCACGAGCTGGTCATACAGGTGAAGAAGAGCCTCTTGGTCCAAAGTGTGAGGATTGACATCTGTGGGTACACTTTCGAACGCCTCGAGAACATCCCGCCTCAGTGTCTCCTCAATTGACGCCCTGTTGCGTATAGGTCGCTGAGCACCAATTAGGTCGCCCGTCTCAGTATTTTGATGCGCGTTGAGGATGTGCAGCTCCTTGTTGAACGCATCGGCCAGCATCTGACAAACGGTCGTCTTGCCGCATCCAGTCTCGCCAATGAGTAGTACAGGCTCCTTGTTTTGGAGAGCGTGGTGGACAAGCACAAAGAGTCTTCTCATTGCACGCGTCCAGACAACGCCAGAGTCGATCTTGTTAGATCCGTCAGAAGCACTGTCGATGATCCGTTTGACACTGTTCTGACCGAACATCTGCTCGCCGTCGACCGTCACCTTCGGTCCATTCTTGCTCATCACACTCTCCATTATCTTCTTGACCGCCACACGTTCCTCCTCTTTACGTACACGCTCCGCAAGGAGCATATAACCGTTGTTAGCAAGGTCCTGAATTGTGTCGGCTTTCCGTTGCGCCCATCTAAACAGATCTCTCAGCGTCGCGAAACTCTTCTGCTCAAAGATACGATTCTCCTGTCGTAAAGAAGAAAGCTCTTGGTACACCTTGACGATACGTTTACACCAAGTTTCCGGAATCATGGTGCGTCGATGCAAGATCTCCGTTAGCTCCTCGACTGGAATATCGTCGAAGTGCAGCTCCAGAAAACGGTTGCGGAACGCTCGAGACAGGACCTTTCGTCCGCCATATAGACCAGCAGGGTTCTGTGTGGCAAACAGCATAAAGTCGTCATGGGGTCGAACCACCTCTTGTGTCTCAGGGATGAGAAGCTCGCGATTGTCGTCAAGGAGCCGGTTGAGGGCTTCCAGTACGTCGGTGGGAGCCAAGTTCAACTCGTCGAGTACAATCCAGTGGCCTTCCCGCAGGGCTCGAACAAGAATACCCTCCTGAAATGTAAGTTTTCCGTCCGCTCCTGACACGTATGAACCGAGATACTCCTGCAGATCTGTGTGCTCGTGGTTGTTGATTCGAACAAAGGTGTTTCCAGATCGTTTCGCGAGATACTCGATCATACTTGTTTTACCAGATGAGGTCGGACCTTGGATCAGGACAGGGTATCGCCGTGTCGACGCTGCTCGAATGAGGTTGTTCATATTGCGCTGAACGAAATTCGTGATGATGTAGTGCGTTTGCTCTTGCACAGGCTGCGGCCCTTTTCGCAGAAGATAGTGACCTTGCCTGACGTATGCGCGGCCATCATTTGGCTGCTGCAGTGGCTTGTTCAATTCTGCTTTCAATGAAGCCTTTTGCGGGAACATGTGCTTCGTGATGAGTGGGGCAACGAGGTCTTCCGATGCTTTGCCCAAGAAAGTCAAGAAACTCATATGGAAACCTTCGTAGAGCGCTCGCCGAAGACTGCACAAGGGCGCTATCTCCCGCGCATATGTTAATGTTCTTGTGAGCGTTCGCAAACTGAAATGAGCTTTCTGGTCAGCACCATCGACCAGCATGTTGGCCTTTGCGAGCTGCTGGATCTCGAGATAAAGACTGGTGACATCGCGCGCAATTCTGAGGATAGCTGGATCTGTGCCGTCGCCACCAAGGTACTTCTCCACGATGTTGCGCAAGCTCTTCTCATCGCTATCAGGACTTTCGACGTAAAGCTCAGTAAACCTGGATCGGATACCAGGCGGCAGATCCTTCTTTCCAACGTCGGTAGCAGGGTTCATGGCTGCGAACACTCTGAAATTAGGATGTGCAATGACTCGCTCCACATTACCTGTCTCGGTGAGCAAGATCGAAGGGTTCCCATCCGGTCCTCCGCCCAGCAGATCGGTGAGTGCCTCAAGCGTGTCCGACGAAGCCAAATTGATCTCATCAAGCAACACCCAGTCGCCATTCCTGACTGCCTTGACGATGTTGCCTTCCAAAAAGGAGAAAGCGAAAGTTTCGGAGCCACTTGCGAGCTGGGCCTCGAGATCATGCAGATCCGTAGCAAACTTCTCCCAACGTGCCCCTGGGAAGTTGGCTGGCAGTGAGTCCATTTTTCGTTTCTTTCTAGGCTGATCACCATCTGCGTCTGGAGAGGAGGGCTGTGATTCGTGTGCCTTGCGTGCTGCATCCACCATCTTCAGTGCTTCCCGCCACAAAGTGCATACGCGCTTCCACTCGCCTTTCGCAACACGCTTCCCAAGCATCTCGATGAAGCGTAGGTTTTTCTTCCTCGAGAAGGTAGTATCAAAGAGGTCATCGAACTCGTCCTTCAGCGGAATGACCAGGCTGCGAACGTTGACAGGCTTGTAGCCTCCCAAGAGATCTCCACTCTCGCTTTGTTGTGACAGATTGAAGGCAATGAGTTTGCGGCCGAGCTGCTCAGCCAGATACTGTATAGTCGTGGTCTTTCCAGTACCTGTCTCACCGACAAGAAGCAAAGGTTCTTGCCGATCAACTGCTACAGCAACCTTCTCGAGTAAGCGAAGAGTGTAGTCATTGGTAGAGAATGGCCGGCTGGACATCGCTCGCTTCGAAGACTTGTGTTTGGAAAGCTTGGCTCGTCCTACTTGTATAGTCCCGGCTGCTGTGTTCTTGGAGGGTACCGACAGCTTCACAGAGCGATCTGTGAGAAGATGATCTCTCCTTTGGGGGTCGATGTGCAGCTCTTCCGCTACACAAGCCATGACTTTGGACCGCGCAGAGTCGCTGCGCAAGCTGCCAGCAAAACAATCGAAAGCTTCCATGAAGATGTCGTCCGCCTGGGCAGTGCTGAAGGAGGTTGACTGGGCCAGAAGCACTGCTATTCTGTCGCACCACTTCAGGAGATCACGCGGAGTCATTGCACGAAGCGAAGCACCGTTCTCGGATGAGAACTTCGCATCGGAATACAGCTCCAGCAATCGAGAATACACCCTCATAATACCAGAAAGGTGCTTCTGGAGCGCCGGATACTTTGCAGAGATGACTTGGTGAAACTCTTCGAGCTGTGGCATTTGAACTGTGATCGAGTTCCAGAATCGATGACCGATCATGTTTTGACGTGGAACAATTTCTTGGCCTCTTGGATTGAGCGTACTTCGCATTGTGGCGATGATGCGAAACCCTCTGGCGGCGCGGACCGTCTCTCCGCGGCTTGGGATCAAGAGCTCCCCACGTTCAATGAGCGGTAGAAGCGTGCTGATGACTTCGTTTGGTGCTCTATCCAGATCTTCGATAAAGATCCACCGTCCCTCCCGAACAGCTGTCGTGAGCACACCAGACTTCCAGGCAAAGGTTCCTGGCTTCGATCCTGTGGCGTACATGCCGATGAGCAGCTTCGCGTCGCTCTGCTCGTTGAGGTGGAGCGTGACCATCTTGTCAAGCTTATTGAGCTGCCACGCAAAGTGGCGTGTCAGAAGAGTCTTTCCTGAACCTGCCAGGCCAGTGAGAAGAAGCGGGCTTGATCCTAGTAGGCCATTGGCTATCTTGCTTAAGTTTGCTTCAGTCGTGGGTGTCGATACGAGCTCAGACGGCCGTTCCTGGGATGCTGCGCCGTCGAGCCGTGGGAGAAGAATGCCATTCACATTCACCGTGTAAGGTGAGAGTTCTGTGTACAGACTTGAAGCCAGAGGTGCTCCTTCCGATTGCTGCAGGTCTCCGCGCACGCGCTTCCATCTCTCTTCTTCCCACAACGAAAGGAACCGGTAGTCAATCTGCTGGCCCTCCCAAGGTCCTTGGAGTTCGCCTGCTCCAACATGCCTCTTGATCATCTCCTGTGTCGCGTGGTCTGCAGCATGTACGTATATGCAGAACAGCCGAACTGCTAGATATCGCACAACTCGATTTTGATGTTGAAAGAGTTGCTGCACAGCAGCTGGACGGACATACTGAGCGTGTGTTCTGCAGTCGTAGCTGAGAAGTCTAAAGGCGCCAAGCAGAACTTCGACATGGTCTAAGTTTTTATTTGATCCATTCGAGTTTTGTGATGAAAAAAGTGGCGATTGCGAAGCATGCGCCAGGAAGCGTTCTACATGCTCTGCAAGGTGAGGCGCAAGAGGAAGGATTCGACCAAAGGCGGCGATTTTCTCCTCGGTTTGGACGTCAGACTGGATCCATCTGGCATAAACTTCGGCGAAAAAGCGCTCATACTGCACAAAAAGGCTGTCCGTGGATCCAGGCTTCAAAGCTTCCGTGGCAAGCGCATTGATATTGGCCATTTTCGAGGCCATATTGGCGCTGTTACCGTCTGTATTCGTGGTAACTCTGTTGTATTGTGGTTTCGGGGCGCCTTCCCATAATTCCGACGCTTTCATACAACGATCGTGGTTTTGTCGTGGCGTTGAAGTTCTGCTCTCTACAACCTCTAAACTTTTTTGGCAGCGGTGACTCGAGCCACATGACGCTAAACCGCAAATGGTGCATCGCCGCCCCCGGCCGCCGCAAAATCTAAGGCAGAGTACGGTACAACACGACACGACGACTGCCATCAATCCCATCGACCGCCCGATCTACACCGCACACAATGTCCGCCCCCATGTCTCGCGCCCTGAGGCGCTGCGTCTGCACCGCCCGACCCGCCATGGGAGTCCGCTCGGCCGCCGGAGGCGCACAACAGAGGATGCAGCGGAGGTGGCAGTCTGATGCTGCGGCGGCGCCTGCAAACCCCAAGATTGCGACTCTTGTGGATCAAATCAGTCAATTGACGCTGCTCGAGACAGCAGACCTGGTTTCGACATTGAAGGTATGAAATGTCTCGTCAGCGATTGGACGCATGGCTGGAGGCATTGGCGCGGAATATATAGCGCACACACGACGTGCTTGAGCATCCTGCATCCCACATACTGCATGTCATGTACGGTGCACAGGACACATGCTCTATTCATCTCCAGCCAACAGTCTCGGTCGATATCAATGGGCACACGCTGACACGAGACCAATAGACCCGCCTCAACATCCCCGACATGCCCATGGGCGGATTCGCCGCCGCCGGCCCTGGTCCCGCCGCCGCTGCGCCCGTTGAAGAGGAGGAAGCCGCACCTGCTGCCGCCGAGAAGACGCTGTTTAACTTGAAGCTGGAGAAGTTTGACGCCGGGTCGAAGCCCAAGGTGATCAAGGAGATCAAGAGCATGCTGGGGCTGTCGCTCGTGGACAGCAAGAAGTTCGTCGAGAGTGCGCCAAAGATGATGAAGGAGGGCGTTCCCAAGGAGGAGGCCGAGAAGATCGTCGAGACGCTCAAGGCGCTGGGTGCGACGGCTGTTATGGAGTAAATTTGAGGGGATGGGGGAGCATGGACATGGTGGCGCAAAGAAAGGACACTGTATCATAGCGAGCAGGTGGCGTGTACAGATATGTATAGCATATGGCATCGGTCAATTTCTTGAATGTATTGAGTACACGTGCAGTACAACAGAGCGCGTATTAACCCATTACACGCACAATGTATAAGAAGCCCAAAGGGAGAAGACGCCACTCCTCCCCTCCTCCATCTAAGGAGCACACCAATGCAGCCAGTGAGTATCTGTCTAACAATAACGACACACCATGGTATCTTCCTGATGCACCAAACGCCGTAGTAATGCTGCTTCCCAACCCTTTCAAACGATTTTGCTTTGCAACTCCCCGAATCCAATACTTCCAGCCTCTCCGTATCGCTATCCAAAAGCGATAGCCTGCTCCCTTTCCTCCCTGTCCTCTCTGCCAATAATGTAATCATCTTCCCCAATATCACTCGCCTCGTCCCACAAACGATCCATCTCCTGTTCCTCGTCGCCCGGCACCGCCCAGATACTCTCCCGTAGCCTCTTGTGCCGCTCGCGGTCTTCTTCTATCCTATGCTCGATCTGGCGCTTGTCCAGACGCGTGTTCTTGGAGGAGGTGTTGGCGGCGGGCGAGGCGGTGAAGGGGTCGTCTGGTTCGCGGGTTTTGAGGACGGCTTCGAGTTCCGAGACGGTTTCGGGGAGGAGGATGGCGAGTTTTTCGAGAGTGTGGAGGACCTTTGTATTGGTCAGCATCAGGTGCAATCAAGTTCCTTGACAGAGAAAAGAGCAGGTCAACATCGAGGGTGGATTGACTAACCTTTCGAACAACCCTAACATTCGCACCCTCCTCGCCCACCACGCACTCTACAACCCTCAATATGTCCCTTTGAAGCATTCGCACGAAGCCCATCGCACTGCCCTCCCCCGTCGCCGGGCCGGCGTCTTTCACGGCCATTTCGCACAGCGACTCGATGAAGAACATGATGTTAGCGCGCGTATTCATGTTTGTACGCTCCAGCTGCTCGATAATGCACGAGTGCAGGTCCTCGTCCATGTCCCGATTCTTAAGCGCATAGACGGAGGCCTTCTGAATTGACGTGTGCGACGCGCTTAGGTGCGACAGCAGCGTTGTGAAGCGCTGGCGCACTTCGAAGGGGTCGGCCATGGCGCGCAATTCTCGCGATCGTGCCGCGGTGGTGTATTTGGGGCCTGCAGAGGCTGGAACTGGGGGCTGAAATCTGGGGCCGAGTATATGCGCCGATTTGGGGGGAGCGCGCGGTGAATGTCGAGGATTGGTAACGAGAAGCTGTGGTGGAGCGCAAGGCTGCGCGCATACCGTCGGCGTGGGGTAGCTGGCGCCGACGTCGCTCCAACTTTAGACTTTCTTCTGGCATTCCAGACGGTCGCTGCGAGGTTACTTATTCACACCACCATCTCGACACATTTTGCAGAGATATTCACAATGGCGTCTTCTCAAGAATCCAAGCCTCTCACATTGACCGTCCTCGGCTCTGGTACGTATCAATTCTCTCGACAGTCTTTCACTCCCCGCATTCGGCGCGCCCAATAACTCTCCTGCGATTATGCGGCCACTATGAGACCGATTTGGCATCCCAATGTTGTGTATTGACTTACCTGGACCTACCATGGTCAGGTGTGGGGTGCTCCTTGGAGGGTGCAATGCTCGACCGCCTTACTACTCAAAGTTCAAGATATGACACATACTAACAACGACAGGCACCATGGGCATTGCCATCATGGGCGGTGTCATGGCTTCACTCGCCAAAGCCAAGACTGCCGCAGCTCTCGACTCGTCCTCCGCCTCAAAAGACACACCGAACGTCTCCCGCTTCGTAGCATGCGACACATGGAAACCCGCCGAGGAGAACGTCAAGAAGGCACTTGGCCACTACAACTTCGATCTGCAGACCCTCACAAACGAGAACCTCAAGGGTGTTCAACAAGCAGACATTGTGCTCCTGTCTTGCAAACCGTACGGGTACAAGACGATTCTGGGAGAGGAGGGCATGCGCGATGCGCTCAAGGGCAAGGTGATTGTCAGCATCCTTGCGGGTGTGACGCAGAAGCAGATCCAGGAGTTCCTGTATCCTGAGGGAACAGAGAAGGTGGAGGACGCATGCAGAGTCGTCCGCGTCATGCCCAACACCGCGTCTTTTGTCGGCGAGTCCATGAGCGTCATCGAGATCAGCAACCCTCCGCTCTCAGAAGCTCAGCTGAGACTTGTTGAGTTCATTTTTGGCTCCATTGGCCGCGTCACAAGACTGCCTAAGGAGAACATGGACATTGCAACTGCACTCTGTGGCTCAGGACCAGCCTTCTTTGCCCTGATCCTCGAGGCTGCTGCGGACGGTGCAGTCGCCATGGGTCTGCCCCGCGCAGAAGCACAGCTGATGGCCGCACAGACGATGCGAGGCACCACGGGCTTAGTGTTGAATGGCGAGCACCCCGCTGTGCTGAAGGACAAGGTTTCGACACCGGGCGGTTGCACAATCGGTGGACTCATGTCGCTGGAGAACGATGGCGTCAGAGGGGCGGTTGCAACCGCGATTAGAGAAGCTTGTGTCGTTGCGTCAAGACTAGGCGGCGAGCAGAGGGAGTTTGTGAACCACAGGCGCTAGATCATCTTCAGAACAGTCGTGCGCCTACTAAAATAATACCAAGTTCTGACTGCTGTACCTATGTGCTCCTCAGCGATTGTACTTTCCTCTTACTGCAGTCAATGACACGTCGACAAAGGGCAATGTTAGCAATCTCCCGACAGCCCCAAGTGAAGGTGTTCGAGAACTAACATCTTCGTAGCGCTGTCAAAGGTCTCTCACTTGACTACGTTCACCTCAGCCATGCCCACGATGATCAACCTCATGTCACAGCTGCTTGGTTGAGCTTTGACGCTGCAACATCAACACCATGGCGACCTCAGATTTTCTCTTATTTCTCCAGAACTGCTCAGCTGCCACGACTATTGACCCTGCATGTCCAGCCCTCGCGCCACCGCCCGGTGAGCTGCCTCTCGATCTAAATGCGCCTACGCTCTGGTCGACAGCATTGGGAGTCCTGGTCACTTGCTGCATCTTGATTGCAGTGGGGATGGTCGTGCGAGTATTCACAAGGGCGTATATTGTGAGGATGTTCTTCACTTTGGAAGATGGTAAGACCGTATTGTCACCTGTCGAGTCAAAGTGAGTGGCTAACGCGGATCCAGCGCTGATGATACTTGCTACAGTACGATTTCAGTCCTGACCAAGCCCTCGATTACTTCGAACTAATATTAAACAGATCAGCTTCGCTCCCATAGTCGGCCTACAGCTCAAAGCCTACCACTATGGCGGCTCCAAACATCAGTGGAATGTCACTGTCGGCGATTTATTCATAGCCCTTCGCGTGAGTACCGCATATCTGAGCGTCCACACAACGATTTTGATGCTGATCATTCTTAGTATGTCTACGCCGTCCAGATCCTATACTGCTTCGCCATGTATGCGGCCAAACTCAGTATCTTGCTCCAGATCAAACACATTTTCGACGGCACCCGACAGCGGAAAACGTTCATCTTCTGGGTCAGCTGGACAATCATCATACTAGTTAGCTCTGCCTACATTGCAACACTAATGGTGCTGATTTTCTCATGCACGCCGGTCAGAAAGGTATGTGTTCTATCTATCAACATTTCCAACATACTGACCCACGATTCAGGCCTGGGACCCGTTGCTTCCAGGCAGATGCCACGATTCAGCTGCAGGCTATGTCTCCAGCGCCGTCAATCTGACCAGCGACATTGCAGTCCTATTGCTGCCCGTTCTCGGGGTGGCAAAACTGCAGATGGCTACGCGCAAGAAAATCGCTGTCTGCGCCGTGTTCGCAACCGGATTGATGTATGTGATCCATTCAGCTCGCAGGATTCTTTCGCTTCACGCAACGCTAATTGATATAGTACCTGCGCCGTATCTGCCGTGCGACTATATTTCTCCTCCAAAGAATCCAAGAGCGACGATAAGACTTACTGGCTTGCGCTGGTTGGTCTTTTCGGTGCCGTGGAGATCGCAATGGTAATATTGTGTGGGTGTTTCACGTCATTCCCAAGGTTCTTCAAGTGGGTGAGAGGCGACATGACAGGTACACAATCGTACGGGTCGGCACGATACAAATCAAGAAGCCATGGATCTGAGAGCCGGTCTATGCTGAGGTCTGATGTGCCCATTGAACTGGGGAGTATTGGGGTAACAAACGATTTTCACGTCACGGTTGAGCCGTGGAGGGCGGCATCGTGAATAGTGGGATGTTTAATGCCGGATGAGCTGCTTACTCTCCTCACTGAGAAGAACTGCTGGCTCTTTGCACAATGAATACTGCGTCGGCTCTCCTAGTGGCACCTTATGACACCTGATGTCTGCATTGCATGCATTCACATTCCTCGTTCTATCAATAGGTGCAGCAACAGAATCATTTTCTTCAATTTGAGAGTAATGAATTGCTTTTTCAGCAGCGATACTTGTAACGATGCGTGGTAGGGCCGCAGCTCAGAGTAACTAGGCAGAGGAAGTGTTGGAAGCCAATAAAAGGGCAGGTCAGGTGATCTCTAGCCTCTCTACTTGTTTAGTACCTCTCCCGGCTGTCCAGTTCATTACTTGGTCAATTACATTTACTTCATCCCCATTCAATAGAAAGATGGCGCGATGGAAGTGGACGTGAACGTTCTAGGTAGGCATCGCAAAGTCGCTAAGTGAGACACTTCATACGTGAGATTTACCTTCAGGGGCGTTCTAAATGCACGGGCTCATTGCGCCCCAGGAACACTCTTGAGATGCAGAAGTCGTGACAGCCACTTGACCTACGTCATCACGACATAGGCCTACTTGTGGCCTTTGGCTAAGCCTCGCTAGGCAACACACATACCTTGCAAACCGGCTAACGTGTTCCACGGGCGAGCGCCGCACCCCACCAAACCTGCGCACCTCTCTCATCTCAACGTACAATGGCTCAACGCAGCGCTACTCAGTTAGCTTTAAATGAAGCAGACGTTCAGCTTGCTATCTCCTCTATCAATTCTTATCAAATACAGAGCAATCGCACGGCTGCTACTGTCTTTAGCGTGTCTGAACGAACAATCCGCCGCCGACGCGCTGGTATACCTGCCCGACGCGATTGCCAGCCCAACTCAAGGAAGCTCACTCAGCAAGAGGACGAGGTGATAATTAGCTATATACTTGATCTAGATCAACGTGGATTTGCGCCTACGTACGCTGCTGTACGTGATATGGCTGATAAGCTGCTTGCTGCGCGCAGCGGAGGACGCGTAGGAATCAACTGGCCATCTACCTTTGTTAAGCGTACAGATAGTCTCACGACGCGTTTCAATCGAGCGTAAGATAGGCAGAGAGCTCTGTGTGAAGATCCAGTCCTAATCAGCGCCTGGTTCAAGCTCGTAGAGGAGACAAAGGCGAGGTACGGCATCTGTGATGAGGACGTCTACAACTTTGACGAGGCTGGCTTTATGATGAGCAAGATCACGACTCAGCTCGTCGTGACAGGGTAAGAGAGAAGAGGCAGGCCGAAGGCTATCCAGCCAGGCAATCGCGAGTGGGTGACGTTGATCGCTGCGATCAACGCTGCTGGCTGGTCAGTCCCGCCGTTCCTCATCTTCGCTGGCCAGTATCACCTATCTGCCTGGTATGAGGAGGATATCCCACGCGACTGGGCGATTGCAGTGAGTGACAATGGCTGGACGAAAAACGAGCTAGGAGTTGAGTAGCTGAAGCACTTCAACGCTCATACAAAGACTCGTGTTGTAGGTGCACGTCGCCTACTTATCCTTGGTGGCCATGAGAGCCACCACTCTCTTGAGTTTCAAGAGCTCTGCAAGGAGAACAATATCTACACTCTCTGTATGCCACCTTACTCATCTCACCTACTCCAACCTCTTGACGTTGGCTGCTTCTCGCTATTGAAGCGCGCGTACAGCCGTGAGGTTGAGAGCCTGATCCGCCACCACATCAACCATATCACCAAGCTTGAGTTCCTGCCAGCCTTCAAGGCAGCCTTCAATCAATCGTTCACCTCATCTAATATCTGCTCAGCCTTTCGAAGCGCAGGCCTTGTGCCTCTCCAACCAGACGTTGTACTGTCAAAGCTTGACGTGCAGCTACGTACACCTACTCCAGCTGCTCTGCCAGAGGCTCTCTGGGAGGCTCGTACGCCGACCAACGTACGTGAGCTTGAGGCTCAATCAACGCTAATTAGTGATCGCGTGCGCCAACACAAAAGCTCATCACCAGCTTCAATTATTGAGGCGATCAATCAGCTCAAGAAGGGCGCTGAGGTGATGATGCTCTCAGCTGAGCTGATGCGCGATCGGATTGCCAGTCTTGAGAGAGCCAACGAGGCAGCGTCAAAGCGGAAACAACGTAAGAAAAAGAGACTCCAGCATCAAGGAGTCTTAACAAAGGGAGCTGGCGAGGATCTACTTGCTCAACGTGAGGCTGATCAGCAGATTGCTCGTGAAGAGCGTCGAACAGGAGAGCAATCAGGCCTCAGCCGCCAGGCTCTGGCGCGCTGCAGGAGGTGCAGAGAGACTGGCCATAACTCACGTACGTGCAAAGTAGATACTTAAGATACTGCTTTATTAACTCTATTAATATATATAACGTAAAGCACCACCGAGCCGGACACACCACCGAGCCGGACACTTTTCCTTGGCATTGCAAATATCTTGTACAAGCAAGTATGCAACCACAACGTACGGCTTTTTTAAACCAGCAAGAAGGCAGAATTGTTCTTGCACTTCAGGCCTATACCTTAGGACAATTCAAGAGCGTACGGAGCGCTGCTGCTGCCTTTAAGGTACCTTTCTAGAGGCTCTCTGATCGGCTGAACAAAATCACATTTCGACGCGAAACACCACCCAACGGCCGAAAGCTTTCTGCGATAGAAGAGCAAACGATCGTACGATACATCCTCGACCTTGATTCGCGTGGATTTGCCCCCCGGCTGTGTGAGGTGGCAGATATTGCAGATAAACTGTTGGCTATACGTGGTTGGTTGGTTGGTTGGTTGGTATTCGATTTTCGTCCATAGGATGGGGATTAAGTCCACCATCACCGCCTCCCGAAGGGCATATAGGACGTGCTAAGCTATGGAATTACAGTGCTGCCACACTACCTTAGAAAGCAATTCTTGCCTGCGCGGGTATTGCTACCATTTCAGAACTACAGCTCCCCTTCCAATTGGGGAGACTGAGCAGTGTGTACATCAGGGTGGTTCCCTTGTGTGTATTCAGAGGCGGTTTGAGTGCCATGAGAGAGAGTAGGAAAGATTAGGTGGGTGTGAAGAGCCGGTGCCCTGCCGAATCGAAGCCGTGGCTCTGCGCGAGGAGAGCCTTTGTACTAGGCTTGGCCATGCCTGTGTCTGAGGAGATAGGTGTAGTAGGTAGGCAGAGCCAGGCCTGTCCTTCTTCTTTATCCCCAAAGGTCGTGAAATCTAAGGCCATGCTGGCTGCCTTGTTTGCGTGTTGTGTCAGGTCTGGGACGCTGACAGTCGGTCTTCAGAGAGCTGAAAGCAGCTCTCATCGTTGTGGGTGTGGAGAGCCGGTGCTCTGTCGAATTGCGCCGTAGCTCTTCGCGTGGAGAGCCTTGCGGTAGGCCTGGCGATGCCCTTATACTGCAAGAACAAGGAGTGGCAAAACTGTCTCCTTGTCTTGGTGGTGGTTGTGGCCTTCGACCGAACGTGAAAATCTGAGTAGCGCACGGGCCATTTTGAAGAGAATTCAGCTCAGCGAAGAGCTGAAAGACAAAAGAGGGCAGCGCACCTGCCACAACGCCTGCAGCGGGGAGAGGACGTTGGGAAACAGATTTAAGAAGGCATTTGAGTCGTGTTTGAACGAAAAATCGATGGAAATCGACCTTTCGCTGACCTGGAAAAGTTGATGTTCGGTGTGGCTATACGTGGTTGGTTGGTTGGTTGGTATTCGATTTTCGTCCATAGGATGGGGATTAAGTCCACCATCACCGCCTCCCGAAGGGCATATAGGACGTGCTAAGCTAAGGAATTACAGTGCTGCTACACTACCTTAGAAAGCATTTCTTGCGTACGCGGGTATTGCTACCATTTCAAGCTACAGCTCCCCTTCCAGTTGGAGAGACTGAGCCGTATGAGTACATCAGGGTGAGTCCCTTGTGTGTGTTCAGAGGCAGTTAAGTGCCGTAAGAGTGGGAGGGAGAGAAGGAGAGTAAGGAGGAGAGTTAGAGGAAGAAATTAGGGGAAAGAGTAGGGTTATTTGCTGCTGTTGCAACACAGGGTAAGCTACCGGGGGCAGACCTTGGTGTAGTACTGTGTGAGTTGGGTGAAGGCTTCGAAGGCCTCTGGATCCCCAATCAGCACGGCAGTATACGCTAGGCCATCGCTCCGGCTGGATGGTGGTATGGAAGGTCGAAGTGGCCACCGGCCAAAGGCCCCTAGGGTCTTGCGGCAGAGCGCAAGATGCTCTGGCGTCTTGTCGCGCCCGCATGAGCAGGTGAGATTTGCATCGCTGTGATGGAACCTCTGGTGATACCACGCAAAGTCTCCATGCATAGATCGGATAGAGAGTAGTCTAGCTAAGGTGGCTCTTGGTAAGTCTAGCTCCGTTGGACCGCTGCGTGGTGCATAGTCCAAGTCCCAGCTCTTGTACCATTTTGAGAGCTTAGTCTTCTTGTCAGACCACCAGGTCTGTTGTGTGTGCTGTAGTGTCTTGCAGGCTATTGTCTTGATGCCTGAGAGTGTAGGCATAGCAGCTTTTCCAGTTGGGGGTGATGGGTGCTGGGCTTCTAGGTTGGCTAGTCTGTCTGCTGCCTTATTTCCTTCGATGCCTAGGTGTCCAGGGGCCCATTTGATAGAGACGTCGTGTGTTTCCATGGCACCGTGGCACTCCAGGAAGGCCCACTGAGAGGTAGGGGGTGCGTCGCCCCTGAGGCACCATATCACTGAGGTGCTGTCTATGCACAGCCAGATTCGGCGAGTGTTGAGAGCTGGTTGTCTTATGGTATGCTGGAGGCCCCTCCATGCCCCTACTGCTTCCGCGTCGAAGACGTGTGAGGTAGGGTGAAGTGACCCACGTCCAGTGTGAAGTTGTTTTCCGTCCTGATACACTGCAAAGCCGTAGGTCACGCGCTTCTCCTTCCCCTTTGTGTATTGTTCAGAGCCGTCTGAGAAGATAGTCACGTCTAGTGGTGGGAGATGGGCCCACCATTCTTCAAAAGCCTTCGCTGCGGTCTTTTTGTCTATGCCCATCGTTGGGTCTGTTTGGCAGCCAGGCGAGTAGTGAGGGGCTGTCAGTAGTGTCCTAGGTATCTCAGGCAGAAGAGATCCTAGATACTGGACTTTGGTCCGCATTCGTTGCAGCTTTCCAGCAGTCCTGCCTATGCTCATCCTGATGGCTGCCATGCGGCCGGCAAGTGGGTGTTCTCCATCTATTGTGCGTAGATGTGTCGCAAAGCGGAGTTTGGCTTCTTCTAGCGCCGTAGCAGCTGAGGGAAGTCCGGCGTCTCGGAAGAGAGTAGCAGTAGGGGTTGTTCGCCACACTGGGAGGATGCCTCTTGCTGCTATAGCCAGTGTTTTGTCCATGACAGCTATGTGCCACCCAACGTAGGTGCTGACTTCGGCTGGTCTGCCAGGTCTGAGTGAGCGTGGAGGTTTAGTGCGGCCTCTGTACCAGCATTCGGCCCCATACAGAAGGGACGGGTATACGCAGGCAATGGTGGCCTTACGGAGGGAGCTGGCTGGTGGTCCGTACGCCGTGTTTGCTAGGCTGCGGATGTGATAGGCTACCTTGGCCGCTTTTGCGTTGTGTGTGGCTACGTGCCGCTTAAAGGTAAGTTTGCGGTCGAACCAGACCCCTAGCCATCGGAGGGCTGGCTGGGTTCTTGACCTACTTGGCAAGATTGGATTAATTGTAAGCTGCTCGTCTACTACACAGGGCGGCGCGTAGCTGCTCTTTTGTCGAGTGAGGTGGATCATTTCTTGTTTTTCCGGGGCAAAGGTGACCTTGTTAGCTGTGCCCCATGCTCTGATCTGGCGTAGGTCTGCTGCTAGGAGCTCGACGTTCTCGTCTAGGGAGTGTGAGGCCTGGTATAAGCATATGTCATCTGCGTATCCGAATCTCCTCTTTGTGTCCATAGACAGCAGCTCTGCCAGGTACAGTGTGTACAGGACTGGGGAGAGGGGTGAGCCCTGCGGTGTGCCGCAGGCGGCTGGGTAGCTAGGGGTAGTGACTTGGCCTAGGCGGACTTGGACCCTTCGATCAGTGAGGAAAGAGTTAACAAAGAGGATAGCCCTTTGTGGCCATCCCTGTTGGGCCATTCGGTGCAGCAGGCGGTTCTTGAGGAGAGCGTCAAAGGCGCCTTGCACATCTAAGGTGACCATTGTGACATGCTGGCATTTTGCCCACGCAACCTCTGTGTCGTGAGTAAACGCTGCAGTAAGATCTACAGCAGAGCGCTTTGGGAGGGCGCCTCCATGTTGGGGGCTGAGGATCTGGTAGGTCATAGCAGTCCAAGCTATTCGTCTCGCCACTGTTCTTTCAAGTCCTTTCCCAACGCAGGAGAGGAGCGCGATAGGTCTCCATGATCGAGGCGACGTCCGATCTGTCTTCCCTGCCTTGGGTATCATCGCTACCTCTGCGAGCTTCCATTGTGCTGGAAAATGGTTGAGTTCGAGGCACCGCTGGAAGATCCTCCGTATGAGCTCTCCAACCTGGGCCCAGCAGGCGCGGAGCAATCGCACTGTAGAGCGGTCAGTGCCTGGGGAGGTGCTAGAGACCCCTATTGTGTTTCGTTCAGTTTCCTCTAGTGAGATATGTGTGCTCCATGGGAGGGTATCTGCATTCTCCTGGTCTGGGCAGTGTCTGAGGTCATCCTCTGCTGTGTACCGGTTGAGGACTTGCTCTCGAAGGGCCTCTGCCTTCTCTAGGGGGTCTGATATTGTCCTGTTATCCACGATGAGAGGAGTGTCCTGGTGGTCTGGTGTAAGCTTGTGCCAGGCGATAACCTTAAACAGATCCTTGCCATCCTTAGCATTGTTAATAACATGTCTCCAGTATTGCCTTTTAGCCTGTCGGACTGTCGTCTTGAAAGCTCGTGTTTCTTCTAACAGGGCGCCGCTAGAGCAGTGTTGTCTAGCGTGTTTGTAGGCTTGGTAGGCTGTCTTGCACTCCCTAGTCCACCACGGCGCAGCGCGTCCTTGCTTGCGATCTGGCTTGCCTGCCGTTTGTATAGAATGTCGAACTGCCTTTGTCAGCAGCGTGACGCAGTTGTCTAGTTGTGCTGCATCTTGTGCCCTAAGCGGGTCTGGGATGTTCTGGACGCCTATCTCTACTAGCCCAGTGAACTTGGGTAGGCTTGTCTCTGGGACTCTGTAGTGATACTGGTCTAGGTGCGGAGTACCGGATGTGGAAGTAGAGACAGAGGTTACTATTGTCTCGTGGTCTGACCCGCTGTGCATGCTAGCATCTACAACAGACTGGGCGAATGGGACGTTAGAGAAGGTAAGATCAATGACATGTCCAGCACAGTGTGTTGGCTGTCCTGGCACGCCGACGTAGTTCATAGAGGCGGCAGCAGCCCACCTGGCGAGCTCTATGCCGCCGCTAGCTGCGGAAACAGTGGGTTCAAAGGATTCGTGTCTGACGTTAAAGTCCCCTCCTATAACGCAGTGTTGGGGGGTGTAAGGTGCGTGACGTATTGAAGTACGTCAGGGGTAAGTGGCTGTCTGTAGCAGTTTAGTATTGAGACTCCGTTCACGACAGCCCACAGCAGGTCTGGGTGATTAAGGCTTTCTCTGGTCTGGAGTTTCAGGTGGTACCCTTTGCGGATATAGGTCATCACCCTAGGGCGGGCTGAGCCTAGTGCGCTAGGAGCGTCCCAGGTGCTAATAGGTGCGAGGTGTCTGAAGCCTGGGTGGGTAGAGGTCCTTGAGTTAGCACAAGTAAAAGGTTCTTGGACGCATACGACGTCCATGCCTTTCTGGAAGGACACTTCTAGTATTGTAATGTGGCAAGGAGAGCTCCTGCCGACGTTGGCCCAGCATATGCGGAGCTGCTTTCTCTGCTGGCTAGGCTGTTGTTGCCTGTTGTAGGCAGAGGGTGCGTGTGGGTGTCCTAGCATGTAGATGGTGGATCGTCGCTCATGCTGGTGTCCTCCTTCTCTAAGGTGGAGGGATCAGTGTAGATGGTTGATTGTGGGAGCAGACTGTTAGCAGACATGTCCCTTACATTCAGGTTCGTACGGCCTGCAGCAGCCCGTCTTGGTCTCTTTTCTCTACCAGTAGTGGGTAAGGATGCTTGAGAGGCGCTGCTTGTTCCAGTTGTAGCTGCCCTGCTATCCTCCTCCGGGGCTTGCCTCCGGGGAGGAGATTGGGGGGCCGGTATCTCCTGGGCGGCCTCTAGGGGGGTATCCTCATGCTGCGGCGTTGCCTGGTTAAGGGTCTCTTCCACTGTCCTGTAGAGAT
This sequence comes from Lizonia empirigonia, assembly GCA_009982855.1. NCBI lineage: Eukaryota > Fungi > Ascomycota > Dothideomycetes > Pseudoperisporiaceae > Lizonia > Lizonia empirigonia. The sequence continues at coordinate 466,890 of JAADKA010000030.1, forward strand.
GCTGGTATGTCGCTCTGCCTGCGCGGCGGATAACGTTTAGTTCAGTCTTAGTGGGCTTAATTATGTGTCCATGCACCCGGCGAGGGGCCGCAGGGCAGTTGGAGTGACTACTTGGGTGCGGACCATGGCAGTTAACACACTTGGCTTTATGATGACAGTCGTCCCCATAGAGTCCTTGGTGTCTATCTGTGCGGTCCCCACAGTGTGCACAGCGGGCTACTCGCGTGCAGCGGGCGGCGTTGCAGTATTGTTGGCAGCCTGGGTTGTGTCGCTGGATAGTAGGGTGTTTGTGGATTTCTTTAGAGAATTGGCTAGTGCCAAAGAGCTGGAATGAGCGGACTGGCTCCTTGTATGATATGATCCAGGTAGTAAGGCCATTCTGGTTGGCCCCGTGTCGTGAGGTTCTGCAGCTAACTGGCTGTTTGCCTGTTTGTGAGCAGACCTCCTCCTCTACCAGCTGGGTGGTAGTAGGTAGTTCAGTACCGTCTAGAGTCCGGAAAGAGCTGGGTACTCCTTGTATAGCGTAGTTGATCCAGCGTTCTGGGATCCTGATTGCATCTCCGCCTAGCGCTTTTACTACAAGCTCCTGATTTTCTTGGGTCAGAAGTCGGTCCCTAATTGTTTTACTCGCTGGCGTGATTGCCCAGCCAGTGTTGATTGGCGATGCAGTGGGGATGTCTTGAAGGGTGATTCCTTCTATGCTCCTGCATACTGCTTGTCTTACCACAAAGGGAGAGGGTCGTTGCAGTCGCACTCCTGGGTCAGAGATTGTGATGAAGATTCGGGTGTCTTCTTTTGGCTTAGGGAGCGGGCCGGGCCGGGACCTAGCAGGGTTCAGGGGCCTGCCGCTACCCCTATTCTTTGGCAACGAGATTTGGGGGTCTCTGGCTACGTCCGCCCAAGAGCGGCGTCCTGACTCTTGGCTCCTGGGGTCGCTGTGATTGGTGTCACTGCTCCAGCGGGAGCTGGGGGTGAGTTGCTTGGGGAGAGGGAGGTTAGAGCCTGAATGACTTTCTGCTGCAGCTCCGCGGCGATCCTGGCTTGCTGGGGGTCGGCGTAGCCCTCTGCGTGCTGATCTACAGCTGCGGCGAAGGCAGTGATGATAGTGTTCCGAAGCTGGACAATTTGCTGAGTCTCAGTGATGTAGCGTTGGACGGCATCAGAGACTCGGGGTTTGGGAGCGCCCCCACCGGGGTTCTGGCTGCTCAGAGGGGGGGCCTGGTGGTGCAGGACCCTCTGGAGCCGATCTGAGGCGCGTGTATTGAGGTGCTGAGGAGACTCGGGGTCCGGGGACCTCGTATGCTGAGAAGTAGGAGACTCAGCCATCCTAACCAGCTCCTTTGCGCGTCAGCGCAGGGGGCTAGGCGGACGTTAGAGGTACTCCCAGAGTGGCCGCAGTGAGCCGGATCAGTTGCTGGGATTTTTGGGGCCTCTGTGAAGGAGACCCAAAAATTAAGAGATTGGTGTTCGGTGTGGCTATACGTGGTGGGACACCTGTTGGCAAGAACTGGGCTGAGCGATTTGTATCGCGTACGGAGGGGCTCAAGATGGCTTTCAATCGAGCAAAGGATCGTCAGAGAATACTCCAGGAAGATCCAGAGGTGATTAGCGCTTGGTTCAAGCTCGTACAAGAGACAAAAGACAAGTATGGGGTCCTAGATGATGATACCCACAACTTTGATGAGACAGGCTTCCAGATGGGAGTTATTGGCTCAATAAAGGTTATTACAGGCTCAGAGAGGCGTACGAGGCCTAATCTCATCCAGCCAGGCGATCGGGAGTGGGTCACAGTCATCCAGAGCATCTGCGCTGCTGGGTATGCTATCCCATCCTTCATTATCTACAAAGGGCGTGTCCACATCTCTGCCTGGTATGAGGAGACCCAAATTCCGTACGATTGGAAGCTCTCAGTCTCTGAGAACGGATGGACAAACAACGCACTTGGTCTTGAGTGGTTGAAGCACTTTGATGTGCATACAAAGGCGCGTCAGAAGGGGTCGTACAGGCTGCTCATCTTGGACGGCCATGAGAGCCACCTCAACCAGGATTTCAAGGACTACTGTGTGGAGAACAGAATCCTGACCCTCTGTATGCCTCCTCACTCATCACACATACTTCAGCCACTTGATGTGGTGTGTTTCTCACCATTGAAACTGAAGTACTCCCAACGCGTACGAGCCTTGGCATCCCAACGCATCTTCCACATCAACAAAGAAGGCTTCCTTCCAGCCTTTAGAGACGCATTTTTTGACGTGTTTACGTACGGGAACTGCAGGAAGGCCTTTCAGGCCTCAGGACTAGTCCCTATTGACGCGCAGGTAGTCCTTGATCGGCTTGAAGTGCGATTTCATACCCCTCCACCAGTACCTCTACCAGAAACACCATGACAATCCAGAACCCCAAGCAATACGTACGAATTTGGGTCGCAATCAAAGCTCGTAAGTGATCACTTCGTACGATCACCAACATCTGCTCAGGAAGGGTTCTCAAAGCTGGTAAAAGGAGCTGAGGAGATGCTGCATGAAAATGTAATCATCAAGGCTCGTGTACGAGAGCTTGAGGAGCAATTAGCAGAGGTTACTAAGCGCAAAGGGCGTAAAAGAAAGCAGATTCAGCATGGTGGGACAATGGAGTATGGTGCTGCAGCACTTTCTGTAGCTGAGAGCGCAACTGCAGCTCGTACGGTATCAAAGAGAGCGCGTGTAGGTAATGGTCAAGAAAGAGCCCAGCCAGGTCAACGGCACTGTGGCAACTGTGGGAAGACTGGGCACAACGCTCGTACGTGCCAGAAAGATGCAGAAGAAGATTCTGCATCTGATGCAAGTGCGTCGTACGCAGGCTCTGCAGAAGGTGGTGAGTAATTGCTTGTTCTGTACATGGCGTTCGCAATGCCAAGGAAAAGTGTCCGGCTCGGTGGTGCTTTACGTTAACGTACTCCACAAGCGAGCCGGTCACCCAAGCGAGCCGGTCACCCAAGCGAGCCGGTCACTCAATTTTACACCAAAAAATAAGATTTTTGCACCTTAATAACTCTACAACCAGATAACGTACTCCACAAGCGAGCCGGTCACTTAATTTTACACCAAAAATTGAGGTTTTTGCACCTTAATAACTCCACAACCAGATGATAGAATTGTCTAAAAATCAAAATGCTATGCTTGTTACGATCTTCGAAGGAACAGGCGCTGATAGGAAGCGGGGGAGAGCTGCGGACGGCAGCGCTTCGGATGACAGCGTGTCACAGGTCACGTGATACTGTAACCACCTCGCCAAGGCAGAACCACCTGCGATGGCAGAACCACCTGCGATGGCAGAACCACCTGCGATGGCAGAACCACCTCGCGATGGCAGAAATTCCTTAGTATATAAACAGTAGGAACACAACCCTTAAGGTTCGTGTTCAACCTCGTCAATCAAGTTTGTCTTTGGAATCTCAACCTGCCCTCGAGCCAGATAGTACCCTCTATACTACTCAGTGCAACCCCTATCATCACGAGCTTTGCTTAGGTGATAACCCTACCGATCCAGATACCTTACTCATCCCTGAGAACCAATAGAATCAGTGCTTACGGTCTTTGACTAAAGTACGACTTCAACAATACTTTACCTATGTCAAGATCAGTTGCCCTGGAGATCTAAGCTCTATCCTTAACGTGTGTAGAGTTATTAGAAAGTACGCTAAAATAATCCATGTATTTTGATTTTTGTTTAATAACTCCGGTGCGACTGATACAGGATCCTAGCGCTTCTATAGAATTGATCTTTACGTAGATGCAGCATAGTATTTCAAGTTTTAGACAATTCTATTATCTGGTTGTAGAGTTATTAAGGTACAAAAACCTTAATTTTTGGTGTAAAATTGAGTGACCGGCTCGCTTGGGTGACCGGCTCGCTTGTGGAGTACGTTATAGGTAGAAACACAGACAAATTTAGCTGTACTTTTAGCCTAACTATTCCTTTTTAAGAGCGCCAAGTTTAGGCCCCCTATATGTGTAAGCCCAGGACACTTCACATGTCATGTGGTCTATCCACTGACTAATCAGTCCACTACTTCCACTACTCCATGTATATACCCCGCATCTGGGACATAGATAGACACAACACAATCTACATCATACATACTACGACCTCCCGACCAGCTCACAGTTATGAGCCCGGCCTAATCCGCATTCTCTATCATTAAAAACTGACCTACGAACGAAACGTCGCTTCAACATGTCGAAAAACACCGTTACCGACATTATCCTTCAAGGCCAGAGCAACTGGGAACTCTGGATCTTCGTCGTTAAGCGCATCGCTGAGGCAGGAGACGTATGGGAGTATATTGATCCTAACCAACTCCATCCTCTTCCTCAAAAGCCTGAGAAGCCTGTTCGGCCAACGCTTATCGTCAATGCCGAGGGACTACCAATTCAGCCTACTCAGCAAGCTCTAGTGCAGTATAACCAAGACTGCAGTGTCTATTACAACGAAATCAAAGAATACAGACGCCTGAAAGATAAGTTAGGACAAGTTGAAGCACATATCACTAAGACAATTCAACAGGATCTGCTCTATCATATTAAAGATAAGACAGCCGTACGCGATCAGATCAAGACGCTTCAAGAGCTCTACTCTCCGACGACAGCCGACCAAGAATATCGCGTCCAAAAAGCGTACGAAGCAGCAAAAGTTCTACATGCTCGACGATCGAATATCGAAGACTGGTGCAACGAGTTTCTCACTGCATACAACCGAGCGAAGCAACTCGACTTGCCTGAAGTACATGGCTACCGAGCACACAAGGACCTCGTACGAGCCATCAAGCAAGTAGACGCTGCTTATGCCGCAAGTGTCTCGCTCGACATCTTCAAAGCAGAAGAGACTTGGAACTCGAATCGCGATACACCTATACCGAACCAGTCTCAACTGTCCACTGTCTTAGCAGACTTCCTACGCTATCATCGTACAACGCACTCAAGGAAGACAAACATCCTCGGAGGCGTATTCGGCGCTACGTTAAATGGGCAAGGATCTCCATACAACAAGAAGAGATCAAGAGACAATGCGAAGCCATCGAAGCCATGCCTTTGTGGAGACATCCACTTCTGGGGACAGTGTGCGTACATTGACACTTCACTCAGAACAAGAGGATTTGTCGAAGACCCTGAAAAAGCCAAGAAAGTTTCTTTGTTCGAGGCTGCAGACACGACAGGATTACTGAACAAGATCCGAGAGAAGAACCGACGCTACAAGAAGACGAAGAACAAGGATTTGGACAAGCAAGCCAACTCTGATTCGATAGAAATCGACGCTGGCGACGCACCTACAGATCAATCCTTGCACGAAGCATATGCTGTCTTCTCATCAGCCTTTAACAATCAGCTATCTCTCCGACACTATCCGCTTCTCCACTCATGGACTCTCGACCCCGCAACTGATATCCACATCTGCAACAACCCCGCAGAGTTCCGGTGGAAGTCTCCAGCGGCCGACGACGATATCGTACTAGCAGGAGGATCAGAGATGTCGATCGAAGCATGGGGAGAAGTCGAGATACCTCTGTCAACACCAAACGGTATCAAGACAACCACGCTCAAGCGAGTAGCACTTATAACATCTTTCTTCACCAGCCTTGTCTCACTCTCGCGCCTCTCCTCGTCGAACATACACTTCGATTCTGGTCAGAACGTACTCTATCGAGCAACCAAAACATTACGGGAAGACATCGCAAACCTTACCCGATCCGGAGGACATTGGCTAGTCGTGCATCGCTCTCAACCTGCAGCACAGTCAGCACTGCAGCATGCAGCCTTCGCAACCAAACAGCGCAGGCCTCAGTACTCAGCTCAACCACTCAAGCCTCGATTGCTCACAAAGCCACAGCTCCATGTCTTGCTAAGACACGCAGGCAGTGATGCTATCGACCAGCTATCAAGCCACGTCAGAGGCATACTGCCACCCACTGGTTCAGCTCCAGCCACAATTAACTGCGAAGAATGCCTGCAGAATAAGGCTCAGAAAATCATCTCTCGACGCATTGGACACGAACTTGGCGCGTCTCGTCCTTTCGAAACCGTGGCTATCGACCTCATACAGCTCGACACTCCTGGATACAACGGGCACCGATACGTCTTCCATGGATTTGATCTATATACAAAGCTCAATTTCGTGTATACGATCGCAAAGCGCGATAAGGCAACACTGCTCGACGTCCTTACCCGTCTTGATCGATCGATCAAGCGCGAATTCAATACTACTGTTACCTTCATAATCGCTGACGATGAGAAAGGCTACGGTCTTACAGACGACTCAGCGCGAGCGTACTGTCACAGAGAAGGAATTCGACTTCAGATCAGAGCACCACACACTGAGGAGCAGAACGGTTCTGCCGAACGCTCAGGCAAGAACTTGATCGTACGAAGCCGATCCATGAGCATTACATCAAATCTGCCTCTACCGCTTGCTCCTGAGATATACGTCGCTGCAGCATACCTACTCAATCGTACACCTACACGAACACTTGGATGGAAGACTCCATTTGAGATGGCTTACTCCAAACAACCTTCAATTGCTCACCTACGTGTATACGGCTGCCGTGCATATGCACTCCGTCAGCAGATTCCAAGAGGCGACAAGCTATCACCACGAGCACTCATCGGATACCTTGTTGGCTACGACTCCTCAAATATCTATCGAGTATGGCTACCAAATGCGACAAGCAGAGCACATCAAGGAAAGGTTATTCGAATACGAGATGTTACATTTAAGGAGGATCTCTTCTACCAGCACAGAGACGAAGCCGATCCACTCCTACAAGGCGAAGAGCTTGAGGCAATCACGCACACGCTTCATATGCCATCCTTGCAAGATCCAGAAGACTCTTCAGAGGGCGAGTACGATACGATACAAGAGCCTAGTCAGGCTATACACCTTCAAGACAGCAACACAAAGCCTACTGAGCCACACAGCGGAACACCTCTTCTGCCAACACCAGCCATCACAATCTCTCCTGATCCCGATACTCGCTCAGAAAGCGATCAAGCCTTATCAACTACGCTCGGTCACAGCCCTACACCAGATTTCGTGTCACCTTCTCAAGAATCTCGAAAGCGGAAGCGACGCGACGCAGCCGACTCAAACGCTGCACAAAATCGCGAGCTTATCGACAGCAACCTACGCCGTACACACATACTCCCTGAGGGATCGACGCGAGTACGGAAACCCTCTCGCAAGAGCAGCAGCTTCTTTGTCAACAAGTACTGGTCAACATTCGTAGCTGCGTCTACCACAGCACCAAAAACCCGAATACATCGATCGGATCTACCTCCTGAGCCTCAGTTCTATCAGGACGTAATGAAGCTACCAGCTCTACACAAGCAAGGCTTCATTGCAGCTATGCAGCGCGAGATGTCGGATGTCAAGCGCAAGGACACCTACAAGACGATTACTTGGAAAGAGTTTAACGCTCAGGACAACGAGGTCTTGCCACTGATCTGGGTATTCAAGTACAAGTTCGACAATGAAGGATACCTCATCAAATACAAGGCTCGAATCTGTGTACGCGGCGATCTCCAAACAACAGCTGAAGACACCCTACTTCAACATGGAAGTTCGACAATACGATGCAGTCAATGCCTTCACGAATGCTCGACTCGCTTCGCCTGTATACTGTCATTTGCCAGAAGGTTTCTCTGATCCTGATCACCTGTGGGAATTACACCGAGCGCTATACGGCCTGAAGACCTCGCCATTACTATGGTACAAGGAGCTTACAAAGACACTTACAGAACTTGGACTTCACGAGGTCAAAGACGCTCCATGTCTTTGGAGAAATGACAAGCTGCTAGTATTCTTCTACGTTGATGATATCGTCATACTCGCAAAACCAGCTCACACAGCTGCTCTCGATGACTTCGAACGCAAGCTGCTACGCCGGTACGAGATTCGATCGCTAGGAGACCTGTCAACCTTCTGCGGCATACAAACGCACCGAGACAGATCAACTGGCTCAATTTGGCTATCACAATCAGCATACCTTGACAAGCTTAGCGCGAAATATCCATCGCCAAAGCCATTTAATCAACCTCCAGCTACACCGCTTCCTCTCGAGGAACTGCTTCCTTCGAACGAGCCAAAGAACGATGCGAACACATACAGATACGCACAACTCGTTGGATCAATCGGCTATATCGCTACTGCCACACGACCCGATGTTTCCAAAGCTCATTCAAAACTGGCAGAATTCCTTGTCAAGCCTTCACAACGCCATATCGATGCTGCATATCAAACACTTAGCTATCTATACTCAACAAAGGATCGAGCGCTCTACTACGATACATCCGTATCCACCGACGTTGCTCAAATAGTCGACCACGAAGAACCAGACTTCTTTGGTGCCACTGACGCCTCGTACGCTGATCACAAAGCCACTCGGAAGAGCTCGCAAGGCTACATCTTCTTCCTGTTTGGCGGCCCTGTTGACTGGAAAGCGACACTTCAACGATGCGTCACTAAATCGACTACTGAAGCTGAGCTAGTCGCCGCGTCTTCCGCTGGCACTGAGCTGCTATGGTGGTGGCGACTCTTCAAGGACATCGACTTCGATCCAGACAACGAGCAGATACTATACTGTGACAACCAGCAGACTATTCGTCTAGTGACTACGGCAACGCCACGACTCAAGACATCACTTCGACACGTCGATGTACATCATCACTGGCTACGACAGGAAGCGCAAGCACAAAACATCAATCTCTCTTATATACCAACCAACATACAGCCAGCTGATGGCCTCACAAAGCTTCTTCCAAAACAAAGACATCAAAACTGGGTATCACTACTACACTTCAATTCATTTCCTACAAAATAGCGAGCTATAACATTACAGTACAGTACTCTTCCTGGTTTTCCTACATGGTTTTTACAGGTTTAACGAGGCTGTACACCTTCTCAAGCTCAATACTCTCAATACTTTCAGGGATACCACCAATCTCCATACAGTAACGCGAAGCAAATCAGGACCTCAATACAAGCTCTAGGAGACGTCTGACTATCAGGGACGCCTGTAGTAAAGAGCGAGGTCCACATACACTGCGACGGCAGACGATCCCCACCTGGAACTGCTCCAATCAAGCGGCTACCCACCGCACTCAAACAAGCAGCTCTACCCCTATACAGGGTAGGGGGTGGCATATGATCACATCAGCTTCTACATGCGTTCGAACCTGAGGGAGGTGTGTAAGCCCAGGACACTTCACATGTCATGTGGTCTATCCACTGACTAATCAGTCCACTACTTCCACTACTCCATGTATATACCCCGCATCTGGGACATAGATAGACACAACACAATCTACATCATACATACTACGACCTCCCGACCAGCTCACAATATGCTGGTCCGTTAGGGATTATCGGATGTAGTAATGCGCGCGACGCAACGTGCCCCGTCTTCGACGCTAACACTACCTAAGTTAGCGCCGGCTTGACTTCAAAACTCCGAGCTTTCGGCTTTGTCGTCGCGAATCATCCTCCTTGGTCACGCACCTTGAACAGCGCCATGAGTCCGAGGCAGTCAAGCTTTGACTCATCTCGAGAGTATCCGAGGTCTTTCCTTGCGCAACGCTGAAAGGCGCACAAGACCGAAGCTTCACCCTCCAATTCCAACAGCACACTGATCAGAACAAGTCAGCTTCAAACACTATGCCTAGACATACTTTCGCGCCGCTAGACACGGTCGCTCACATATGGACGAGTCTAGGTCTTCCCAAGACTGCACTGAAGTCCATAAATCTTCCAATTGACGCCGAATGCTGTCCATCGTCATTCAAAGTCGACCACCTAGCACAATCTTCCATTGGATTGTCGGCACTCTCAGCTGCTCTTGTATGGTCGATCCGTAACGGTAAACCCACGCCGGAAGTCACCGTGCCAGCCGAACATGCGTGCGTTGAGTTCAAATCTGAGCGACTGTATGTGCTCAATGGGAAAGCTGCGCCCTCATCATTTGGTAGCATTGGAGGTCTACATAAGACTCAGGACGGGTACATCAGGATGCATGACGCTTTCCCAAACCATCGCGAGAACGCTTTGAGGATCTTGGGACTAGATGTCAGCGCTTCAAGAGAGGACGTGGCTCGGAAGATGCTTGAGTGGAAGTCGATAGATCTGGAAACCAAGGCAATTAAAGAGGGCGCGGTGATGGCAGCACTTCGTTCTTTCCAAGAGTGGGACGCGCTTCCGCAATCTAAAGCCATCGCCGATTCTCCGATTCTATTGAGCAAGACTGCAACAGGCAAATCAGACCTACTGAAGAGCACTGGATCGCCGCATGTCTTAAAATGTCTTCAAGGTCTCCGTGTGGTCGAGATGTCGCGCGTTATTGCAGCCCCGGTCGCTGGAAAGACTTTGGCGGCACATGGAGCGGTCAGTAAAACTATCCAAGGGGTTTCGCCATGACTGAAATTTTTGATTAGGATGTTGTGTGGGTAACGTCTCCCTCGTTGCCTGATCTTCCAGAACTTGACATCGATCTGTCAAGAGGGAAGCGGACTGTGCAGCTCGACATCAAGATATCTGACGATAAAGCAAAGCTACTGGAGCTTCTCCGCACTGCGGACGTATTCATCCAGAGCTACCGACCTGGAAGTCTTGCCGCCCAAGGTCTCTCCATTAACGAGCTGGTTGCGCTGAACCCGAACCTGATCATCGCAAGTCTGAACGCTTACGGCCCAGAAGGCCCATGGTCACTTCGTCGTGGCTTTGACTCTCTCGTGCAAACATGCTCCGGCATTAACGTTGCCGACGCTGAGCGGTATGGCGCTGGTCAAGCAGCGAGAGTGCTACCTTGCCAAGCCTTTGATCATGGCGCGGGCTACCTTCTGGCCACAGGCATCATGGCAGCTTTGTACAAACGGGCGACTGAAGGTGGATCATATGAGGTAAAAGTGTCGCTCGCAGGTGTCATGCGGTATTTGAGATCATTGGGTCAGTATGAAGATAAAACCGGATTCGAGCGCAAGGACTTCAAACGGCCTGCAGATGTCGAACAGTATCTGGAGACCAGACAAACAAAGTTCGGCGAGCTGAAGGCTGTCAAACATTCGGCTAGTATTAATGGTTTATCGGTTGGGTGGGACATCATTCCACAACCACTGGGTAGTGATGATCCAGTGTGGCGGTGAGTGACGTTCGGTTAGGTGCGAATCGCGTCGGTATACTTCAGTCCAGCGCGAGGTCTCTCTCACCTATGTTTCGTATCAAACTCTCTTCTCCGATCACCCCTCGATCTTAACTTAGATCTCACCCCTCCTCCATTCGATTTTCTTGCCTATCCACCACCATACCGCCCAAAGCTCTGCAACCAGAGATAATCCAGTGACATCTCCACTACCTCCACAAAAAACCTTCAGCAGACTCGATCATGGGAAGAGGAGGTAACCGCAGGAACTTTAGTTGCGTGTTCGGCGTGCTCGGCACTTGCTGGACCTGCGACTACTTCCTTTGGAACACAGAAGCATGTATCTGCAAGGAGAAACCAAAAGAGTGCCAAGCACGATAGGGAAAGCCTTGGCCGGATAACTCAGATTACTGCAAGCAGTGGGAACACTGTCTGAATTTTTATGCTAATCGCCCGCCTGCTGGTAGCGCAAGTGATGCGAGGTAAGCCGCTAATATATGTTCTTTCTGTTTTTCTATCCAATTAGGCACTAATATGTATGTATTATTGGTCCCTCTGTGTTTCCCAACGAGACATACTACGACAGCTTCAAGAAGTGCATCTTTCACTATGGCAACTGGTCCGACAACGGTTGCAGCATCGACACCAAGGGCTTCACCCCAGTCAACGACGCCGACATTGATGTCAACAAAGTGCTAGTGCACGTCGACCCTGCCACATTCGAGGCCATGGGGGCCACGATGCAAGATCAGCCCGACAACTTTGCTCGCCGGTATATTCTGGAGGAGTACAAAGTCCCATCATGCGTTTCCGCTGCCTATGGTGTGATGCTTCTAGGCGTCTTCGTCCTGTTCCTCTGGCTGTTGCAGCACAAGCACGATCGCGCAGCACAGGAAGGTAAACAACTGGAGGCCGCTGACGCCGCTGGAGAGCGTTGAATGAAAAAGACTGTGGTGATGTTAATTGAGGCGGCATCAAAGGCTGCGCGTGGAACTTCCAGAGCCTGGCTCTGTTATTCCTTGGAGCCATCATTCAGCACACTGCAGACGAGGCGAACAATAGCTCTATGTGATTCGGATCAGGCAAATGGCTTGGACCATGATCATTGAAACAATTTAGTTGGCTATCGTTTCTGCTTGCAATTATGGTGCTTAGGATTGCTTCTTACTTGCGAGGCACTGTTTTCAAGGACGTGGCAGTCGGAGTTAATTTCGAGCCTCTAAACAGAGATGCTTGGGCCATTCTACACAGAACACTCAATTGAGATGTGGGTTCGCAATATGCACATGAGACAGGCTGAAAGTGATGTTGTTTGCGATCGACAAGAAAGGGAGCCGCGTGAGACGCCTGACGTCATGGCGCGCGTACCTGCAGTAAACACTAGTTCAAGTCCACAACTCCCTTGCCAATCTTCGACTTCGTTCATACTTCCAGTACCTTTCAGTAATTTCATACCACGCAAAGAATTCCAAGCAAGAGACAACATGGCCGCTGAAGTCGCAGCCGCAGCGTACATCGCGGCAGAGGCGATTGAACACACTGCAGAGGCAGGATACGCCGCATACATTGTCTCCAAACCAACATTGCCTCTCAAAGCTACGTTCAATCGAATAGCAACATCGTCAGGTGACCAATCTGGGTATGTCGATTCGTGCTTCCGTGGTCTCGTCGTTCACTTACCCGTCCAGACGATCGCTAGCAAGATCCCATCACACCTTGACAGTGGTGAACAATAAAGCCTACATCTTCGGTGGTATCACTGCAGAGAACAAGCTGGCAAGCACTGACGTCCATGCGATAACTCTAGAGCACTCTGGCGAGCCTGAGATGGACTACGGTCTGGTTCCAGCAATACCCTCAGTCGAAGGTGAACGAGTGCCAGGTGCGAGAGCGAGTCATGCAGCATGCGCATTCCATGGCAACGTTGTAGTGTACGGTGGTTGTAACGAGAACGAAGAACTCATTAACGAGAAGTCGTCGGTATGGATGTTCAGCCCAGAACGAAAGACATGGGAACACCTGCCACCATTGACTCTCGACCTTGCGCCTGGCCCGCGACGTCATGAAAAAATGTTTGCACAAGACAAATGCATTGTGTTGTTTGGTGGCTACGATGGCTCAGGCGATCAAGCTAGCGACATCTGGCAATTCGACATCGCCTCAAGAGTATGGTGGCAGCTTCCCACTGCGCCAGTTGCCACTACCAATGTCGCTTTAGCGAACAATCAATTGTGGTTGATCTCTGGCTCAGATCCAATGAGCAGTCAGCTCCACCATCTAGACATCTCATCTCCTAAGAACGAGATGTCGTGGGACACTTTTACCTTCCCAACAAATCCCATAGCCCCTGGTCCCCGTGCTCGACAGGATGGGGCTCTCTTACCTATCCACACTGGGTACGGCCGCAACTACCTCATCTACCTCCTTGGAGCTCGTGCAGACACAACATCGATAGCGAACACTACTCCTGAAGGTCCTAAGCACGCCAAAGACTCCACGCAGTGGAGCGACACTTGGGCATTGCAGATTCCCTCCAGCGATCTACAGATGAAGGCATCGACATCATTCAAAGAGGCCATCAAGCCAGCGAAAATCAAAGATGCAATCAGATCCGCTCTTGGCGCAGATACTCATGAGCTGTCATGGGCTGAAGCGGTTGTTCAGATACCATCAGAGACGGAGTTGGATGGGATGGATGGGAAGTTACACCCGGGACCTAGAGCTTTCTTTGGTGCAGATGTGATGCACGATGAGAAGAGCATAGCATTCTGGGGCGGAGTAGATGCGAAGGGTGAGAGAGTTGGAGATGGTTGGATCATAAAATTGGAATAATAGAACGGGACGAGACAGACAAGTATTTTGAAGCCGTAAGCCTGTTGCTGGTATATGTAGTCGAGACAGAGTAATGTCAAGTACCCTCGTTCCAAATCTTGTCGCTGAATTGTGCCCCCATGTATCCGACTTCAGAGTTCTGCGTGCTCTGATCTCGAGGCAGACTTGTGGCTTCTGTTGCGAGTTGAGGGGGTTCGACTGGCTGCGTGCGGTGTCCAGTGGTGTCTGAGCATGAGCACTCTGCTTTGATACTGTCTCAGTTGTCAGCCAAGAGGGTTGAAGGTGACTGGAGACTAGAGATGTAACTACGACGATGGGTGGGTCCGGTTCGAATTTTTGGAGCTTGAACCTCCGCTGTACATAGGTACGGGCATGACGGACTGACGACTACTGTAACTGTCTACGAGTTTCAGGCAGCCTTAAAGTGATGATGGCGGCTGGTACAACGAAGTATACATCTGCAGAGGTGGCACCAAATATATATATGGATGCGCGAAGGACTCGTGGCAAGCCATCACTTTGTGCCTTTGTGATCATAAAATTTGATCCTCACGTTCTGACACAACTCGCACCCCTGCTATGAATACAGACTGCCCAGGTTGGGAGATGCACGTAGCGCGTGCTATCAGGAAGGGGAAACGAATGGAAGAGTACCAACCTTCTCCGCTGCCAGCCTGGTTCATGACGGGTCAGGGAGAATCCCTGTGGAAGCTGATTTTTATCATCAAAGCAGCGCAGCAGCACTGGCCGGGTAGAGCATTGGCCCGATCAACCATGGAAGCACTCAGCGCCGCTGCCCGCTCACGGTCAGTGGAGTCGGTTAGATGTCGATGCTCTCCTCTCTGGGAAGAGTACAGGCGTTAAGCCCGCTAGAGCCCGTGAACTAGCCACCAACAATTATTGGGCGCTTGCGGCATCTCACTCTGCAGACATGCGTGCCCATGCGCACAGCCGTGTCTGGCAAGATAGGCTGATAGCACAGGCCGCGTTGTTGCTATTGTGTTCTGATATATCGTAAAATGAAATGACCAGTCTTCTTAGCTTTTGCGGTAACGCAGCCATAGGTTGTGTAGTTGATGTGCTTGTTTGGAAGGGACCGGCGACCAAGACTGAAGTTTGAGGGCGTTGAAGCGCTGGGCCTACACCGTAACTACGTTTCCTTGGCGTCGTGAACACTAAAATAATTAGCGTCCGCCGCTTGCGGGCGGAAGCCGATGCACCGCTGCCTAGACACTCGTACCGATACCTTGTGCCAACGCCTGTCCATGCGCCCATCAATTCAACGAAGATGTGCCCCTGACATCTTCGGCTCGGATTGGCATCATGGCCTTTCTAGAGCGAATAGCATTACTGCAAATCCTTCTTCCCAGTGCGTTTTGTATGGATAAAACGCTACGCGTCTGTTCCACATGCGCAAAAGTGTGCACACATTTAGGTAGTCTGTTGCTCAAGAAGAAATGTGCCGGGCTGTTCTGGACAGTGACAGGAGAGAAACTGGGCATGAAGGCATCCTTGCATCCACGTGGAAGGACCAGAGCTGATCCTGGACAGTGCCAGCCCTGTAGTACTATTGCATGTCCATTCACGACGGAGAAATCGCAAAACACTAGACTGCTCGGCGCGACGGCCAATCCGTTGTGGCTTGACCGCGTCTTACTTCATCCCGGGCTGCTTACGTTCTAGCTACGGAGGTGCAATTCAAAAGTCTTTTCCCACCCCCTGGTCAACGCACAGAGCAATACAGGGGTGAATCGGCCCGAATATTCTTACACATATCCTTTCTCTCTTCTAATTTCATGACCTGAATCTTTAGTATGTTACCTTAGTCTACATACGAAGCCTGGCAAGAAGCCTGAGTGGAGATAGAATCAAAAGAATAGCAAATTAGCACGAGGCAAAGGCTCAGGCATAGACTAGTAGCGTTACTAGTTAATTATCATGCGGCCAAAGTTTATTCCTTTTGCAAAGGAGTGTATAAAGGAGCGGCCTAGTACTCTAGTTTAAAAGAACAAAGTACCTGCTCATAGCCATCACGTACAACGCTATGTGTATAGTCAAGAGCACGTTGTATAGTTACTATAGTGTGGCAATTCACCTAACTTGAGTTATATTCAGGCCGATTTACCCCTGTATTGCTCTGTGCGTTGACCAGGGGGGGAAAAGACTTTTGAAATGCTCCTCCGTACAAGCGATCAGGCAATCAATTTTGCCTGCTCACTTCAGTGTGCGCTATTCGTGATTAGGGATGGGACAGGGGGCGCATCCGATGGGGAGGCTTGCGGGGCTGTTTCAAATGCTCGCGTCTGGTGTACGCACAGTGGGAAGTGTCCACCCCGGGCTCGGGTTCCTGGCACGGTGTCTGACCGATACTGGGTGAGCCGGCACGCAGCAGGCCAAGCGTTTATTCGCAAGGATAGTAGGGCGTTTAATTCTCTCTTTACGTGTTAGCACGGCCTAAGCAGAGCCCCCCGAAGCAGCTTGCACAGAGGCCTCTCACGACTCAGGAGCTCAACAAACGGGGAGATGACCCCAGGAACCCGGGGCAGGATCGGGGTGTAAGTCATTCCTGTCAGCCACTCCAGCGGAACTGCTAGAACAAGGATGACGCCATGGTCTACTGCGCTCTTGTGCTTTCGGTGTGGCGCCGCACGACGAGGGGTCTTTTGTGCAGAAGGATTACCGGTTACCATTTTCGCCTCTGGGGAAAGTTCTAGCGCCCACAAGTCCTGACTTCATGTGGTTATACAGGAAGAACACCCATCCATTGAAAAGTAGGTTTAAGTATGCATACCAACCGTACTTCTACGGAGTGGGGACGCTGTTTAGTGCAATCCACCTCCACAGAGGTACGCCATTTGCACGGCTCCTGCATTAGTCGCAAGCAGCGATGCACTCTGCGTTGACACAACGGTATCTACTCCTTGAGATCCGATAATTGATCAAGGAGTTTGTTCTTCGTACGTGCGGCGTTCCATGATTTGAAATTCGCGAAGAAGATCATCCCGAGGTCCCAGCAACTGTACCCATCGTTTGCAATTGTGGTTAGGGAACGGGAAGACACCTCGCCAAATCTCTCCAGCCGCCGAAAGGCAGTCAAATTAGTCCGCTCCACTACCGCACTGTGACAAACACTTATCTCCCTCAGAGCTGCATCTCACATAACAGGGTCCCCTTGCTCAGAGTCATGGCATGTGTGGAAGAGGTGCTGAGGTCGCGTGAATGGAATGAGATTACGCCAAGCCACTAACGTGTCTGTGCGCAACTCGCCCAGAGTCGCAACGCGCCCGAGGAACTTCACATTGGCTACCCACAAACATGAGATTATTGAGCCACATACAATATGTTGAGACAAAATGTGAACACTGAACACACTTTGCCCCTGCGTTGATTGGTACATATACCTTTCTAACACAATAGATATTATCGCGAGATTTTCTTGTAAATTAATCTATAGAGGTAACTCTACAGCTTTGCCTATCTAAATCTCCCCGGAGTATTTATAGTCCGGCCGCGGCGGGTGAATGTTGGTAGAGGTGCTGGTGCAGCCACCTCCTTAGCAGCACCCCCAGCAGCACCACCCACACGTCGTTTTTTTGCCTGAGGCTTACGGGTCCAAGACTTGGAGTCCTTGCGATCACGTTTCTGGCGTTGTTGCTGCGATTTTTTGGCGTTGCGGTCGCGTTTCTGAGCCTCGCGTTCGGCAGCTTTCTCAGCCTTCTCCTTCTCCCGCACCTTCTTGAGTCTTTCACGCTCAACCTTCCTCTCCTCAGCCTCCTTAGCCCGTAATAGTTTAGCAGACTCCCTTAACTGCTTCATCTCAACTCTGTCTAGCTTTTTCTGCTTCTCATCCCGCTCCTTCACCATGTATCGAAACTCAGCCTCGCGGATCTTTCGAGGGGAGTAGTACATAGCCTCAGCCTCGTACTCCTTCCTCTGTTGAAGGTCAAGGGGGCCCTTATGCTTATGACGCTTCGAATGAGGCTCAGCGCTTTCCCGTAGTCCCTCATTCTCATGCCGTAGTAACTCCTTTGAGGCATGGAGGTGAAGGATCGTAGACTTGATCACCTCTGCCTCAGGAGCTTGAGGATCGATTGAAGCGTCTACGAGGTGCCTTATCGAAGTCCTGTTGACGTCATTGAGCGGCGACATTGCACCTGTTGGCTCTAGAGTTGAGGTACGGAACTTTTCGAGTACTGTGTCAGGATTGAGAGGATTCACCCCAGTTGCCTTAAAGGCCTTCAAAATATGCTCCTTGGTGAAGGAGGCTTCCCAGGCAGGCTTGAAAAGGGACCAGAAGTCACCCTTCTTCACAGCTGCTTGCCCTTGGCTGCGTTGAAGGTGAAGTTGTAGCCTATCAGAATAGGCAGATGAGAGGGACTTAAACATTACCACATCAAGCGGCTGCGTTGTATGGGTACTGTGGGGAGGTAGTACTAGTAAGTGTATGTTGTTACGCTTACAGTACCTAAGAAACTCCATAGTAACGTGAGATCCATGGCCATCAAGGATGAGTAGTCGACTCCGGAGGCGTGCTTTCTTCTGGGTGAATCGATTGAACACCTGTTCGAGCCATGCAAAGCCTAGCGTATGGGTAGTCCAGCCAGAGGGACTTGAGGTGATGAGGACTGAGTCCTCACCTGCTTTGATATCGCGTACCCAGCGATCGTAGATGGCTGAGCGAGTCGATTGATATATGATCGCAGGCGGCAACGCACTCCCATCCGCACATATAGCTGCTACAACTGTGATCCACTCACGATTGCAATCTTGAATGACTCCCTTACGTCCTCCGCGATCGTACATGTCCTTGCTGAAGATTCTCTTACTTCTACCTGGTACTCCTATAAGAAAGCCCTTCTCATCCATGTTGTAGATGTCCCTTGGTAGGATGTGATAACGCTCCATTTTAGTTGACAGAAGCTTGAAGTATGACTCGTATTTTGGTACTGAATCGGCCTTGTGACGATTGCGATCTAGTCCAGTCGTCCAGTGCGATGCAATCTCAGACGAGTGACGCCTCATAAACCTCGTCACCCACGACTGTGAGGCCGGCTTTCCAGCTATTTCACCAGCGAAATTTTGTACCATGGTCCTTGTAGGTGCTAGGCCATCCTCGGTGAGTTGATTGATGTACTGTATAAGCTCTAACTCTTCGTGGGGGTTGAGCAATTGCTTGTTGCGATAATAGGTGTCATTGCTGCGCTGCACACCCCGGTGCCTCCGCGACAACGTACTGCGACTCACATTGAACTGATCAGCAATTTCTGTATACGTAAAATGTTCTTCTGGTTCTCACAATTCAATTGCTTCAATCGCGACATCAATTGGATCCATGATCGTTGAGTTATGACGCGTCGCGATAGTCGTGTTGAGTTTGTTATAATGTTGCGCACGGGCGGGTTGCGACTCGGGGCGAGTTGCGCACAGACACGTTACTGTGTCCGTGCACACAATGCACGCCGTCAGTCAATGCACGCGCATCACCAAAACGGGCTACACAAAATTAAGGCTGTAGAGCCACACACACAAGTAATCATTACAAGGAAACTTAGCACAGTACTCTATAGACCTATGCGACAAACTTTCTCACCAATACTTTCTTGGCCGAAGGATTTTGCGGCCGCGAGTGTTGGTTCGGTGTGGAGGTGTAGGCGTGCGCGCTATGCGTGAGACACCACCCACATCATCCTCAGCACTACGTTTCTGCTTCTTCCTTGGTGCTGCTTTCTCTAGAGCCTTGCGCTTGCCTATAGAGGGCTTTTTTATAGCTTTTTGAGAGTCGCAAGCTTGCCTTTGGCGCTCTCTCTCTGCCTTGCGTTCAGCGACTTCCTTAGCCTTCTCTGCCTTCAGCTGTTCGCGCTCTACCTTCTCCCTCGCACGTGCATCACGCTTCTCCTGCGCAATCTTCTCATTGTATAGCTTATTAGCCTTAGCAAGCTCCTTCATGTCAGCCTTTTCCTTCTTGTCTGCCTCTTGCTCCTCCCTTGCAAGCCTCATGCGGGTCTTGGCTTCTCTGAATGACCGGGGAGTCCACATCATCGAAGGCCCCCAGTACTCATAGTGTTGTAGCAGGTCTAGAGACTTGCCCTTCATCCCTCTCCTTTTCTTAACAGTAAGAGCGTCAAGTAGGCCCTCATTTTCACTCTGCAGAAGGGTGTTCTGTATAGCCATGTGGTGGAGCGATTGCCAAACGATAGATGCGTCCTTCTCTGAGGCACCACTCAACGCGCGCTTTATAACTGTATTCAGCTTCTGCCATGCCTCACCGCCATATGTAGGAGCTTCCTCTGAAGCGTTGCTAGACGTATCTGAGTCGTCGTTGGTGAAGCGATCGAGTATAACGTTTGGGTTAAAGGGGTGTACACCTGCTGCCTTGAACGAGCTGAAGATATTCTTCGCAGTAAAGCTGCTTTCCCAAGCATCGCAGAACAGGCCACGGCTTTAGTTACAGGCACCATGCTTTGATGCTTGTGAAGGCGTGTTGCGAGCTTTTTTGAGTATGCTGTGCTGAGTGGCTTAAACATTACTACATCGAGCGGCTGCAGCGTGTGGGTGCTGTGAGGTGGATAGATACCTAATAGTATCTTGTGCCTGTGGCAATACTCTAGAAATTCTTCTGTTAGGTGGCTCCCATGGCCATCCACAAGCAATAGGCGGTATTTCCTCCGAGCTTTGGCTGCTGTAAAGCGGTCAAACACCTGCTAAAGCCAGGCAAGACCTAGTCCATCGTTCGACCAGCCACTGCCTAATACTCCGAAGAAGGCCATATGTTCTCCTACCTTCACATCCTCAACCTAGGTGTCTTGTATGTTCTTTGAGTCGGCTGCATATATGAGAGCTGGCGGCAACGCTGTACTATCAGCGCATATACACGCCAACAGGCTTATCTATTCACGATTGCCGTCTTGCAGTATCTGCTTAAACTGCTTCTTCTTAAACAGCCTCTTACTAAAGATCCTCTTCTGTCTGCCAACGACTCCAATCATGAAGCCTTTCTCGTCCATATTGTACGTATGCTCTGGCTCCACTTCGTAGAAATTGATTTTGCTGCCCAGCTGTTCAAAATACACCTTGTACTTATCGCCAGAGTCAGCAGCGTGGCGTTGTCGATCCATAGAAGTACTCCATTGGGATGTAAGCTCATCTTGGTGTCGGAGGAAGCGAGTAACCCAGCTCTCAGAGACAGAGTGTCCAGCGATATCAGACGCGTAATTCTGCACCATCTCTCTTGTAGGAGGTAGCTTTCGCTCTGTCAGCCCCTCTATATACTTTACAAGCTCTGCCTCCTGTTCTGGTTGAAGATTGCGACGTGCTAAGCCTGCCTCCGCGCGCGACCCGCTGACACCTCGGTGCTTGCGCGACAACGTTGAGCGATCAACACCATGCTTTTTAGCTATTGTTGCGTAGCAAACTTCTTCGCTAGAGTCAAGAGCATCTAGCTCTGCAAGGGCGTCTTCCATAGTCGTCGTGGCGTTGAGTTGTGGGGTGTGCGAAGTTGGGACGAAATCGCGATCGCGTGCATTGACTGACGGCGTGCATTGAGTGCACGGACACGGTAGAATCAGCATGCGTGTTTTAGCGGTTCTGTGTGCTGCTTCGACGAAGTGTCTCCTGTTATGACCCTGTGGGTGCGGCAAACCCGGTGATATCAAATTAGACATTCTGAGGTTTTCTAAGGCAATTGAATCACGAGATCTGTCACGACAAAAACCAGGTCGGACGTGCAGCTTCAGGAGGCATTAAACGGAACTTTCCAGGTCGGTAAAATGGGTTGTATTCTTCGTGCGGTATAGCAATTTACAGAGGGCAATCTTACATTCTCACCGTTGAAGAGCTGCTTGCGCCACAGCGTCTCCAGCATTTTTAATCCCTGTCAGTGGAAGGCTTCTAGAAGCAGTACACGAAACAGTACTCGCAGGGGTGCACGCGGGCCGAAAGAGGTACGCCTCTAAGGGTGTCTGTGTGACTCCACAACGCCCGTGCATAATATCGACTTTGGATTGTACTTGTACACGCAGCATGACGGACTTCCAGCCTGAGATTCCTATTGGTCTGACTATGATGTCTCTTGAGTCAGATCGTGACCAGTCAAGGCACAAGCGACGAAAGCAGGATGCAAATTGGTCGATCATTTTTGACGCCGAAGCGACCATGCCACGCCCTACCTCACAACAATGAGCGGATCTGACCATTCTGTAGGTTTCATACCTGACCGAAGAGTATCCTCGCGGTGAAGCCAGGCAATATCCGAAACAATTATGATTATGATTTGCGTAGCGTTTATTTGCTGTAAGCAGGCTAGTAATGTGCAGGAGCTGAAACCACCACATTTGTGTGCTCGAAACTCTCAGAGCCAGAGACGCAAGCTTTATGGCTTCCAGTGTTTTGTTCGCAGTAAAGTCTTCCGCTCTGTTTATCTTGTCCCCAACTCGACATCCCCTCCTTGCAAGCGCGACGAACTCGAAGACCGCCGAGGCTTCTTCCAAAACCACAGCCAGCTGTCCAGTCTCATGATATGGTACGCAACCAGAAGTGCAACGAAGACAATCACTACGGTGATCGGAGCTAGCTATATCGTCAACACTCACTCCGGACAAAGATTCGATCGACTTACTCCCGACCTTCCACAGATCCCATGAAGGATTGCTGTCATCGCCCGTGATTTCTGAGACGTTCTGGCCAAAGTACGCCGTGAAGAAGGAGAGCGGTAGCTGCACAGCATTGGTCAGCTTTCTTTCATTGAAAAGACAGGATACGCTTTACGAAGATAATAGTGACGACGATAAAAAGCATCACCGCTTGACCCTGTTTCGTTGTCGCGCGCGCTTCGGCTAGACTCGCTGTTTTGGACTTCAGATCGAGCGGATCAAGCAACTTTGAGGCTTTCAGCTGAGAGATTTCAGAAGACTGCATTCAGTACTTACACCCTTATATGTCGCTTCAGCCTCAGTTTTGATCTCCTTCACGGTGGTAAGAACAGACCTGATGTGCTCTTCAACGATTTTGACGGCATCGGCCACGCGGGCCGAAACCTCAACTGCATCTGGGTAGCATTTTCCCAGTGATGTGACAACTTCTAGTTGCTTCTCGAGTAAGTTCATGATTATCTTGAGTTCATCGATGATGTCTGCTACTTCGAGAGCAAGCTTCAGTTCGCGTTTGTCATTGAATGCTGCACTTCCGTTACTGTACTCTCTGTGGAAGTCTCTGAAACAATCCGCGTGGTTTGCAGTCTGATTCTCAGTTAGTTTTTCCGCTTTTGTCTGGCAGAAAGCAGACCCCTACCTTCTTGCTGGTTACCCATCTGTAGATTTCAATCCAATCTAGGAACCCTCGGTTCCACTGAGAGTCTAGATGGGTCACGGCTTGTTTGATGATAGTGCAGTATAACTCCGAAGCCGAAGAGCAGCGGATATCCTCGAGGCTCTGGTACAGGTCACGGATTCCACTGTTGCGTTCATCCTGGTAGTGTGAATGGTGTGAAGGGAAACATGAGATCACGGTATCTGTTGTTGATGTTAGCATGACCACCTAGGGTCAAGGTTTTGCTGACCTACCACCAAGATCCCAGCACCAGAGCTGATCGACCATGATTATGAAGCTGTCATCCGTTGCACTAGCTTTTCCGTCTGCACCGACGTCAGATCCGGTCCACTTGGATACTGTTTGATCATGGTCCCTGCTTGTAGTATCGCTCGAGGAGTAGTAGAATTGGTCTAGAGTCCTCCTCTGATGAAGCGCCCTTCCGTACTCCTTTCTCAGGAAAGCCGATGTCGTACGTTCCATTTCCTCTCGATCGGATGCAGAGCTTTGGAGTGGTTCAAGTGATTCTCCCCTTTGAAATTGATCGTATGTTTTGGCAAGACGATAGTACTGCTTGTAGATATCCCAATTCATATACGGCAGCTGTTCCGAGTAAGTCATCGTCACGAGGCTTGTCGACGCTTTCCAGACCTACATAGACTGAGGCAGCTTTGCGAGTCCCCGCGCGGTCAAACCAAGAAGAACACCCCGCCTCCATATGTAGTGAGTGTAAAGGCACCTTGATGGCATCTGAAAGTATAGGACGTACGCTGTCCCTCCAATCTGAGTACAACACCCCGTCACTACATTTCTTGATACATTGCTAGGGAGTACAAAGTCAGCGCAGGCATAATGTTCGAAATCACCGAATTACGTACCTCGACCCATATTATGTTATTCACTGGTATATGGATCCATCGAAAGCCATATCCCAGGCTGTCGAGATTGTAGTCGTCTTTAAGGAACGTTTCCACTGTCTGAGAGTCGTGTACCACTCTTTGATGTTCGGAGAAGGTTTTGATGTAAATCCTGCATAGCTGTTCAGCAGACCTCGACCAGCCTGACAGTAATGAGGTGTAGAAGTAAAGAAGTGAGCCCGTCAGGCTGAGAAGTGTCTGCTTCCAAGATCGACATGCATGCATGGAAACGCCACAACGCCATGCTCATTGGCTGCAATGTGCAGCCAGAATGCGGCGTGACGTTGAGAAAGCTGATAGGATGTGCCACAGTTACTGGCGCCTCGATCTTCTAGGCCAGGTTCTCAAACTGTGCTCCCATGAACTTGAAGTCGAGATCATGCGTAACGCCACGATCGCGGTGTTGAAATTTCTTGGCGATGTTCTTGCCTCCTTCTGGCGTTGCTTTTCCGTGCTCAGCTGAGGAGCTGATTCGTCAACTGGATGTGGGTGATCTGAGAACCAAGATGTGTTGCGACTTGAAAAGTAAAAGAGGGAGTGAACGAGCACCCACGACGGCAGACGTTGCAACTTAAATCAAAGCGAAGGACTTGGGCAGCTTTCTATAAGGTCTTCTATGAGCCATCACTGTTTTCGGGCGGCAGTAGCAGTTCGAGTATCGTTCGCCGCTGAGTAGTGATATGCCAGCCAAGAGTGCCAATGTAGAGAAAACCTTACACAACGCCGCCTGATAGGTCTACTCCTGCGAAACAAGCACCGCCAAGGTCCGGACGTGCCGGCTAGCCAAAGTCAGAGAACTTTCGGCAGCCAAACGGACTTTATCAAGCGTCGGTAGACTGGACGCGAATGCATATGCTTAGTCTGTCGCGGCCGCGCATGTGCCGGTCATGAGCACACTGTGCTGCGAGGTAAGACACTGTCAACCAGAAATCCATGGATTGGTCGAGTACGAAGTCTTGTGCGAAAAGATCGTGGCAGAGCGCCCAAGCTCCACATCGTCTCCGCGTATGCGATGCTGACGTTTACTTGGCTGTATTTCGTCGTTGGTATTAGGATGATCACCTGCAATAACGTGAATCCCACCAGGTATTGAGCTGCGCTTTGACTTGCATATGTCGCTGGCCTATTGTGCGTTGGCAACCTGAAATTGCCCGAGAGCCGGTCAACCCACAACCCCTAATGAAGTTGTTCGAAGAGCCTCATGTCTTCCCGTGGCGCTTCGCAACATATGTCTGAATCAGGGGTGGGGGACGTTTCAAGTCTCATCGAAACAAACAACCAGCGATCGCATTCGTCGTGATTTCTGGATGCAAGTGATTGCGACTAGGAAAGTTTCCCGGGGACATTTATGCATTGGCGTGAAGAAAATATTGACGTGAAGTATTGCTCGAGTCGGGACCGACTGGCTTGATACACGGTATGTCATTATGATATGTTGTACACCTCTAGTCTCTTTGCCATATACCTACAAGCCAGCACACTCTCAACAGCGCCAAGCCCCAAGCCATACCAATGCTATCCCAGATAACATTGAGCTTGCTTCCCATCACTTCCTTCCACCCTATCGCAACCTCAATCATGGCAATGTCAGCGCTCTCGGCCAGCATGAGCATCTCGACGTCGAAGATCCAGCCTTCAGAATGCATGTACGGTACGATGTAGGGTAAAGACGGTCTGGAGAAGAGCTTGAAGCCACACTGGGTATCCTTGATGCGGGCAGTCGCGGCTGGGGTCATGATGCGGAGGAGCAGGTGGAAGGAGTACATGAGGAAGTTGCGGAGCTTGGAGCGCTGAACCATGTTAGCGGGATTCAAGAACTTGTTGGCGTTGCGAACGTACCTTGACAACAGCCTCGCTGCCAACAAGATGGGCTCGGCTGCCAATCGCAACACCTCGCCCGTCACTGTCTTCGATTTTCTTGCAACCCTCGACAAGTTTGCCGAGGTCGCTGAACCGGCTTGCGCCGTCTGCGTCTGCGAACACAATGTACTGTCCCCTTGCGTGCCTCATGCCGTGTGTCACCGCACCGCCCTTGCCTCTGTTAATCTCCAGGGTGATGACGCGGATACTGCCATGCGGTATATGGGTCGAGTGAAGGGTCATTTCGGTGCCGTTCTTCGTCCACGGTCCGGCGGCTGGTACAGGGTGTTCACTCAGTTGATGTTCCTTGGCAAATGCCAAAGCCTTATCAACCGTTCCATCCGTGCTGCCATCACTGACGATCAGAATTTCCCATCCCTTTTCTTTTTCGTTACCTGTTCCACCATCATACGCTGAACCATACTGGCTTTGCAGGTAGTCCACAGCCTCTTCCAGCATGCCGCCCATACGCTCCTCCTCGTTATAAGCAGGCACCACAACTGTCATAAACAGCTCAGCCTCCTCAATTGGCATCTGTGGGGGTATCACAACTTTCGTTCCTGGCGTTTTCGCGGCTGCCTTCTTCGCCAGTTCCTTCTCTGCTGCCCACTTGTCGAGCCAACATGGTAATTGCTTTGGTGCACTTCGAGTGCCGTCAGGCAATACTGTTATATACTGTTTTTCGGAGGACCGAGGCTGTCGAGGAGAGGGCACGAACAATGTGAGGGCAATATATATCTGCACGATCAATTAGCCCTGGTTGATATGTGCCACCATGCGCCAATGAGTAGTTACCCAGAACAACAACGCGCCCACCAGAAAGCCCAGCCCCACAAGTATCGCCCAAGTTGGCGGCATTTCCAGCTTCTTCTGAGGGAAGCTCTCGAAGCCATAGCCAGCGCCTAGCTTCGAAGTATCAAACGCGCGGTTCGACATAGTGGGATGATGGGGCCGCGTGTGGGCGATTGAAAGCGTAGACTACCGATAAACGCGTGCATACATCTACAGAACGCTCAGAATGCAGGTCTCGACGTGAGAGAGGCAATCGCTGGGTCGATGTTGAACTTGTACCTAGTTGTGCAGCCAATTGACTTGCGAAGATGCAACGTGTTTGCTGACGTAGAGCGAGGGTGGAAGGTGGCACCTGCTTTCCCAAGCCACGCGCTAACTTAGCACCTATCGTATACATAAATTGGGAGTTTCTTAGCGACCCTTTTTAAAGTTTTGCGCAGGTGTAACACCCTGTTATACTTGTTTAAGTCAATAGTAACTCTTCTCTCTTGCTACAAATACCCATAGAATTAAGATAAGCTACTATAAATAAAGTAACGTGGTTCACCAGCGAGCGGGCCACCCCACCGAGTGGGCCAGGCCAGCAAACCACACCAAAGCGCCTACGCAGCGACGTAGCGCAACAACACAACAAATTACTGTACTGTACATAATAGCGTAATATTATTCAGAAGCGTCGCTATCATCTACGTCCTCTATTTCTACCTTGCAGGTGCGGGAGTTATGCCCAACCTCGCTGCAACGGCCGCAGCGTCTCTCTGCGCGCACCCTCTTCGCAGGCGTCTCGCCCTCCTCACGACTACCACCCTCCTTTTCAGCAATCAGGTCAGATACCTCACCAACTGTAAGAGTCTCCTCTGCGCGTATATACCGCCTTTTACGGGTTTTGCGCTTTGTAAGCGTATCAACAGCGTCTCGAAGGCGGCCTATTTCCTCCTGCACCAACACCATATTATAAGCTATCTGCTGAGCGCCTTTACTTAGCTGCTTGACCTGCTCATCTAATGAACTTGCTGGAGACCCCTGATAGTTTTGTATGCGATTTCGAATTAGCGTAGATTGCGCCTCTATCTCGCGGGCGTTGCGCGGTGTTTGCGCCTCCCAGGCGACAGTGCCTGGTGTGGGTGGCGTTGGCGTACGTAGCTGCACATCCAGCTTCGATAACACAACGTCAGGGTCATACGGGGCTAGCCCAGCGCCTCGAAACCCTGCGCGGATATTCTCTGGTGTAAATGTCTTCTCAAAAGCTGCTTTAAATGCTGGTAGGAAGGTTTCTTTGTCAATATGGTGGATGCGGCTGCGTGCCAAGAGCGAGATCCCGTCGCCGTAGTGGCGCTTCAATAGCGAGTAGGGGACAACGTCAAGAGGCTGCAGGAGGTGCGATGAGTGTGGTGGCATACAGAGGGTAATAATCTTGTTCTCCTTGCAGTAGTCCTGGAATTCGATTGAGCAGTGGCTGTCATGGCCGTCAATAATGAGCAGCCTGTATGCCCCAGCAGAGGACGCCTTCGTATGGGCGTCGAAGTGCTTGAGCCACGCCAGCGCGACGTCGTTGTTGGTCCAGCCAGTAGGAGAGACTGTGACAACCCAGTTGCGAGGTAGACCAGTGAACCAGGAGGAGATAAGGACCTTGCCTGCAAAGATGAGGAAGGGTGGGATAATGCGCCCCGTCGCAGCGACGCCTTGGACCAGGGTAACCCACTCGCGATCGCCCGGCTGTAGTTTCTTCTGTTTCCCTGTTTCCCAGGTTTCTCTGAGCCTGTAACAACAAGCTGAGAGGATATCTTGCCCATCATGAAGCCAGACTCATCAAAGTTCCAGGTGTCCTCATCTACGATACCATACTTCGCCTTCATCGATTGAACCAGGCTGAACCAGGGCCGGATAACCGCTGGGTCTTCGCAGGCAGCTCGCTGGCGATGGTACGGACGACTCCATGGCGTGCGCAGCTCAGGTGTACGCGCGATAAACCTATCAACCCAGTTCTTGCCTGTAGGCTTCCCGCCACGCTCTCGCAGCAGTCTATCAGCCATAGCTCGTACGTGTAGCTTCGAGGGCGGTACGCCACGTAGACTCTCGTCAAGTATCCGCTGTATAATCACCTCCTCTTCTAGCTTTGTAAGGCGCTTTGAATTCGGCTCGCAATCGCGTCGATAGCGTTTCCCGTCGCGTCGGTGTTGCACAGTTGTTCGAGGGACGTTGTAGATAGCTGCAGCGCGTCTTTCACTTTGGAACTGGTTTGATTGGATATCAGAGATAGCAAGCTGTATATCAGCTTCAGTATAGGTTCTGGGAGCTTTGCGTTGTTGCGACATTACGTGTTGTTGTCGCGAAGGCGCTTTGGTGGGGTTTGCTGGCCCACTCGGTGGGGTGGCCCGCTCGCTGGTGAACCACGTTATAGCTTTTTAGTAACGCGTTTTAGTAACGCGTGGGTGACGCGTAAGTAACATAACGTAGTTTTCTTGCCTACTTTAAACAAGTGTAATAGGGTGTCACACGGTCTCACACCTGCGCAAAACTTTGAAAAGGGTCGCCAAGAAACCCCCGATTTATGTATATGATAGACCCGTTGCCAGGAACAGCCGCCGGCGGCCACCACGTGTATCAAGCGTCGTTCTCTACAAAGTGGAAAATTCCCATCTCATGCTGTGGAGTAATTGGACTCGCTATTCGCGGCAATTTTCGAGCATTACTTGAATATCTCTGCAGCGGCGCAGTACTTCGAAAGTCCAGCCGTGATCATGACCGTCTCGGAGACTAAAGGATACAAATGCAAACTCGAGCACTGAGCCAACCGCGACCACAGCCAATCTAAGTGGAACATGACATCCCTTCAATGAGTACGCAGACAACAACTGAGCTTCGTAATCTGGCATTCTACATGCACACATGATGCCGAGAGAAAGAGAAGTGTGGAGCAAACCCTAACTGAACTTAGAAAACAGAAGACCTGCAGACTCAAGAACACAAACAGACTGGGCATGCAAGAGAATCTTGCCCTAGAGGCGGTACTTTTTGTCAAGCGGAATAGCTTGGGATGAATCATGTCGATTGGTCTATCTATCGCGAACGGCAGCCTATATGAGGCTTGCCGGATAAGAGCAAACATATGAACAAAGATCAGATGGAACAAAGATGGGATGGAACAATGGGGCAAACAGCAACCAGCTGTACAGACCGGAAGCTTCCCCGCTCCTTACTGGGGCTCCGGCTGACACTTTTCGAGGATGTCAATGCGTGAGTACCATGACAGTACTCGCTTCTCGAGTCACTACCAAAGTTGGGTCAGAATCAGAGACGCAGACGCAGCGATTGCACGTTTGTCTAACCTATTAGGGTGATCCGGAAATGTTTCGCCGCTTGAAGATTTTGGATGCTTTGGGTGTGGGCATTGTAAAAGTCGGTGTCGTACACGAGGAAGAGGAAGTGAAAGACACTAATCTGCCAGCATTGATTATACTGCGCCAGGTACAGCTCGGCTGTATACTTTCCGCGCACATTCCGTAATGTCCTACCGTAAGGCTGACTTTCATTTTTTACACTTTGTCTGTAATCATCACCTGTACTACTTGGAGAGTATGTTCCACGACATGTTCAGAAGCGTCAAGTGTGTATTGACTCTCCTTGTTGACGACCTGAGGCCTATGCTCACTGAAGAACAATTTGGAGACAACTGGGAGCCACGCGTTTGATACCCTTATAGTCTCGTATTGGCCGCGCTCAATGCGACGGTGTTGCTCGTCGAGTTGGGCGTCAAGAGGAGGCTTAAGGAGCATTGGAGCAGATTTTCACCCTTCCGATGGTTATCAGAGATTTAAGATGGCAGCCCGCAGTGAGTGTCGCTATCTGAGCATCAATTATTCAGCCTTGTTGCCAATACAACGCAGGATCACGAACGCGAGAGCACGAACTCGGGGCCACACAATCCATTCTGTATCGCCATTCAAAAAACCGGATAAGTGCGCTTTGGACTGACCGGACAATCATCCAGATGTCTATCTATATGTTTTGAGACGTTGGATCTAGGCAATGTATGAAATGATTGGCTGGGAAGTCGCACTAACTACCTCAGGGATTACATCAGGTAGTCACCATACTGTCACAAGAGCAATGACTGAATGAGAGATCGATGGCACCTGCCTTTTGTGAGCGATCTGCGTCGTCTCGTACCCAAGAAGATGGTCGCCAATGCAGAAGGCGCAAGGCTGAAATCCAATCTCGCTTTCTGCC
Organism: Lizonia empirigonia; assembly: GCA_009982855.1. Taxonomy (NCBI): domain Eukaryota; kingdom Fungi; phylum Ascomycota; class Dothideomycetes; family Pseudoperisporiaceae; genus Lizonia; species Lizonia empirigonia. The sequence continues at coordinate 497,985 of JAADKA010000030.1, forward strand.
CCCACATTCCAACTTTAAACCCTGTGACCAACACAAGGCTGAAACTTCGAGGCTCAGCAATCAGATCATGGTACACCGTACGTCTTCAGGACGGCTCGCTTTATTCAAGCTTCGACCTTTTGCCATCTTTCATCTAATCACTCACGGTTGCAATCTGGCATACGCGCCGACGCAGTCGCGTCTCACCTTCGCCATCCGACCAACATGAGTTCTCAACGTTACAGCGAGCTGAATGTGCCCGACAATGGTGCTTGGGAGCTTGAAGAATATGAGTCTGAATATCGGTGTGTCTTCTTAGCGACAAGACTCGTCTTCACGACTAATGATCGCAGACCACATGGACTCAATACGGAGTTCTCCTCGACCAACCTTCTCTCGGAACAGGAGTTTAGCTCTGAATTTGACCACCAGCAAAATACAAACCCAAGTCCATACCAACACAATGTCGATACTAGTTCGTACCAGCAGAGTGTCAGCACTAGTCCATACCAACAGAATCCACACCCCAGTCCGTATCAGCAGTATGCAAACACCAGTTCATACGAGCAACATGCCGATGCGACTTCTTCTCATCATCCACCCAATACGGAAAATCCTGCAGCCAGTCTCATGTCGGAGCATGACTTCGGTGCCGAGTTCAATCCTCAGCAAGATATGAACCCCAGTCCACTTGGTCAACCGCTTCGCCGCTTCTACTTCCGCACGATAGTTGGAATCCTTGTACCAATCATTGTAGTGTGCTACCTCATTATAATTTGGCGAATATACCTTGCTCCACTTGACTCGGATTCACCAGTAGCCTTCGGCCCACCCGGCGCAAAATGGGTGTTTTACAGCTGGTTTATTGCTGGAATTATCGGTCTAAGCTTAAGTCTCTACGGATTAGCTGGTGCAGAAGCTGGTATGCTTATGGAACGAACCTGGAAGGTTGATGATGCTACGCGTCTTATGCTGCATGCTGATAATACCTGATCCGGGCCTGGTGGCTGGATGAAAGCACTTAAATGGGTCATGCAAGTACGTAAGGTGCACAATCAACGTAGTAAACTCCCTTCGCGTTTGTGGTTCATCCTAGCACTACCTAGCTTGGTTGTCTTCATGGCCTGGCCTTTGTCAGGTCTCTGTCTTGAGATGACTAGCGGATTCCTCCACGGGAAGCCAGGACAAGGAGCAAATGTCACCGGGTTCGTCTATTACAACTTCAATGCCAACCCCGGGGGTCGTAGGCTGTCTAGAGGATCCTACATCGACGCGCATGTTCTCGGGCATGGGGCTGTATACGCCCCTCAAGGCTTCAACCGATCTCAAAGCGAATTCCTGCAGAAAATTCCGGTGGTGCTACCAAATACCGAAGGCGTCAAAGAAATTTTCTTGACCGCACAGGGGGAAACTCCAATCGAGGGGAAAGCCTGGGGCTTGCTACTGCAGTATGACTGTAAGGTCGTAGCAGAATTGTCTGACCTGGATCTCCTGAAAGAGCGTCGATCCTCCATGGATGTTTAGGGAAGTAGAAGTGTTATCCCTGATTTTGCCCCTGTGAAATCTTCCCGAGCTGTGGACGATGACTTCCCCAGTGAAGATCCCTCGACAACAGAATGGCCGTTAGGTCCTACCGTACCGCTCGCCAGCGACCCCACTCCACTGCTCACATCGAGTTCTGGGCCAACATCCAACAATTCAAGCCCACCCGCGTTCGATTACACAAACCAAGTCAAGTACATTTCATACCGTCTCAACGACAACCAAACCTTCGTGGAGATTAGCAAAGAGCCAAGAGGCAGCTTGAAAGGGGTATGGGACTCAGACAATTTAAAGTGGTCATTAAATCTGGATGCGGTCATAGAGACTGCATACGAATCCTGGCCGCTGCAAACGCCATCGGAACAAGAACCCCCCTGCGGCTTTCTTAATGAGTTCGAAAATCCGCCAACATCATACTGCTATCACAATATGCACGGAAACACGACTGAAGAGTATCCTGGAATTGGCCAGACGAAAAAGTTCGAAGTTCTGTTATGGCAGAGACTAAACTCAGGGCCGCCTCAAACGGATACGAACCTCATCAACAAAACAATCGATCACCCAATCAAAGAACTAGACGGTGAATACGTCGATGGTGGCGATCAGAATATGACAGCGATCGGGGTGTCTTGTCATTCGAGTAGCAGTGTAGGCTCGGCGGATATCGACGGTTTGCGCTCCACCTACTCCAATTTCGAGCAGAGCGACACTCCAATACCAGCTCGACGAGACGACTGTGCAAAACGATTTGGAGCAGAGACACTTGTATGCACGCTCGACATCAGCAAGGACGGTTGGTTGAAGTGGTTGTTTGATTCAATTGGCCTACCGTCACCTCTTGACGCAAGTGCGCGAGAAGGTGACGTCATTGGTAACATGAGGTTTAACGCTCAGCTCGAATATCTACAGGCTGATAATCTTCGAAAAGTCCTGTTGCAAGCTTACTCAACCTACGCGATCAAGCTCATGTACAACGATGGTCGCGACTTCATCGGCATCAACGGAACCCGCCTCAAGTCACACGTTCCCGACATCACGGCCTTCGTCGCTGGCACCGTGATCGAGCCCGGCATCATGCCAGCCAGTGTACCTATCGCACTGTTTGGCCTGTGGGCCTTGATCAGCTCGGGTCTCTGCCTTGTCTACAGATTCAGGCGACGCTGCAGCGCGATCCTGGACGGGCACACGGTGTTCAGACTGGGCGCTGGGTTGCAGGAGACGTACCGGGCGAAGCTCCAGCGACATTCTACCATTGCTGAGATTGAAGAGTTTGCTGCTCTGCACGAGATTCCGGGATGAGTGAGTGATGTGGATTTTGACAGCGGTGTGGGACGGATCGGACTCGTGCATGGAAAACCTGCCGTGAAAGGGAAACTTTGTAGGTAATGACTCAGGGCGAAGACATCTTACATGTCATTCCCATCAGCAGTAATTCAGCTTCTCGGGTATCTGTGCATGGAAACATGATGTGCTAGTGTGTCTAATTCTCACATTCCCACGGCTGGCAAGCCCTTTCTTTCGCGCCCAAACTCACAAAATACCATCCAACAGCCTCGTGGGGAATGCAACCCATCCTCTCCCCGTAAGCCAAAGTGCAAACCCAATACCCGGAGAAAGCCACACAGCTGCTAAATTCGGCACTGACGATTCCCAAATCCTCTTTCAGGGAACGCTCGCAATCTTCATCACCGCGCGGTGGCTGGGATGAGTCGGAATTGCCTGGCGTGTACACAGCAAGGGGGTGGGGTCTGGGTGTATAGGACTAAAGGGGTTTGTGTGCGAACATGCTCGGCGCTGGATTCGGTGGGTGGAGGGTGCGTTTGTGTGCACGTTGGAGGCCGAGAGGCTGGCGTGGGCCGGGCTTGGTGGTGGAGGTGTAGATGTCGAGAGACTGCTGATGGAAAAGCGAGATAGTGCGACGGTGCGTGTGCGCGACGGTGCTGCGGGATCATGACTGCGAGTGCGATGGAAGGGTGCGGGGGGGTGCAGAGACACAATGCACTGGCAAAGCATTCAGCAGCGGAGACAGATAATGCATGTACATATGCTCTCAGAATGCATTATCATGATTTGGTATCGCACATCTACCCCTTCAGCGCCTCTCTGACATTCCCCTCTATGCCCTTGAGCGCCTCTTGCACCGCGGGACTATAATGTCTGCGGAGCAGTTCGCCCTCCCACACGGTGGCCGCAAAAGCATTACTGCCTTCAAACTCGGGCTTCAGCGCATCAAACACGCCGTCGCCCCTGCGCTCCTCTGTGTTCCACAGCGGCGCGACCTTCTTGCCGTGCGCTTTGGACACGCGGTTCAGCAGGCCGAGCATGGCCGTGCACGACTTCTCGGGCAGCTGGAGCGAAATGCTCATGAGTTGCTTTGTGAAGGCTGCGACGCGGATCGGTGGGACGCCGCGCAGGGCGGTGGCGGGGAGGAGGACGGAGGATAGCGAGCGGATGAGGAGGACGATGGTGGTTTGCACGTTGATTTTGTTCGTGCTCGCGGGCTGGTGGGTCTCTGGCGCGCCAGGGTCGGGGAGGTGCAGGCTCTTGGAACTCAGCTCGATGTCGGCGTTTAGTGAGACGGGGTGGAGGGTGCGGTAGAGATGTGTTATGAAGAAGGTGAGGTCGAGTTTGAGGCTTGAGGCTTGTTTGAGGACGTCTTGTCCTTCGAGGAGGGCGAAGGCGGTGATGACGCACAACAAGGATTCACGGGAGAGATTGCGCTCCGGTGCTTCGTTGTCGTCGTCGGATTCTGCGTCTTCGTCTTCCGACACGTCGGCGGCGGCGGAGAGTTCGGCCGTGGCGATGATGTCGCGCAGGGCCTCGAGGATGTCACCGAAGAAGTCCTGGTTGATGAGGTGGGCGTAGCGTGCCAGACCCTCGAGGACAGCACCCATGAGTTTTGGTGAGCGGGCTTTGAGAATACGGAAGTAGCAGACAAACACCATTTTCAGGGTTTCAGCTTGCATTCTGTCGCGCTCTTCATGGGAGACGGCTGCGTCAGCCTCCTTCATCTCCTTCGCAATAGCCTTCTTCTCTTTCAGCTCCTTGCGCAATCGCTTTGTCCTGAACTCGCGCTTCTGCTTGACCTTCTTGCCGTAGTCATCGTCTTCGTTCTTGTCTACAGAGTGGTAGGATGCCTTTTGGTGGAATTCCGAGAGCAGGCGGAGGTGGAGGAATGTGTTGAGCACACTCTCGTCGAAGTTGTAGTGTTTGGCCTTCATCATCTTTGTCAACAAAGTGACTGTCTCCAGCGAAACATTGCCGTCTTCATCTTCTTCAAACAGCTTCTCCAGTGCTTCCCGACACTTCACAAAGTCGGCGTCCACGCGTCTTGTGCTCAGCTTGCCAACGACAATCTTCAGCAAATCGTTTCGGAAGTTGAAGTGCGGGACCGCAGTCAGCAGATTACACACGCAGCTGACCGCAACAGTCGCCAAACTTGCTTTTTGCTCGTCGCTGGATCCACTCGACTTGCACAACGCAGCCAGCAGCTTCACGTAGGTCTCATACCCTGAGACAAGCTTTTGTTCAAAGTGGCGCAACTTCTTGACCTCCTTCGACACCTTCTCGCCCATAGCCTCCTCGTTCATGGGACGAATCCGGTACCCAGGGATCAAGTCTTTGAAGACTGTGACCGAGGTAGCCAGCGCAAGTTTCCTGACAGTATTGTTCTCCGACTCGGCGATCGCACCCAGCGTCTTCAGCGCGCCAATGTGCTCCTCTGGGTCTTCGTTGACCAAGCTCGCTATGCGTGCCAGCTCTTCTTTCGCCTCGAGAATATGTTGTCGCGCAGGGATCTTGGGTTTCTTCTCCTCTTGCTTAGCCTCCATGTCCTCTGCCTCTCCGTCGTTGCCAGACCCCAGGAAGCTGTCCGACTCATCCTCGCTCTTGACTTCCACGTCGGCTGTTGGTGGGGCGACCCATCCTTCGGTGGTGCGGACGGGCAGTTTGTTCTCGCCCTTCTTCTTCTTCTTGTCGAGTCTGCGTGGACGGTTCTCGTAGTCCTGCTCGAGATGCCATTTCGCTGCGTTCTTCAGGAATGACTGCTTGGAATCCCGTGCCGGCGCATCGTCTTCAGGCGGCGAGAGCCTCCTTCTCTTTGGGGCGGAGGGGCGCGCAAACATGGTGCTGGCAAAATACTCAGAGCGAACGTATGCAATGTGAGCGGAGCTGGTGGTTCTAAGCCCGTATAGATGGGCACACAACTTTTTGTTCTTCACCGCCCCGCGTTCTGCCGTGCCCCACAAAAATTCCCGGCGCAAAGCAACGCTCAACCTCGCCCAGTCGCAACCTCACACATGACACACAGCCCCTCACGATGCGGCCCCTTACCGAACCCGAGACGAAAGTGCTCTTCGAGAAACTCGCCACCTACTGCGGGAAAGGCATCTCGAACCTGATCGCCGACCCGGCCGGCGGCAACGACCGCAACGTCTTCCGCGTGCAGGTACACAGCCCTGGACACCCCGCAACCTGCAAACCAAACACTAACCGCACTGCAGGGCTCAAGATGCTACTACGTGCGCGAATCGCTCGCCAACCTCGCCACGTCGGTGGCGCGCGACAACCTGCTCAGTCTGGGAATCTGCCTGGGCAAATTCACAAAGACGGGCAAATTCCGGCTGCACATCACCGCGCTGTCCGTCATTGCGCCGCACGCGCGCTACAAGGTGTGGGTCAAGGCCAACGGCGAGATGCCCTTCCTGTACGGCGGCAACGTGCTCAAGGCCCACGTGGGCCGCTGGAGCGAAGACTGCCCGGAGCACCAGGGTGTCGTGGTCCTGAGCATGAGCGATACGCCGCTGGGCTTTGGCGTTAGTGCGAGGAGTACGGCGGAGGCCCGGAAGCTGGATCCCACGGGCATTGTGACGTTCCGGCAGGCTGATATTGGGGAGTATCTGCGCGAGGAAGACACTTTGTTCACGACTTGAGCTTTTGGACGGCTATGAGGAAATCTACAGCATTTACGGAGTTTAAAAGGGGGCGGGGATACGGTTAGAATGGAGTATGAGGAGGACTCAGACGATGCTAGGCCCGTTCGCGCAAGACCGTGTGCGCTTCGTTGGAAAAGACATATACAGCCACCCCTCTACGCTCATCGAGTGCAGAGAGAGCCCCTGGTAAGGCTCGCACAAGGTAGTCCAGAACGATGAGATACCCAACAATACACTCTTATACCAAGTTTCATCTTTCAGGTCCTGCGCGGGGGCAGTGAATTCTGAAATCCATTCATATGTTTGGCGAGGTACAGCAATTCCGCAGACTCGAGGCAAGTCTGCTTTTCAAGATAGAATAAGTGTGTGGATTTTGCAAGTTCTGAATCTTCAAGTCAGATCCAAGTCCCAGATCAGTGTAATGTAATGGCAGTGGACACTTGGAGACCTACACTGTGTAGCTTCCAATGTCGCCTTTACTAGTGTGCGTGGAAACCATCCTACACTCGACCAGAAAACCTAACTCCCGCGTCGTTGAATGACCCATGCTCTACAGAATGTCTGTTGTGCACGACCCAAGCTTTGAACCCGTTCATAGTCCCCCAATAGACTTGAGTCCTGCAGTTGGTGCATCTGACATTCTTGCGTCCTTCCACGTTCTCAATAGTCTCCCCACATCTGGGACAATGTTTCGCGGCAGTAAAAGTCTTGTGCTATGTCAGCGGATGGCTTTGTGTTGGGAGGGAATTAAGCAGCCGAACCTTGTATTGCTCACAGGTCAAGCCAATGTGAGGGCTTGCACCGCAGTTCCTGTAGGTACAGGTCTGTGTCAAGCATATTGAGCAGGTAAATAATCGCGGAGTCTCGGTGAGCAGGTAAATAGTATCGCAATCCGTCAACCGGCACTTGCGGTATTTTTCGGGGTGCGAGCAAACGTGGGCTTGCGCAGAAGCTTCAAAGATGGAGTGCAGACTGCCTTGTACGCGCCCAACCGGGATGAGCTTGCGAAGATCTGATAGTGAGATAGGCTGGCCGCAAACTGATTGACGGCACACCAGTGGAAAATGTTCGCTTTCAATGTCGGAATTAGCGACGTGTGCTTGTCGGTTGTAGCAGTCCACGCAGATGATATGCTCGCAGGAAGACAGCATAATCGCCTGATCAGCCTTACAACAGTAGGGACACATGAACTTGGCTTCCACCCTGTCTATACACGGCTTGGAGCGGCCAAGCTCCCGCCTTAAGAAGTGTTCCGTCTGAGGAGGGCATTTGATGAACAGTGCCTTAGTGAGATTGTCGAGCCTAACATGGTCCGGACCCAGTACCTTCTGAGCTTGGGTCAGAATTTTGGAGGCAAACACAGCTTGCCAAGTCGAATTGCTGAGTTTGATCGTATGTGCCTCTTGTGCTGCTTCGAGAGTTGCAATCTTCTTTGTGAGTATCTGCCGGAAAACTTTCCGCTGATAACCGTCGTCTTCATGTAGTATAAGGCGCTCTTGTTCTTGGTCAACAGAGACAATGGCTCCCAATTCATGTCCAACCCGCCGTAGCCATTCATCCACCTCGGGCTCTGCGAAGAACGGATGCCAGACTTCGTAGCGGGAGGGATCGGGCGGGTACCGATCGATAGTGACTGTGCGCCCCTTGAAGAGTGCATGCGCAATGTCTTTCACATACACCATCTCTTCTCGATGAACGCCGGTAAGATGTAGGACCGCAAAGTCATATGCTGGTTTTCTCCATACGTGGTTTACACCAGGTATGCGCTCGGCAAGCTGTACCAGCTGTGTGAACACAGTGTCAGCTACCAAGATTGGGGCTGTGAAGTGAACGTCGTAGACAAGTATAGCCTCGAAGCTGTTCAATGGTCTGAGAGTCTTCAGGGCAATATGGGCATACTCTGGGTGGTGAAACTCGAGCCAAAACTCATCAGTAGGAAAGCAAGGCGTTGCCGACAACGGGCTTGACATTGATTGAAGCAACTTTCTGACCATCGAGGGCATGGGATCTTTTCCTGGTATTGATCGCCAGACGACCTTGACGGTATTGGCAGTCACCGTCATGAAAACGTTCTTCGTGACTCTGATGTCTGTATCAACATCGAACGCGACAAGCTCGGCGCCAGCTCGAAAGTGTGCGTTCCCTCCCTTGTGATGCCTGCACACAGTGGGCTCATCCATGTCTTATGGGTCAGCTGTCACTAGTAATGGTAAAGATGGTGTCGGTTGAGGAAGCTTGAAAGGCCATGTCGCCTTCGTTGACGGGGAAAAGGACTCAAGGAGGGGGAGAGGTTAGAGGCGCGACTGCAGATGCAGTTTCTTGCAGGAACGCAGTTCATTCTTCGCAGCTTCTCCTCGTGCCGCACCGTCAGCATGCGCAACGTCGTTAGTGCTTTGACGCTCTGTATTTGACTTGGATGGCAGGTGTCACCCCGGAGTTATATACTAGATATGTCAAGGATGAAATGCCTGTGCAAATAACCATGAATCAGCAGGCATCTATCAAACCCCGTTGCCAGTCCGTTGTGATGAGAAGGCGATCTGAGCTTCGGGGAAGTCGCAACGTGATTGGTTTCAGGGGGGGCCACTTCCTACACGTCCGCGCTGGGCAACACCCATCTTGCACCCCACCTTGCACGCACCGCTCCGATGCGGGGTTACTAACGACTAGACGATCAGATGGACTTCGTGCGTACAGTCTTTGTTCGCTGCTTCTGTTACTGACGCAAGGACGCAGTGGGTACGGTTACTTGGCGGTTCTTCTCAGAAGAAACAAGCCGCCCCAAACAATCCTCAGCAGCGTCTGGCACGCTTTCGGCAGCGCTACAACCAGGTCTTGGTACAGCAAACCCTTTCACGCTATGCTTGCGGCGTTTGGCTGACGAGAGAATCAGTCGCAATGGCAGAAGACGCAAAACCTTGCCAACGACCGCGAGGCACTGGGCAACATCCGTCGCGGTTTCCAGGCCCTCACCGCAATACTCAATGATGAGTCTCGATCGCCAGCACCTCACCTCTGCCTTCAGTTCGCTGCTGTCCAGCAGATATATACTGCTGTATCCAAGATCGCAGCAACCTCTTTCGATGAAGGCATTGTCCGAGACGCTGTAGCTTTCTACAATGCACTCATCGATAGCGAGGAGGAGGACTTCTTGGAGAACGACGTCTTTGCCGTGTCTCTCATGAACTTTATAAACCGTACGGTAGGATCTGGGACAATGGCAGTGGGAGAGGATATCGAGGCGGACATTGTAGAGCTGCTCTTTGGAATCGCAGCCAAGATCAGGTTACAGCCTGAGATACTACCAGTCTGGTTCACCACCACGACTGCAGACTCTAGTGGTCGACCCCGAGCCCAAAGCAATGACTTCGCTGGTATAACTCAGAAGGAGGACTTCCCTCTATGCTATCAGCTCATCGACCACGTACATCACGAAGGTCGAATAGGAGACTTTGCTCGCACTGGTCTACTATACGTCTTCGAGTCGGCTTCCAAGTCGATGACCCTGGAGCAATGGATAGTCAACAGCGATCTGCCTACCCTCATGGCATCAGGCCTTGGCGCATTGTACAGCCAACTCAGCAGGTAGGCCCTGGAGCTTTCTAGGGACTGATGTGATGATCTGATTGCGTACAGGAAACTCTCCATCTTGCATCCACAAGACAGTCTTCCCCCTGTTCTGTCATTCTCAGACTACGTGGAGACACTACCCAACGACGACACCGAGAACCTCCACACAGCCGAATTTCAGAGTCATATTGGCACATTCCTGTCTTACCTCGCCTTCTGGCAAGACGTGCTTGAACACTGCAGGTCTACGGATGTTAGACATACTCTAATTGATCATTTTCACGTGTTGTTTCTACAACAGCTACTGTCAGTCTAGACAAACGTTCCACAATGACACCGGGCTAACAACACGCAGCTACCCTTCCCTGTTGGAGTCCTCCGATGCCGATGGTGGATCTTCCGTTGCTGTTCTTACGTACCTACGACGAATCCTCGATGCGCTAGATCATCCAGAGCTTGTTCACATGATCCTGCAGTATTTGCTTGCCTTGCCAGACTACGCATCAATGTCAAGCAAGACGCCCCGCTCACCAGCTGCGGTCAAGAGACGCCAATCCCTCATACTCATGAATCATGCGGAGAAGGACGACGATCGACTCAATCCCTCACTATTCAATCTGGTTGACTTAATCCTGGGCAGCACTGATTCCCGCAATTCACAAACCATCACTTCGGCATTAAAGCTTACAACTGTCATACTTGGAAAGAACCACAGCTACGGACTGGGGTCGCTCATCAAAGTCATGAACGTACACTACAAAGAACCACACCGAACCGTTGGTGCTCTGAATATCGAGCTCGAAACCTACCTGAACCTTGCCATCAGCCTTGCTGGTGAAGACGGGGTCGATGAGGCCTACGAAACCCATCTGAAGGACATCCAGAGTCTCCTTGAAAGTCATCCCTGCTCCTTGAAAGCAATCTCGTTGCCTTCTGCGTCCTCACAAAATACAGGATACTATGATCCCGTAGACGGAAGCAGTAGAGAAGTCTACCAGCACTATCTGCTCCCAGAAGACCCACTTTTCAAGTCTTTAACCGAGCTACTGATTCGCTTCCTGACGAACGACGTGGAAACGAACTTAGCCTTGACGGAAGCGATCGTGAATCTTGGCACATGCTCACAGCTTCATCTTGAGGGCTGGCTCTCCGTCGACCCCGCCGACTATTGTTTCGAAGACAATGTGCCTGAGTCTATCGTCTTCTCGAACGGCAGCCTTCAAGATGTGTACATGGCAAATCGATTGCCGGCGTGGAATGCATCAGCCACGCCTCAGCTACTCGCGTGTTTACAAAACCTCCAAGCCCAGGTAGCCGCTCTCCGTACTGACATTCCCGACTGGGATGAGCATGTTGCCAATCGCAAAAATGCGTTTCGTTTCCACGAGGAGATGCACGACGCGATGAAGCAGGCGGCGTCGCAGCCTAAGGCGACCCAACAACTTCCAGAGGCACCTGCAGGGTCATGGACGCCACGGATTCCAAAACATGTGCTCGAGAGCTCCGCAACGTCATCAAGAACACAGTCTCCAAGAGGGCGCAAAGAGACTCTCTCAGAGCCGAGGAACTCGCAGGCATCCTCGCCAGCTCCCTCGCATTTCGGCGGTCAAACGCTTGTCAGCTCTCCCTCGAGAGGTTTCTCGCCATTGCCTGAGTTACAAGGCGGGAAACGCCAGACCACACTGTTCTCAGACATTGACGCCAACCTCGCCGGTTTCAGGCATTCTGATCTGTTGAGGAGACGGATACGTTTTCGACGACCGGCAGAATCACAGGAGATCGAGGTCATGTTGTCAAAATATCAGCCCCCTCCCAAGGACCCTTCCGATGATGCTACGGCTGGTGCGGAGACAGACGAGCAACAGGACGACATTCGCGAAGCCAGTCTCTTGCACATCATCACCAACGTGGTCGTTCTCCAGGAATTCGTGTTGGAACTGGTAGCCTTAATGCAGATAAGAGCAAGCCTGTTCAACGAGGTCAGATTTGCATGAGTCGTTGCATTGCGCAACGACGTTGTTTTTCGGAAGCGAGTTTAGACGGCATAGCGAATATACCCCTTTTGTGTTTGTGGCTTCAACGAGCGAAACCCGAATTGTCGCACGTGTTCGAGCTGTGGAATTGTTTTACAACGCTGCTCCAAAGTCGCTCAGTGCTGGCCTGGGGCCTGTCACTGCGCTCAATTGTGGTTGTTCCACCAATGGCATTTAATATGGAAACCACCGCGATGGATATCATCTCCTAAGAACTCCGGAAAAATGGGAGAACGCCGACCGACTTTCTTCTCTGTAATAGCCGGTACATCTTCGTGCACGTGCCAGAGCGGGTCTAACCGGTGCAGGAGTCGCGGAGGTGTTCCGATGCTCACTCAAACGTCATCTTTCACATGAGAGTCGCGCCTCCGCTCATAATCAGATGCATTCACATGAGCGTCCGACACCGCACTTAACGAGACCACATTGAGCCTGTGGACCTCGAATTGCGATTCCAGAATTCCAAGTAGCGCAAGCAGCTTGCGACGAATTTGTACTCGCGGAACGCATATTGATGCTCGGCTAAGCCAATCCTTTGCCAGCCGATCGTGGCCGAAAGACATGTCCGTTTCCAAAGTTCCGCTCGCCCACGATCACAGATCTGGGGTAACGACTTCTAGCGCCAAGCACCCTGATGCTGCAGGCGCGACGCGTGCCCTCGCTTTGGTAACAGCAGGCCGAGGCCTCGGCGTATGCTTTATGTCCTCACACCCGCGGTAACTAGAAAGCTGAATTATGACTGGGGTGGTTTCTCGTACTTTCAAAAAGTCGTTTCCCCTCTGGATTTTTCAAGTCTGAAGTTACTGTTGCTTTTTAGACCAATAGCCTTTTGCAAGGACCCTTTGATCCTTCCCCAGAGCCGAGGCCTTCAAAGCTAGCTAGAGCTCCAAACCCGGGGAACAGCTTGGGAGAAGATCACAATCGTCATAACCCACACCTCCGCACGATTTAAGAGCCTGAGCACCTCCAAGCCTCCTTTCACGCATAGTCGCATAGTCGCAGAGTCGCAGAGCCAAGAAGCTATAAATCGAACAATATGTCTGCAAAGTCGACACAAGGGCCTGGCGGCAAGAAGCCTGCTTCCGCAGCCACCAACTTAATTGGTAAGCTAGAGAGCAGAACTGGAAAGAGGGCGCGGTTCAATTGCAGCTTACTGACTTCTCTCGCAGCAGGTGGTGGTGCTGGTATGATGGAAGCGCTCGTGTGCCATCCTTTAGGTAGGTCTTGTGCCTGAACAACAAACAACCACTCCTCAAAAGGTGTCTAACTTGTTTGCAGATACCATTAAAGTCCGCATGCAACTCTCCAAGCGAGCGCGCATGCCTGGCGTACGTACTAAATGCAACTTTACAATCGCAACAAGGCTTCACAAGACACGCGACAGTGCTAACATAGGATATAGGCACCCAAGCGCGGTTTCCTGAAGACGGGTTCCGAGATCGTAAAACGTGAGACGGCACTGGGTCTTTACAAGGGTCTTGGTGCTGTTCTTACTGGCATTGTACCCAAAATGGCGATCCGTTTTACCTCTTACGAATGGTATAAGCAAATGCTTGCTGATCCAGAAGGCAAAGTAAGCTCTAAATCGACCTTCATGGGTAAGTATTGCTCTGTTCCTGCATAGTTTCTCTGATCCAGCATTTGGATGGAGGACTCGCGAAATTCAGGTCACAAGCCAGTACAGCTACTGATTCTCTCCAGCTGGTCTTGCGGCCGGTGTCACCGAGGCCGTGCTCGTCGTCACTCCCATGGAAGTCGTGAAGATCCGTCTTCAGGCACAACACCACTCAATGGCCGACCCGCTTGATGTACCCAAATACCGAAACGCCGCGCACGCTCTGTACACAGTGGTGAAGGAGGAGGGTGCCGGCGCGTTGTGGCGTGGTGTGTCGCTCACTGCGCTGCGTCAGGGTACCAACCAGGCTGCCAACTTCACAGCATACTCGGCGTTGAGGTCACGGCTGCAGGACTACCAGGGCACAACCGACCTGCCTGGCTGGCAAACGTCCTTCATCGGTCTCATCTCTGGTGCCATGGGACCCTTCTCGAACGCGCCTATTGACACTATCAAGACAAGGCTGCAGAAGACGCCAGCCGAACCGGGCCAGAGTGCTATGAGCAGGATCACAGCTATTGCTGGGTAAGTCACACACGAATACCTTCAATGTGTTCATTACTAACCGCCTGGAACAGCGACATGTGGAAACAAGAAGGAGTCAAGAGTTTCTACAAGGGTATCACACCTCGAGTTATGCGTGTTGCTCCTGGACAAGCCGTTACCTTCACCGTGTATGAGTACCTCAAGGGCATACTTGAGAAGGGGAGAGAGATGATTCCGGGTGGTCAGTACGAGGAGTAATGCGGGGTAGGACATGCTGTTTTGTTGATATCCACTAAGCATTGGGCGCTGCACATAGCACGATCGAATAATTCCTTGTACGGTCAAAAGAAAAATACATGTTGATAAGTTCAAAAGTCCTACGCATGTGAAATGACGTGTAACGCTGCGTGCTGGATGCAGGGACCCCATGCACATGCTGCCAAACTCAGCCACTTGGGGCCCCACCACTCGCGACGTCACGTAAACATTGGCCTTGTTGGCCTCGCCCTCATTCCGTCTCTTCACGGCACCACTCAAGACCGCTGGACTTCACCCAAGATCGCAGTACTTGCCATTGTCTTTCTTTCTTGTTCAATTCAAAATCATGCAGTCTGGCATCTCAGGTGCGTGAAATCCCCAGTGGGGAGCGGGGCACAGTCGCTAACCTACATTTACAGCATCCCAGGAGCTCAAGTCCGCGCTGGGCGAGCTTATAGTGTCGACCTCGCAGCGCGGTCTCATTGCCGGCATCGACAAGGAGACCATAGTGCCGGGTGCTACAATCTCCTCCTCTGCCTCCACCTTCCTCGATGACCTGTCCAGCCTGAGGACCCACATCCAGCCTAACGAGGCCCTCTACATCCTCCTCCGCCGCGCCGACTCGCTCTCATCCCCAGACAAATCTCTTGTTGCCATCACATACGTCCCCAATGCCGCCCCCGTACGGCAAAAAATGCTCTTCGCCTCCACTCGACTGACACTAGTCCGCGAGCTAGGTGGCGAGCACTTCCCCGAGAGCATATTCACAACTGAGGCGGATGAACTCACAGCCAGCGGTTGGCAAAAGCACGTCCAACACACGGAATCCAGCAACCCACTCACAGCCGAAGAGCAATCCCTGCAAGACATCAAAGACGCGGAAGCGCTCGAGTCGCGTGGCACACGCGGCCAATCGCTCGCCCAAGGCGGCCGCCTCGCAATCCGCGCCGATGACGCAATCGCCGGCGCACTGCAGAGCCTCGGACAAGGCGGCGACAACCTGGTGCAGTTGCGCATGGACTCATCTACCGAGACGCTGTGCCTCGTGTCCTCGTCCTCCGCCACCCCAAGCACAATCGCCAGCGCCATCGACCCCAAGGAGCCGCGGTACTCGTTCTACCGCCACGACGACCCAGACACGAGTATCGTGTTCATCAGCACGTGTCCGAGCGCGGCGAAGATCAAGGAGAGGATGCTGTATGCGGCGAGTCGGGGAATGTTGTCAGTCTCGCACAGAACGAGGGCGGATTGAAGGTTGCGAAGAAGCTGGAGGCGACGAATCCGGAGGAGGTCACTGAGCAGGTCATTCTGGACGAGTTCAAGGCTGAAAAGGTCGAGGTTAAGCAGGGGTTCAGTAAGCCGAAGAGGCCAGGGAAGCGGTAAATGGGATGGATCATGTTAGGATGGCAGACAGAACGCCCGTCCAACAGCACCTATCGCGAACGCAGAGGCGGACGAAAATGAGGCATTTCAAGCTGAACCGTCGCCTTCAGAATTCTCACAATCGCCTACTCTAATCTTCGCCCCTCAAAAACCCCCTACCACCAAACTTTGTCCTCACCGTCTTTCCTATTCTCGGCTTCCCCTTGACCTCCTGCCCCTTGCGGCCCTTCAACCAGGCTTCCCTAACGCCCCTCGTCGCCTTGCTGACCTTTGGCGGCAGCACGTGATTCCGGCTCGCCAGCACAGCAACATGATGTTTCCCGACCCTCTTGTCCTTGGGCGCTTTGCTGCTCTGCTCGAGGAACTTGATGTGGCGGTTCAGCTTCTCGCGGCGCAGCTCCTCGTCTGTCTTGCCGCGGGCCTCGGGCGGGGGCGTGGGCGGGCGCACGTCGCCGAGGTTGGCGAGCAGGGAGGAGGGGAGGAGGGATGGCAGGGTGCTGCGGTCAATGTCCATTGGTGTCGTGTCTTCGTCGAGCTCGGCTACAGAGGAGAGACGAGCGGCTTTGGCGGCTTTGGCGGCTTTGGCGGCGGCTTTTTGCGCCTTCAGAGCTTCCCTTTCGCGCTTTGCTGCTTGTTCTTGCGCGATGCGCGCCTCGCGGGCTTCGCGCTTCTTGCGCTCCTTTTCTTGTTGGGCGAGAAGAGCGCGGCTGGTGTCTGCTTGCGTGGCGGCGGCTTTGGTTGTGGCGGCTGCTGTACTGACCATTTCTGGCGCTTCGTCTGAGTCATCTGCGGAGTCCTCGTCGTCTGAGTCAGCTGCGGGTGCGGGCGCAGGCGCGGGTGCTTCGTAGCGTGTGTGGCCTTTGGCATTCATGGTGGGTTCCTCACTCCCGAAGCGGACGTGGGCTGTTGCTGGGGGGCCAGTTGGCGATGCGATTGAGCTCTCCTGTGTAGACGATGGGATCTCTTCTGGGATATCCTCCTTCTGAGCCTTCTTTGGGCGTCCGCGCGCTTTCTTCGCTGCGGCTGGCGTTGCGGATTTTGTCGCCTTCGGTGTTGGTGAGCCCTCAAGAGCCTTCTTACTCGTGAACGGTGTCACAAAGGCCGCCTCAGAAGAAGCTGGCTCTGGAGTGTGATATTCGTTCTCTTGTGTGGGCGCATCCTCTTTGGTGGGTGAAGAGGGCTCTACGACGACCTTGGGGCTTGATCGTCGGCGGCTTGCAAGCGGGCTCGACTTGTCTGGTTTCGTTGTGGCTTCCATTGTGTCGGAAGCAGTCTCATCGACTGATTCTTGTTCTGCGCTGGGTACATCGCCCTTTCTCGGTGTTGACCTCAAATTCCGCTTCAGCTCGACTGTCGTCTTCCTCTGCCTCTTCACTTGCGTGGGTGTGTCCAGAGCATCGAGCTCTCTCTTCCCAACTGTCTTTTTCGCAGAGCTTGCCGGTGTCGCGGCCATGCCAGGCGTCTCTGTGCCGCGGCGTGTGGTGACCATCGTGACCGTGTCTGTGGATGCTGGGGCGCTTTCAGGGACTTCTTCTCTTGTCTCGCTTACGGTCCCTTGGTACGAAGGCGTGCGGCTTATGGCTCTGTTCGCAGCACCGAAAAGCTGCGCAAACATTATATCTGGGCAGACCCAGAAAAAGTTCTGGTAGCGCCGCTGCAAAAGCGGACCCCTCGGAGGAGCCAAGATTTCGGTCTAGTGAGTCTGACTAAGCAAGCAGCCTTCACGATGCTCTTTCCATCTTGAACTGCCTCCACTGGAACGAAACTCGATGTCTTCATCTCGCCTGCTGGCTCGTTCTGCAAGCTCCATTGTGCGGGCTGATGTCTGTGCATTTTGCTATGCGCGACAGCTGTTGCCAATTGGACGCATCAACACCAGTCGTTCACCGGCACAGGCTACACATCCACGTGTGTTCAAGCGAGATTATGCTCAGAAGTTGGATGTGAAGAGACTGCGCGCTGATGTCGACCAAAAGGGTCGCGTGGGATGGTACAAACTCACGAAGAGGCAAGGACTCCTGCTGCTCGAAGCAGACAAAGCAGAAGCCATCTACAACGACTTTGTAGCTCATAAAGACAAGAAGGAGTATGCAAAGCTTGTCAAGCAATTCACAACAAGTTCGTATGAGGGGTAACATTGCCTTATGCATCACTAACACCTCCAGAATATAGAGCCTCCTTTGAAGACATTGCTGGGCTGGCCCTGGTGACCTACACAATACCCGATCTATCTGACAAGGCAAAACGCGGAATGCTTCCACCAAGTCCGCACAAGACTATTGCGGGCCTGATTCTCCAAGGATGCGCAGAGAACGAGAACCGTCTTGCAGTCAAACACATCATGACCGCCGTGTACTTGAGCACGTACACGACCGCGCCCGGAGCCCGAGACATCGCCCTTCTCTTCCCCAAATCAGAGATTCTGAAATACCACAAGACGCTTGAAAAACTGGCCAGCGAGGGCGACCCAGAAGCACTAACACTGCAAGGCCTCTTCGCCGAGAAAGAAAACCAACCAGCAAAAGCCAAGCTCTTGTACGAAAAAGCGCTACAAATCAAGTGGGTCTATCAGTACGCCCCCGCCGGACGCCATCCCTCCCAGCTCCCCATCATGGCGCCCTGGAACGCCCTCGGCTACCTTCTCAAAGACTCCAAAGACCCCGCGCTCCGCGACGAGGCCAGAAACGCATTCGAGCAGGGCGCAAGCAAAGGCGACGATCCCCTCTCTTACTACGAGCTCGCCGCTTTCCACGACAGAGGCAGTGTCGAGTGGCTGAAGTGCGTCAGCAAAGCGGCGGCGTCCAGCCACCGCGAAGCCATGGTAAAACTAGCAGAGTTCTACAGGGACGTCGATGGAGACCCATCGCTCCTGAAGTCCTCCCAATCAAGCAAGATGCAGCAAGCCTTGAACTGGCTGCTGGGCTGGAAACAAGGCAGCGCGGCCCGGCTTGCAGTAGAGTGGTTCGAAGCCGCTGGTCAAGCAGGGCACAAGGGCGCTCTGCTGCAGTTGGCAGATTGGTATGAGAGAACGGGCGAGAAGGAAATGGCGTGGGATGTGCTGCAGCGTATTGTCGAGCCTGTTGAGGCGAAAAGTACGGAGAGCTGGGCAGGGGTTGTGCATCAGGCGAAGGGGAGGCTCAGTGGAGTGCAGACGAGGTAGAACGGTGGCCTGGCTCGGTAGGATATGATTTTAGTACTTACAAGATACCTTATATTTCTGTAAAGCAATTGTCTCGTCATCTTAACTTTGAAATTAGTCGAAATTACTTCTTTCAGCACAATGCCGTTCTGTCTCAATCACTTCTCTACACCGAGTTGCTTTGCATGTGTGGAACTCATAGTTGATTGGATTCGTCATATACTGTGACGTGGAAGGCTTGCATGAAGTCAAGAAGCAGCGAATTAGTACACATCTGAACCTCACAGTCTGTCTAGTCGTTGCTATTATAGATGCCTCACCCAGCTTCTTTGTGACACATGATTGCTAAATAACCTCCAGAATCATTTCCTGTCCATGGCGAGCAACATACATCATATCCATTCTCTTCCCCATATCCACATAGCCAATACGCTGGTAGTACTTCCTGTTGGACATGCTAGTATCAGATGCATCAACACAGATGAAAACCAAGCAAGTAGCGCATGCTTTACGAGTCGTAGTCTCACGCCACCTAAGTATTTCCATGACTAGTACAGTGTGACCGCGCAGAGCCGTTGTGTCGTAGTCTGGGTAGAAGCCATCGACAGCAACGGCGTGCCAGTCTAAGCGTGGTGCTCCGATTCGCATGTCGTGGTGGCCGACGATCCTAAGCGCAGGGAAATTTGGTTTGTATTCGTCCTGGACCAGTTCTGCAGTTACACAGCGCCCTTTGAGGCGCAAGTAGCCCGAAGTAATTCGGCCGAATGGATCGAGACCTTCTAGAGTCGTTTGTATGGCCAACACGGAGGCCAGAGTGCGGGTTGGAGCATCAAATTGTATCGAGAACGCGACTGGCTTTGTGACCGAAGCCCAAGACCAGGTCGGGGCACAGTACTGATCCGGGCGGCTTCCTAGGTCCATCCTGTACATCCGAACCCCTTGATCGTAGTCTGGGTTCCGTTCGCGGACATGCCACAACAGGTCTGGGAGCAGACTGTCGTCATTCCAGAGGCCAGCAAAATACTGACAGTCTCTTCGCAGGAACTTCGCCACGCCTGACAAGGCAGGGAAAATGTCCACTTTGAAACTCAGCCTCTTGGTGGTATATTGTTCGACCACTCTACGCCATTTCCACGCTATCGGTGACACCATGGCCGTACCAGTAGTTCCCGTGGGTATCGTGTCCATCGTCATGTACGTTTTATCGAAGAATGTCTTCAAACCACCGACAACCGGTTCAGGCCACTCAGAACACTCGCACGTTTTCTTTGTCATACACTCCCACATCAGCTCGTTGGGGCCGAAATGTACCATGCGAGCGGACAGGTTTCGTTCTTGGAATATCCAAGCTCGCGTCAAGAGCGGGAAGCAGGCGTCTTCGTCTTCAGCAAGCGTAAAATTGTTGATGTGGGGTAATGGTTCGCGTATGTGTACGTTGTACGCTTCGTTCTCGTCGTTTACGAACCAGTGTGTCTGTCCGGTTCGGGCATCTGAGGTCGTGTAGCAGCCTCCGGTTGAATCTTTCGATTTAGTTGCGGCTATTGTGAGGTATGCTTGGGAGTAAACCTCGCACATCTTGTCCGCTTCTCTTTCCCAATCCTGAGGATCGTCCTGTTTCGCTCGTCAATGGTCTTTCCGACATGAAGCCACTACAAATCATACCTGTAGAATGCAGACTGTCAATCCAGATATATTGTACGCCAAGTCGGAACGTCACATCTATGGCATCTTGAAATGTCTTAGGCAGATCGTCCCATGGAATCTTTTCGCATCGTTCTCGCAGTGTTGCTTTTCGAGTCGTGATAAACGAGACTGTTCCCCAGCAATGACTCAAGCATACATACTTGCCCCATTCGTTGGTAGTATTGCGTAGTCTGATGCTCCTGGGTCCTAGAATCTCAATCACTCGCGTCGGTAGCCGTGTCGACCGGGACGGGCGATTGCATAGTTCATGTGATTCGGTGCAATCTTGGAGCCAATGCTGCAAATTCATGAGAGCCTCATCAGAGCCAGTGTCCATGGAGATAGCCGAAGTTGCTTTCAGCGATACCCAAGGACAAGTGTTTTCTGGGTCTGTTAGCTATAACAGGCCCATCACGAGAGATTACGGATGCGGTAATCACCAGTGATTGTCCAAAGCTCGAGTCTGGTAATCTGCTCCATCTCGGCCCACAATGAGCCAAGCATCATTGAGTTTGCGATGGGGTCACTTTCCAGGGGATCACTTTCCAGGTGATTCGATGAAGGTAAATCATGCTGATGAGACTGTCCAGTCGTATGAAACACCTCAATGGATAGTGTGCATTCTGAATCGCTGAAGCTCCATTTACAATCGTCTGTCAGTCCATAGGCTGCAAAGTACGGCGTTAAAACAGTATCCAGGACAGCACAGCTGCTACATCCATTGTTGGCAGTCTCACGAACTGAACTGAGAGCAATATCTTCTTGCCGCGTAGGCATCAGGTCTTGACATATATCGCAGCTTTCGATGCCGTTTCGCGTGGTTGGCGCGACATTGCCAGAAACTGGTTGCTGCATACGTGTTGTGGCCGAGGGCGGCGAATGTGTTCCAGGGCGGCTCGAGGTTCCTGAATCCCACCGACGATGTCTGAGGCTTGAAAATGAAGGCAGGCAGCAGGAAATATAAGATTTATACGGAAGGCTTCACCGCGCCGACTGCGCCTGCCTCGCTGCAGGACAACGTAGCAGCGACGCCTGCTGCGCATAGCCTGCATGACTGCCTTGCGGCCTGGTCGCGCTGAAGTGGGCACTTGGGATCAGCCGTCGGTCCATCATATTTACCGTAACTAATCAATGAACGGGCCACCTCAACGAACGGGTCACCCACCAACTTTCTCACCTCCACGGAAGTGAGGCTACACCACCACGTAGAGTAATTATTATTATACAAGAAGCTGTCAGAATATAATATTAACTATTGCGAAACTTTTGGCTATCTCAGTTTTTCTGTAGGACGTGTGACGCGGCCACTACGGGTCTCAACTCCTCGGGGTGCGGAGCTGGGCTCATGAGCCACCTGTGGACGACGCCTCGCTGCACCACCACCACCTTTTGATATTTTTGACTGCGGCTTCTTTGAGGTCTTCTTCCTTGCCTGTTTAGGCAATTTGGATACTTTCTGCGCGTTCTTAAGCTCTCTCACGCGCTCCTTCTCAGCCTTCCGAGCCTGCTTTTCACGCTCTTCTTGGGCTCTCTTTTGAGCAGTCTCCTCACACCTCCGCGCAGCCTTCTCAGCATTATCTGCCTTAGTCTTCTCTTTTAGAAGCTTGTTGTTATACCGTAGTTGCTTCTGATCTGCCTTTGCTGCCTCTTCTGCCATCTCCTGCTTCTCCGCATCCCTCATACGTCGATCAGCACGTGCCTTGGATAGAGGATCATAGAAGACTGCCCCCCTTGTACATTAGGGTCGCGCGGTGACAGTGGTAATACCTTCTTCTTCTTACTCCGCTTCTTCTTGGCCTGTATAGCCTGTTCAAGGTCTGATATCCTGTGATCCTTAAGCTCATTCTGCACATGAAGCTGATGTATAGCCTGTAGGGCTTCATTGGCTGCCTTTTGATCCCCATACCTCACTGCTCGGTCAAAATTTGACCTACAACGTCGCCAATTAGGTGAGGAGGCAGCAGGCTGAGGCTCAATTTGCTTAGGAGGCGTCACAGGTGGTGGTGGTATTGACTTTTTGAAGCGATCGAGTATGACGTCAGGTTCAAGTGGGTGGATACCTGTGGATTTAAAGGCACTCAACACCAACGTTTCTGTGAAGGTATTGATCCAGGCAGGCCAGAATAGACTTATGAAGTCTGCCTTTTGTACTGGGAGCCATCCCTCCGTTGTGTGGTTGTGATAGATAAGCTCTTTTGAGTAATTTTGACTCAGGGGCTTGAAGCATGATACATCTAGGGGTTGCAGCGTATGGGTCGCGTGTGGGGGATATACCAGCACCAGAATTCGATTGTCATCGCAGTAATCGATGAAGGCCTTTGTCACGTGGCTGCCGTGGCCGTCTAGGATAAGTAATCTGTACTTTCTCCGAGCTTTCCTCTTAGTGGCGGGATCAAACACCTGCTTAAGCCAGGCAACGCCAAGATCGTCGTTCGTCCAGCCACTGGGTGATACTGAGAAGTATATAGAGTGAGTCTCTGGGTCAATATCGTGTACCCAGTTGGATTGCACCTGATCTCCGGCTGCGGAGAAGATCACCGCAGGGGGGAGGGTAGTACCGTCAGCACATATACACCCTATAACGGTTATCCACTCCCGATTGGCATCGTGACTAGCTTGTTTGAAGCGCCTCTCCTTGTAGAGTACCTTATCAAATACTCTTTTAGTCTTACCAATTACCCCAATCATAAATCCCTTCTCGTCCATATTGTAGGTATTCTCAGGATCCACCTTAAACTCTGCGACTTTCCTGGCTAGAAGACCGAAATATAGACGGTATCTTCCACCATTATCAGCCTCATGACGACTGCTTTCCATGGGGGTGGTCCAGGCAGTGATAAGGGTGTCGTTGTGACGGTGAATGAGCCTAGAAACCCATGCCTCAGAAGGCTCCCATTGGCACAAGGGAGTCGCGAAATTGATAATCATCTGCCGCGTAGGTGGACAGTGTTTCTTAGTGAGGCTTCTGATGTATTGTACAAGCTCCAGCTCATCGCGTTGAGATATTAGTCGGCGTTGATCATGAGCCCCTGCACGGGTCGTTCTCCGACCCTGGTGTTGTTCCGTCAAAGTAGTGCGGGAACAACGATGTTTTTTGGCAAGACTTCGGTACAAAAAAGATTCTCCAGGTCCCAGAGACTTTATCTCTACAAGGGCTTCTTCAACAGTCATCGTGGTGGTGAGTTGGTGTGGGGGTCAAAGTAAGTGTGAAAGTTGGTGGGGTGACCCGTTCATTGAGGTGGCCCGTTCATTGATTAGTCACGGTACCTAAGTAGTGTCAGGGGGACGATGTCGACAACAAGTCCCCCTCTACCATTCGATTCAGCCGATGAGTGGAGGGGGCAGCGGTTGGAAGTAGCTGCCTATCGTGGTTTATGGGTAGGAGCAACTGGTCTTCATTGGGCAAGCTCATCGTGGCAAGCAGCACAACAAAACACCACATAACAATACCTACTTTCTTTAAGGGGTCGTGACCTCGCAGCTTGCACATCCCGGTGCCGAAAGCTGACATTCGCACCATCAGGCCTAACGTGCCCGTGCGCAGTGTGCCCGGATTCACAGTGTGCCCCGCAGAACACCACATGCCCAATCTCAAAATGAGGCTGTACAGCGCCACGCAATAGCTTAATATTGATAGAAATATAGTTTTGTAGTAATTAGATGCTTGCGATCAACTTGTACTATCTATATTTTTGTGGGAGATTGACGTTGCGGCCACGTGATGTGACTTTGGCTGGAGTAGCAGATAGCTCATCTCCAGCTTGAACACCAGCGTGAGCAGCGCCAGCGCGTTTTTGACGCTTGTTACTTGGTAAGACTACTCGTGAGGCTTTACGCTTGCGTTGTTGAGCTTGTTGGATAGATTTTTTTTGGTGTTGAGCTTCAACTTTGCGCGCGCGTTCAGCTGCTTTCTCAGCTCTCTCCTGCTCCCTGACGTCCTTGAGCCTCTGCCTTTCCACACGCTTCTCCTCGAGCTCAACTTGACGCTGCAGTTGAGCCTCCTCGCGCTGCTTTTTGGCCTGTGCTTTTTGGAGTTTCTCCTCTATCTCATCTCGCTCCTGTACTACTTCTCTAGCTCGAGCTTCACGCAGCTTGCGAGGAGACCAGTGGACGGCGCCACCGTGATACTCCTGGCGCTGTTGAAGGTCAAGAGCTTTGCACTTCTTCTTGTGCTTCTTTTTGTGTTGAAGAGCCTCCTTTAAGCCCTCATTCTCATGCTTTAAAAGCTCATTCTGCACAGAGAGATGGTGAACGCTTGAACGCAGCTTTTTTGACTCAGTCTGTTCGGTATCCTTCACAACAGCTCGAACCAATTGGTCCATCTTTCTCCAATCATTTTCAGAGAGCCCTGATGATGAGCTTCTCTCAGCTTCTGGCGTGCTGGCAAATCTACGAAGGATAACGTTGGCATCCATCGGCCAGATCCCAGTAGCTTCCAAGGCCTTCAATACGAGGCTCTCCGTGAAGGAGGATATCCAGGCGCTCCAGAAGAGTGGGAAAAAGTCCCCTTTCTTGATTGGAATAAGGCCTTGAGCCTTGTGGAGATGGTTGGTGAGCTCGTTGGAGTAGGCTTGAGAGACTGGCTTGAACAGCACTACATCGAGCGGCTGGAGCGTGTGAGTTGAATGGGGTGGAAGGACCATGAGAAGGATCCTGTGGCGATCACAGTAGTTGATAAACTCCATCGTGACATGAGATCCATGGCCATCAAGGATAAGTAATCTCCATCTACCTAATCGTTGCTTTGTACAGCGATCAAACACCTGCTCAAGCCAAGCTAGGCCTATGTTATCGTTTGACCAGCCTGTTGGAGATGATGAGACAAAGACCTCATGTTCTCCTGCCTTGATATCCTCTACCCAACTTGATTGTATAGCTCCTTTTGCAGCTGCGTATATGAGGCTTGGAGGCAGCGAGCTCCCATCGGCGCAACAGCAGGCTAGGAGTGTCAGAAACTCGCGTGATCCATCCTGGAGAGATGCTCGAACCTCTTTCTTCTCCCATTGACGCCTGCTGAATATTCTCTTGCTTCTGCCTATCAAGCCAATCAAGAAGCCCTTCTCATCCATATTGTATATATCTCGAGCCTCAAGGTGATATTCAGTGATGTTTTGATGCAGTAGCTCCAAGTAGAGACGGTATTTTGACTCAGAATCAGCCAGGTGGCGCGTACGATCCATGGCGGTGGTCCACTTTGAGATGAGATGGATCTCGTGCCGGTTGATGAAGCGAGTAACCCAGCTCTCGCTGAGCTGCTGACGGGCTACTTCTGATGAGAAATTCCTGATCATCTCCCTCGTAGGAGGTAGGCCTTGCTTAGTAAGCTTAGTGATATATCGTACAAGCTCTAACTCCTGTTCTGGGTTGAGAGCTTGCCTGCTGGCATGCCCAGCATCCCTAGGCCCTGTCACGCCTCTCCATCGCCGCCCCAGAGTTGACCGGTCAACGCCATGCTTTTCAGCAATTTCCTTCAATGTAAATTGTTCTTCTGAACCTCGCGATTTTAGATCCTCGATCGCCTCATCAATCGGAGCCATGGTCGTGGAGTTATCGCGCGTTGGAGTTGTGGTGTTGAGACGCGCGTTGGTGTTCTGCGGGGCACACTGTGAATCCGGGCACACTGCGCACGGGCACGTTAACAGGAAAGTAACGCCATCAAAATCGCTGCATATGCGCCTGCGCCTCGCAGAATTTCACTCCGCAGAGTAAAATCATATATGCGCAATCTCCAGATTCTTAAACGACTACATTTTGCTCCTTCCTCGCGACAGGTGATCTTGTACTCATCACCTTGTGTCCTCGCGTTGTCTTCTCGTTAAGATCTACTGTAACTCAACTGTAACACCAGCACCATCCCCCCCCTCAACTCCCATCCCCACCCGCCTCGCTCAGCACGCACCCGCACACCCCCACCAGCCCCGGCCTGTCACGGTATGATGCAGATCATACAGCATCGTGTAGGCACCAGCATTGCCACCAGGCAGCACTCTGCGACTGCGCCACGCTCAGCCGCACGGGTACGGGGGGGCATGTGGGGGTATATAAGCACCGCGTAGGGAGATGTTTGGGAGGATGTTTCTTGAGGAATTGATTGGTTTGGCTACGGCGAGGATTTGGAAGGTTAGGTATTTGAGGGATTGTGGAGGCTTGCTGTGTTTGTGATATCATTGCTGTCTGCATCAAGCCAGTACATGTCTGCACACAACCACACCATGTCTGCACCAAACCACACCATGACTACACCAAACACACCATGACTACACCAAACCACACCATGACAACACCAAATCACACCATGACCGCCCCAAACCCCCTCCGCACCTCGAGAACCCTCGGCGCGCTCCTGGGCGTCCACAGCGGCGACTCGTTGGGCGCCACGCTCGAATTCCGACAATGGTCATACATCAAGCAACAGTATCCGCACGGGCTCCGCGACATCATCGGCGGCGGTCATTTCAGTTGGCATGCCGGTCAAGCAACCGACGACACGGACCTGACGCGCGCCGTGCTGCTCGCCTACCTGTCTTGCGCGGAAGCGCGCACCACCGACACAGCCACATCGGGGCGTGGGACCAGCGTTGCGCGCGCGGCGGCCGAGCACGCGCTGCGGTCGTACGAGGGTGAGTGGCCGGGGCGCAGCCTGGGCGAGCGCCCTATTGATGTGGGCGGTGCGAGGAGCGCGGGCCTGCAACGGTACAAGAGTGTGCGGGATCCTGCGCGGGCGGGCGCGGGACCGGGGAGTGCAGGGAATGGGAGTCTGATGCGGTGTATTCCCACGGGGCTGTTTGCTGGAGCGGACCGGCGGCGCAGCGAGGCCATGGTGATTAGCGAGTTTACGCACAACGACGTGCGCTGCACGGTTGCGTGTGCGGCGTACAGCGAGATTGTCGCGGCGCCGGACTTGGACTGTGTGCAGGTCGCGGAGGCCATTGCAGAGGGCGAGACGCTGCCGCTGGCGCGCGTCGCGAGCGAGGGGCCCCGCGGCGAGATCCGCGTCGATGTGTCGGGCTATGTGCTCAGCAGCTTGAAGCTTGCGGTCGCCGCGGTGCTGGATCCGCGGTCCTTGGAAGACGTGCTGGTTGATGTGGTGCGGCTTGGAGGGGATAGCGATACGCACGGCGCCATTGCGGGCGGGCTGCTGGGTGCGCGAGATGGAGTGGAGAGTATTCCTGAGCGGTGGTTGGAGAAGTTGCAGTTTCGTGAGGAGTTTGAGCATGTTGCGAAGCGCATTCTGCAGTTGCAGCAGGATAGTGGATCGTGTGGCTAGGCAGTTTAGTGGGCGTAAGGGAGTAAAGAGTTCGTTTCTATTCAGTTCCAGTTGTGCGATTCGTAGCTCCTGGGTCGTCTGCTCGTTCACCAGCTGTCACGAAATGCTGAACAATGGAGCCAGGCGTACAACTCAATCCTTCAGCACCGGGCATTATCGAGGCAAGAACGACTTGGTAGACCATCAGCATCAACAAATACAGGAGCAGCAAGGAGAAACATACAAGCAAGGGTATCATATTCACCATCCACCAGTCTCACAGCTTACTCTCCCTTCCCCTCCCCTCAACCGGCAGCGCACCACTCATCATCATGACATCCTCATCAACACTCTCGTGACCATACAGCACCGTCTCGCGCCCACCTCTCGTAGTCCACCAGCCCACCGCCACCCCGCTGCGCTCAGCATCCATCTCCCCGCTGACAAGCACCTCCCAGAACCGCGCCTTGACCGCCTCGCGCATCTCGTGCTCGTGGATAGAGTTGAGTAGCTGCGCACACAGCGGCAGCCACTCGTCCAGCAATCCAATTGTCAGGAACGGCAGCGTGTCAACAAGCGTGAGTGTGAGTACTGCCTGTTCGGACAGAGCGGGAGGCGGGGCGTCACTGCCTTGTAATGCTAACGCCACAGCGTCCGGCGGCAGAGGCGTCGTAGGCGCGTGCAGGGCCCGGAAGTGGACTAGTTCCAGGAGTGTCGCTGGCAGGTCGGGGTGGGTTGCTGCCAGCGGGCTTGGGGGCGCGGTGACGCGCATCAGTGTTTTGAAGGCGAGTCTGAATTGTCTGGCGCTTAGACTCGTTGGGAATGCGGAGAAGAGCGCGTCGATGTAGAAGGGGAGGTGTTTTGCAGTCACTTCGGCGCTTTGGGGGGCCGATAGGACAGACAGCATGACCGAGTGCGCGGCTTCGAAAGAGGGAGCTAGATGTGCGTTTGTGGTTGGGTGCGAGAAGGATGCGAGATATGGGACCGCGGATGCAACCAGAAGATTTTCGTTGACGGATGCGGACAGCACGAGGGAGAAGTGCTCCGAAGTATTGAGGAAGTAGAGGTCGAGGATCCGGTCGAGGGGGTGCGAGGGTATGGTGCCCAAGTGTGGGGGTGCGATGAGATTGAGGAATTTTGTGGCGTGCGCGGGATGCGCGGAGAGTATGTCGATCGCGGTGAGGTAGACAAAGGTATGTTGGGAAAAGGAGGCGGGTCCTAAGCGGGAGGTGATGAAGTACAGGTGGCGCAGGGTGTGAAGGGCTCGAGATGCAAGGACTGGAGCAACAGTATCGGCTGCTAGCACGGGATCGCGCAGTGTGCGGGTGAAGACGCCGCGAAGAATGATGGTTGTGGCGAAGAGGGCTGCTTTCAGGAGTTTCCAGAGCTGGAGCGTCGTCTTGTGCAAGGCTTCTTCTTCGAGGTGCGCTTCTTCGTCTGAGGAATCAATGTCTGAGAACTTGATCTGGCGCCACTGCGTCGTCAGAGCACGGGAGAAGCTCGCCAGGTCATCCATCATGGTTTGGATGATCCACGGGCTCTTTGCGTTTTCCACGGCGTGCGCAATGAGGCGTGACAGCGGACCCATGGATGCCACCAGCGGTCTGGCGAGAATGGCTTCCACCTGCCTGTACGAGCTGGACGCCACGCTCCAGTCCAGCTTCCCGCCCTGTGCAACCCTGACATCCAGATCCAGCCCGCCGAGGAAGTAGGCGCTCTGAAAACCCTCACTCGAGTAGAAGGCCGTCCCAATCAGGACCGGCAGCAAGCGGTCATAGTCCAACAGGGCCCGCTCGCCGTCGTTGATGCAGCCAAAGGCATGGTTGAGGATGAGGGTGATGGTCTGCCCACCCAACCCATCCGCCTCAGACCGCTCCCGCACCTCGACCAGCGCCAGATTCGTCGCGTTGACCAGCGCAGCCTCGATCTTGCGCCTCATGCCACTCGCCCAGTACAGATGCATGCCCTGCTCGTCCAGGTTCCCCATGCCAATCAGCAGCCCGCCCAGCACGATGAGGTGCTTCCACCGCCTGCTGCGGTCATCGGCGCCCGCAACAATCGCCTTGATCCACGCGTCCAGACTGAGTCCCCCGCCGACGGGTGCCTGGCCCGGCAGGAGCTTGGGGGCTTTGTTGTAGCGGACATGGTTGTGGTGGGTGATGACGGCGGTGACGGCCGAGTGGAAGACGGAGAGCAGGCGCAGAGGCGTGCGCACGCCATCAGGGCGGTCCCAGAGCGCAGGGGCGGTGAGGAGGTGCCATGTCAGGAGGCTGAGGTTGTGCGGGTTGCCCAACGTGGTGAGCAGCGTGGACGCAGTGCCGAGGATGCTGAGCGCAGTCAGTACGGGGCCGTGGAGCGTGAGGATGCATTGGAGGGGCGGACCGCGGAGTGTCTTCCTGGTCACTGTAGACCTGCAGCGCGCGCAGCAGCGTCGAGAGGAGGCGGTCAGCCGGCATCTTGCCTCAGCGCTCGCATCCAGAGGTGGTGTGGGAGGTGTGAGAGGTGTGAGCGCGTGCAGCTGCCGTTGGCACGCACGCGCGAGCCGAGGTAGGCCAACCAGCGAGAGAACTGGCGCGCAAGCTTGGGCTCTACCCGCCCCCAGAGCCGCATCAGATGGATCCATCGCCCTTCACGACGTCACACATCAGTACACACGGCTACGCACCTTCCCAAGACGCGTGCTACAACACAACCCGGCGCTCCAGGGCGTAGGCACACCATGTCGTACCGATGAGGTACCTTCACCCCTCCCCCTATCCCCCAGCCCTCCAGACTAACAAGACACCCCAGCTTCATCCAGCGCCTCGACAGCTCCGCCCCTTGGGCTACACCACCCCCGGCTTCCCCTCCCTCTACTGGCCCTTCTCCCCTGGCGCTACACAATCCTACTACCTCTACCACCCCAGCGACATCCTGCGCTTCACCCTCTACTGGACCCTGCTGCTCGTCGGCGGCCTGCACCTGATCGTCGCCCTCTGGGCCTGCATCATCCAGTGGCGCAACTGGAAGAGCATATGGGTTGTGCCGCCTTTGTTTGCTGCCGTCGGCGCTATCGAGGGGCTGATTGCTGGCGCCATTGTGGGCGGGCTGCTCGGTGGTGTGTATCAGAGTGGCGACTTTGAGATGAGCACGTGGATCCCGTTTGTTTGGGGGGTTATTAATGCTATGATCCTCATTCTGTCGTCCTTTGCCATCTACGGTGGGT
The DNA here is from genome assembly GCA_009982855.1 of Lizonia empirigonia. Classification (NCBI taxonomy): domain Eukaryota; kingdom Fungi; phylum Ascomycota; class Dothideomycetes; family Pseudoperisporiaceae; genus Lizonia; species Lizonia empirigonia. The sequence continues at coordinate 529,058 of JAADKA010000030.1, forward strand.
TGTAGGAGGCGAACGGAGCACCCTCGTCAACGGGGGATTGGACAAGGTACGGATAGACGCATCCAGCCCTGTACGAGCTAGGTCATGAGAGAACCCTCACGACATAGGAGCAACAAATAGCCCAAGCAAGTCCTTAAGCTAGGCTTATCACAACGGGTCGCAGAATCCAGAACAAGTCATCGACTTGGCTCGACGTGCTTTTCCTTTTTTCGTCTACTTGTTCTAACTACTATACAAACCCACTAACAAATCGAAATATAGCAAAAGCTATATCCTTCCCCTGCCTTTACACAATTCCTGTCAGCCATTACCTCAACTCCCTTCCTCCTCAACCTCAACCTCCTCAACCTCCCCGCCAAAGTATCCAGGGCTCTTATCCCCGCTCGCAACCCTCTTGTCCGGACTAAAGTTCAGCCTGGGGCTCTCCAGCCCCGAACCCATCTCATTGATAGCTTGGAACGTATCCTTCAGCCTCGTCTGTCCTGTGCCGTTTTTCGTGGCCCTGTTGGTTGGCGTGGTGAGCCCCGGTGAGCTAGTACTGCTGCCTTGCCTCCTCAGCACCCCACTCCAGCTCGTCGCCCGCCCCATCATGGGAGCCTTCTTCCTAGCAGCGTTATATGTGAGAGGTGGCGTACTGGTGGCCTGATGCTGCGCTTTAGCCGGGTACGTGACTTTGTGCTCTAAACTTGGGCTGACCAGGGGGCTTGCAGTTGGGTCTGCAAACTCCAGCACCACCTGCAATCCCCTTTGAGATTCATACGTGTGGGGTCGTGCCACTTCATGTCTTGGTCTTTTTGGTGGAGCTGATCGCGTTTCCCTGTGGTGCGTGGATGGGTGGTCTGGTGCCCTATCAGTCTACTATTCGGACGCAGAGGATGGAGAGGCGCGAAAAAGCGAGGGCGACATAGTGGAGAGCAGGCTATTTAGATCTTCGTGGAGTCGTTTCGTACCTCGACTGTGACGAGCGGTCCGCTCTTGGCTTTGTAATTGTGGAAGCGGCGCATCTTGAACGCTTGGACTTTCGACTGGGGAGTTGACCGCGGTGATTGGACTCTCTGGTTCCAACTTCGCCGTTCGGTTGGAATCTAGGCTGGTAGGGTGGTTTTGGGGCGATGCCGTAGGGACTGGGGTAACACCGCTCGTATGACCGAGACTTGTTAGTGTGTCTCGAGTTCCAACACTCTTTTTGCGCGTATAATCGAATGACTCGGGCGTTGGGTGGCGTTTTGCGTCCGGAGAGTGCACAAATTCTGCATGGGGTATATTCTCTGTGCTGGCACTACTCGGATGCTTCGCGTCTAGATCCGTAACCGACGCATCCCCAAACTCTACATCAACATCAGTATCATCTCTTACAGAAAGATGGACTTGCTTGTACCTTTTTGCAAATTCGCCAACCTATCCTCGTAGGATTCCACAAGGGTATTCGAAATGGTATTCATTGTGTCAGAAGCGTGCGAATTGGGCTTCCAGTCGACAGGACACAATACGCCATGCTTTGCAACAGCTTGAAAAGCCTCGAGAAGACGCAAAGCTTCCAGCACGCTTCGCCCGACCGTGAGATTATTCAAAGTAATCTGTGTATCTGTTCAGTAAGTTTTTTCAACGAGTGCTGCTACCACGTTGCAAGAAATCGGGAAGACAAACCTGCTGAACGAGTCCCTCTCCGTCGATTATGAACATGCCTCTCAGGCACACGCCCTCCTCTTCAACAAGCACGCCATAATCCCTGCCAATATTGTGCGATGCATCACTCAACAAGGGAATGTCGATATTGCCCAGACCACCGTACTGACGCGGTACGTTCTGCCAATGCCACAATGAATGTTTGGTGTCGACCGAAACGAAGGCGATGCTGCAATTTCTGTCGCGAAATTCGTCGTAGCAGTTCTGAAAGGCTACGACTTCAGTCGGACACACAAAGGAAAATGCGGCCGGGATAAAAAGTAAAAGCAACCAGGGTGCATCCGGATCAGGCGTGCCTGGTGTTGACGAGGGGCGAATGAAGGTACTCAGCGACACGTCTAGAAGTCCGTCAGCCACAGCACGGTGCGGCGTTTGATCAATCTACCTTTGATTGCACCTCCAATGACTGCTTCGCAACTGAAGTTTGGTGCTTTGTGACCAATGCGGACTTGTCCCAGGCAGCTCATGTTGATGTCTTGGCAAAGCTACCGACCGCTACACTGAAGCTGCTGGTTTTCTTAGGTCGCTTTCTGTCAATGTTTCTTGAAGTTCATTATCGGCGCAGCCTCATCTGCGCAATGGAACTTGTTTATAATACCATCATCGTCATCATGCCACTGGGATGCTGTGGTGTCTTAGACGAAAGCGATGCTTGCTTCCTCGGCATTCTCTGTTGTCTCTGTTGCTCGAGGTGGTGTCTCGGACCTTCACGCTCCGTACTACCGGATCCAGCAAGTGCGGGCCATCTTCGACGTGAGGCTGCTTTATAACGCTATGTATTTAGTGTGATCGCAGAGGCGAATGTCGCAGAAACGTTCAAGCGACAGTATTCCGAGTCAATGGGACTATGCATCGGCTTGTCAGAATGGGGACATTGCCAAAATAGGATTGTCTCAAGAGATGTTCAGATTACTTAACACTCGTGCTGGTGAGCTTTTGGCCTGTTGTCTCATATGTAGCGAAGCACGCACTTATCGAGGACACCTTTGTTCCGAGATTTTTAGGCTTTAGAGCCCACGCAAATACCTTTGGCTTTGCTAGTTGCGTCGATAAAGTGCCTCCTCCTTGTCGCGGATGTCAATACGGTCGAACGCCAAGTGAGTCCAGAGCACGCTGGTGTTAATTCAAGAACGAAACAAGAATCTATCAGGTTTAAATTCCGGCGCTGTACTGCATTCTGGGTATACGAGAACGAGCTGCGACGCTGTCGGCGAGACTGACGGGGAATTTCATACTGTCTGCTCAGGTACTAAGTGCGATCCGAACCTATACTTCTTGTCGTATAGCCTGCATTCGACCGTATCTAGAGGGCCAAATTGCTAATACTTGCCCAGGTCTCGTCGCTCACGTGGTAATACCACGCATCGTTACGATCGCAAGCATCTAGTGATCAGCCGATGTGAATCTTGAATCTCTGCTTGATCTGCTTTCGACACATGGGACACTTTGATGGTCTGACTGGTACATGCGAATGCTTGACGGGTACAACGACATCCGCACACCACAAACACATGTTCACGTGACCACAGGGTAATACAACGATATCAGCCAGCTGTTGGTAACAGACCTGGCAAGCCAGAGTCCTCGTCATTTCCGCTTCTGTCTTCGGTGGTGGTCGGTCAGGCTGATTGTCCAAGGTTGGAAACAGTCGTTCGGGGGTACGATGAGCTAAGGCTTGGCGGGCAGAGGATACGGTGTCTGAAGCTAAACGTAGGCGTTGCAGCTCGCTTGTGATCTGCTCGAGAGACAGACGATCCTCTGTCATACCGCTCGCGGACGATGATGTCGTTGCAATGGACTCGCTCGGAGGTGCGCTCGTAGCAGGGAAGTTGAGCCAAGGTGGTGTGATGGTCACATCCACGCCAGCACTCGTCGCTGCGCTCTGAGCATGCCCGACTGGAGTATAGCTCCAGACGTTGCTTTCCGGTTCCTGACCAACCTGCGACTCGCGCATCACGCCCCACAAAAGCTGTTCTTCGATGTCCCTGCGCTCTTGAGCCGAGAGGCCTTCCAGAGGAGGCGCTTCTGAGTCGCCAATGGCTCGTAAATCCTCAGCCTGACGATAACGGGTCCAGGATCGGTTGTACATGTTCGAGAGAGGCGATTCGTAGTCGTCTTGTTGTATATCCTCGACTGTCTCAAACACGCGCGCAAAACGTTCCTGTGCCCGCTGCCGCCTTGACACCGTCTGATTAAGTGGTCCCACAAAGTCGTTCGATTGACGCCGTGGCGTCTCGGTGGTCTCTGGCACAATCTGCTGCACGCCCGTTGGGGGCTCGTTATATGTTTCGCCGTCGTCTGAGTCTGCCGCTAGCAAGCTGTCAAGAGCGTCCTCCAAGCTTTGTTGCGGCTCTGTGGGTCTGTCGTCTTCTGTCGTCAACCGTCGCCTCCTCAGCCTGTTCTCTGGTCTGTTTGCATCGTTTTCAACGCCTGCTCGCAGCTGGTCTAGTGTTCGCGGTAGAAAGCCCGGGCTGACTTCGTGCAGCGGTTCTCCTATCACGGCAATACGTTGCTCGGTGCCATCAGGACGCTTTGCAATGCGGTATCCCTGGTGGAACTCGAACCAGCGGTCGAGGAACTCCTTCTGGTCTGGTACCTCAGGGATGCGTGTTTGTGAAATCTCGAGGGGGGGATCGGTAGCAGCTAGACGGTTGCTCCAGAACTCTGAACGCTGTCAGTACGTTGTTTGGGCATGGCGTCATAGCATAATGTATCGGACGTACCTTTGCAGAACCAGCAGTATCCCTGCCATCTCGTACCGCGCTGAACGAAGCCAATGCCATCTATGTATACTCTGTAGGTCAGACTGTGAGCCCGCTCATCTGCGCAAGCACAGCAGTTATGTGTTGAGGTCAACCGGCACGATGTCGCAAGTTTGTGGTCACAGTGTGTGTCCAAACGCGGACAGTCAGCAGTAAGCGTGCCCATGATTGTAGCAAGGTCAAGAATGGAAAAGGCCTGAGGACGTTAGTCAAGCTGCCACGATATTCGAACGTATCAACGGTAGACTAATGCTGCTGTGTTATTAATCGGCATTTGCCCGCAAAGTGGCGGCGGAGTTAAAGGGAACGATCACGCCGGAAAGTGGGGCATTCGCGACCCTGGATGTTTACGCGCTACGCTCCTTCACTACCCCAGCCCAGGCGCCAATAATGTGGAGCCCGCCTTGGAGCCTGTCACACATCTCGAGAACGAATGTCATGCATTGCAGCCTAAACAACGTGACACTAAGCATACAAAGGTCTTTGTTGTCGAATTCACGTCCTGGAATTCCGCATTGTCTACAGTCCATCTCTGCACTTGACTCTTTTCATCGCCATCAAGCACTCCGACCCTTTTGCAACTTCTTCCACACTACAGCTCCTAGAAACAAGATGTCGAACATCAGCCAGTACAAGCACTACACCTTCGACCCACCTGTCGAAGTTCTCCTCCCACCCAGTCTCACGCCGCAGGAATTCAACAAGCTATTGACATCACCTTCAAACCCCACAACAGCATATACGTTCCCAGCACTAGACAACTGGCTCGAAAAGCTACTTCACAACTTCGACCTCCAGCGCAATGAAGCTCACCCCTTCCACAAGCACCCGTACAGGCTACGAATGCTGGAAGTCCAAGCTGTGGACTGGTTCAGGCACGACGAATCAGGCTATGACAATAAGCTCGGGTTTATGAAGATCAAGGCGAAGATCGAGACAGACCCCTACTTTCACGATGGCGAGGCGAAGGAGAGATCAGACTGGATCCCTGGAGCTGTGTTCCTGCGAGGTGGCAGCGTTGCTGTTCTGGTAAGAACCCCTATCAAAAGATGCTGACCGAGCTGACTGCGATCTGTGCAGATCATTGTGCAACCAGCAGACGCGTCAGGGGACGACCAAAAGCACGTCATATTGACAGTCCAACCTCGCATCGCAGCAGGTTCACTCGCTTTCACCGAAATACCTGCCGGTATGTTGGACGGCGGCTCGCTAAAGGGCATGGCTGCCAATGAGATCGAGGAAGAAGCCAGGCTCAAAGTCAAGGAAAGTGACCTAATCAACCTTTCGGACCTAGCACTTGAAGACATTCCTCAGGTGCCATGGACCGCAACATCAGACAGCGCGACAGCCAACCAATCTGAACGCGTCGAAAACGCAATGTACCCCAGCGTCGGTGCTTGTGACGAGTTCATACCCATCTTACTCTGCCAGAAGCGACTCACCCGACGCCATATGAATTGGCTGAAGGGCAAGGCCACGGGTCTGCGCGACGAAGGCGAGAATATCACGCTCAGGCTAGTACCGTTGAGCAGGGCGTGGAGGGAGGCTGGACGTGATGCAAAGGCGCTGGCTGCGATATCGTTGTACCAGAATCTGGAAAGGGAGGGGCAGCTGCCTAAGATGCCTCAAGAAACCGAGCCAGAGCCAGAGCATCTCGACTAGGCAGTTAGTGTGACCGTGAGTAGGCAATTATATGATTAGGAACCGTGCCTTAGGCTTCGTCAAGGCACTTCCGAGCCGTCTATAGCAGTGGTTTCCATAAAGTGTCATTCTCAAAACACATGTTTTCAATCACGCAATGCGTTAACGTACTCCACGGGTGAGCGGATCATACGAGTGAGCGGATCACTCTGCCAAGACCACACCAAACCTCCACCTTACCACGCGATGCCTCAACAACAACACAGATCTAAGCCCTTTAAAGAAGCTGCTATACAGCTCGCGCTCCAGGCAATCAAACAAGACGCGACGCTCACACTGCGACGCGCTGCAGCTATATATAACGCGCCTTACAGCACACTACATGCTCGATACACAGGACGAACTGCACAAGCCGATTGTACGCCAAAATCAAGGAACCTGGACCAGACTGAGAAGGACGTGGTCACTCAGCACATACTTGAGCTAGATGCCAGAGGGTTCGGCCCTCGGCTGGCTGCTGTGGCTAACATGGCTAATTCTTTGCGCAAAGAGCGCAATATGGGCCATGTTGGCGTAAACTGGGCCAGTACGTTCGTTAAGCGCCGCCCTGAGCTCAAAGTTAAGTTTAATCGCAAGTACGACTACAAGCGAGCTCTCTGTGAGGATCCAGAGATCATACAAGGCTGGTTCCGCCTTGTAGAGAATACCAAAGCCAAGTATGGCATCCAGGATGACGACACGTACAACTTTGATGAGACTGGCTTTATGATGGGCTAGATATCAACAGGAGCAGTTGTTACAGGCTCAGAGCGTCGAGGACGGCCAAAGGCAGTCCAGCAGGGCAATTGGGAGTGGACAACAGTCATACAGGGCATTAATGGCACTAGATGGGCCATTCCGCCCTTCATCATCTTCAAAGGCCAATACCACCTCTCTGCCTGGTACAAAGAGGACAATCTGCCTCAGGACTGGGTTATTGGAGTCTCTGAGAACGGATGGACTACTAACAAGCTTAGACTCCAGTGGTTAGAGCACTTTAATGCCCATACAAAGAGGCGCACCCGAGGAGGGTACCGGCTGCTCCTTATTGACGGCCATGAGAGCCACAACTCCCTTAACTTTCAACAATACTGCAAGGAAGCAAAGATTATCACACTGTGTATGCCTCCACACTCATCACACCTCTTGCAGCCACTTGATGTGGGTTATTTTGCCCCTTTGAAAAAGGCGTATGGGCGCCAAGCTGAGGATCTCATGCGCAACAGAATCACGCATATCACTAAAACCAAGTTCCTGCCATGCTTTATAGGCGCCTACAAGGAGTCATTTACTCCTAGTAATATCCAAGGAGGGTTCCGAGGCGCTGGATTGGTTCCCTTTGACCCAGAACGGGTCATAATGGGCCTTGATGTCCGCCTACGTACTCCACCGCTACCTACTGTGGAAGATGAGCCCTGGCAGTCCCAAACCCCAAACAATACCCTGCAAATAGGGTCGCAATCAACGCTGGTTCGACAGGATTCAAATGCATATGGGCAGCTCACCAATTTCAATGGTTGAGGCCTTTGAAAAGCTTGCCAAAGGCGCAGCTGTAGTAGCGCATAAGCTAGTGTTGGCCCAGAAGGAGAATGCTGAGCTTCGAGCGGCAAATGAGGCTGCATCACAACGTAAATCACACAAAAGAAAGCGGTTACAGCAGGAGGGAGTTCTAACAGCAGAGGAAGGCCTTCGGTTAACAACTCTGACAGAGTTTGGGGCGCGTGGTGATGGTAAGAAGGCAAGGAAGCGAGCAGGTGTTAAAGGGGGTGAGGCAACCCAAAGACGCTGTACACGGTGCCATGAGGTAGGGCATAACTCGCGCACGTGTAAAAAGCCTGTAGAAAGTGTTATTAAATAATATTATGTGCTGTACTACTGTATACAAGGCCAACGTGGGCCAATACAGGCTATGATAGGGTAGAGATTTGGTGTGGTCTTGGCAGAGTGATCCGCTCACTCGTATGATCCGCTCACCCGTGGAGTACGTTAGCACATATTGAAAATGAGTTGTCAATGGGCACTCGAAACAACGAAAAGTTCAAGAATTGCCACGAGATCTATGTTGTCTCAGATGATCATAAAACCTTATCTACGGTATAATAGCGCTCAATCCCATGGTATCATAGAGTAGCCTGTGCGCCATAACCCAAATCGCTAAACAAACAAGAGAAGATTTGCAAAACGCCGTCACGACGAGGACGATGCAGAATCATCAGCGGCAGGTGAGAGTGCTACAACGCCAGCTGTGCGCAGTGCTTTGATAGCACCATCGACTTCCTCACTCGCCATGCGTTGCCATTTTTCTCTCGTGTCTTGGTCCGCCAGGGCAGCAGCGCCAGCATCACCAACTTTGTCGTACAGCAAACGTGAGACGTCGCGGTTGATGTCGGTGTACTCCTCCTTGTTGACTTCCTTCTTGAGGTACAGTGGTTTGAGGACAGCAGTCACCATGCGTTGCAGCTCTGCTTTGGTGGAGTATGAGAGTGTTGGCGGCCGAGAGGGTGACGAGTCCTTTGACCGAGGAGGACTGCTGAGACCGGCAACGCGATGTGTCAGCCTACGACGACCAACTCGCTCGTCATCGGCAGGTGAGTAAGGTGAGTACGTTGGCGAACCCTGATCTTGTTCTTGGGGCGACCTAGGACGCGTAAGATTGAGAGGAGGCGGTGTGGTCATGCCAGCACGAGGTTGCTGGTAGACCGGGGATAGGCCGGGAGACGAGTGCTGGGGTGAGCAAGCTCGCTCCACAATGATGCGCTTGGGCTGTGGGGCGGCGATCTCCTTATCGCGCTCTGCAAAACGGTCAACCTCGACCTCTTGCAACAGAGAAGCAAGAAAGCCTGGAGCGTTCGATGACTCGCCAGCTGGGGGTGATGTAGCTGGGTCTGGAACAACTTCATGGTTGACGGTGTTGCGGCGGGCTGCCGCAGAGGACGATTCAGCCCTTCCACTGTCGATGTGCAGGCGCGTGCGTGGGCGCTTCAGCTTTCGTTCTGGCTGCTGTTCGGTAGCTTCAGCACCAGCAGGCGAAGAATCTACGGACTTTCGCTTGCGTCCTCGTCGGCTGCTGGCAGTGCTTTCAGGTGGCGCCGGAACGTCGCCCAATTGCGCAAGCTGGTTTCGTGCCTTCTCAAACTGATTCCAAGCGCTTATCTCCTCTTGTGATTCGGGGTCTCTAGGCGTTTTGGGAGGTTCTCGATGTAGTGCTCTGTTCGGTGGTCGTGCGGATCGGTTTGAGCCTCGGCGACGCGAGTGAATGTTATCAGCGGCAGCGCGAAACCGAGTACCAGCACCCATCTGGCGAGCAAGCTCGAAGCGTCGTTCCCATTCGTGAGCCTCCCGTCTTAGGACTTCGGACTGGTTTTCCGACTGATCCTCATCATCGAAAGGAAAATCAATGTCCCATTGTAGTCGGTTCCAGACGCTCTGCCAAACCCCAACCCATTCGTCTGGAGCTCGGTTGTGTCGAGGCACTCGGCTACGTCCATTGATCCAGGCTGCAGGACCTCGTGGATTGGTGCGTCGCCGGGTCGCGACTTCGAGGAGCGCCGGGTTCTCCATGCAGCCCTGACAGTACCAGGCGCCGCGTGTCGGCATTTCATCTAGACCAGCGCAGAATACGTGGCAAAGCTGTTCGCAGCTGTGGCAGAACATGAGCTGCGACGAGTCGCCGAACTCATCACACACCATGCATGCGTCATAGCTACCGTCATCCTCGAGTGCGTAGTCCTCGTCGACGATCATGGAAGGGTCGATTTCGGCGACTTGTTGCTTGTCCTTGACAGTATACTCGGATAGCTTCGGACCTGGAGGAGGGTTAGGAGGGTTACAGTGAACATTTCGATGCTGTGCATGACAAGACAACATCATTTGATGGTGCAAGGGTTGCGTCGAGTTCGACTGACCATTTAGCCAGTAGCTACGTGTCTGCTAGGCAGCCACCACGCATTGCAGCTCGCCGTTATACAACATCGCGGATTGACATACCTCCTACGCGCCCACTGAGCTCGACCATGTTGAAGCTGGCTCGACATATTGGACAGCTGTTGGCTCTCTCTACCCAGGGTTTGAGGCATTCGTTGTGTAGATTGTGACCACATGGCAGCAAATGTGCAACCATTTCGTCATCTTTTGGTTGTTCTGAAGCTATCGTGGCGGACGCATCAGGGCTACCCAGATCGGCATCAGCCCCATCCACAAGCGGACGGGTTGCCGGTGGCAGCTCGGTGACAGGCGGACCTTCGTCGGGGTGGGCGAGATCGCCAAGACAGACTATACAAGTCTCGGCCATTGTTTTGAGAATTCAAAGAGGAAGAGGAAAGGAAAGGTTGTTTGGCGCGATTCATAAGTTGAAGATGGAGAAGGTCGAGAGACGGAGGGGCGGCGGGCTTAAGTACGGCACCTAGCGGCTTGGCTAATGCATGGATTCCCCATTGACTTTCGCACCCTGCATCAGCCACACACCACAGGCAGTAGCGCACCCTGCGCAACTCGTGATGCGCGCCTTCGGATCGGTCATCAGCCAAAAAGTGTGTGCGTTCCTCTGCAGTGGTAATAATTCTCTAGTCCGAGCTAGGCACCGTCGGTGACGCCGTCGGTGACGCAGTCGTTTCAAGCATATCAGCCGCTGGGACCTTGAGGCTTACCTTACCACGTGTCACGCCGCTCTAAATGGATGAGCCATATGACTTGTCAGAATCACCGGGTGGATGCTTGGAATGTAAACATGTTCCAGGCGTGTTGTCTTCGTACTTCGAAAGCGCCCTGACAACGCTGGAACCATGCTGGTCCATCAAATCTTTTGAATGCTCCGCTCAAATGGCTCCTTGTACGATATGCTCTTTCGCTTGTGAAGGGCGCGGAACACGGTGTTCGCCCTCGCAGACGACTCTCCCTGCTTAGGTGACAAGCTATTGGTGTCTCGGTTCTTTGACAGCGTGAGACCTAACGTTAGATGCTTGGATATCGCGCACGATTGCTTGCTGGCAGCCTCCCTAGACTACAAGCCAGCACTCGATATCTCGACCTACGAGCACGTATCAAAGGGACATCGTTACTCCGGTCGCTGGGACTTCACGCATGCTCAAAGTAGGCAGTGTGGGTAGAAGCTCGAGGCGGTTCGATGCGATTCGAAGCAAGGCCGATGGTGAAAACCACTGGTAGGCTCGATACGCGTTCGTCGCGCAGCTCGTGGGTCTGGAGCCCTTCAGGTGAATGTGCGGAAACGTTTGGTTCTTGTATTTCTACGTCTAAGTGCTTCGCGGCTGTGTAAGCGCCAGATGGCAGCCATGCGGAGCAAACGGTCCGATCTTGCGGCAGCAGGCACAATTGCGCGGTAAACGATACGCGCTGAAACGGTAGCCTTCTCTTGCCTGCTAGTCCTCAGACTGTCAGCGAAGCTGTTTAGAACACGGTGGACAATCGATCCCTCCAAGGTTTCCTGAGCTCTGGGTGCTCTTCACTCTTCTTTGTGGTGAAGAATATCCACCGATCCACTTTCTGAGTAGGACCCAGTGTTGCGAACGAGCAGTGCTGTGCTGGCTGGATAGTCATGTCTGTGATGGTCAGACAGTGTCTTGTTGTCGTTGTGCGCTCTTCTCGCGCTTACAGCCTGCCAAGGTCGACTAACTATATTGATCGTAGCTTGGAATGATCAACTCACTGTGCACAACAAGCTCTCCTTAGGAGTACAATGTGCTTGTACCAGGAGTGGCAGGGCTGTTTGAAGCTACTTTTACGACATGTCAGTATATAATGATGCCGAAATTGTGGCGTGACGAAAACTTGCGGAATACGCATCAAGGCGCTTGGTTTTCTGCCTCGGCCCATGACTTCATCGGCCTTCCACATGTAGAGCTTTGTCCGACGTTCAAAGATTGTGAGTAAGGGAGACATTTCGCCTTTCAGATACTCCCACCTGTTCAACAAATCTCACTCGATTGTGCCGTAATCGTTCGCATCAGAGATAATCCAAGACAACATGGCTCAAGCAGAAAACAGCCGCCAATATGAGCTCGTCCTCCTCGGCGCTACCGGTTATACCGGAAAGTTGGTCGCAGAATGGATCAGCACACACCTACCTGAGGATCTGAAATGGGCAATTGCTGGACGAAATGCGAAAAAGCTGCAGGAAATTATAAATAAGTTGAGGAAACTCAATGCGAACCGCAAGCTGCCAGATGTTGAGACATGCGAACTGGAGCCTGATCAGCTCAACATTCTCGTCAAGAAGACGAAGCTTCTCATCACCACTGTTGGCCCCTTCATGCACTATGGCGAGCCCGTCCTCGCCGCTTGCGCGGTCAACGGCACTCACTACCTTGACTCTACCGGCGAAGTCCCTTGGATCTACGATATGGTCGCCAAGTACGATGCACTTGCAAAGTCCAACAAGAGCATCATCATCCCCGAAGCAGGCCTCGACTCCGTGCCTGCCGATATCATGGCTTACGTTCTCGCTCGTGCTGTGCGCAAGAAGTTCCAAGCAGACTGTGAGCGGGTAATTATGACGCTGTACGATTACAAGAGTGGTGTGAGCGGCGGTACCAGCTTGACCATGCTGGAATTGTTCAGCAACTACTCACTCGGCCATCTGGCAAAGAGCATGCACCCGTACAGCCTCAGTCCTATCAAGTCTGACAAGGTTGTCGGCAATCCCAGCGGAGGTATCCTGGGCCTGCCTTCCATTCCCGAACTTGGTGGTGTCCAGACTACATGGGCAATGGCGAGCGTGGACACATGCATCGTGCACCGTTCCGCTGGTCTATACGCATCGACATCATCTGCATATGGCCCACGCTTCCGCTTCAACGAATACATGCGCGCCACCTCGGTTCTCAACGGCTTCGCGTTCAAAGTTGCTCTTGGCCTAGGAAGTCTCTTCCTCGCGTTACCACCCACGCGTTGGATTCTCGCACCGCTGATCAAGAGGTTCTTGATCCCCAAGCCTGGCGAAGGGCCGACAAGAGAAAGCATGAAGAATGATTTCTTGTCGTATCGCGGTGTGGGTGTTGCGGAGGGCAGTGGCCAAAAGGTTACGGCGACGTTGGACTGCGCTCATGGCGGGTACGCGACAACGGCGATCACGCTTGCTGCTGCTGCAAACGTTATTCTGAGGGGCAGGCTGGATCAGACTGAGGCTGGACGGCTCAGAGGGGGCATTTTGACGCCTGCGACATTGGGTGAGCAGTATGTTGATGTGCTCAATGATTTTGGGATGAAGATCAAGGTCGATGCATGAGACTTCTGAGATTTGGGGTCCAGGAATGTACTGCCAGTGTTACTACAATTCCAGCAATGTTAAACTTCAAACGTCCTTCAATAAGCCAGCATCAGGCACGTTTCTCAAAAACTCCACCTTCGCGCCCTTGCCCCAACTCTCCACTCTCTTGCTGACATTCTCGCCCCTCGCAAAGAGCTCATCAATGAATGCTGGCACAAAAGTCCCAGGACCCTTGACGTCGTCCCTCTTTACCGCATATTCCGCCGCAATCTCATAGTGCATAATGCCCGCAATAGCAGCGTGCAACTTGTCACGCGGCCATGCAGCAAGGTACGCACTTAGCGTCGTACCGAGGGTATATCCACTCCCCGTGATCTTGCCCAAATACGCATGACCATTTTTGATCGCGTACGTGCGCACGCCATCGCTGATTACGTCTGTCGCCCCAGTCATAAGCACAACATTGCGCTCCCTCAACGCAATTCTCGACACAAGATAGGCTCTCTGTTCAAGCGAAAACAGGGAGTCGCCACTATCAACACCACGCTGCTGGCTAGAGTCGTCCAAAGTATAGCCCGATGCGCGCGCAACAGCCATGATCTCTCTCTCATTCCCCTTGATCAGATCAAAGTATCCAACCCCAAGCAACTGACTCAATGCGTCGCGCCTCACACTTGTCGCACCCGCGCCAACATGATCGAGCACAATAGGTCCACTGGCGGCATTGTACGCTGCGATAGCCTTTTTGTAGTTCAATAGGCCTTCGGGCGTCACGGTGCCCATGTTCACGACCAGCGCGCCACCAAGTCGAGACAGGTCTGATGCCTTCGCCATAGTTGGCCATGATGGGGGATGCTCCGATGGCCAGGGCGACATTTGCGGCGAAATTCTGGACTACGAGGTTCGTCATGTTGTGGCTGAGGGGCGATTTGGTGTGGACAGCGCAGGTGGCTTCGTCGGCTATGTCAATGAGAGCCTTCATCTCATCTTTGTCCTCAAGCCAGGATACGGGATCAAATAAGTTCGAGAATGGCGGCGAGGACTTGATGAGCTGTCGTAAATGAGACGACGCTTCCTTGGGGTCCCTGGCGCCGACAATGGCGGACACGATGGCGGCGCCGTCGATTGTCTTGGGTTTCGAAGATGAAGAACGGGGAGCGTGGAGTTGGTAGATGATGCGCTGGACGTTGGACGCGTTCACGCCGCCGATGCATACAGTCTTGACATTCTTGCTCCTTTCGTCGGCTCCGTCGAGGTAGCTCAGAATCTTCCTAACACCGTTCACGCCGATGATCTCCTTGGTGTTCTTCTTGGTCTGAGTAGCGTAGAGGGTGCCGATTCCAAGATAGTCAGCGCCTCTCTCCACGGCGATCCTAGCCTCCTCGATCGACGAGACCGTAGCGCCAATGATCTTATCGTTTCCAAGGATGCGGCGTGCTTCGAAGACATTCATGTCATCTTGGCCGAGATGGACGCCCTCGCAGCCTACGGCGATTGCAACGTCGACCCTGTCATTAATGAGGAGGGGGATGTTATGCTGCTTGCATTTTTCGTGCAGCTTTTTTACTGTCGAGATCAGGGCGCCTGTGTCGCTGGTCTTGTCTCTTTACTGAACGATAGTCCCACCTGAAAAACCGTTAATGAATGGAGATCAGAATAGGCTAACGAGGATGTTGATCGTGGGATGTGGATGGAAAGAGGAAAGTGCAACCGACCTCCTTGCAAGGCTTGCTCGACAACCTCGACGAGGTCTCTCGAACCTAAAATGGCTTCTGTCGAGTCAGTCACGAGGTACAGCGAGTAGTCGACTTGGTTTGCCATCTTTGCGATTGGGCGGCTGCGCTTCGGCTTGACTGCAAATACTTGTTTGTACTATGAGTTGTTGGAACTGAGTGACGTTGACTTTTGCAGTGCGGCACGCAACCCCACACCGGCGGCGTCGTGGTCAACATTTCTAATACTGCCCTGCGTTCGGCACACAACACTCTTACGATCAACAGATTCTGTGAGAGAAGGGCATTTCCATCTTTTGCTTGAAAGTTTGCAAGTAGCATCTGCCTACCAAGCTTCTCAGAGCTCATCAGCAGGAAATAGATGACGAAGCTCACATCTGCAACGGCAGTCTGTAACATTCGGCAACATCGGCAATGGGCCGTGATCCCCTGAAACAGTCGCTAGGCAACGCTCGGGTTTATCTGAGAAATTTCTTTGTGATCGGCGGGCTCGCAAACCGCCTGTTTGTGTCTCAAAACAGCGTGTTGCGTGTGAGCAGTGTTCTTGACAAGCAGGCAACGACAGGGCTTCGCACTGGCTGGAGAAGGATTGAAGTTTTGACGAACCGCTGTTTGTGATACACGTGTTAGGCTTAGTGCGCAATTGGCCGCTGTTTGGCCTAAGCTCGAGCCACGGATGCTTCTCCACCATCGGTACAAAATCTGATCCTCGACTCCTAGCCCGCACACACTCACACCTTCGCCCAGCGCAAATCCATCAGGCAAACTCGCCCTACCCAGTGTCCGTCACTGGCAACTGCACAACAAACCACCGCAAACCCGCCCTACAAGCCGCACCCCCGCGACTCTCTGAGCCGCCACCTTCGCCTGTAGGCACCGCAGAAGCAACCCCTCCACACCACAGAGTCGACAACGACAACTGCGGTATATGTATTCGCGCCAACTCCACGCCTTCCGAGTCGAACCTCCCCCCAAACTGCAAAATTTTCGCTGTATGCGGATACCGCGCAGTCTTCACCACTCCACTAACGGTTAACATTGTGCCTACCTGACTGCGAGTCACACAAACCCACAACCCGCGCACAAGAGACTGCTATTGCATGTGTTTTACAGCCTTCATACGCATACCAGACCTGATCCCCACCTTCCCGTCCTACCTCCAGTAACAACCCCCAACAAGTCAACCTCACCACCGCAACCATGGCTACCGTCAACATTCGCCGCGATGTCACCGACCCCTTCTACCGCTACAAGATGGAGCGCATCCAGTCCAAGATTGAAGGAAAGGGTAACGGCATCAAGACTGTCATCGTCAACCTGACCAGTGTCGCCAACTCTCTCGCCCGCCCTCCTGCTCACGTAATCAAGTACTTCGGTTTCGAGCTTGGTGCTCAGACCAATACCAACCCCAACGACGACCGCTGGATCATCAACGGCGCTCACGACGCTAGCAAGCTTCAGGACTACCTCGATGGCTTCATCTCCAAGTTTGTTCTTTGCAAGAAGTGCAAGAACCCCGAGACCGAGGTCAACATTAAAGACGGCAACATCACGCTTGACTGCAAGGCTTGCGGCAAGATCTCCGAAGTCGACCCTCGTCTCAAGCTCTCTGCCTTTATCGTGAAGAACGAGCCCAAGAAGGGCAAGAAAGACAAGTCCACAAAGAAGGCTGAACGCCGCGCTCGCAAGGAGGCTGAAGCCAGGGGTGAAGAGGTATCCCAGAACGGTGGTAGTCCTGGAGATAGTGCTGAGGACGACGAAAATGACGAGGGAATTGAGGCTGGCAGCGACGACGAGCTTACTCGCCAGATTCAGGAGGGTGCCGAGGAGATTGAAGAGGCCAAAGAGGTTGAGTGGCACATCGACACCTCCGAGGCTGCCATCAAGGCTCGCGCCCAGGACCTTCCTGAGGACCTCAAGCGCGCTCTCGTCATCGAGGGCGAGGAGGACGCTGAGGCTTCCGAGTACGATGTCTTCGGCAAGTGGATCATTGACGCTGCCAAGGAGAAGGGTGGTGTCGACAAGCTTGACAGCGTTGAGATCTACCTCAAGGCGAAGGAACTGGGCATCGAGTCCAAGCACCGCACTCTGACCGTCATCCCACAGACTCTGTTCAGTGAGAAGATTGTTAAGCAGATCGAGGCCCGCGCTCCCATGCTGCAGAAGCTCATCACTTCTGAAAAGCACGAGAAGGCCTTCCTTGGCGGAATCGAGCGCTTCGTTGGTAACGACAAGCCGGAGCTCATTCCCCAGGTCTCCGCCATTCTGATCCAGATCTACAACAATGATCTTGTCACTGAGGAGGTTCTCAAGCCCTGGTGCCAGAAGGCTAGCAAGAAGTACGTCGACCTCAAGGTCAGCAAGACTGTGCGCAAGTCGGCTGAGCAGTTCTATGAATGGATCAACCAGGAGGATAGCGATGAGGAGGATTCGGAGTAGGAGGCTGAGATCCCGGGTTAATGTCGCTGCTCTGGCGCCTCCGCAATATAGTGTGGAGGTTCCTGACGCTCACTCACAACATGAAATTCGGGTTGCAGATTGGGTGCTGAATTTCCCTTTTTTGTCTTTGCTTGAAAGGCGTGTGGACAACTCTACTCCTGTTTGGTTTCGTTGTCAAGGTGGTCATAGACTAGTCAGTGGGAATACCCTCCTGTAGTCTGCTTATACAAAACTGTGGTTGAATTGTTCGACGGCTCCACTTGTTTACTGTGATCTGTGCCTGTGCTTGCATCGTGCGCCCCACCCGTCGTCTGCTCCTCTTACCGAGCTCTCGGGCCTGCAGGCGCCCACGTCTACCGTACTTGTACAGGCACAGTCTCTGCACACAAGAACGTGGCGATGGTTGGTCCACCGTGAAGTCGCTTCTCGTATCCAGGGTCTCGCTTATCTGCTTTTGCGTTTAGACACCCACGTTGAGATTTTGATCTCAACTGAATGCCCGGCCTTGTTAATTCTCACACAAGTTATATATTTCACATGTCGCCCTTCTAAACATCGGGACTCGCCTAGCTTAGCCAGCTTCCAGAGCACGGCTCCACCGCTCACATTGCCGGCCGTGGGCAAGCTTCGGAGACTAAAAGCGCCTATGTGGAGATCTCGATGGTGGTGCTCAGCTGCAGACGGTGCATAAAATGGGGCGGACCCCACGACATGCATCGCTTCTGAGATCTTTACTTCCTCTTCCCCTGCCGACTGAACGTGCAGGACCGTGAGCGACTTCTGGAGTTTTGCGCTCACGCTGCGATCGAAAAGCTCCACCCCCCGCATTTTACAATTTGACCATTTAGAGATAAGGTCGCTGAGGAACTTTGACATGGCTCAACCGCAGCCTCACCCCGCCGAGCGTTTCTTCGGGAAAGGCGAGGACATGCACATAGCCGCCGCGCCAGTACACACAACAACTGTCCATCCCAAAGGCCTTGATGTCTCCACGAGCTCTGAGAATGAGCGCACTGGCGAATCTCTACACGCCGTCGGGACGGGCAACGATGTCTTGGAGAACGATGCACTGAGCAAAGGACGCTGGTTTCAATACCTCAAGACCAAGCAGTTCTGGCTGACTATGCTCCTCGGACAAGGTAAGAATATCTTCATCCTCACTGCTCTTGAACGAAAATCGCAATACTAATGCCCGCCAACAGTCCTCGCTATCTGCATAACGTCTACCAACACGCTGTCCTCGCTTTTGGCCAACGAAGGCACATCGATCCCGGCGTTCCAATCCTTCTTCAATTACGTACTTCTCAACTTGATCTATACGAGCTACACAATCTACAAGTACGGCTGGAAGCGATGGGCGCGCCTCGTCATCTTTGACGGATGGCGCTTCTTCATCCTGGCCTTTTTTGACGTCGAGGGTAATTACTTCGTCGTCTTGGCCTACCGATACACTACGATTCTGTCAGCTCAGCTGATCAACTTCTGGGCCATTGTTGTCGTGGTCGTGATATCATTCTTTTTTCTGAAAGTCAGATATCATTACACACAAATCGCCGGCATTTTGTTTTGCATCGGTGGACTGGGCGTCATCTTCGGTTCGGACCAGATCACGGGCAACAACTCGTTTGGCGCGAGTGATGAGGTCAAGGGCGATCTGTTCGCGCTGCTTGGCGCGACGTTCTACGGTCTCAGCAACGTCTTCGAGGAGTGGCTCGTTAGCTCGAGGCCACTGTATGAGGTTGTTGGGCAGTTGGCGTTCTGGGGCATGTTCATCAACGGTACGCAGGCTGGTATCTTTGATCGCACGTCTTTCCGCAAAGCTACGTGGAACAGCAGGGTCGGCGGGTATCTCACAGGATACACTTTCATCCTTTCGCTGTTCTACTCCCTGGCGCCGGTGTTGTTTCGTTTGTCATCAGCGGCATTCTTCAACATCTCGCTCCTTACGGGCAGTTTCTGGGGTGTGGCGATTGGTGTCAAGGTTCTGGGGCTCAGCATCCACTGGATGTACCCCATCGCCTTTGTCCTAATTATTCTTGGACAGGTGCTGTACTTCATCAGGCAGACCACGCTGTCTGAGGCGCTGAAGCCGTGGTTGGGTGCCGATCAGTCAAAGGGTCATGCCGGTTTGGGTACGGCGAGAAGGAGGGTTGAGAACCCTGAGGCGATCGCTTAACCCTGAGGCGATCGTTTAAGATAGGAGGCAGGAAGTCTCCGCGTTGTCATTGCTATAAATGGCATGCCAGTTGCAGATGTAATGGGACCGATGATCTAATGTGGCACAGACTTTTGGCGTCTTCCAGCTGGAGAAAATTTGACGACTGTCTCTCTCAATCAGTACCGTAGAATTTGATTCTTTGGCCGAACAGCAGGGCACGGCACAGCCCAGATAACTTTAGATTACGCTCCAGTCCTCTAATTGCAGCGCTAGCTGCAATCTATAACTGGCTCTTGAGTATTTTGAGCTGCACTTCTGATTAGTTTGTTGCTTTGCGCTAAAAGTGTGGTCATCACGTTAATTATCGCACGACGCTGCAGGTATTAAATAGACACAACTAGGTGACAGAGATAATGTGGATATGGGTAAGGCGGAGTTATAAGCGTTTCCGCTTAGGTAAGGCTTGCCTTAACGTCTTAGAAAGTATTTAGTTCTAAGGTTCAAATTAGATCACTTGCCTTAAATTTAAATCAGATCACTTGCGTAAAGGCTGGCGCAGCTTTCTTTCTTGGGGCCTGTTTGCGTCCCAACAGATCTGCGTTTGATCGCCCCCTAATTTGATCGCCCCCTAATTACGTACGTATGGTCTTTGCTTCTTCAGGGGCTCCTATTTGATCGTTAGATACTGTTCCCCAGCTATCCCCAATGTTACCCGGCCGCGCCCTGCTAGCGTTCGGCCAAAGAATCAAATTTCTACGGTAACTTGCTTTGGCGTATTGTGCTCATGCAGGGAAGACCCTCCTCAGTGCTTATCCAACAAGAGATCAAGGATATAGAAAAATGACTGGGCCAATTGGGGTGTATCACGGTCGATTAGAAAGTTTGCGAGCCTCTTAGTCCGACTTCCTAGCCAGCACCGAGGGCGTGGGACCTCTTGTCGCCAAGGGCCAACTCCTTGGTACGAGCCAGATGCAGATATCTCAGACCTCGGCCCGATTATAGATGGGCAAAATCATTTCCTGGCAGTTTGAGTAGCATCATAACGGCTCGTATCCGGAGGGAATGGGTAATGTGCACCCCGATAGTAGGGTAATGTGCACCCCGATAAGCACCACTACTATCACTAACACCACCGCTATTACAGTTATCACGCGTTTTATGCCTTATTATTATTATTGCAGCTGCTACCTGTTTTATATAAGGATAGCAATAAAGAAAATAGCCAAGCAGGTAACTAAAATTGCATATTTAGTGCTCTGTGTTAACAACGCTTAGCTAGGTAAAATACTGTCTTATTTTATACTAAATTTAGTATATTTTGCACTAAAATATAGAGTAAAACACTCTGCTATGTGGCCTATGCCTAGTAAGTCTCCACACAACTTTACTGTGCATGCAGCATTTGGCGGTAGTGTTAGTGGTGGTGGTGGTGCTTATTGGGGTGTACGTTACCTTACTATCGGGGTGCACATTACCCATTCCCATATCCGGACTCTCAAGCTCAGACCTGCGCCTTATCACTTGGTTTGCGGGAAAGGACGAAGTGATGCTTGTGTCTTCGTACAATAGCCGCCAACGTGGAGTGCCAGCCGCTGCAGCTTCCGCGCATTTCCGTACAACAAAAAGGGGTGCCTAATATTCTTAGGACGACATACGAGGAGGCGGTAACGTTAATTTGATTGAAACGCCCGTGTTGACGTAAGCCCGAATGAACAAAGTCCGAGCACACAACCCAAGAAGAACAGCGGCATCAACTACAGGGTTTATGGCATACATTTTCAAGACCAAGCGTCCATGCTGATTCTCTCATTCGCTCTGTAAGGCTTCATCGCGGCCAAATCTGTCTGACACTTATCTGATTTGGCACAATCAACAGCAGGGCACCATGAGTTCGTCCGACTGAAGTGCCGACTACCTATGTGCGTAGCCAGGGACGCAGGCGCGGGAGAGGACTTTTAAAGCGATCGCTGTCCTCCAGTGCCTGAAGTTCAACTTGTTCAACCAACACCTTCAGTCACTCTTTTGATCTCTTTTGGCTTTTGTAGCCGTCCTCTCTTTCAAGATGCGTTTCCTCAATGCCGCTGCGCTTCTTACAGTTCCCTTCCTTACCAGTGCTGCCCCCGCCAAAGAACATGGCCATACGGTTCCGAGCGCCTACCAGATGGGTATCTTCTACGTCAACTGGGTAAGAATGTACTTCCCATCTCAAGCGGATCGACTTCTGACGATTGCAGGCCATTTATGGACGACAGCACTTTGTCACAGATCTTCCTCAGGAGAAGCTTACAAGGATTTCCTATGCTTTCGCAAATGTCAACAACGTTACTGGCGAGGTCATCCTATCCGATGAGTATTCCGATTTGCAGTACGCCTACCCGGGTGACACGGCATCCAATGGCACACAGCTGTTAGGCAACTTCAACCAGCTGTACAAGCTCAAGCAGAAGAACCGCAACCTGAAGGTAGTCCTTTCTGTCGGCGGCTGGTCGTACAGGATGAACTTCAAGACAGCTTTGGCTACCAACGAGACACGATACCGCTTCGCGGATAGCTCACTGAAGCTGATCTCCGACCTTGGACTTGACGGCATCGATCTTGACTGGGAGTATCCCGCGGACGAGACAGACTCTGCAAACCTCGTCGAGACTGCCAGAATCTGTCGCGAAGTTTTCGATGCTTATGCCGCTGAGAATGCCAATGGCTACCACTTCGAACTCACTGCCTCTGCCCCAGCAGGCCCAGTTCATTACACCGCCTTTCCCATCGCAGCCATCGATAAATACATCGACGCTTGGAACCTTATGGCATTCGATTACCAGGGCCCCGGTTTCTCCAACTACACTGGCCACAACAGCAACGTATACCCTTCCCAGAAAAAGCCCAAAACCACAGACTACAACACCGCCCAAGCAGTCGACTACTACAAGTCGCGTATCTCTTCCCCGGACAAGCTTATCCTCGGCATGCCAATGTACGGCCGCTCTTTCGCCAACACCAACGGCCTCGGCCAGAAGTTCAACGGCTCCGGCACTGGCACATGGGAGGTTGGTGTTATTGACTACAAAGCGCTTCCCCTTTCGGGCAGCACTGTCCACACTGATAAGAAGGTCATTGCGGCTTGGTCATACGACAACAAGACCAGGCAGTTTGTCACCTATGACACACCCGAAGTCCAGACCTTGAAGGCGAGGTACTTGCAGAAGGAGATGCTGGGCGGTGCCTGGTGGTGGGACTCGAGCTCCGACCGCACTGACGACAAGAGCCTTGTGACCACCGTGTCGAACGCGCTCGGTGGCGTCAAGGTGCTGAAGCAGAACCAGAACAACCTGTACTACCCTGTGAGCAAGTACGACAACATTAGGAACCAGGCCACCAACGCAACTCTCGCACGTATGAGCTAGACAAGGAAGGGGAATATTCGTTACATTTCTCGAGTCACTTTTTTTGAATCTTCTCAAGCCGGTGTCTCGTAATGGTTAGACATTGTTTCTCTTTATTGACATACGGTATCACTGAAAATATGTAGCATTTCATGGACGTTCACACATGTACCTACCCTTCATATACATTAGAGCTCTTGCTTGAGCGCACAGCATCGTAAAACTGCTTGTCCTGGTCTAATGCCTCGTACTTAATCTCCGTTCCCTGCTACTCGCTTCTCAAATACATACTCCTGAATTTGCCCAGCCGCTCATCTCGTTCTTCAAACATCAGCTCTGAAGGCTCGTGTATTTCGATCTTCTGATCAACGTGCACACCGCAGTCTTGGGCGTGCACATTAACCAGTCCGGGGATGGCCATTGTGTGCTTCATGCGTTGTTGCACGGTGGCAGAGTCGAGGGAGTGGAAGATGAAATAGATGAGTGTGTTCGGATGGTGGTAGAATGTGAATGTTGGTCGCGTAGTCGGGAGGTGCGACGATACGAGCTCTGGGAACAAGGATGAGGTTCGAAGGTCGAGGGCCAGGACAAGATCAGCGTTCAGGGACTGTGAGTTATCAGTATTGCTGACAAGAATGCAGAGTCGTGGAGCATGTACAATCTGGACGCATTCCCTCGCGGTTTGCAGCGTTTGTAGTGCTTCCAGGGCTTCGTCGGTGATCTTATTTTTCATCCTGCGATCACAGAGGTAGCATTTATTTTTCTTGTAGCCTGCGTCTTTGAGAACCTTATTCTCCTCATGTGAATGCCCACACGTGCAAGGTTGTCCTGCTTGTTGTTCTCCATTTTGATGCTGATCCCTTTCGTCCCATGACCGCGCATCAGTAATCTCGCCGACCTCTTTGCAGATGAAACTTTTCTCGAAATGATGATCGCCCAATAAATTTACTAACTCTTTACGGTAGTACAAGTACTGTTCTCGGTGATCTTCTCGTGCTCGGTACGGAACGAAGGTAATTGCGGAGATAGCGTTGTGGCGGCGGAGCAATACATAACGTGCCCGTGCGCAGTGTGCCCGGGCCGGATTCACAGTGTGCCCCGCAGAACACCACATGCCCAATCTCAAAATGAGGCTGTACAGCGCCACGCAATAGCTTAATATTGATAGAAATATAGTTTTGTAGTAATTAGATGCTTGCGATCAACTTGTACTATCTATATTTTTGTGGGAGATTGACGTTGCGGCCACGTGATGTGACTTTGGCTGGAGTAGCAGATAGCTCATCTCCAGCTTGAACACCAGCGTGAGCAGCGCCAGCGCGTTTTTGACGCTTGTTACTTGGTAAGACTACTCGTGAGGCTTTACGCTTGCGTTGTTGAGCTTGTTGGATAGATTTTTTTTGGTGTTGAGCTTCAACTTTGCGCGCGCGTTCAGCTGCTTTCTCAGCTCTCTCCTGCTCCCTGACGTCCTTGAGCCTCTGCCTTTCCACACGCTTCTCCTCGAGCTCAACTTGACGCTGCAGTTGAGCCTCCTCGCGCTGCTTTTTGGCCTGTGCTTTTTGGAGTTTCTCCTCTATCTCATCTCGCTCCTGTACTACTTCTCTAGCTCGAGCTTCACGCAGCTTGCGAGGAGACCAGTGGACGGCGCCACCGTGATACTCCTGGCGCTGTTGAAGGTCAAGAGCTTTGCACTTCTTCTTGTGCTTCTTTTTGTGTTGAAGAGCCTCCTTTAAGCCCTCATTCTCATGCTTTAAAAGCTCATTCTGCACAGAGAGATGGTGAACGCTTGAACGCAGCTTTTTTGACTCAGTCTGTTCGGTATCCTTCACAACAGCTCGAACCAATTGGTCCATCTTTCTCCAATCATTGTCAGAGAGCCCTGATGATGAGCTTCTCTCAGCTTCTGGCGTGCTGGCAAATCTACGAAGGATAACGTTGGCATCCATCGGCCAGATCCCAGTAGCTTCCAAGGCCTTCAATACGAGGCTCTCCGTGAAGGAGGATATCCAGGCGCTCCAGAAGAGTGGGAAAAAGTCCCCTTTCTTGATTGGAATAAGGCCTTGAGCCTTGTGGAGATGGTTGGTGAGCTCGTTGGAGTAGGCTTGAGAGACTGGCTTGAACAGCACTACATCGAGCGGCTGGAGCGTGTGAGTTGAATGGGGTGGAAGGACCATGAGAAGGATCCTGTGGCGATCACAGTAGTTGATAAACTCCATCGTGACATGAGATCCATGGCCATCAAGGATAAGTAATCTCCATCTACCTAATCGTTGCTTTGTACAGCGATCAAACACCTGCTCAAGCCAAGCTAGGCCTATGTTATCGTTTGACCAGCCTGTTGGAGATGATGAGACAAAGACCTCATGTTCTCCTGCCTTGATATCCTCTACCCAACTTGATTGTATAGCTCCTTTTGCAGCTGCGTATATGAGGCTTGGAGGCAGCGAGCTCCCATCGGCGCAACAGCAGGCTAGGAGTGTCAGAAACTCGCGTGATCCATCCTGGAGAGATGCTCGAACCTCTTTCTTCTCCCATTGACGCCTGCTGAATATTCTCTTGCTTCTGCCTATCAAGCCAATCAAGAAGCCCTTCTCATCCATATTGTATATATCTCGAGCCTCAAGGTGATATTCAGTGATGTTTTGATGCAGTAGCTCCAAGTAGAGACGGTATTTTGACTCAGAATCAGCCAGGTGGCGCGTACGATCCATGGCGGTGGTCCACTTTGAGATGAGATGGATCTCGTGCCGGTTGATGAAGCGAGTAACCCAGCTCTCGCTGAGCTGCTGACGGGCTACTTCTGATGAGAAATTCCTGATCATCTCCCTCGTAGGAGGTAGGCCTTGCTTAGTAAGCTTAGTGATATATCGTACAAGCTCTAACTCCTGTTCTGGGTTGAGAGCTTGCCTGCTGGCATGCCCAGCATCCCTAGGCCCTGTCACGCCTCTCCATCGCCGCCCCAGAGTTGACCGGTCAACGCCATGCTTTTCAGCAATTTCCTTCAATGTAAATTGTTCTTCTGAACCTCGCGATTTTAGATCCTCGATCGCCTCATCAATCGGAGCCATGGTCGTGGAGTTATCGCGCGTTGGAGTTGTGGTGTTGAGACGCGCGTTGGTGTTCTGCGGGGCACACTGTGAATCCGGGCACACTGCGCACGGGCACGTTAAAGCGGGGTTACCGTGTCCGTGCACTCAATGCGCGGATTCACTCAATGCGCGCCGAACACCATTTCACTCAACCAAAAATGAAGCTATTAAGCCACCAACAAAAGCTAATATCACAGGATTTTGTAGTGTAGTACTATAGTAATGCTTGCGATCAATTTGTGCTACTTATATTTACTTGGAAGTGTGACGTTGCGGCCGCGGCGGGTGGTGACGGGTGGGGGAGCTGAGGGTACCTCTGCGGCTCTATCACCACCCACATCATCCCTATCACGTTTCTGACGCCTGATTGGCTGGATATGGCCTTGTGAGGCCTTCCTCTTTCCCTTTTGGGATAATTGTATAGCTTTTTCACCGTCGCGGGCTTCTTTTTGACGCTGTTTTTCAGCTGCCTGCTCAGCCTTGGCAGCTACTCTCTCCTCTCTCTCTCTCTCGCGCAGCACGCTTGTCCCGAGCTTCCCTCTCTCTCTCAACCTTCTGAGCGTGCCTCTGCTCCTTCACCATCAACTTTCTGTGCTCTTCTTCTCTCTTTTCATGTCGTTTGACTCTTAAATGGTGGCGAGCTTCCCTCATCTTCTTAGGGGAGTACCAAGCAGCTCCCCCGTGGTCAGGGTGAAGGTCTAGAGTACTACTCTTCTTCTTATGCTTCTTCTGAGTCTTCAGTACCTCCTTGAGGCCTGAATTTTCGTGGAGTAGTGAGTTTTGATTGTCAAGTGGTGGAGAGACCGTCTGATCTTTTTGGTATCTCTACTGCCTTCATCCTTGGTGATACCACGTACCAGAGTATCTATTTTCAACTAATCGTCGCCGGAGTATACTGAAGTACTGCTATCGTCACTGTGGGAGCTCTCAGGGGTATCCTTCTTGAATCGGCGGAGGATGGCGTTGGCTCGGAGGGATGAGATACCCGTGACTTCAAAGGACCTGAGTATCAACTCAGGAGTAAAAGTAGCTATCCACGCCTTCCAGAATAGAGGAAAGAAGTCACTCTTTTTGATAGATGATAGTCCTTGGCCGTTGTGGAGGTGAGTTGTGAGTGCTTTTGAGTAGGCTGTTGAGAGGTTTGAACATCACCACATCAAGTGGCTGAAGTGTGTGAGTTGAGTGAGCAGGAAAAACAGCCAGGAGTATCTGATTCTGATCACAATACTCTAAAAATCCCACGAGAGGTGAGAAGCGTGACCGTCAAGGATAAGTAGTCGCCATTTTCTTCGTGCTTTGGTCTTGGTGAAGCGATCAAATACTTGTTCAAGCCAGGCAAGGCCTATATCGTTGGTAGTCCACCCTGAGGGAGATGAGGAAGCAAGTACTGAGTGTTCCCCTGACCGTATTTCCTCTATCCAGCTCTCCTGGATAGTGCTGTTGGCTGAATCGTAGATGAGGCCTGGCGGCAGAGCTGATCCATCGGCGCATATACAAGCCAGGATAGTCAACCATGATCGATTACCATCCTGAGTAGATGCTCTGATCTCCTTCTTCTCCCACATTCGTCTGCTGAACACGTGCTTTGTTCTGGCAGTCACTCCGATCATAAAGCCCTTCTCATCCATATTGTAGATATCCTCACTCCTGATACCATATTCGGCGATCTTATCGCGTAACATGTTGAAGTATAGCTCATATTTGGTATATGAGTCAGCGTTGTGACGCACAGTATCCATACCCGTTGAGTATTTGGAGATCAGATCAATAGAATGCCGGTTGATAAACCTGGTAACCCAGCTCTCACTGACGGGATTTTGAGCTGCTTTTGACGCGAAATTCTGAATCATCTCTCGTGTAGGTGGTAAGGATCGACGATTAAGCTCCTCAATATACTTGATAAGCTCTATTTCTTGTTGTGGGTTGAGCTTCCGTCGGTTGGCGATGCGGGTAGTTTGTTTGTTTGTTTGTTTGTTTCATTCCTACTCGGTTTCAGCCGCGTACTGCGCAGCTATGCCCGGAGTGACAGGCGTGGCAGACAGCGGACGCAGTGCAGACATGAGTCGGCACCGCCCCACTTCACTCTCGAAAGAGCCATATGTCCCCAGAGGCCTGCCGTTGTCTTGCTTCTATCTGCGACTATGTACATTTCGTCTCTAGAAGTGACGTGTTTGCCTGTTGTTCCTCAAACTGTTGTTTCCGTGTGTGTGCCGCACTCGAAGTCGTATATGTATACCGTTGTTTCAAGGCTCGTAGAGGCGCGTTGCCTCGTGTGTCGCGTCCGCTGTACCTTCAGTCTCCCCCTAATGCTCGGCTTCGTCTATTTGCACCTGCCCTCGTGCCCTCAGGGCTTGGTTTAGGCTCCGTTGTTCTTGTTCCTTTGTGTTTTATTGCCTCCCACTAGGTTCCTATGTGGCCATGGTGTGTGGTGTGACCTGCCACCGGGCGCAGCGGCAGCAGCATTGCGTCGCGACGCAGCTCTACGAGAGCGATGCTCCGCTCGTGCGAGTCGTCGAGCCTACTGAGCATGAGAGCTCTCGCGCGAATATCTTCAGACCTTGTCGGGTTGTGTCAAAGGGGACCCATTCCTTCGACACAGGGTGGGGGCGACAGTGGACGAGGCTGTCTGGTGATCAGTAAGTATGTTTTGGCACCGATGGTAGCATGCCGGGGTGTCTGTGAAGAGATTCGCGTGAGAGATGATGCTGTTCGGCCCGAGGGCTCATCGATACGGGACGTCGCAGACATTGTCGGTTGGTGATGAGCTGACCAGGAAGCCCATCGGTGACTGTTGTGTGTATTGCGACCATAATGCTCAACGTGTCTGGGCTTCGTCGTCGCGTCTCGCGTTGCTGTGTCGCGGCTAGATGGCTGCTGCTGCATTCGGTGGACGTGTCATTCTAAGTAGCTTGCTCGCAGAGTTTGTTGATCTGTCCCTGCCAGGGCCGCAACGGCCGCTCTACAGGTACCAGACCTACGCGGAGGGACGCGAGATGGCCTGTAGAGAGCGTTGCAGCCTCTGGCAGGTGTATTTGCACGTTTTTGTGATGGTAATTCCAAAAATTGAGTTCTCGCTGTGTGTGGTGTTTTCGGGGTGAGTTGTTGGTTGATTGCCTTCTCAGAAGCTCCCGGGACGCTGCCAGCCCCTGATACCGTCGGGCCAAGGTGGATCGCTCAACACCATGACTGTCAGCTACTTTCGCGTAAGATACTTCACCTTTCGACCTCTGCGATTCCAAATCTGTAACCGCCTCATCAATCCGACTCATATTGGTGGAGTTATTGGTGGTTGAAGTTTGGGGTGGTTGGGGTTGATGGGGCGTTACGCGCCGCCGGGCGTTACGCGGCCCGACATGTTACCCCACGGGCGAGTCGGCCACTGTGCCAAGACCCCACCAAAATCTACTATCACGAACAGTAGAAAACGGTCCTTAACGGTCCTCAACGGTTCTGTACAGTACTGCATAGTAGTCTATATTAATTAGAGACTATTTCTAACGTAGGAGACGGGCGAGTCGGACAGACGAGCGAGTCGGACACTGTGCCAAGCCCCTACCAAAACCATCTTAATTCTTCAACACTACGGTCCTTGACAGTGCTGTATAGTGATGTATAGTAACGTGGTTTATCATCGAGCCGCCAGGTATCACCGAACCGCCACCCCTTGCCAACTTTTTAAGACTTACCAACTATTACAGGACTATTACGCTTAACCACAACGCTGCACTAATAATTACAATCGTTACAATTACTCTTTAGAAGCAGCGCTATCATCTGCATCTAATATTTCTGCAGTGCAGGTGCGCAAATTGTGGCCAGTCTTGCCGCAACGTCTGCAGTGCCTCTCTTTGCGCACCTTCTTCCCAGACTGTTCAGATGCCTCACCACCACCACCATCCTTCTTAGCTATCATATCCTGTACCTTACCAACCGTAAGAGCCTCCTCTGTCTGGATATACTTTCTTTTGCGACCACGCTGCGCTGTCAGAGCCTTAATAGCCTTCTTTATGCCATCCATTTCCCTTCTCTGCAATTTCCCTTCTCTGCAACACGTTGGCATGGTCTATCCGCGCAACCCCTCTAGCAAGCGAGTCAAGTGATTTCATAATAGGAGACAGGGGCGAATCTCTGTGCAATCGCATGCGCTCGCGGATATAGAACGTTTGCGACTCAACCTCCTTTGCGCTGGTTGGTGTTTTGGATTCCCATGGGGTAGTCTCTGGTGGTGGTGGTGTTGGCGTGCGAAGGACCACATCAAGCTTCGATAGCACTCGCTCTGGGTCAAAAGGAACTAGTCCCGCGCCTCTGAAGCCTCCGTGGATATTATCTTTTGTAATAGCCTTGTAATAGGCTGTCTGGAAGCCAGTGAGGAAGAGAACTCTTTCTTAATTTGTGTCTTTGAGTATCGTGACCAGGCGTCAACCTCAGTCGAGTACGCCCTCTTCAAGGGGCCAAAACAGGCCACGTCAAGCGGCTGCAACAGGTGCGACGAGTGCGGGGGCATACACAAGGTGATAATCTTGTGTTCTGCGCAGTATTCCTTGAACTCTGCAGAGTTGTGGCTCTCGTGGCCATCAATAATAAGCAGACGGTAGGCGCCAACAGTACGCTCCTTTGTAGACGCGTCAAAGTGCTTCAACCACTCCAGACCAAGCTTGTTTGTTGTCCAGCCGTTCTCGCTGGTTGCAATTACCCAATCACGAGGCAGATCAGGGTACCAGGTTGTGATCAGGACCTTGCCTTGGAAGATGATGAAGGGTGGGATAGCCCAGCCAGCAGCGCAGACGCCGGTGATGATTGTGACCCACTCCCGATTGCCTGGCTGGATATTCTTAGGGTCAGATCGCTTCTCTGAGCCTGTGAACACCATCTTAGACCCAATTATGCCCATCATGAACCCAGTCTCGTCGAAGTTGTAGGTATCTCCATCTAGGATTCCGTACTTCTCCTTTGTGTTCCTAACCAGCTCGAACCAGGGCGTTATAACGCGTGTATCTTCGTTCAGGGCTCGTTGACGATCGTACGGTCGGCTACGTCGAAGCTTGATCTGTTGGGTACGCGTGTTGAACCTGTTTACCCAGAGCTTGCCAACAGGTCCTTCACCGCGTGCGGCAAAAACCCCGAACATCAACTTTTCCAGGTCAGCGAAAGGTCGATTTCCATCGATTTTTCGTTCAAACACGACTCAAATGCCTTCTTAAATCTGTTTCCCAACGTCCTCTCCCCGCTGCAAGCGTTGTGGCAGGCGCGCTGCCCTCTTTTGTCTTTCAGCTCTTCGCTGAGCTGAATTCTCTTCAAAATGGCCCGTGCGCTACTCAGATTTTCACGTTCGGTCGAAGGCCACAACCACCACCAAGACAAGGAGACAGTTTTGCCACTCCTTGTTCTTGCAGTATAAGGGCATCGCCAGGCCTACCGCAAGGCTCTCCACGCGAAGAGCTACGGCGCAATTCGACAGAGCACCGGCTCTCCACACCCACAACGATGAGAGCTGCTTTCAGCTCTCTGAAGACCGACTGTCAGCGTCCCAGACCTGACACAACACGCAAACAAGGCAGCCAGCATGGCCTTAGATTTCACGACCCTTGGGGATAAAGAAGAAGGACAGGCCTGGCTCTGCCTACCTACTACACCTATCTCCTCAGACACAGGCATGGCCAAGCCTAGTACAAAGGCTCTCCTCGCGCAGAGCCACGGCTTCGATTCGGCAGGGCACCGGCTCTTCACACCCACCTACTCTTTCCTACTCTCTCTCATGGCACTCAAACCGCCTCTGAATACACACAAGGGAACCACCCTGATGTACACACACTGCTCAGTCTCCCCAATTGGAAGGGGAGCTGTAGTTCTGAAATGGTAGCAATACCCGCGCAGGCAAGAAATGCTTTCTAAGGTAGTGTGGCAGCACTGTAATTCCATAGCTTAGCACGTCCTATATGCCCTTCGGGAGGCGGTGATGGTGGACTTAATCCCCATCCTATGGACGAAAATCGAATACCAACCAACCAACCAACCGCGTGCGGCAAGTAGATCATTAGCCATATCTTGCACCATAATCTTTGTCGCGCCTATTCCTTGCGTATCCAGCTCAAGTATACGGTCAACTATCGCCTCCTCTTCTACCTTTGTCAGCTTCTTTAAATTGGCCTCGCGATCGCGTCGTGCAAGCCCTCCAGCGCGTCGGTCTCTTAACGTTGATCGGGGAACACCAAAGGCCTTAGACGCGTGATTTATACTGTCAGGCACAGTAGCTTTTGTAGCTTGGATAGCAAGGTATAGTGTACCTTCGTTATAGGACGATTACGCGTTGCGTTGTGATGGCATTGTAATAGTTGTCGTAATAGTCGCAAAGTTGGCGAGGGGTGGCGGTTCGGTGATACCTGGCGGCTCGATGATAAACCACGTTAGGCTAATTATTTATTAGCACCTAATTAGCAAGTCCATGATCGTCAACCTAGTCTGATAGGAAACTCTCCTCGACCTCAACCGTGGGTGGTATCCGATCACGACTACTTTGCTGCGACAAGATTCCCGATGATTACATGTTGCGGCACGATCTGCGCAAGAAGAAGTCAAGAACTTCCGCTAGTCAGATCTACTTCGTCGATTTCCGCAGATCTTTACCGATCAACTACGAGCGGACAGGAACGCTAGCACAACGTTACGCAATCTTCGTCATCTGCGAAAGATTGAAGCATAGGTCTGGTGTTTGAAGTTTAGGATGTTACTCAATGTGTGGAAGCGGTATTCGGGGATCTGTGTCGTCACGTCGAAGCCACAACTGCTAACATCTTATGCATCATGATAGTGGCAGAACAAAGGCTATTGGAATGTGATTTGACTTTCAAGGCTCAACCGCGCTGCATTCTAGCTTTGCGATGCCACTCAGTCTCTAAAATCTGTATCGACGTCCTAGTCCTGTCGTTCCGCCCGCTCATACCGCGACTCGGCACCGACAGCGGCCATGTGTATTCCAGTCCGAGTCTCATGATCGGACGATGCTATCCTTCGTCGTATGTACGTAGCAGCGTTGTGTGCCTGTGAGGCGAATATTGTATATGATTTACAGGTTGATGCTATCAGTGGCGAATAGCAGAATCGAAGTGAAGTCCCGAAAATGCTGTCAAGTTCCCAAGGACTACGCCAAACGCCCGGTGCTTGATATGGATGGTCCTGTACATGTTGCAAATCAATGTGACGATGGTATTATTTTTGATTTCGTGAGATTGTGTCCAATTTTGTCCCGAACAGTTTATTGCTCAGTGTGGATCAGGATTCCTCACCTGGGTATCATCAGTATCAGGACGTTTCACCGATTGACAGGTGGACTTACGTTAAGTTGCCGTCCATAGTCGCGGCTGTCGTCGATACTCCCCACGCTCTCACGGCTATTGTTCCCGAACGTGGGGTGGTACATCAGGACCGTCTCCGGATTCAGTCGAGAGTCAATCATCATCGGCTGGCTGTATCTGCGTTGCGATCCAGATGTCGGGCTGATTGACTCGTTGTCGTGCCGGCTGCCAGCATTGCTGACGTTCGTGGCAATTGGTGGTGGATAGTGGGGATCGGATGCGACCGTTCGTCCTCCAAGAAGACCGGCCTTGCTCATCGTGCTCGTATTACGTGTGATGCCTGCCTGGTGTTCCTGTTCGACTCGCTGTTGCTTCTTCCTCCTCCACAAGAGGAAAAATACACCGCCAACGATGGCAGAAATAGCGGCAACACCTCCCACGACACCACCGACAATAGCGCCCGTGTTGTTTGAGCCTTTGTTGGTAGTCTGGGATTGCGACGCGTCCTGGGTTGGCTGATACATGACAGTTCGCGTGATGACGGCACCACTTTCAGTGACAATCTGGACACTCATGGATGGTTTTGATGAGGAAGAAGTGCCGATCGTCTTAAGGGTCGAAGATGACTGGCTGCTGGATGATGACTGGCTGCTGGATGATGACTGGGCATTGCATTAGTAGTTGTTGGCGAGTGGAAATACCGACAGTGAGCAAAGGAAAGGGACTAAGTACAGGATTTGTAGAAAGAAAAGCAGCAGAGGTTCGGCGTTGAGTAGGTGTTACAGTAATGGTCGGGGCTTCTCCAGTGACAGTCTTGATAATTGTCACAGGAGGCCGGCCTTGACTTGTGGACCTCTCAGTTGGCGAAGCCGAAGGCTACCTACACGTCAAATGCTGTCCGCGACCGGAAACATAGTCGGAGCGAAGAAATCGTCTCCAACAATGTGGAAAGGAAATAATGCAGAGTGCGACTCAAAAAAGAGAGTTTAACGAAGCGCAGGTGGAATCAAACGCTTGCGATGCAATGAAACATAAGAGGTACTAACAGTAATTGCATCTGAGGACGACGGGGGGTCCGTCGATGAAGGAACAGGAGTCGCGCTTCTCACGTCTGTTGAAGATGGCTGCGAGCTTCCTGCGGTTCCAGAAGGCTGTCCAGATAGCTCGATGTAAATGTAAAGACCTGCGTCTTTATCTCCGCATTTCTCGGCCGGGTAGCCAGGACAGTCTTTCTGGCAGCTTGTAATGTTGGTTGTAGTGGAGGGAATATAGTTGGAACACCAGCAGTTTGTGTATTGGATTACAGCGAAGGCATAAGTACCCTCACTGTTGCAATGATCCGTACACTTGCCGTTGGATTGATAAGTCCAAAAATCTAGTGGTTTGTTAGAGAAAAGCCATCGAGGTAAGCATGGATACATACAAGCATCACCGGTCCCGGTGTTCTGCGACGAGCAATACGACTGCGTAAACCCAGTGTTTTGTGCTGTCGCCAGCGCGCTGAACAGAAGAGCAACAAGCGCAACAAGCATGATAGAAGAAGTTGGCCTAAATGTGGACGCCATGGCTACGATTTGTTGTACTGGTCGAAGGTTCAAGTGGCTAGCGAGTGAGCTCTTTCGAACGACTGTGGGTCTCGGGTACGCGACCAGTGGTGAATTGTTGATTCGTGGCTTCACCGCGTCAAAGATCGGAAATAGCGATTGAACGCCTCCGGTGCCGTGGGCGAACGAAGTGCAGGATCGATGGCGGCTACGGTCTCCTCGATAGCTGAAGGGCGGGGTTGGCCAGAAACAGGTGTTTTGTGGTGGTGCAGTGTTTTTGTGACAAACGTTGTTGGCTCGACGCGAGAGAACGAGTAGTGTCACCGAGGAAGACGGAACCTGTTCACTCAGGTTGCGGTCAGCATCGCGGCCTTTGACACAATTGCCTAACGAGAGCGGCCGGCGGAGTGCAATTGAGGGCGGGAAGAGACTGCGCAAGCAGCTGTTGAGAAAGGAAGCTGCGTCGATCGACCTGCAGCCAAGAGGGACTAACCTGGTAAATAAAAGTCGTGCACTGGCTTCTTCACTAGGATCCGCCACTGCCGGTCCTGTGCCAAAGTTCAATGAACAGCCAAACACAATAGGCAGTGTGCCAGCGCTGGACAGTGGCGTGGTCACTGCAATTCGCGTCCTGTGAGTCGCTGAAGAGAGTGTAGCTGTCGGTGGTTAAAGTCGCGACCCAAGAGGTCATGACGTGCCAGATGGGTCCTCGGCAGCTGAATAGATCCTCTCCGGAACACTGGAGCACAGCCGCCCTATGATTTGCAGACAGTTGTGCGGAGGACCGTCTTGTTTTGTCGTCGCAGTCGTGCTCCCGCAATCCAGTAGTGCAACCTCGGAAACAAGTCTGAACTATCGTCAACGCTGGGATGAGACGACCGAGTTCTGACAACGTAAACGTCTAGAGCGAGTGACTGGCCGACGCTTGGCCCAAAATGTGAAAGAAGAGAGGTTGAAAAGTGAGTGTAAGGGCTGGGGAAAGCCGACGAGCAACAGGAAGGAGGAGGTTGGGTACACGGTGTGGGTACACGGTGTGGGTGGGTAGGATGTTTTGTTGCCTGAGTCGTGGGATGGGTTTGAGTGCTGATCACCTGTTTGCGCTAGGGATGATGCACGAATTGATTCAAAGGCCTCCCACACTGGACGTGGACTATCTATGCGGGGAACGGTGAAGGCTGCTGCAGACGTCCAGCGAATTTACAGCGATAAGGATACAGGTGTCCAGTGCATGTAAGTTAGCTTGTCATGTGCGCTTTACGATCTGCACGACGTGCGATAGAGATCACGAATCAAAGGGCGATAGCAGAAAGGCAAGAATACGGCGACACGCCCTCGAATTCAAGGCTGCACGCCAGGTCCAACCATTCACACCTGCCTGTCACAGAACACGATAGCATCGTTCCCTGAAGTATATGTGCGTCTGCAATTCAGCCTAACTGCCGCCCGTTGGCAACCAAACCTCAGTTCCAAGACAGCCGTGGACGGATGAGCTTGGCGCTAACCCATGAACGCCCGAAAGACAGCTCGCGCTATCCGGATTAGGCCTCGCTTCCGCCCAGGATATGACGCACGTGGGTTTGCTGACTCGGCCTCCAAAGAACGTGTCTCCACTCTTCAATAGTACGATCGACAGGAGCGCTTTGCGACGACGGGACGGGGCAGATGCAAGATGAAGATGTTCAGACGAACGTTGTGTTGGCGTCATTGCTGCTTGAAGGCGCGAATGGTGACTCTGTGGGTAAACTGAAACCCGTCAGCGCTTCAGCGGAATATGTTGTCGATCTGCTTTGGTTGCGTATCGGAGTGGTTGACTACAGGGGCCATGTGAGATCGAACGCTCGAGTGCCGATGAGTTGCGCAAGGTTGGAAGAACCGCCCTACTTCCAACGCGTGTGGGCGCCTGGAGATATCGGACCCGCCATTGCCCTGAGAACGCACAGGTCTAGTATATCTCAATGGATGGTGGGCATGTGGATGTGCAGATGCTGACAAGTGAAGTACTATACTGTGCCTGGGAGAGTTATCGACAGACTGTTCGCCGAAAAGTAAGAATGACAACACATAATTGCTGTGACGACCTTTGGGTGACAAGTGCAATCGATTTGCGATGTCAATGTTAGCAAGCGAGTAGCTTGAACGGGTGCTGCCGAGAAGGTGCAAGCATGGCTGGGACAACGAATCTTCTAGAGTATCGAAATCACTATATCGATAGATGGCTATTACAACTTCGACTTCTTGCCGCCAGCAACGCCGGATACAACCTCCCCTGAGAGCAGAAAATCAGGATACGTAAAACCATTCGCGAAGCCTGCAGTGTGCCACTGGCCGCCGTCGACTGCGAAAATATGTCAGCATACCACAATCGGGAGGTCGTATGGAGCTCTGTAACTTACCAACCAACGTCTCACCGTTGACATAATTGCCAGCATCTGAGAAGAGGTAGACTGTTGCATCAGCGATCTCTTTGACTGTCCCGTACCGACCGGATGGGATGCCCTTGGACGACTTCTCGCGATGGTCTGATTTGGATAGACGAGCTACACCCTCAGTATCGGCAATGGGTCCAGGAGCGATGATGTTCGAGGTAATGCCCTTTGGTCCCTGTTCGATTGCTACAGACATTGCCATAGCGTCAACGCCAGCCTTCGCAACAGAGACATGACTCTGTAATGGTGTACCAGAGTAGTGTAGAGTTGCACTAACGAAGATAATGCGGCCGCCAGTGCCATTTGGCGGAGGTATATGTCCGTTCGTCCGGTGCTTCGCTGCAGATTCGACGAGGTAGGGCAGCGTGGCCTTGACAGTGTTATAGGAACCGAGTACATCGATGTCAATCACCGACTTCATCGCGTTCGGCGAGATCTGATCCATGGGAGCAAGAAAATTTCCAGCAGCACCAGCACTATCCAATGTTAGAGAAGCTCTTCCACGCAGATTATATGACTAGAAGACTTACATCACGAAGTCGATGCTTCCCAGCTCTTTTGCACACC
The DNA here is from genome assembly GCA_009982855.1 of Lizonia empirigonia. Taxonomy (NCBI): domain Eukaryota; kingdom Fungi; phylum Ascomycota; class Dothideomycetes; family Pseudoperisporiaceae; genus Lizonia; species Lizonia empirigonia. Next base: position 567,036 of record JAADKA010000030.1, read on the forward strand.
TATCCGCAGCGGCTTGTAGCAATTCCGGCTTCCTCACGTCCACCGCGCCGATACCAATGACCTTTGCACCCTTTCGTGCTGTTGCGATGTCTTTAGCCATGCTCTCCGTCTTCTCCACGTTGCGGCCAACTATGCAGGCGTTGGCACCAAGGCGGACCATGGCGCGAACCTGAGCTGAACATATTGAGCCCGCCCCACCAGTACAGAAGATGACCTTGTTGTCAAAAAGACCATCCTTCCAGACATTGCTCAAGTATTGGTACCGTTCGAGAGGCATTGTGTATGGTTGATGATATGCAGTTGCTTTCGATGCTGTTGTTGGATTGGCGTCGATATATCCCTTCGTAAATCGTGCTAGGAAACGCTGGCACTGGGACCGAAAGTCGGCAATGTCAGTTTATGTAGCCGACTGCGTTTTGGTCGAGTCAAGGGTACGGCTGAGATCGTCGGTTGCGGAGGGATGTTGGAGTTGAGATCGCGGCGCAAGCCGAGGTACAGCTTAGTTACTCTCCTCTCACTTGAGGTCAACTTGGAAGTCGAAGCACTGATGATGAATCACCTTTTGAACCCGCGTGAGCCATGCGTGACTATAAACTTTAAGAAACTACGTCATTATAGTTATACTAATAGAGAGTCTGAAGCTATGTGCAGACACATTTGCATGTGCGCCCTCATTGTAGTTGGGGTTGTGGCCCAAGCTTCTAACCGCCGCATCTCCTCAATCAATCAGCTTGAAGATAACGTCACAGACACAGCTGTTGCTGCATCCCCACGCCTGCGCAATCAATCGCACCAACACCACCATATACATTGCCATAGAGTATTTGAGCCATGGCAGCAACAACTATCTCTGTCTGCAAGTTCGTAGGGACTGTTAGCTTGGGACTCTTAACGGTATGTCACTGCCACCTCTGCCAACAACTGACGCTATCCTTGGCCTCACCCTCTTTGAGGCTGTCGTGAGCCGCTCAACGACATCGTCTTATCGCTATGATGTTAATTCGTGGTACAGGGCGTCTCAGCGACACTATCGGCCATCACCCTTCCCTCTCTGCTTGCGCTGCCTACCGCCGTTGACGCCCGCACGACGTCCTCCTACGTATCATACAAGTCGCAGAACATTACCTCGCATCTTCGCCATATCACCACCTTTACATTATTCTCCGCCTACCTGCTATCGCCCCGACGATTACGCCACCCCTATCTCCTCTACACCTCCATGTTCGCCTTCGCCTCTGGACCAGCTGTTGATTACGCTGTCTCATTCCGCGATGGCACAAATGAGCGAAGAGCAGCACTAGATCTTGAAGCACAGGGTGACGATGTCAACGGCGAGCAAGTAAGGCAGGCGGTCGAAAGGAAGAGGTTCACCGAGAGTCTCAAGGCAGTCTTCGCAGGAACAGCTTTTGCCATGCAGATCGTGGGCATCTGGGGAGATGGCGCATAGACATTGATCTATGCGCGAGTTGCGGTGACAGGCGTTGAGAGACGGGTCAGTCTGGCGTGCAAGACGCACCTTGCCCTTGGAAAGACGGTATATACATAGTTTTAGTGTGACTCGCAGGTCTTTCTGTAGCCACTTTGTAGTCTTGTCTTAGCGATCAAGCATTGTTTTAACTCCAATCAGAGTTTCTCCTTCGCCCCTGTACTAGACTTGACGCCTCCAGCAAAAATGTGATAACAATTTCAATTTGAATACTTTCCCAACCCTCAAAAGCACATGAACGTAAAGGTGTACTTCTTTCAAACCATTCAAAGAGCCTGACAACACGATATTTTAATTCAGGTCCAGTTCTCCAGTTTCGAGTTCATAAGCAAGAATGGTCGAGCACAAGACCCTTATCCTCGGTGGGTTGAGGCTCAACTGCGGCGCTGACGCCACAACTACTTCCGCCCTGAATCCCGACTGTTATGAGTCCTCCCTCTGAAACGGTGAGACCCCACATCCCCACCGCGAATCCTGTTTAAACCTGAACCTTCCGCGCTGTCCATCCTTAGCCACTTTCCGCAGCGGTAATCTTTCATAATGAGTAAAATGTGGGAGGTAGACCCGGAGACGCGGAGTAAGGTATGTGAAGGTGCATCTACGTAGTGGGGTTGGGTGGTCTAGGGGTGAACTGGAAAGCAGTTGGCATTGGAGCGCCACGTTACGAATGTACAAACATCCACATGCTGACCAGTCTGTCACACAGTTGCTCGAAATCCAGAAGACGAACGACAACAACAAATGCGTCGACTGCAATGCGCCGAGTCCGCAATGGGTACGCAATCACCAGCCCTCCCAATACCTACTTCCACGTACCACGCGACCAAACGTTCAGCGCTATATACTGATATGACGACATCAGGCCTCACCCAAGCTTGGCATCTTCATGTGCCTGTCATGCTCTGGCGTTCACCGCGGCCTCGGTGTTCATATCTCCTTCATCCGCAGCATAACCATGGACGCTTTCAAAGGCGCTGAGCTTGCGCGTATGGCGGCTGGTGGCAACAAGCCCTTCCAGGACTTCTTCAATACGCATCTGTCAAACACGAAAGACAACAGAACATTCGAGGCCTCAACGATACAAGAACGCTACGACTCTGAGGCCGGCGACGAGTGGAAGGAGAGATTAAGTTGCAAGGTCGAGGATAGGGAATTCGACAAGAGCAATCTACCCAAGCGGTTGCCGAAGAAAGAGAACACCGCTGCTGTTGGAGGTGCACCCTTGAGTGGCCGCGCCAGCGCAGGCGGGAGCAGAAGCAATACACCTCTCGGTCAAACGCGCAGCAACGACTCGGGATTCCAACGTTCAGGATCACCCGCCATTGGCACCAATGCCATGTCATCACAAAAGTCAAAGAACGAGGCGTATTTCTCGCGCATGGGAGCCGAGAACGCAAACAGGAGAGAGGACGTCGCGCCCAACCAGGGAGGAAAATACGGCGGTTTCGGCAGCGAGCCAGAGGCTTGGAAGAACCACGATGAGCCGGGTGCACCACCTGAGATTGCAGACTTCCAGAAAGACCCTGTTGCAGCACTCACCAAGGGCTTCGGTTGGTTAGGCGCGAGTGTGAGCAAGGTCAGCAAGACCGGATACGAGGGCTGGGTCAAACCAGGAATGCAGAAGGTATGACTATTCTTAAGTATGAAGAGGCAAGGTAGCCGCTAACTCTGCCATAGCTTGCGGAAGCAGATCTCGCTTCTCAGGCCCAGAAGACCGCCGGCCTCATGACTCAGACCATCCAGTCCTCCGCCGCAAACGCCGGCACTGCATTCAACCGGTTCGTCGAAGGCGAGTCCTCGAACAATACGCGCCGTGGAGCCGAACCAGCAAAGAAGGACTTCTGGGACGACTTCGGTGCGCCTCCCAAGGGCCCTAGCAGTGACAAGCAAGATTTTTGGGACGAATTTGCTGGCGCTGGCGAGGCCAGGGCAAATACTACATCTGGCCTAGGACAGAAGCCTAAGTCTTCAGGCATCGGCACAAGTGCGATGAAGAAGAGCAGTGGTTTGGGGCTAGCAGCAGGCAAGAAAGACGACAAGTGGGAAGACTGGTAGATACCGGGGCGTGTCCATTTGGCAAGGCGTTGGCGGTTCCTGAGGAGTCCTGGCGTTGGCCGAGCACAAGAAGCTTGCATGTACGACAGTGAGCTGATTAGGTGGGTATTGTATTGATAAAATGGGTGTTCTGCGTACCTTACTGCTGAGCTCAAATCATGTTCGTTGTTCCCAGTCTCTGCACTGTTACAGTGGATCTTCACAACGAACTACTACAAAGTCACAATGAATGCCCGAAGCTCGTTGATGACTCAACCTTTGCTATTGCTGAAATAGTTGAACCGATCACATACGCACTATCATTCAGACGGTACACTGTATCCAGATATAGCTATGTATGCAGGGTTGCACTCAACAGCACCACCGGTCAACGTCCCAAGAGTCTCTCACACAGTAAAAGCGGCGTCATCTGGCCTTTCGTATGCAGTTTAGCCTTCAAAAACGGGAGAGCCGTTCTTGGTGTCGAGTGCGCCCCTGTACCGGTCGGGGTTGCCATGAGCATTCACGCTTCGCGGATCTATAGTTTCAGGCATCTATACAAGTGTAGAGAAGTATGAACAGTGGCTGCATGTGCCTGCTTTTCTTGGTAGTTGTGATTGCGCTGCTCCCATGCCGGTCCGCACCCACCAGTTGCCGGACATGTACCTGCCTTCTTCCACGTCTCCCACCTCGAGCGGTCACTGCCCGATGTCTCGAAAAGTAACGCGCAGGTCAACAACTTACCTTCCCTCGCCATAACCCGGGCTAGTCCGCTAGAGAAGCTTCTACTCTTTATAAGCTTGACCTGCCGCTCATAATTCCATCTCTCTGCATCACTCTCCGAGCGCCTTTTGGCCAGGCAAGTTACTCCAGGTTCGTTGTATCTCTGCATATTCTCAACACTCCCCCATATCCCACCCTCCACTAATCGTCGAGGCTTGGACGCCACTTTCTGTTCACTGTTTTCCATGTTGACGTCCCACAGTACGCTTCAAGCATCAAAGCGACTTACCGTCTCAGACAAGCAATTAGTACGTCGCCTTCCGATCATTATGCCTCGCCGCTCTCACCGTACCTTCTCGGCGATGCAAGCAACACTTTCCAACGCTCTTCACATATGCTTGCCACCTTTGGAGCTTGTGCACTGATACTTCACAGCAACACTCAGATACCGCAGATCACTGGACGATTCAACTCGATTTTTCTGATAGGCACGTTATACGTCTTCTTAGCTACCCCCACTAATCTCTTTTCTATCAACTCCCTTACGCTCGCGGCTCACTTCTAGTGCTTAAAGCAAGACTAATTGTTCACACAGCTCTTATACAATGACGAGAATGATCTTGTCTCTCGCAAGTGCGATCTTCATCCTTACCTCTTTGGTACACGGTGCCAACGTAACGAGGGTCAATGCAATGGCAGACGCCCAGATTCACTTGTACCCCTTCAACACTGCTGACTGCACTGGATCGCCTGTCGGAAGCCCACTGGAACTCAAGCAAGGCAAATGTGTCGATTTCAATGGCGCACACAGCGTCAAGCCGATGTTTCGCGCCGACCATCAGGACTGGATGAACGAGGTCAACGAACTGCGAGCACGTTGCCGACTGGAGACCTTCCCCGTGCGTGGCTGCCCTGCCAACAACAAGACCCAAACATACCTGCACAATCGCAGTGGTGATCTGCCCAACGATTTCGGCCGCTGCCTCGTCGGTCAGAACGGTGTCGAGGACAGCGAGTCTTCTGATGATGACGAGGATATCTTGTACTCGGCCAAGTTCGTTTGTGAAGACTCCGAACTTCTCTATACCAGTACCATCGAATACACTTCCTGGTCTATGGATCCGAGTGGCACTCCTCACTCTACGGTGGATACCGAAGTTATCACCGGAACCGTCTCTGCCACCCCCAGCGAGCGAGTTGCGCGAAGCGTTGCCATCGATACGGTCAAGCCGGTACTCGAACCGCGCGATGTCGAACCTGGCACCGAGACGAGAGGCGCATGGATGCTTCATCCTTGGAGTAGTTCCCTAGCCTGTTACCTCTGCTACACCAAGAAGGGGGGCGATTATGGCAAGATCGAGTGTCGTCTTGGCAAGGACTTTCCCGCTCAGTGTGGCCCCAAGCCCGGAACAGAAGATGGGGAACCCATAACATCTACCAGCACGACGACGACAAGCACGACGGCTACTACCACCACTCATACTACCACTACCTCGGTGACTGTACGCTCCAGCTCCAGCTCCAGTGCCCAGGTTGCCAGCGCCGCCGACTTGGTTTTCAGGTCGAATTCCAGCTCTGAGGATTCCAGCTCGGATTCAGAGGCGGACCTCCCTAAACTGTCCCAAAAGAAGTCATGGCACCGACCGGTCAGGTTCTTACATCCCTGGATGATCGAGGAGATCGAGATGTGCGCAGATGCAGAGTGGGAGAAGCGTGGCAGGCCCGAGAGCTACATCAAGATTCAGCATTCCCACAAGTGCAACGAACACGACCGTTCTGATTCAAAGTGGCTAAGTGTTCCAACGACTCGTCTTCAGACCGAATTATCGACAACGACGACCACCAGCACGATCAAGCACACGCTCTCTCGCCGACACGATCAGTTGTGATAGCTGCAGTGCAGGGTTACAGGTTGTCGGGATGGTAGACGTTGTTTCAATGTTGAAACGTTGGTTTGACGTTATTGTCGTGGAGCAAGGGTTTGGTAGTCCCAAGGTTGTGAGGTGATGGTATAACTTGTGAGCAGTAGCGTTAGTATAGATAGCTTAATCGAACATCAATGTTGGGCCTAAGGCCAAAACACTACCGTCCTTATCCAGAACGTTCGAGTCAGGGTGTGCCAAGCAGGGTCTATTGCTTGACTCGAGTGACAAAATAATGTCCACTCCAAGCCTCTGTTCAGCAACGTTCCTCTCCGATGTCATTCGTCGCCCGTCATGCCTTCCCACCGATTCCGTCGCTTCCGCGCTCATACTTTCTGGGCCATCATAAATCTGGGCTCTCTAAGATGAAGCAACTCCTCACATCGATCGACCTTGTAGTGGAATGTCGAGACTATCGAGTGCCGCTCACGTCGCGCAATCCCCTTTTCGAGAAAGCACTCGAGGGAAAAGAACGACTGATTGTGTATACGAAGCGTGACTTGGGGGGTGGGCCACACGACCAGAAGAATGAGGAGTTGATTCGCGGGTGGCACAAAGGAAGCACCGTCATGTTTGTGCGCAATGGCGAGGAAGAGAAAGAGAGCAGAAAAGCGACAGGCAAAGTACTTGAGGTACTACGAGAACATGCAGAGAAGAGATGGAAGCTTGTCGGGCACCGAGTCATGGTGGTTGGCATGCCCAACGTGGGCAAATCCACACTGCTCAATGCGCTCCGCGGCCTCGGCCTGGGCAAGGGCAAGGTCGCACGAACGGGCGCACAGCCAGGCATCACAAGAAAGGTCGGGAGCGGCGTCAAAATCATACCTTCTGAAGACGACGTGTCCGAGGGCAAAGGCGAGCGAGGCGTAGGCGGCGGCGTGTACTTGGTGGACACACCGGGCGTCTTCATTCCGTACGTGCCCGACGCAGAAGCCATGATGAAACTCGCACTCTGCGGCAGCGTCAAAGACACCATCATCCCACCCGTCATGCTGGCCGACTACCTGCTCTTCCACATGAACCTCGTAGATGTCACGTTGTACGCAGAGTACGCGCCAGGCCCGACCAACGACATTGTCGAGCTGCTTGAGCTCATGGCGCGCAAGATGGGCCGGCTCGGCAAACGGGGCGTCGTCGACTACGAGGCGACGAGTCTGTGGATGATTCAGAAGTGGAGGCGCGGCGAGCTGGGGCGGTTTGGCTTCGATAAGCTGGATGCTGAGGCCCTGGAGAAGGCTAAGCTGGTTGAGGAGGGCATGAATCCTAGTATGAATCAGGCGCGCAAGATGGAGCGGGAGAGGAGGCGGGCGAGGAATATTGCGAGGGGAGAGAAGTAGGAGAGCGATTGCGGCATGTAAGATCAGGACGGACAAAGATACTGTGGCGTTGGAGGGCGAAAGTACATGTATTACAGTAAAGTGTACGATGAGAAAGTGCAAAGTGCAGCGAGGATAGAGGCATTGTTGTACATGACTAGTAGTGATCTATATCTACAGAGTACGATCCTCCACAATTCGGCCTAGCCAGTGCAGGAAGTATGTCTGCGAGAATGGCCTTGCATGATCTGTGCCAAATGTGCGCAATCGCCCATCTTGTGCTTCTCTGCACGACTGTGCGACTGACGTTGCGGCCGACTTTTGATCCCAAACGCCTGAACACCTTGCTGAGAGAATCTGAACCTTTCTCGCGATTTTCCACGTCGACACTCGCAGCCGTGCTATTGATTTCTAAAATTCTTCTTCTGGTAAAACAGGTCGGTCCTGCTAGACCCCAGGTTGATAATCTTGGGACACCCATCGCGGTCCTTTTCGAGGCGGGTGCACTCGAAGCAGTAGAAGGCGTCGCTGATGCCCTCGCCGCCGCACACGACGCACTTGTTCTGGTAGTTGCCGAAGGAGCACTCGTCGCAGATGCGGGCGAGGGTCGTGGGTCGCACGTATGAGTCGCACACGGGGCATTTGCCGTCGCACTTGTCGCAGAGACGCCCGATGGATATGCCGGCTTGCTTGCGGCACATGACTAGATCGCTGGGGCGAGGTTAGCATGGGGGTGGAGAGGAAGTGGTGGGGGACTTACGGGTGGTGGCGGGACATGGCTGGTGTGTGTGTGCAGCAGGGCGCTGTATGCTGGAGGGGTGTATTGGCGATGTGTAGGGGAGGTTGGTGAGGTTCGTGGGGGCGGCGCGGTGAGGGGAGCTGATGGATGTGAAAGTCGCGGCCGAACCCCTGGCCTGTGCGGAAGCTTCGAGTCGCTGCCACCAACGCATTAGCAATCACGAGATGACGTTTCACACGTTCCAGCTCGACACTGAGCATCCACACCGAGCCATGAGCGGTCCCATTGCGTCAGCAGTCGTGCTGCCAGAGCCGGACGAAGCCCTGCCGCCGCCAGCCTCGCCGCCCAATACGCTCAAGAGACGGCAGTCGTCTGTCACCGAGGACAGCATCAAGCGAGCGCGCACCAATGGCGACGATGCCGCCGACGAGAGGAAGCCCGCCGCACCGACGCGGCGGGAAAGAGGGCGAGAGCGCAGGCTGTTCGGCGCCGTGCTGGGCGCCCTGTCGCAGAACCCCACCACCGCAGGCCAGAAGCGCCGCTCAGAGATTGAGAAGAGGCAGCTGGCCCAGCGGCGCCTGGAGGACCAAGAGGGCGAGCAGAGGAAGGCGGCGCGTTTGGCGCGGCGCAAGGCGCAACGGTGGAAGGAGCAGAAGCACTTCGAGAGACAGGCCGTATGTCACTGTCTGCGACTGCCATGTATAGGCTTGAGGCTGACTTTGTACCAGATGAGGGTGCGCCACGACAACATGCTCCATCTGGCCCACTTCCTCTGCACCAAGACGGAGCCGCGACTATACTACAAGCCCTGGGAACTGAGTCCAGAGGAGCAAGACCGCATCGACGACCAGATGGCCGAGGCGCGAGAGCTCATACAACGTGAACGAGACGAGTACGAGGAACGCCAGGAGGACGAACATCCGAGGGAGCGAAGAGCGACGCCAGATGAATCCATGTATGGTGCTACAGCTGCTTCTCCAGGCCGCAAGAACATGGATGCAGACCCAGCCCAGTCACGCACTGGGGCGGACGAGGCAATGAATGCGGGAGGGACGCACAATCAAGACCAGGAGATGCAAGACCAGCACGCCGAGGAGAGTACAGAACACGCTGTCGAACCACAACATGCGGAGGAGCCTGCCATGGATACTCGAACACCTGAAGCCGAAGCAATTGCCGACGAGCCCACCAAGGACGCCGACGAGGAAGTCGTAGAGGCCGCCGAGGACACCGTCATCTATTAGTTGCTCCGCTATTTACCATCATCTCTTAGCGCTTTAGCAACCGCGACATACGACCCAGATTCCATGTCCTCCAAGATACCCTTCTCCTTGATCTGCCAACCAAGCACCTCCCTAGCTTTGCGGCTGCTGGCTCGATTCTCCACCGACAGAAACCCTGCAAGGAACTCACCAACCTTTGGCACCGCCTCCTCGTATGTCATAGACTTACACGGCACGTCGATAGCGTCGCAGATAGCCTGTGCAAGCCGCGCCTGCGTAATATCATTTTGCGCAGTCGCATTATCTGTCACAACAGTTAGCTTCAGCCCACTCTACACTAGGCAATTTGACTTACAGGCTTCCCCTGCCTTCCCTTTCTCAGCAACAAGCAGATATAGCCTCACAGCATCGTCGACATGCACAACCGTCGTGTGTTTCGCTCCATCATCAAGGGCACCGCGCCGAGAGAGGACAGTTTTGCGTCGCTTGCTGGCGACCGAGACAGTGCTGTGACGCTATATCCGGATGCTATGGCGTGTGAGATCAACGTCAAGCCGATGTATCCGCTGCCGCCGGTTACGAAGATGGACTTGGCCATGAGGGCGGTGGAGACAAATAGTGGGAAACGTGTGATAGAGCAGTCAGGGACTGCGTTGACTCACGAGATCGAGATAGGTAGAGTTGCAAGCTATTTGCACGCTGATTGCAAGTCTAATCCCGCAGAGCCCACCCTTATACTCCCCCAAGCGTGCTGCACACACCTCTGCAACCCGGGCGTAGCGGACTTACCCTCCTCCAATTCTACATGCTCCATATAAAACTCACCACACGGGCCCTTGATCGGGACGCCTGAAGCACATTCACTTCACTCAGGCCAGCTGCGGAAAAAGTGGTGTGGTTCTACGTGTGTGCGGCTTGGGAGCAGCCGGACATTGGGACGTGGGCGGAGTTAAGGTGGGGTGCGTGATTGGGCAAGCTGCGATAGGTGAACTTGGTTTCTACACCACGATGGGAGTGGGTGCTCAAACTGCGAGATAAGCACGGTATTTGGGAAAGACTCATTTGAAGAGTGTACCAGAGGGAGAGAGTTGGACGAGAAAGGACGACTTGGAGATGCGTGATGGAAACGATGAGTTGTGATGTCACACAAACTTGCGTCAAGCACAACACAGAACCGAGCAGACTAAGGCGATAGAAGGAGTAGAATAGTTCAGCATGCACATATATTCAAGATCAGCCCATACCCACTCTCAAACATGCAAGTGCATCGCGCTGCATCTAAAGCTCAAGCTCATGCTCCCATCGAAGCTGACAGCGCCCCTCTTCCCCACACCTCGGCACCGAGGCCTCACTCGCGACTCTCCAACGGGCATCACCAGCGCAAACCACAATCCAGCATCCAGCGCAACACCTGCATCACCACGCTCCCAATTGATTCTGTTACATTGTAAACCTAGCCCCCTGTCTCAGTGCTGCGTTTCTCGCCGCGCACAATGTCCGTCCAGCCCATCCGCCCTACTGGCGATGAGCGCGTGCAGCACAAAACCGCCGTGCTGAACGGGTGTACATACCACTACCTGTACGCTGTGCCTGCGTCGGGGAAATGGACGCATACCGTCTTTCTGGTGGGTGGCATTGCATCTCTTCGAGCAACGTTCATGTTTCCGCGACGCGGCAATGGTGGCTAGCTGTACGGCGGCGGAAATAGGGCTGACGTGCATATCCAGATTCACGGCTGGCCTGATTTATCACTGGGTTGGCGCTACCAGATTCCTCTGCTGATGAATCTGGGCTTTAGAGTCGTTGCGCCGGATATGATGGGCTATGGTGGAACGGTGAGTTTCTGCTCCTTACCCTTCGCTCGTGCAAAAGCACTTGCGATTCATATTGCAATGGTGTCATGTCGAATGAGGTAGTTGATGCGTTTGAGTCGGTGCTGAGTACACCCTAAGGATGCGCCGAAAGTCCCACCCAACCCCATCAATCTGTACGGCCTCAAGCGCGCTTCCGACGACATTGCTGCCCTCGCGAAGGAAGTCAATGCCCCCCAAATCATCCTGGGCGGTCACGACTGGTAAGCCCTCTTCCCATTTGCAAGAGAATAGCTGACCAAAGAACGAAGGGGTGGCTTCGTTGTCTGGCGCGCAGCACAATGGCATCCGCAGCTCATAACGCATATCTTCTCCGTATGCAGTACGTCCGTCTCGCCTCTGCTTAGGCTCCGTTCTCTTTGCCTTTGCTAAACAACGAACAGCGCCCTATACGGCTCCTAGCGAGAAGTATTTCTCCACTGAGCAGCTGGTCAAGGGCTCGTTGCCGCAGTTTGCGTACCAGCTGCATCTTGCGTCTGGCGAGGTGGAGAAAAGTGTCAAGGACGAGCAGAGCATTCGTCAGTTCTTAAGGGGAATGTATGGCGCTAGGGGACCAAATGGGGAGCTGGCGTTTGATCCTGAGAAGGGTGTGGTGGCGGAGAACTTGCCTAAGGTTGGGGAGAGCAGGGTGTTAAATGGTGAGGTAAGTGAGGTTATCATCAGCTCCAGGCGAGCCTTGACGCCAGTCAAGGTTTGTTGTGCTGCAGTGGTGACATGCTGACAATGACAGGTGCTAGAATATTACGTCAAGCAGTACTCGCGACATGGCATCCATCCTACCTGTAAGCCTTATTCGTGCATCAACAACCAGAGTACACCTAACGAGTTCAGTGAATTGGTACCGCCAGCGTCGAACAAACTGGGAAGAGGACCAGGGTTTGCTCGACAAGAAGGTTATCCAGCAGCCCGTCCTCTTCATCCAAGCGACATACGACTCAGTACTCAAACCAGAGATGTCCAAGAGTATGGATGCACTGATTCCCAGATTGACACGCGGAGAGGTCGCAGCTACGCACTGGGCGTTGACCCAAAAGCCTGAGGATGTGAACGCCTTGCTCCGCCAATGGTTGGAGAAAGAGGGGTTGATTAAGGCGAAAAGTGCCTTGTGAGGTCATGCGCGGACCTTGGCATCATGATGTTGTGGTGCTTTAAACAATGGTTGGACAATTAGGACAGGCAATGCGGACGGATACTCCCGTAAGTTGTCAAGACTAGCGATAAGCGGACCTGGATCTCGATCGAAGAGGTGGTGTGGCGTATCCGCTTGCTGTATCCAAGTGATAAGGGAGGAGACATCGAGTTCGAAGGCGCCAGCACAACAGCTCGATGTCGTGGTAGCTCGTAGTGCCGACGGATATTGCAAGAAGTGCTCTCCTTAGCGTGTAGCTAGCATGTATGAGCAACAGAGCAACTGATTACTATGCACATGTCGTGGCAAATAACCAGGCCTATCCACGCTCTGTCGCTCCGACAGGGCTCAGGATGCGCCGAAGCAGTTCCATCGGCACATGTTCGTTACCGTTGCCCCGGGGAAAAAGACACAGCCAGTGGTATACGCGTACTGCAACCTGTGGCTCGTTGATAGCTGATGCTTGGAATCATTTTGATGCGCAGGTCGATTGGTGGATTAGTTGCGGTAGTTGTGAATTTCAGCGGAAGTAGCTCTCCGAGGCTCGATGCAGTAACTTATGGAAGGAAAGCTAGGATGGGATGGGGTACCTTGTATTCCGCAGACCGCCCTCATCTCCAGGACTCATAATCGCAATCGCAGGGACATGGTCGTGGACACCGCTGTGCTAGCGTTGTATAGGTTGGGGGAGATCATTCCGTTCACCGCTGAGTTGTGGTGAATGAGCGATGATCGGAGGTCCTGTGATGCTGCATGGTGGATGCGTGAGAAGACTTGTCGTACCTTATCGCCCACATGTGTGCTGGCAGTTATTCGATTGTTTCTCGTACCTATATATCGGCGCAGCGACTGTTCATTTGGTACGGCCGGTGATGTTCAAGTAAAGGTGGTGTTACTGTGGACCTAGTGCCTCTCTGCCGTGCGTCATCCAACCTGTCGGCGGGGCCTCACTTTATTGCTTTTTCCGTGCCGCTTTCACACTTGCATGCCAGACGGATGCGTCAGATTGATAAGACCCAATGTTGAATTTGGGTATGGTTGGACACATAACCGAGACCTAGGTACCGGTAGGTTGTAGGATACAATGATAATACGGCATTTTCAACAGGGCGCCTCCCGCCCAACTGACACGCGCAGCTACTGTGCTCCTACAGGACGAGGCAGTGAGGTGCTCTTCAGTAGGAAATGACGATGCTTACGATTCTGTTGCATTGCAGTATCAAAACGGGGCAATGATCTCGCAATTGGAACATGTGATTCTTGGATTGGGTGGGAATGAATCCACCCAGTAGCGGCTGCATTCATGGCTGATGTTGTGTCATAAGCATTCAAAGTCGATAAGCAAGTGCTGAAGACCATGATCCCGGAAGTCTGGCACAGATCATAAACATCCCGATGATTGGCTGAATCTCGGCTATAATGCTGTGATGCGTGCGCAAGATTGGATGAAAGGTACTGCCGAAAAATCCGCTAAGATACACACTAGAAACGTGCGCTGCCGGGAACCCTGACAGGGTCAACTGTAAAAGTGATTTGGTGGCAGTTGAGTTGCTTTACAGACAAGCTCAGATTTTGAGCTTTCGAATTGCAAGTTTGTATCGGCCGCTGACTTCAAGGAAAGACTACAGACGAATGGTGTAGTAATCCAGAATCTGTCGTAGCCGACGATGCGATGACGGGAGAAGACGTGATTCTCTTGAGGCGTCAGTCTGCGCATCAAGCTGTTCTTCCCGCACCTTACCAGGAACAGAGTGGGTCCATGTCCACTGCCGTGACATCTGCAGAACGCAGTCGCCGCAGATTCCACAGCATGAGCCCGCCTTATCATCGTTTCACAGCGCCGATACGACCACTGAAGGAAGCCCTTTCCTTGGATCGCTTCCATGTGAGACATCATGATATGACCACTGGCTCACTAACTTGTAGCCGTTATGCAAGCTCCGGATAGACCGCGAGTCAAGGGAGATTCAGCCAATGACGGTCTCTCGCGGGTATACCGCATACGCTTCCGGTTCGTCAATATGGCGACCTAGCTTCGAGTGCGTCCACCGCGCAGACAAGATAGAGAAGAGCATGTCAAAGTCACCTTAGCAGGTAGTCGCCGTGCGCATCGGTGTGCATGTGCAATAAGCCAGGTTGATCGGTCCGCAAGTGACGTGGTGCCTGGGTTCTTCACTCTTGCGAAGGCTCTTATCTCGCTGATGCACGAGCTGTCGAAGAAATTTGAATGTAGGCTTAGTCCTGGAAGCCGTTAGTGTGAATTTCTCCCCTCAAGTATATCAACCTCCACGCTCTCCCGTGGGGTAGCGCTTTATAGTTATCATTTTCAACACTACTCGTTGGTCGTTCTCTCACATTCTCTCGTAATGGCACCATCAGCATTAGCAGACATCTACCCAATCCCAACTAGGCAATATCCAAAGTCCTCAACTGTAGTCGCAAGTGTCCTGCATGGACCACGGGATCTAAGACTCGTAAGCGCGCCGTTCCGTTGACCATCCCACGCTTCCCACTGTTCGTGGGGTGTTCGCATGGTCATCTGCGACGAAAACCTGACAAGACGAATAGGAAACTCGGTCGATTCCAGACCCTGGTCCCGGTGAACTCCAGATTGCCATCAAAGCCACTGGCTTGTGTGGCAGTGATGTGTCGTACTACAACAAGTTCCGCAACGGTGACCTGCAGGCTGTCCAACCATTGAGCCTGGGGCACGAATCGGCTGGTGTAGTAGTATCCATCGGACCAGGCGTGCATGGATTTTCGGTAGGGGAACGAGTGGCATTGGAAGTTGGTGTGCCATGTGACAATTGCCGGTCATGTCAAAGAGGGCGATACAACCTATGCCCGTCGATGCGCTTCAGAAGCAGCGCGAAGTCCGTGCCTCACTTCCAGGGTACGCTTCAGGAACGCTTAAACCACTCAGCGAAGTGGTGCCACAAGTAGGTCTTGCATAGCCACAGGGATGAGCACAGCCTCGGCTGACAACCTTATTCAGACTTCCTTCGCACGTCTCTCTCGAATCAGCATCGCTGCTCGAGCCATTGTCAGTGGCTATTCACGCGACACGACGAGCTGCTGTTGAGCAGGGCGACACAGCCATCGTGTTCGGTGCGGGCACAGTGGGGTTACTCACTGCCGCTATGGCGAGAGTGTCCGGCGCAACGACCGTGGTTATAGTGGATGTTGACCATGGCCGGGTTGAGTACGCGCTGTCGAATGGCTTTGCGCACAAAGGATTCGTCGTTCCCTCGCGGAGAAATGCTGGCGAGGCTTCCGGCCAATTTGGTTCTGCGAAGGAGCTCGCCAAAGATATTACGCAAGTTGCTTCGCTAAATGACATGAATTTTGAAGGGGCGGACGTGACGTTCGACTGCACCGGGAAAGAGATATGTATGCAAGCTGGGTTATTTGTAAGTGACCCGCGTATGTATCGCCTGTCAACCGCTAACAATGGACAAGGCAACAAGACCCGGGGGCAAGCTTATCATGGTAGGCATGGGCACTCCCGTACAAACTCTTCCAATATCTGCCTCGCACTTGAAAGAAGTCGATATTATTGGCATTTTCCGGTATGCGAATACATACGCCACAGGGATTAAGATTATCTCTTCAGGTGTCCTGCCTAGTCTTGACAACATGATCACCCACCGGTTTAGGGGCTTGGCTGCGGTGAAGGAGGCCTTTGAGCTGGCTGGCAGGACCACGGATAAAGATGGAAACCTTGTGTTGAAAGTCCTCGTCGAAGCGTGATTCGCTTCTGTGCATCTGCGCATTAGACTGCTTGACTTCGGCGTTCGGGACGTGTTGACTTTCGAGCATTGAGATACCATTCGTTACTTTTGTGTCTAGACGAGTAGTGATGAAACAAAAGGTCACAGGTGCTAAGTTTGACCAAAATCCACAGATTCAGAGAGACGACACAAAGATTGCTGAACCTCCAAATGTTGCACGCTCCAGAATGTTGTCAGCGTGCTTGCGGCCATGAATAAATGACATTGGTTTCGATGCTCGTGTACGATCAGGTCTAGAAATGGGCGAGCGAGGACCTTTTACACGTGATCACGTGGAACGCTAGTGAGAGTAGTGGGGCTAAGTGGATCAGCGGCGAACGGAGTTCCAGGCAAGCTCCCCCGCGGTTGCCTTCAATCACCATAACCAGAGCTTCCAACACTCACTATTTGCGGTACCTATCGCCCACATATCAGACACCACTGACGGATCGTAGCCGTCAAGATGGGAGAGAATATTGAGAACCCGCTGCTCTCGACTTCACGTGCATCTGACACAAGTCCCATCGTTCAACTACACCCACTCGTGCTCCTGACCATAACCGACTGTATATCACGACACACATTACGGCAACAGCCGGGGCCAGTAGTTGGAGCGATTCTGGGTGCGCAAAATGGCCAAGAAGTCACAATGGAGGTGGCTTTCCAAGCAAAGCTGAACTCAAGTGCTGACGGAGAGGTCACACTTGATGACGACTGGTTCAGCAAGCGGTTGGAAGACTGTGAGTTGACATGCTTTCAAGCGTGATATTGTTTGACAAAGCACTAATTACGCGTTCAGTCAAAGAAGTGCACAAGCAACCACAGTTAGACCTAGTTGGCTGGTTCACACTGGGCCCAGCATCTGGGCCAGGCCCTCATATTCTACCGATACATTCGCGCATAACAGAGCTCTATAATGATACGCCTATACTACTGCTCTTCCATCCCGAAAGTACCTTCACAGAAGCCACAGCCGCTGGCAAGCTGCCCCTCACCCTCTATGAGTCGCTCTCGGAGAATGCCCCCGCTGATCCTAACGACAAGGCAATGGACATCGATGGCGCAGTCCAGGCAAAAGCTATCAAGTTCAGAGAGCTGGTATACTCGGTCGAGACAGGCGAGGCTGAGATGATCAGTGTGGACTTTGTCGCTCGCGGAGGCGGTAACGCCACCGCTGTTGAGGGCTCTGTAGAGTCGGCTGCTCCCACAACCGAGACATCCAAAGCAAATGAGAGTGCTGGAAAGAAGGGCAAGGGGAAACAGAAGGAGAAGGACAGCGAAAAGGATGCACTCATCGACGAAACAGCGGTGCTGGATGCAGACGATGAAGAGAGTAAGTAGAAACTAACTGGTCGACTGGTTGCAATGCACGCTAACCTTATGCAGTTCTCTCGTCATTGACGGCGAAGATGAACGCTATCCGTATGCTCAGTCGCCGTGTCGCCCTTCTCCGCGCATACCTCAACGCACTACCGCCCTCATACCTTTCTGATATGTCCCTTCCAGTGAGCTCAACTGCAGACGCACAGCATCCACTCCCGCTAGATCATACAATCTTGCGCAGCATCTCCGCCACGCTGGCGCGCCTCAACATCCTCGCCCCTCCCGACTCCGAAGCCTTCACCCTTGAGTCGCAGCAAGAGGCGTCCGACGTTCAGCTCGTGGCTCTCCTAGCATCCATAACCAACTCAGTATCGTCAGCGAAAGAGCTTGGTCGCAAGAGCCACATCGTTGAAAATGCCAAGAGTCAGGGCAAGAGCCGGATGGGCAATATCATGGGTGCATACGGGGGGCCGCCGGAAGGTAATTTCTTCGACATGGGCGGCGGCAGCAGCGGCATGAGAGCTGGTGGTGAGAGGTGGTCGTAACCAACTCACACCCTCTTCGATCCCGCCTCAGAACTCGATGATGATGGCGAGATGGCTGACGAGACCAAGCGTCAGGAAGAAAAAGAAAGCACGGGTTGATCTCGCACGACAGCAGCTTCTCCAGCTGCGCGATCGAGTGGAGCTGAAGCAAAAGTCGCCAAAAAAGGCGAGCGTGATAGATGGAGATGATTCTGCACGTCCACCAAACTCCAACTCACCGACCTAATGATAGAGGTTTCACCCTCAGGGCTCGTTGCTCTCAAGCACAGCGATGAGCGCAGCTTGCAAAAGGTCGGTCAATGGTCTGCACCTGCCAGTGCATTGATCGGCGACCATCACCGTCAGCATAGAATTACAGCATAGCCCACATCACAATAATGATACACGAAATCTTCCAATGCCTATGCTGGTAACCCCACATTCCCAGATTTATCATATGCAGAAAACCTTTCCCCAATGAATCAAGGTACCCCAGACCCAAGTAGTCTGCTCGCAGGAGAAGCTTGAGTAAATTGCCAGGTTTCACCACCCAATTGTATTTCTACGCATTGCTAAAGGCCTTCAACTGAACCACCCATTTTTAGCACCGCCATCCTGCAGTAAGGGTGGATCTGGAACCAACCGCCCACTCGGTCCTTCGGCATCCCTAATCTCACACCTTGAGAGCAAGAGCAAATCTGTGTTGAATTTGATTCTATCGACATCCTTGGTTCCACTAATATGTCTCCGCCACCTATCATATAAGGTGCGTGCTGGTTTAGAAGCTTTTGTGTCTGAGCATGGTGTGGTAACTCCTTGAGGCGCAGCAATTGATGGTCGGACATGTTTCAAGATTGGCGTTGGCGGGGGAATTTCTGGCTTAGCTCCTGGAGATTGCATGGTAAATGGGAAGACTTCCTCGCAAGCTCCATTTTTCGGCAGGCGTGGAGGTGTTGGTGGTGGTGTGGGTAGGCTTAAAGACGGATTGCGTGGTGTACGTGAAGAGTATTGAATGTCGTGTTCGCCGAGGCGAGCGTCCACATCTTCATCCGGTTGCGACATGGTCTCTTGCTGTGAATGGCTACAGGGATCATCGTCGTTCACGGTACTCCAGAATTTATGTATGATCATCTCAAGACGCATTTTCTGTATACACTCTGACTCTGGCGACAAATGACTGCCAGCGGTTGAAAAGGGTGCATGCGTTTCTGCTTTTGCGTCCCATCCTGGATCTTGCTGAGCCGAGTCTGTAGCTGTATTCTCCAATGTCCAGTCATTGGCATCCTCCCTCCGGTTTGTCATTGTCGCGTCTGGTCCTTCAGCTTTATCTGTCCACATCATAGCCGCTTCACTGGGATCAAAGTCGACCTCACCGCTGGGTTCCTCGAATTCTTCGAGTGATAAATGGTCTAGCATCCAAGAAGGATCGACGTCATCAAGTGGATATGAGTAATTGGTGTCAACCGGGTGCAATGGGTCAGTACTCGCGATATAGTCCCAGTCGTACTCATAATCCGGGTGTTCAGGATGTGTAGTATCTGAAGGCTCAGGTATGTCTTCGGGCAACACGTCTCGCCGGAGTGGAGATGGCCTCTTTTCGAACTGGCCAAGGGTGACACGTATGGGGCTTTCCTTGGGAAAGTGTGGAAAGAGACTCCGAGTATTCCAAGATGCTGTATTAAACTCGTCTGTCAGCTGTTCGACCAGAGCTACCACCTCTTGCACCCCAGGAAAGTCTTCCTCGAGTTTCTGCAGAAACGTCTCCGCCACGAGCAGTTTTTGTTTCCAGCCTTCTTCGAACGCCTGGTACTGACAAGGGCCACAAACAATGGGGATAACAATATTGAGGTATGATTCGGATTTGCAGGCGACTATCAGTCCGCCTCGCACCGTCTTATGCTTTGTCCCTCCGCATTGCGATGCCCTCAGGCGAAACCCATGCTGACACGAGAACCAGTATTTGATAGATTTGCACATGCTGTGTGGCTGAAGAATTGATAGTCGAAGCTCGCCTGCGAACGTCCAAAGCAAATTGGCTCATGCGAATTTGTGTGAATTTGCGTCGCGGGCTGAGTGCGATGTGTTTGGCTAAGTTGTGCGCTGAATAAATGAGCGTGGTTCATAATGAGGGTTTCTCATAAAGTGTAAGAGTGTGAGTGAGAGTGTCGTCAGTCGTCGGGGTGCTCGAACTACATGGTGTTGGCCTCGAGATGTGTAGTGGTTGCAGAAGGGGAGGAAGGCTGGAAAGAGCGATGAAGCAGCGCAGGAGAACTCAATAAGGCATCTCCAGCCACAGTTGTCACGCTACTCATGGCTGCAATTCTGGTCGAGGTGACGGCGACAATGATGAGGTGAAGGTAAGCATGATATCTGGGCAGTGGAACTTTAGCTGGCCATGGTGATTTTCCCAAAGGACGAAGCAGGACCTAGCGAGAGAATGGCATGGTTCAACCCATTACTGCGAGGAAAGAGCGAGCGAATGCTTCATCACGTGTACTGTCCTTCACTACCATACTCCATCATCAAGCGGCGTGTCCCAATTCGCGCATTTCCACGACGCCGGATAAAACGCTAGACATGTGTGAGCGTCGACAGCAACTGTAGCCGTGTAGCCGCCGAGTCTAACGATTCAGTGCGCAGAACCTTGTCTTTTCCCTGCATGAAGGCTGAAACGTCCAACGGCCCAACGGCATCAACGCGCTGCACTGGGCTGCGCAAGCTTGTGCATAGTGAAGCTGACACATTGCCATGGATCGATATATGGCCCGAAAGTTCGAAAATAGTACGAGGACGCGGTAGGTAAGATCTGCGATGCAGAAGTTGAAACGTGTATTATCGGTCTTCCACTCGGAATAAGAGACCAGAATAATAACAAAAGAAGTGTCTAGACATCCACATCTGCCACCATGTAATGTACAGCTCATGGCGCATTACGCATTACATCGTTCGTAGAAGAATTCGTATGAAAAGCTGTGAGAGGAACTGGCCGTGTCTGCGTATCCAACGCCATGCCAAACCAAAAGATGCACAAGAACCAAAAATACCCAAATTTCATGTCTAATAGCGCACTACGGGTGCGTGTACACCACCCTCTTGCACAAGAACACCCTCCTTTACGCCCTCCTTTTCGATCTTGTGCATCCAATCCTCCTTCTTCTCTTTCCTCAGCATCCACCCGCTGAGAACCTTCTTCAGTCTGCTCTGTTGCTGGTTCTTTTGCAACTTGCCTGCGTTGAGAAATGCGGGATGATCAGGCTGGTCCATACTGATCTTACGCGAGAAGTTGGTCTGATCCATACTCATCTTCCCGGGAGAGGAGTTGTTGGTACTTTGGTGGCGGACGTGGCCGTTGCGGGAAGCAAGGTTGCCGGTCGAGGACCAGCCGGTCATCACTTGGGGGCTCTCTCCCTGGTCAGGTCGGGGAGAGTTCTTCTTCGAATCGACCTGTTGTTTGTTGTACAAAGGTGATCGGTGGCTATGAGCTGGGCTCTGCGGGTAGCCTTGCGCGTATTGCACGGCTAGGCCCTCGGAGCCACTTCTCCTGTGGCTGTGGTGGCTTCGTGTTGGCGAAAATGGACCTTGTTGCTTGTCGTGGGCGCGCATGACGCTGGCGATGTGCGAGCTTGAGAGCTCGGGCGTTGGTTTTACCTCAGCTTTCCAGGAGTCGAGGCTGGGTAGAGGTGGTAGTTCCCGGTTGAGATTGACTTGGGATTTCTTGGTCTGCTCAGGTTCGCTATCGCGACCCCTCGTTCCTGGCCTACTACTGCTTCTCGAGTTGACTCTCAGTGCCGAGCCCCAGCTTCGCCAGCCACGCTGGGAACCGCTCTGCTTTGGGTCGCCGTCTTGGTCATCGCACAATGCCAAGGACTCTCTGGATTGAGTACGACTCAACGCGTGAGACGGAGCTGAGCTACCGGGAAAGATGTACTCCTTGATGTTCTCCTTGATACTACGAGCGCGGCTTGGTGGGCGGTTGGCGGATAGGGGAGGTTGCTGGGGTGAATCGTTTTGCTGTCTCCTCTTCTCGAGCTCCTTGCGCATCCATTCCGAGGCTTGAGCATCTGCAAGTGCCGCTGGATTGTCAAGCTGACGAGAGTGGCGATTCGACGTCCCGCCTGAAGTCAGGGCTGCAGACGATGGTGCGGTCGACGCGTGGTTGAAATAGGCATCGGTGGTAGAGCCTGTCATGGGCGTAGCCAGACTGTCGGCATCGGCAGATTCTGTCCTGGTGCGCTGGGAACGGCCTCTCTGCACCGTGTCGGCAGGCGGGGGCTTAGCCGTGGTGTACTTGTTCGCGGCTGACCGTCCCCGTCCGTCTGAAAAGGCATCGTCGAAGCGCTGGCGAGCAGACTTGGTTCGCACGGGCAGGGTGGTCTGTGGTGGGTTCTTCTTCGCCTCGGCCTCTGCTCTCAATCTCCTGACCTCGAGGGCAGTCTTCAGGTCTACCGGCGCGCCTGTAGGCATCCTAACCCTGACGTCGTTAGCCCCACCCTGGGTGGCTGTCTTCTGCTCTCCTTTCCGCCTGTGCATTGCACCAAAGTCCAGGCGCGGGTCTGTGTCTTCCATGCCATGGTCCGAGGGCTTGAAGTTCTGCAGGATGAGACGACATGCTGAGCGCAGCTCTCGCTCTGTGGTGGCATCGAGTGACTGGCGATCAATGTGGGCGGCGAGATGTGGGAATTCGTCTTTCGACACGTGTCTCCTGTGCGAGTGCGAGTGCGACTGCGACTGCGCGTGCGAGGGCGTGGGCTCTGGTGTCTTGTCCTTGGCGGCGTCCGTTCTGCCGGGAATCTTCTGTGTTCGTGTTAGCAAATCAACAAGGTCCTGGACATGGACAAGGTGCTTACCACGGGCGCCGGGTTGAAAGAGAACTTGCGCTTCATGGTGACAACAAATTAGAGATACGGTGCACAAGTGCTGGAATTAGTTGCGCACTCAGGGCGGTGCGGCTGCTATCAGTAGCACGGCGAAGGCTGCGACGGGGAAACGTGAGGCGCGCGCGCGTTCGACCAAATTGGGATGGCTCGGCTGCAAATCCAGAAAACCCGAGTCGCAAGTGATGACGGTGACTGAGAACACGAGACAGGAGGGCCCCGCCGTGGATATACCTCTGTTGTCCCTCCCGCCAGGAGGTGGGTTGGTTTCAAGTGTACGAATATGCTAGGCCCGGCAGCGAACAGGGCCTCGACTTGGGATGTCCGTTTTAAGGCCTTCTGCCCCAACCGGCCAATAGGGCCCTTGCACTGCAGCGTCACTGCACAGAGCGCGGCAGCCACCACTCTCCCGTCTTGCAATCACAGCGAACATGCCCATTGTGCTGCTGCGTCGCCGTCGTGTAAGAGTGCATTCCCAGCCCGCCTCGCCATCCATACCAGCAGTCCAGCCTGGGAAGAGTGACTATTGAAATTGCCAGTCGCCGGCTCCCCACGAATCGCGTGTACATTTCGCCCACCTCTCCATGTGTCGATGCCGCGTCGAGATGCCCTCCAGGGCCTCCACAGGTCTTGCTCTGCCGCAATGGCCAGCCTTGGCCTGCATGCAACTGCAGCACCACTCCCTCCGGCTGCACCCACTCGCGACCGGCGCCGACTCTTGCTCTCTACTGAACGTCGAGATCGAGATCGCAGACCCTTATGCGGGGTGCTACCTAGTTTCACTCTGTCTCTTTCCGGCTATCGTGACTCGCCTGTGGCCTCACCGCTATCTGTTGAACACTGAACAGTAGCTCCGGAAAGTCGAGAGCCGTATTGACCCGCCGCCCGCGACTTCAACTTTTGACTCACTGCTGAGCTTGTGTCTCCTTCTGCATCAAAACTTCCGCTCACGGTGCCACAACCTATGCCGTGCCACTGCTCACACCGGGGTCTCTGCAAACGGTCGCTTGGTTGTCTCCTCCAGTGGCTTCCTTCGTCATTCGATATTGATTTTATCTGTTGCGCATGTTCGATAACTTTGGGTCTGTACTAGTACTAACCTCAGATGGGCATGGCTCTGTCTGCGAAATCAGGTAACTTCCTTATCAGATGCACAACACATTCTTCATGACGCCGACAAATGAGTCTAGCTTATCTTCGGGCATCACCCTCTCAGCCACTTCGTACGCCGCAACTCGGAGCATACGTATTGGCCACTGAATTTGGAGTAAGACGTGCGCTGTGTCACAGTCAGATACAACGGTCGGTGACCGCCCGAGCCACCGCACCGAATAATTCCTCTTGTGGTTGCCTAAAGCGAGACTGACGGGCGCAATAAAGCAACGAGGCTGCCGTGTTGGCACAGTCAAGCAACAAAGAATCAGCAGCATGCAGTTATCGACGTTAATCATGGTGCAGAATTCAGAGCATGGAAGAAATCCAGATTGCTCAATCAAACACAGCCCTTGCGTTCTAAAGCAAAGCAACGGGCCCTCCTGGGATGATGCCAAAGCATGCAAGAGTTCTGGTTATCACAAGCCAAAACTTCTGTACACCATAACAGCGATGCACTTCATCTTCCATCCCTGATTTGTGACCAATACCTTGTATCTCCCTCGTTACCATCAATGCCAGAGCTTAACTTTCATGATGCCTTCTCAGTCTTCTCATATCACAGGCTCTCGGATAGCGGACAAAACCACCTGCAAGCTCAAGGCCTCTTAACTAACAGGTGCTCAACGCCGACTTGCATATGACCAACAGTATGAAGACATTTTCCAAGTTATGGGCGGTTCCACAATCAATGTAAATCCCATGGAGATATGCTAGAGGCCTCTAGCGATATCATTTCAAGACTCGTCGTGACTTCTGTCGTGGCCGACTTTCCTTGCAATTTGAGAACTAGAGCCGACCTGTCTTTGACTAGCAGTGCTTTTCTCCGGGTCGTGCTCTTGACGTCTGGCTCCTTCGAAAGTTCGACGATGACGTCTCGATTGCGGATTACGTATAGTCTCGATTGCGGATTACGTATAGTCCCGCGTGTCAATGCTGAACGCAACTTCACTGTCGGTAGCTTGAATCGATGTGTTTCTTATTATGGTAGTGTGAGTCGCCTTGAAGGGAACATGAGATCAGTGGCAGGTCCTTGTACGAGGTAAAACACGACGTTTGGACCATGTAGAGTGCTTGGTATACTGTAAAGCCTGTTGACGTTGGAGAAGAACTAGAGAAACATTGGAGACTACCGGGAACGATCTGGATGGTATTTGACGGAATGTGGACTGCATCAGCATTGGCCTCATGGTTCATGCCGGTGAGTATCCATCCACATTTCGGGATCGGCCTCAGGTGTTTCCACAACATTCACACACACGACTGAAAGGGGCCGGTCCAACAGCGTATGTGTTCACCCAGAAAAAATGATTTGAGCTTGTATGGTAGCAGTGGTACGACATGCTTTGTAATGGGACTTGAATCAGATAGTGATACGATAATGAACCAAATGACCCATGCAGCAGACCTTATTGACCGCCACCCCAGTGCTTCATGCCCTCAGGTCTGCGCAGTTCCAATTCCTTGCCCTCGTAGCCGTAATCTTCCTTACCACTGTGGAAAAGTGCGCATAACGACTGGTAGAGGCCAGATCCATGTGTAGCAGCCTTCGGGAGCATTTGAGGAGCCTCCATAGACCCTGGAGCGATATCGCCCTCAGCGTCAATCTCCTCTTCATCCGCGTTTGCCAGTGATTCGAAAAGGGACGAGAGTCTGGAGTGGAAGCGGGTCATGAAGGTTTCGGTCTCGTCAGAGTCGATGATGGGTGCTGAGAGACGCTCGGCAATGTCGAACTAGGAAACATTAGCCTATGACCTTGGTACATGCCGTATTGCTTGCCATACCTCTCCCAAGCCTTCGAGGCGGAACTGCTCTGCGCGCTTTTGAAGCTGAGGAGCCGAAGGAGTGATCGGCATGGCGGAAACGAAGGCCAACAGGGCCATGACGGCCATCAAGATGAAGGTGCGCATGGTGACGTTGAGATAGGATACTCTTGAGACTCGAAGCACGTAATTGATGTAGATGGGCGGTGCGAATGATCAGGAGCAAGGACGCTAATTCCAGAAAAGCGAGAGTAGGTTAAAGAGAGAATAAGAACGAAAGGCACGCAGTCAACAGACGCGGGTTTGATATCACTACAGTCCGGTGCAGGATGGGGAAAAATCCAGTTCGCCTGAAGAGCAGCATCATGGTCCGCCCTGCATCTATATATCTGTTTCTGACTCGCGCCCTTGTATAAATCCGAAACAACGGCTGGCTATCAGAACAGGAATGATCAGCCGCAAGGAGAAACATCTTCCCACGTTCGCGCCATCTTGGCCCGGCGTTTTGGGCAAAGGTTAACGTGCACCCCGATAGTAGGATAACGTGCACCCTGATAAGCACCACTACCACCACCAACACCACTGCCAGACGCTGCATGCACAGTAAAGCTGTGCAGAGACTTAGCTAGGCACAGCAGAGTATTGTTTTACTAACATTTTAGTGCAAAATGTACTAAATTTAGTACGAAATAAGACAGTATTCTGCCTAGCTAAGCGTCGTTGACACGGAGCACTTAATATGCAATTTTAGTTACCTGCTTAGCCATTTTCCACGTCGCTGTCCTCACACAAAATAGGTAGTAGCTACAAAAACTATAATAAGGTATAAAACGCGTGGTAATAGCAGTGGTAGTCGTCGTCATTGTCGTCGTGGTGCTTATCGGGGTGCACGTTACACTACTATCGGGGTGCACATTAACTTCTGCCGGCGTTTTGGGCATAAGAGCAATGCTAGCTAGGCTAAATGGTAGGATAGTTGCAGAATTCCTCCTCTTTTGCATGAACAGCGGTTGGCGTAGAATGCTTGTTTGCTGAGGGCATGTGAGAGCGCGTCGCGAAACGCATTGAGGGAGGATCAAAGGACGTTGACACGCAAGGGCGGGCTGCACCATCGTGAGGAATTAACGGCCAGACTTCGTCCTTCAGAGACCGAAGACGAGCTCGTGGTTTGTAGCGAGGTTACACATCATGAGGTAGCGGATGAGAAGCTTTATTCTGTACTCGTGTTCTGGTCGTGTCCTTCCCCATCGAGCATGAACAGGTGTGGAGAAAGGCGTTGACAAGCCACTAAAGATGAAACCTGTCGCAGATTGATGATGAATCCTTCAAAATAGAAGCGAGCCACCGTTAGAAGTCAGCACGAGCTATGAAAGTGGCAGCTGTAAACAACGGTGCGTGCAACATCGCAAGCCTTCCTGGTAGCTGCAGGAAAGTATTGAGGTCATCCCTCGCTTGGTGTGGGGTGCATGATAGGTGGAGGAAGGTCCACATGAGGGCCCGCTGGAGGTTCTCAAGGGATGTCGTAAGCAGTCTAGCTAGGAACGGCCTGGGGTAATCACGTCGCGAGCGCGATCCTAAAGATTCGACCTCACCGTGTCGTCATACGCTTGCACATCCACACTCCATCCTCGAGGTTACGGTTCTGCTATTCTCTATCCACACAATCATTGCATTGAATTGGTGCTGTCATACGATGTATTGTCAGCCACATTGTCACTTTCAAAGATTGAAGACTTGGGTTCTGGATACGTCCTGACACCAGAGTTGGCAACAAACAAATCAAGTCCAAATCAAGTCTCTCCACGCAGCACCATCTGGTCCGTGTTAGCGGGCACATACCAACAGTAGGGCCGTTCGCGGGACTTGATTTGATTTGATTTGTTTGTTGCCAACTCTGCCTGACACCGCCCTTGCTTGGTCTTATCGAACCACTACAGTAACATCGCTAGCTATGGATTATGGTGAACACACCCAGTCTTTGGAACCAGGGTCGCTCTCGCCGTCTTCCACGATTTCGGCCCTTGGGCTCGATCTGAGTAGCTTACCGCCAATCGCAATTCTATCTGCGCACTTGAAGGACAATGAAGAGAAGACACTGAAAGAAACACTACGCCGATTCGAGGCACCGCTCACTACCGATGTCTCAAGAGCCAAGGTCTTCATTGGCAAGGTGTCGACCAAAAGAAGAGCAGAATTTGAGCTTCGATCTCGTAAGCTGAAAGTCGAAGAGAGCGTCGCGCAGAAACGGGTTGCTAGTCCAATCAAGATCGGTGGTCACGCGAAAAAGAGGAGAAGGAACTCTGTAGGATCTCTCAAGCTAGACGGAGCAAATGACGACGACTTGACTACTGAGGACGAAGCTGTCGATGATTTCTTGCTCGAAGACGAGGCGCCAGCCAAGAAGCTTGAAGGTTCTGGACTTCACTCGACAGCCGCACAAGGCTTGTCTCTCTTCGAGAACTCATCGGGCGAAGACATTGTCTGGGTAATACGATTAGATTGGTTGGAAGAGTGCGTGCAAGTTAGCCATTTACTACCCCTCAAAGACAAACTCGTGTATACAGGCCGAGTGCATGGAAGAAACCGATTGGTGAACCGTAGAACTATCAAACCTCTTCTCTCCAGTGTGGCAAAGGCCGCCCCTGCCTCTCAGGCGCTTACGACGACTCCTCCAGAGGACGACGGTGACATTCTGGACAGGGCAAAGGTAGACGCAGTTGCAAATCCGCAGAAATCACACCATCAGTCTCATAGAACTGGACCCAGCCATGGCTCTCTTCGGTTTGAGGGAAAGAGTTATGCGCCCACCATGCAGCCGAACAGACCGACCTTTGCTTCAGCCACGGCGCACTTATTGCAACAGACTACAAGCGAGTACGAGGGTGTAGACAGCGAAATACCTCAGCCGCCAGACTGGGTCACGAAAGGTGTCAAGTACTCCTGTCAGCGCTTCACGCCGGCCAATGGACCCAATGAGGACTTTCTTGACCAACTGAAGAAGATACGAACAGCAAGAACGCTCATCGACGATGAGATTGGCGTTCGTGCGTATTCAACAATCATTGCCTCAATCGCAGCCTATCCTTTCAAGCTCAGTCATCCTCGTGAACTGGCGCAGCTACCAGGTTGTGATGAGAAAACAGCCATTTTGTTCGTGGAATGGAAGAACACCGGTAAGATTCAAGCAGTAGAAGACTACGAGAATGATGAAGCAATGAAAGTGCTGCGCTCATTCTACGACATCTGGGGTGTTGGCGCGAAGACTGCTCGCCACTTCTACTATAACAACAACTGGAATGAGCTGGATGATATTATCGAGTTCGGGTGGAACGACCTAGATCGCGTACAACAAATTGGTGTCAAGTACTACGATGAGTTTTTGGACCCGATTCCACGACCGGAGGTCGAGCAAATTGCAGCAGTTGTACGCCAGCACGCTGTCAAGTTACGGGACAACCGCATCACGGTGACTATAGTGGGTGGCTATCGACGCAGCAAGCAGACTTCCGGGGATGTAGATATGATTGTGTCGCACCCGGAGCTAGAGGCTACTGCTGGACTCGTTAGGGACATTGTTGAATCTTTAGAGATTGACGAATGGATCACGCATACATTGACTATGAGCCTGGCGAACACCCACCGAGGTCAACACCCCCTTCCTTTCCGTTCGACCAAAGGACACGGTGTTGGCTTCGACACACTTGACAAAGCTCTTGTAGTGTGGCAAAACCCGGCCTGGCCAACTCGTGAGCAAGACCTTGAAGCGAATCCAAAGGCGAAGAATCCCAACATACATCGTCGCGTAGATATCATCATCGCTCCGTGGCGGACCGTTGGCTGTGCTGTCATGGGCTGGAGCGGCGGTACCACATTTCAACGAGATCTCAGGCGGTACGCAAAGGCCATACGAGGCTGGAAGTTCGATAGTAGCGGCATTCGTAGTCGAAGCAATGACGAAGCGATACTGCTGGAAGGTGAAAACGGCGCAGAGGGAACCCCAGAAGATGCTGAAAAGAAGGTCTTCGAGGGTCTTGGGTTGGAGTACGTACCGCCTGAGTACAGGGTCACTTACTGAGCAGCGATTACTTGAACCCAAACTAGACCATTATTCAAGCAGAAACGGGCCTACAGCAGACTCCATCGTTTGCCTGCGTCAGTAGGACATTCACATTAGGTCTATACAATACCACCACTTCGTGACCTCGCGGGTCTTACGCTCGCTGCGAACGTTTTTTCACATTCTCTCATGGCGGATCCACCATTCAACCCCCTCCCTCGCGCAATCACAACTATCATCGTTATTGTCAATCTTCCTTTCCTCGCCATCGAGTATTTCTGCACACCGGTTGTGCACGCTAAACGATCCGCCTGGCAGCTGCTTTGCCAGATATGCAAACAGAACTGGGTGTTCATCTGCATCTTGCACCTCCACCTGTGGCAGCTTTTCAAGGACTCGCCACCAATACGACCACTTGCACGTCAATGGAAGCGCATCGTAGCCACCTTGTTGTTTATTGGATGCGCGGCACCATCAGGCATGATATTACACGTCAGCATTCCCCTCTTCCACAGCTTTTGGACCGGAGCTCGTGATGGCAGTCAAACAGATGTTTTGCAGAGCTTTGCTTTCTTCCTGATCACACTCGCACCAGCCTGCGCGATTGTGAGTGCGTTGGCCACGGCGGCATACTTCACTTGGAAGCAGAAGTGGCATGGTTCGTATCAAGTTTGAATGAGAAAGTTAGGAAAGAGGGGATACCTGGCTGATCCGCGAGACGTGGAGGACCGGCGAAAGTGGCAGAATAGGCAAGATGCTGTGGAGAGGATGAAGGGGCGCGAGGACGTGATTTGGTATACAGAAGAGGGAGGCTCGAGGGTAACGTAGGCACATTGATAACAGAATACGATACCACTGGGTAAGATTCAATACTACCAGAATTTTCGTTCAAACCTCGACTAACGCTTCAACTCGCAGTAGGTGCGTGCACATCCTGACCATCTTTGGCCGGCGCATCCTCCCTCTTCGCCTGCCCTTTCTTCGTCAGAGCAAGACTATGCAAGATACCTCCAACCTTCTGCATCACCTTGCCCATGGTTGAGTCTGTTTACAGCTGGTCAGTTCGTGTGCTTTCCTTACACATTCACACCATGTGAGGTCCGTTTCCATGCTCGCGAGTCCCGGTCGGAAGAAACATACCTTTCTTCTCTCCCTCAGCGGCGTTGGTAAAGCTGCCCGTCTTGTTCCCATAACCAGCTCCCGCAGTGGATGCAGAGCCGTACGTGTGTGCGTTACTATAGGGTGCTGAGCCGTGCGTCTCCTGTGTGTCGAAGTGCAAGTTCTCCTCATCGACGGACTTTTCTTCCGATGTCGAGGGCGTCAATGAGACGCGTTTATTGCCGAAGCCGGCGCCGTAGGTCGGTGGGCTCGTTGATGTCGAGCCGAAGCGGGTGTTGGAGTGCTGCTCGGAGAGGTGAGGATGCGACTCAGCGGTATAGTCGGGTGCGGTGCGGTTTCCGTAGCCTGCCATATTGTTTGAGACAGGAGTGATTGGATGCAAGCTTTCTATGAATGAGCTGTTAGGAAGGGATGTATCTGATGTTTTGAACGGGAAATATAAATGAGAAAGTAATCTAGGATTTGGAGCACGTCTTTCACACTATATACAGCTGTAGGTTTCCCCAAAGAAGGTGCCGAGGGATAGACAGATGTTGGATTGAGACATGTAAGCCACATGAAGTCACTGAGCTAGGATAGCCATCAGCTCACTCCTACACTCCCTATTACCAAAGCCTCATAAGAGGTCGGGAGGAAGAGCCAAGGTATGCTTGTGTACGCGCTTGTGGGTCTGGACTCTGGACTTTGTAGACGGTAAAGAGCAACAGAACCTCCCCATGGTTGAATCAAGATCCAAAATTGTCCTGCGAGAATGGGCTAGCAGCGCGCAGTGCGTCGCTGACGTTTCCTGATGTTTTGCCATAGCATTTTGAACTTCGAGGCGTGAACGGAGCGGTTCTTGCAACAAGGAATGTGAGCTTGACAGTTCAAGATCGGAGGTCATATTGCTCCTATTCGTTCGATTGGACTTGCACAGAGTCGCGATAAGGTATAGCTGGAATCCGAAAATAGTCATTCTCTGCTGATCCAGATAAGAATGAATGATGTTGCGTCACTGTGGCTATCCCACAGATCGCTGGGGTATTCAAGGTCACGTGTCCGGCTGCTCAGTACGAAATGACGAACACCAGAACCTAGAACCCAACAATGCGCCAAGAAATGCATGATTATGCAGACAGTAGCGGTTCATCGTACGTATTTGCCCTGATGAAGCGAATTAGTCACGTGAATTATGCACACAGAGAAGTGGAAGCTTACCATGAACTTTTTGTGGAAGTCAGACCGCAGCATGTCGTTGATGAATTCCTTTTTCTTGTTCCTGTCTTCTGTGCCTCGCGCCTGGTTCTTGAAGACGACATCGTCGTCCCACCGGCGCTTCATGGTAAAGTCCTTCACATTGAGCAACGGATTACCGCGCGCAACGTCAATCTCACGCTGCTCCTCTTCTTCTGCAGCACGTTCCCTCTCCTCCTTGGCCTTGGCCTCGGCGCGCTCCTTTTTGATCTTTTCGAGTTCGCGCATCAGCGCAGCAGTTTCGTCCTCTTCGTCGTCACTAGACGCGTGTTAGCAGAGCTCGTAGACGCATTGCAGAGGGGCGCTCACTCTTCGTCGCTGCTCTCGCTCTCCTCACTGCTGTCATCCGCGTCTATGTCCCTGTACTTCTCCAGCATCTCTATTCGCCGCCTCTTGGCCTCAACCCCGTCCCCTTCACCTTCCTCTTCTGCTGCTACTGCGTCGATCTGTCGCTTTGGTGCACTGCTGGGATCTGCGGCAGACTCTGGTTCAACATAGGTGCCATTCTTCTTCGCGTAGTGACGTGCCTCGGCCTCCAAGAGTTCTGCACGCAGGTCGCGCTGGTAGTTGTCGGCATCTCCGCCCTGTCCCGCTTGTCTGTGCTTGAGTGTCGTGTGTGCGGGGAGGAGACGCTGGTGGTAGGCAGGTCCGCGCTGGGCTTCTTTGCCGCGTGCGGGATCGAACGTAGGCCTGTGGGCGGTCGTCATGGTGCTGGTATATTCTCGGCTTATGCAATCGTGTCTTGAATGTGGTTTCGGGAGTCTCGCGCGTCGTGGTGGTTGGCTTGATTGAGTGCGAGAGCAATGCTTCTTCACTTTGGACGCATCGCCAAGAAGTCGGTGGTCGACTTTCGCCGGGCCCCGCTACATTTTCAGTGCACCCCAGAGCGTTGACATCAGCACATCGAAACAGTCGCACAGTCGCAATTGAGGCAAGATGCCTCGAGAAGCTGAGATCTCCATCAACGAGCGCGAATTCATCAAGCAGGCGCTGCAGGAGCAGATTCGCCTCGATGGCCGCGCATTCGACGCATTCCGCCCGCTAGAACTTAGCTTTGGAGACGAGTATGGTGTCGCTGACGTGCAGCTGGGCAAGACAAGGTACGACCAGTTGACGTCTGGAGTCGAGAACAATCAATTAACATGCACACCAGAGTCGTTGCACGAATCTCCGTCGATGTAGTCACACCAGCACCGGAGCGCAAGTTTGATGGCCTCTTCCAGATCGTCACCGAGTTCTCGCCCATGGCCTCACCTGCCTTTGAGATTGGACGGCCTACTGACGCTGAAGTCATCCTGTCGCGCATTCTCGAAAAAGCCATTCGCCGCTCCAACGCCCTCGACACCGAATCGCTGTGCATCATCGCCGGACAGAAGTGCTTTGCTCTCCGCGCCGACGTGCACATCATCGACCACGATGGAGGTCTGATTGACGCCTCATGCATTGCCGTCATGGCTGCGCTGCAACACTTCAGACGACCTGACGTGCAGGTCGAGGGCGAGAAGACCATTGTCTTAAGCGTACGCGAGCGCGAACCCATTCCGCTATCGATCCTGCACCAGCCACTCTGTGTGACTTTTTCATACTTTGAGGAAGGCGAGATCTATCTAATCGATGCCAACGTAGCCGAAGAACAGGTGCGACAGGGCCAAGTCATTATTACCATGAACAAGCATGGTGAGATCTGCCAAATTGCCAAGTATGGCGGCGCGACAGTAAATCCGTTGGCACTACTGAACTGCACCAATGTTGCGTTGGAGAAGGTCAAGCAGATGAGCAAGTTTATCCAGCAGAAGCTGGATGAGGACAACAAGAAGAGGAATCCAAAGGGCTTGCTGAGTGAGCTGAGCGCTGAGAATGCCCGAGAGAACGCTGTGATACCAGGATGAGCAGTTGCAGTTACGTCTTACACATCACGAAGAATCTAGCCAGCAATGCGCCCTCCGATGCTCCGCAACATCAGCCTTCGGCACTACGCAGCATTTCGTCCGAAATGCCCTGAAAGACTCCTGAGTGGATACGGGATTGCGACAAGGCAGTGGGTCAGCGCCCGGAGACCATGTGGAGCTCCCGGTAGGGTGAAGCAGGCTCGGCTTGGTGAATTGCAAATGCTCTCCTCGCCACCAGAAGTAGCAAGAGTGATGGCATGGAGATTGCATACACGAAGAACCAATAGTAGCTGCGTCAAGTAACGGCAAAGCCGCGTTGCAAGGCATAGCACCACATGAACCAATTTCCAGTGTGCAAGTTGATGTTTACAGAATCTGTAGATCTAGATCTTGGAAGCTTTGACCCAGATGCTGATGCTGACTATGCAGAAGGTCCAAAGACCCTATCGGAACGTCAGAGCCGAGCAGCCCCCTGTAAGCAGCAACGTCCAGCAACACCAAACCACCGTGTCCGCATTCCGTCCGGCTGCATATGAAGCAGACTGATCTACTGGTCGGCCGAATGTGATGGATATATACTCCATCTGATAGAACACTGCAGACTCCCAACATCCAGCTGCGCTTCCTTGCAATCTCACCTCATCTACGTTCGATCTCAAACATTGCGTCATATCGTGACGTCGTCTTACCGAAACTCAAGCTCACGCCTCGTGTGCACGCGACTGAACCGACAGAACCTTCCACCCTCAGATTCCTGAGCAACGGCACTCCTACCAATCCAATTCACAATCTTCAACATGTCTCACAAACTAGTTCCCTCCGACCCTGCCAAGGTCATGGTCATCCGCGAGGTTGTGCCCAGGGTCATCACAACCATGTCCGTCCCCTTCTGGCGGTTCGGCAAGATAAAGATTGGAGGACGTGGTACCATCGGTGAGAAAGCACGTTCTGTGTGAGATTGTAAAAGCTGACATGCATCCCAGTGCGCCTCCAGTCCGGCTCCCTCGCCGTCTTCTCGCCCGTTGCGCTCACCGACGAAGTCAGAGCCAAAGTCGCCGAAATGGGCGAAGTCCGCTACATCTGCGCGCCTGATGCTGAGGTACGTACCCGCAGCTCCAGCGTCTACACAGTCCAGACTGACTCATCTCCAGCACCACATCTTCCTCGGCCCCTGGCACTCGGCGTACCCCAATGCGCAGATCATGGGCCCAGAGACACTACCCGAACTGCGCGCCAAAGACTCATCCAAGGAGGACGTGCCCTTCACGCACCTCTTCCACGCCAGCAAGCGCACTGAAACCGTGTCGCCCGAGTTCGACGCCGAGTTCGACTGGGAGTACGTGCACGCGCACGCCAACAAGGAAATCGTATTCCACCACCGCCCCACGCGCACGCTCATCGAGGCCGACTACCTGTTCAACTCGCCATCGACGGAGCAGTTCAGCAAGACGGGTGTCGACCCCAACAGTGGCCTCCTGACCAAGATCTTTGGCGCGCTGACGAGCACCCAAGGCAAGGCGCTTGGCCAGCAGCGCATGATTTGGTGGGGCACGAGTATGAGTGATCGCAAGAGCTTTGCGGCTAGTACTGCGCGGATTGATAAGTGGGATTTTGACCGTTTGATTCCGTGCCACGGGGATGTGATTGAGACGGGGGCTAAGAGCGTCTTTCAGAAGGTGTTGAGGTGGCATCTGGATTTGGCGAGGCAGGAGGGATTCAAGGACTCGTAAAGGTCGAGTTCGGGGCTGGGGGCGTTGAGGAGGTCATGGAGTGGAGTGTTGCTGAAATACCTTTTCCTATCTGTATATTTCTGGGTCATAAAAGTGGATAGTAATGCGGCTTGTCATTGTGCTAGTGTAAATGCAATATTCATCTATTCGCCTTCTACTCCAAGAAATGCTTTGCTGTGCACGAGTCTGATGGGGATTCGAAACTCGTCCCCAAGCTTGACCAAGCGATGCTGTCTACCCGTCCCAAGAGTGAGCTCAGTAAATGCCCTGCGTGCGGTACTGGAAAGTATCGTAACTACATCGTGTTAGTGCCCATCACAAAGCGGTAGGCAGGAGCAACTTACAGTCGGGTGTAATAACTTCCCACACTCTTCGCAATCAGTTCCTCGACAAACCCTTCGGCCTCTTCTTTGCTGAGGTGCAACATGAGTCGAGCCCGCAGACTGTTGGTCACACTGGCCGCTCCCGCTGCGAAACACGGCATCTTGCTCTGCTTGCTCATGAGATCCACCAGCATGATCAACCTCTCCGCCTCCCTCCGCAACGCCTGGAATGCCTGCTTACACAGCGTCTTGAACTCGTCAAACGCCGGGCTTGTCACACCACCCAAAACATCCACATAGTCTTGTGTGAGTTTGAACGGCGCAGCTTCAAAACCCATCGAACCAGGAGAGTTGGACAGCATAAAGCCAAAGTCGATGTGAATGATATGGCCCATGTTGTCGATCAGCAGGTTACCATTGTGCCGGTCCTTGAGCTGCAGAACATAGGATATCATGCTGTAGGCGGCGAGCGAGCGTGTGAAGCAGCCTACGCCCGCAATGTACGGTTCCGAGTCAGGTTCACCAAACGTCTTGAGCCAGTGGTCTTTGAGCGTAGAGATGCGTTTCCGGGGGTTGGTGCCTGCTGCTATCGATGCGAGGGTGAGGGAGCGTTTGAGAGAGTGCAGAGATACACCGTTGGTGATGGTTTCGATCAGGCCGCAGGATTCGCCGGTTACGAGGATCCGCATGCGTTTTGTCCACACGGGAACTTTGGCTTCTTCCCAGATCTTGGTGCAAACTTGGATCAACTGGCAGGCAAAGGCTTCTTGACGGAGGTCGTCACCCGTCTTCACAATGACAGATATGAGATCCCAATTTGCCATGTGACCGTAAGGGGAGGAGCGCCGGATGCGCTCGCGTTTTGCGCTCCACTCCTCACCAAAAGTCGCAGCGCTTGGATCGTCACGGTCGCCCTTACGACGCATACCACCCGTTTTCAGGTCGTTTTCCATGCGCGCCGCGCCGGCACCAGAATTGGTGGCGACCGCCATGCCTTCCTCCAGATGCTCAGATTCGGCCATGATGGCTGTTGGGTCTGACTCTGCCATGATGGTGTCGAACGTAGGCCCTTGATCATCCGCCATGAAGTTCTGTTCCTCCAATGTTTGCATGCTCGCGATGATCTTGGCCTTGATGGCCGCTACTTCAGTCTTGGGCCGTTTTGAGCCGCTCGCCTCCAGCTGCGCCAGCATCTGCGCTGCTGTTCGCATGTGCGTCGCGAGTGCTGTGAAGTCTGGCTGATCAGGTCCCTGGTTTCTGCTCAACGGGAGCGTCGCTTTTCTTGTTGGGCCAGGGCTACTCGACCGGCTCATCTCCATGTCGGACGTTCGTGGTGTGGACAGGGTGGCCATGGAAGACAGCGTATTCGCCCCACTCGAGGATCTGGGTGCTGTCACTTTGCCATTATTGGCGGATGATGGCAAGACGACCCTGGCTAATCCAGAGGCGATGTCGTCCTCATCAATATCCTTGATCAGCGAGGTGCTCCCAAGGTCACCGTTGGCAGGCTCGAATACACTATCCGACCCACTAGGCGCTATTTTGTCTAGTGCCAAGCGCTCTGCGTTTGTAATATCAAACAGACGTCTTCTTGAAGTTCCCTTTTCCAGCATCAGCTTCTCCAATAACTGCAGGTTCTGCTCCGAGTCCGGATCGAAGTCGAAGTCCTCCATGAGCACCTCTACCATGAGCAGATAGGGCACCTTCTCTGCACTGTTGAGACTCGTGGCTTCTGCCGGATTTATGCGCACGATTCGGTGATGCTGGCTTTGAGACGGGATCCCGTCCTTTAGCGTTGGCGGAGAGAGTAGTGGGATGTCGACTTCGGCTGGCAGGTCCTGTGCGATCAGGGCGAGTTCAGCGCGCAGAGCGCTCAGACGCGCTGGCTTGGGGACGACGACCAAACGACTGGAGATGTCTTCGAGGGCACTGAGAAACTGTGTTTCGTTGCGGAAGTAATTGGACCTCAGCAATCGGACCTTTTGCACGCGGGAAAGTGCTGTGGGTGTGAGCGGCCTCGGTTGCTGCGACGAGACGTTGCGAGAAGTGCGGTCCGTCTGGGGCCCCAGCCCAGCTGTGGCGGGCGGCGTAGGGAGTGGGGAGGTTCTGGCGTTGCGGAAGTCTGGTAGCGAAGACGAGCTGAGGCGGGCATCGGCATTGATGTTGAGCAACGAAGGGCGGTGATGTGCCGAGGCGCCGCGAGCAGGGTGCGGTGGTCGGGCGGCCTGTCGTCTCAAGTCCCTGGGGTCTCGCGGCTCCCTCGGGCGCGAGGCGGGGGCCTTGGATGCGCGGCCATCCTCTGGGTCAGAGTGGCCCTGTCCGGTGCGGCGCTGGCGTAGGCGCGGCGAGCCACCCGCGACCGTGTTGCTCCTCCCCACCTTGCCCGTCTGGACGTTGTCGGAGATCATGTCCTCGACGGGCCGGGGCTTCCGGGCCTGCGCAATGGCCAGGGGCCCGGCATGTGCGGGCAGGAAGGGGGCGGCGATGCTGGCCAGGACCAGGCTGGAGAGCAGGGTGACGGGCAGAATGTTCTCCTTGATCTTCTCGCGGCGCTGGGGCTCGGCGGAGCCAAAGACGATGCGCTGGACGCGGTTGTAGATGCGGCGGCACGTCTTGAAGGCGTTCGAGTTGGGGGCGTAGGCCAGGTCGTGGAGGTACGTCTGGAACAGCCAGAAGGTCTGCGATACAGGTTACTATGCGTCACGGGCGTGGTTGGGTCGCGAGGGCTCGCAAGGGCTCGCACCAGCAGGGCGCCGTTGACCGACTCCTCGCACAGGTCGATGATGAACTCCTCCAACGCCATCGACTCATTGTCTATGCTGATGAGCAGGTGGCAGAGCCTAGAATGTCGCCGACATGGTAAGCTGCTGTGGGGCCATGCGCGGTGGTGACCTACTGCGGCAGGAAGAACTCGAGCTCCTCGTAGGCAAAGGTGCGCAGCTTGGAGCAGAGCACATAGTGGATGCCGACATGATCTGCATACCGACTGAGGCGGCCGTCAGCAGGCAGTCCCTCGAGCGCTGCAGCGCGGGGGGTTGCGGTGAAGCCACACTCACGCCAAGTAGGCCACGGCCAGCGAGGGATCGGTGTTGAAGTGGTCCGACTCGATGAAGCGCTCAAGCAGATGCCAACTCATCTGGGCCGGTTCATTGGGGCGCGGCCGAGGAAGGGCGGGAGAGAGGACGTGCAATCCAATGTTGAAAGATGCCGTGGCATCAAATGGGGGCACGCACCGGGCAGGCTTCAGCTCAGGGCCGGCGGAGATTAGCGCCAATTAAAGCCCCGATTTATGTATATGCTCTCAACCTGGATCCCATGTTTCATCCCATTACCAGCCACGGCTCCCTACTGCCTAATTCTACACACGAAAAGCACCCGCCCATGAAGCTCAAACACCTTGCCTGCATGCAGCCAACAGGACACCCCCAGCAAGAAACCCAAACCGAACACCGCCTTGCCCACCTATTTACTGTATACCGTACAGAAGGAAGCCATGTACACCCAACGACAAAGGAATAGCTAGTCGGCAGCGTTCAAGTCGACGAAGATGTTGATCGCAGCCACCACGACCTCGGCGAAAATGAGGATGATGACGATCCACTCGAGCAATTCGCCCTGTGCCTTGGTTAGCAACGCCTCTACAAAGC
Organism: Lizonia empirigonia; assembly: GCA_009982855.1. NCBI lineage: Eukaryota > Fungi > Ascomycota > Dothideomycetes > Pseudoperisporiaceae > Lizonia > Lizonia empirigonia. Next base: position 606,883 of record JAADKA010000030.1, read on the forward strand.
ATGCATCGTTGCAAACTTACATGTGTGGCCGTAAGCTGGTCCTTGAGTACAGCCAGCAGATCTCCAATGACGTTCAGGCGCTCTGTCAAGAGGCCGACTCGCTGATCCATTTCGAGGTAGCTTCTCACCGCTTGGTACACCGGGTCCAGCTGCGGCTCTGCCCACATGAGCTCCGGCGCATCCAGCACGGAGCCCTGTAGATGGATACTAATGCGCAAGATGAAGAGCTCTCCGATCTGCATGTTGATCTGCTTCTTGTTCAGATTGATCTTGCCCGAACTCGCAATTTGCGCGGGAATGTCTTTCGTTTCGTCAATGGTGCTGTCCACCAGATCTTCGAAAAGACTGGTCTTGACACTCTGCGACAGGCCGTGAGAGATGGCGAGCTTAATCATGTAGTTCTTCTTGTCGCGGAGCGAGATGAAGTCGTTGTAGATGCGCGCCTGGTACTCGCGCGTGTAGTAAAAGTTGAACTCCTCCGTCTCGACTTCGTCCTTGGCGAGCTTGTCGACTTCGAACTTTGCGATTTCCTTGAGGAACCGCTTTTCTTCTGCAAGAGACATGCCCCATAGGACTACCGTACCGTACTCAAAGAGGAAGACCTCGGGTGTGTGAACTTGGGTGTCGAAATCGGGCGCGTCCGTCTGTGGGTCCGAGTCTGCGTGTGTAATGGAGGGCCGTCGGGGCCTGTCTGAACTTTGTCCGTTGCCTATACTGGGCGCGTCTCCGTCGTCGTGCAGGTCGATCAGGTCTTCTCGTCGCCGCTCGTTCTGGTGCTCCACCTCAATGGCGCTGTCTGAAAACCTCCTCTGTCGCGCTTCTGGAGCGCCATCGAGTGCTGCTGTGCTGTGAACATGCTCCGGTCCCTTTGTGCCGTAGTTGTAGGGCGAGTATATGCATTCATCAAAACGCTTGGGCAATGCACCCCTCAGCTTCTGCTTGCCCTTTAGGAATCGCATCAAGTCGTCCAGTTTGTACGAGGCCGCTGTACAGTAGGCTGTCACGCGCGGTAAGCGGTCTCGGTCTGCCTTGCCCAGTCGCGCTGCATCTCTCCTCGCGGTGGGGTCCTTGATCCTTGTGTATTGCACGTATACGTCGCGCCCGCTTTCCTCGTCTTGGTCATCTTCGCCCTGAGCCGGGTCCGGCAGAAGCTTCAGCTTTTGTGCAGTCCGCGTCGTTCTCTGGGGGCCGATCTTTCCCACGGGGCCGGGGGGGATCCTTGCAGGCGCGCCTGAGCTATTTCTTCTTCGCAGCTTGCTGTTCAGACCGGCGAGCATTGGCTGACCGCCGTGCGCGATAGGTTGTCTGGAGGACGGTGCAGGCTGCAATGCATCGCTCGAGGAAGCGACTGTGGTGTTGAATGTGACGGTGCGTTGGGATTTGGCAGGCGCTGTCTTGCTACCGCCCGATAGGGACGACATGAGCGGCGTAGTCTCGGTTGAGCTGGACGCCATTGTGGTACGGAGCGTGGATGTGTAGCGGTGTCGCGATTGAGGCGCTTTATGGACGTGCACAGGACATTGATCGCGAAAGGAATCGCAGGATAATTATTATGGCCCTGCCATGGGGTGGGGTGGAGGAGTGAAGTTGCAGCGTTCAAGCTGTTCCTCCGCCGAAACTGACAAGATGACGTTCCTGCCCCAAGCTTGGAGCCCACGTGCTACGTGATCTACGAAGTGCCTAGGTATGCAAAGCCGTTGAGCTGCAGTCACAATCTATTCAAGGGTACAATGAAGTCATCTGTGCTATGATGAATTACTACAAATAGTGGGTATAATGAAGCGCAAAGAATCTAATGGTACAAAAAGACTTTTCAAAGCTCAAGCACTTCCTCTTCTCCCTCGGCGTCGGCTGGCTCGACCGGGTGATGCTGGGTCTTGGGCGTGGCGAGGCCGACGTCACCCAGCATGAAGCGGCCCAAGTACAGGACGGCATCGAGCATCTCTTCTCCCGTGGGTGCAATGTTCTCCTTGGGGAGCAGAAAGCCGTAGCTGCCCGTGTCGCGCAGCTTGATCTGGTACGAGTACTTGACCTTGAGTTCGTGGTAGAACCAGTCGAGGGCGCTGCCTCCACTCGACTCGATGCGCGGTAGGGTGGTGCGGCGCTTCTTGTCCGTCGACCACATGACGTTGCCCTCGCAGGCGGAGGTGACTTTGTAGGCGTGTCCCCTGCGCGAGACGCGGATGGCCTTGGCCAGACCGATGGCCAGCTCCTCGAGATCCTCTAGCGCGGGCGGCTCTTCTGTGCACGAGTAGGAATACGGGTAGAGGATCTGCTGCGAATACGAGTGCAGGTCCAGGAAGGCAACAAACTGAACGTTGTTGTGGTCGGTCTCGTTCTTGGCCCACTCGGCAAAGCGCTGGGCTTCGACCCCCTCGAAGGGTTCGCTGCCAGCGTACGACTCACTGCAGGGGTTCGTGCGTACGGTGTCGCCATCCCACTTGAAGGCGTAGCTGCGGTCCAAGTCGACGCCGTTGCAGAAACGGAGACTGGTGGGCTGACGGTTCTTCCTCCACAGGCGGTCGGATTCCCAGGAGTAGACATAGCCGTCGGGGTTCAGGGTGGGGACGAGAACAAAGTCGAACTCTTCGAGCAGGCGCGTCATCTCGCGGTCCTTGCCATAGGCGTTGATCAAGTTCCAGGCAACATAGTTGACGGTGCTGGTGGAGATCCATTCACGTGCATGGGAGCCACCGGTGATGAGGATGGTTTTGCGTGGGCCGGAGGGCTCATCATTGTTGGTTGGGTGCACGCCTATGCGCAGAGCGGGGATGTCGCGACCCTCGTAGGTGGTACCCACGGTAATGCGTCGAACGTGAGTAGTAAACATGGACGACATGAGAGCCATCCACGGGTTGATGACGGACAAGGGCTGGTAGTTGTGCAAGAACGGGTGGCCTTTGCCGCTGCGAGGTGCTGCGTTGAGGTCTGGTGAGAAGGCGTGGTGGTGCTGGTGTGACTGGGTAGCGGACGAGGCGGGGTACGAGTCGAAGATGGCTTGGGCAAGGTCGAGGTCCTGCATGAGCGGCTGGTGCGATTGCTTCAGCGAGGGCGGGAGGAGGCCGAGCAACGAGGGCACCTAGACAAGGTCAGTCTCTCAGCGGTGGCAGGGCTGGTGTGTGTGTGCTGACGACATGCTTTGCTAGCCTGATGTCGGCCCAGTCCTCGTTGAACTCCCACACATCGAGGAACAGCATGTCTGAGGCGTCGGCGAGTGCTTTGGCCTCGTCTGCGGAGCGCATGTTGAAGCGCAAGACGACGTCGTCGCCATAGCGAGCGACGAAGGGCTCTGTTGGTGGCGTGCGCACGTCATGTGCTGGGTGGTGTTGGTTGGGCAGACGCCATATCTTCCTAATGATGGCGTCGGAGAGTGTGCGCCATGGGGGCGGCGTGCGCACGTCACGTGCTGGGTGGTAGTGGTCGGCGGGCTGTTGCGGGGCGGACGCGACGAGGGGAGGCAGCAGTAGCAGCAGCAGGGCGGCGAGGGTCTGCGAGCGCATCGTGCATGGGGGGGGGGGGACACGGGAGGTGTCGACGGGTCGTGGTGGGTTGACATGGTTGACATGGCCAGGGCTTCTAGGCCGCCTCCACACAGCTCCAGGCGGCCTCAGCCTTGCCGTGGTGCGGCGCCCATAGATCCGACTCCCGCCCGCCGACCCCGACCTCTGTCCACCTCGCCCTCGCCCTCGCTGGTGGTGGATGCCATGTCCTGCGCTGCCCTCCCGCGTACATGAGCCGTAGCCCCCGGCGCGCCGCAGAATGCCTCTCCGACCCGGACGAAGCGAGCACGACGTGAAGAGGCGGTCCGCCCACAGCCCGGCCGCCTTGTTCGCTGGCATGGACCGCATTGCTGCTGGCACTACTACACCCGCCCGCTTCTCCATGCTGAGATTCCGCCATGCCTCCGACTCGCAGCTGTCCACGACGGCCAAGGACCACGCCGCCCGCGACGCCCCGCCCATGCCACCCGCCATCATCACCACCCCCCCGACCGTGATGCACCCCGACCACGACGGCCCCCCCGCAGGCAAAAAGCGCGGCCGCCTGCAGCACTTCACCCTGCGCCGCCGCTCCTTCGACCCCGCCAGCCACCAGCGCCCCGACGATCTGTCCGAGGCACGCGACTTGGCCGCCCAAGCCTCGACAGCCCTGGCGCCTCCAACCCACCGCGCCTCCGAGTCGTCGCGCTCAGACGGCAGCTCGGCCGGTCATGTCTCCTTCGAGACCAACACACGCCCGCCCCACCCCCAGCGCATTGCCTCGGCACGCTTTGGCTTTGGCCGCCGCAAGCAGCGCGCCTCGCTGTTCCCCCTGCCCATGAAGATCGAGCCGCCCCAGTTCCCAGATACGGCCCCCGCAACCCCTCGCGCCTCGACCGGCGCCATCAGCACCGGGTCACCCGGCAGCCCTCCCTTGACCGCCCGCCGCTACGCCGAGGGCGACAATGGCACCCACACGCCGCCCATGCCCTCGGCCTCGCAAGTCGCGCTTGCTGCAACCTCGCTGAGCCTGGCCTCCCCCGGACCCGCCTCTCTCTTTCGCAACGACTCCTCCACGTCCGCTCGCTCGGCCCGCTCTTCGCCACAGCCGCCCAAACAGATGGGCTTACGCCGTCGCTCGTCGACAATGGGTTCGCTGGGTGGCCTGTCCGACGACAATCCCTCGCCCACGCCCCCAACGGCCTCAGCGGCCGCACCTCGACGTCGACCACGGCCGGCCGTAGCAGCTTCAGCAACCTGTTTAGCCTGGGAAGATTTCGTCAGAACGACCTCCACCCATCTAGACATGGCTCTCCTGCTCGCGGTTACACAGGCACCGCCGCCTCGTCACACCAGAATTCCCTGTGCATCAGTAGGGAGACACTGGCCATGCCTGAGCGCGACGAAGGCGAAACACCCGGTCGCTATCTCGAGCGAATCGAAGCCAACAACGTTGACAAAAGCGTCATTGCCAGCTACTTGTCCAAGACGGACGATGCCTTCCTGCTGTCCGTGCTACGCAGTTACATGCGCAAGTTTGCTTTCTTTGGTGATCCCATCGACATGGCCATCCGCAAGTTGCTCATGCAGGTCGAGCTGCCCAAAGAAACACAGCAAATCGACAGAGTCCTGCAGGGTTTTGCCGACCGCTACCACGAATGCAATCCTGGCATCTACATCAACACAGGTACCTCGAGCCCCGCCTCCACTCCGTTCCACACTAATCAAACCGCAGACAAGGCCTACTTCATCTCCTTCTCCATCATCATCCTTCACACTGACTTTTTCAACAAGAACAACAAACGCAAGATGCAAAGACAAGACTACATCAAGAACTCATCATGTGAAGGTGTTTCCGACGACGTACTTGGATGCATTTACGACAACATTGTGTACACGCCCTTCATTCACATTGAAGACGAAGTCGATCTCAAGAATATTTCGTCGAAAAAGAGCAGGCGAACAGCCGTGCTCAAGGGGCCAAACGACCCTGCCCGTAAAGTCAAAAAGGAGCCCATCGACCCCTACACGTTGATCTTCCAAGGCAAACTCGATCTTCTCCGACCCACCATCAAGCATGTCATGAATCTCGACGATCCCTACAACTATCTCGGCACCGCTGCAACGCTCGACACCAAGAACATGTACAAGTCCTTCACTAGATACGGTGTCATACAAATCGTCTCGTCACGCTCCCGACCAGAAGCCTTCATGTCAGAAGCCGCCCAGGAAAACCCGTTTGGCACCTCGGTCGGCATCGTCGAGATGCCCGTCACCAAGGTTGGCATATTGTGGCGAAAAGACCCCAAACGCAAAAAGGCACGCTCTCCATGGCAGGAGTGGGGCGCAGTTCTGACTCGTTCTGGCCTTTCGCTGTTCCGCAATAGCAGTTGGGCCAAGAACCTGATGAGCCAGCATGAGCAGCACCTGAAACACGGCGAAGCTGGCCCCGCCGTCTTTTCACCAGCACTGTCAGAGTTCAAACAAGACGACATGATACCCATGGACGGCGCTGTAGCGTTGGTCGACAATACGTACAAGAGGCACAAGAACGCCTTCTCCATGTGCTCCAAGATTGGAGAGGAGACCTTCTTGGCTGACAGCGAACAAGACTTGAATGACTGGCTAGGCGTCCTCAACTACACCGCAGCTTTTGAGACGCTGGGCGTTCGCTCGAGGGGCATGATTGGCGGACTGTATGAAGGCCAGAAGCACCGTGGTATCCGACGTCTGGACTCGTCTCAGTCGGGAAAGTCCATTCCAACGGCAACCGGCGACGTCGTCGTCCAGAGCGGCAAAATCGACAACCACTTTGCTCAGCAAGTCGTGACAGCACGGCGAGACATGATGCAAGCCCGCATCTCCGAATCAGAGGACAAGCTAGCAGACGCCATCAAAGAGCTCGAGGCCCGTCTACGTGATGCTAGGCATCTTCAGATCCTCGCGCCCATCCAGCCCAAAACTCGGGAATTGGTCATACACGCAGCCGGCCGTCTATCGGCAAGACTCAAGTGGTCCCGCATCGAAATATGGCGCATGAAATGTCACCGCGATATCTTGGCACACGAACTGGAGGATGAGAGGCAAAGTGCTACCGAGACGAAAGCGCGAAACGATCGGATAGGAGAGTCTTCCCAAGCACCCCCAGTGCAGAACTCGCCTGCGTCCACCAGCAAAACGTCCAAGATGAGCGGTCTTGCGCGTTTGGCGTCCAAGACGAGCTCCCTGACCAGCAGCCACAAACCGCCACTCTCCCCCAAGGAATTCACCGCGCGCCCAACTACGAAATCTTCCGGCAACACGGACATGGACGAAGCTGTATTCAAAACGCCTCCTGAGACATATCGTCAAGCAAGCCCTACGTTCCCTTCCGGCTCTTATAGCGTACCGCCCATATCGTTCAGCCCACCCCTGTCAGACCGCCGAAGCTCGATTGCCAGTTCCTCTGTGCAATCGCCTAACATGTACCCAGCTGACAAAAGACCCTCGGTGTCCACTTTCGATGACGGTACAGTGGATTCGGACGATGAATCGGATGATGATGTTAGATACGCCACACCTCCACTCATCGAGACAGATGCAGTCCAGTCAAATACGCCAGAGCCAGCTGCAGATGGAGCCGCCGAATCTGATGCAGAGCAGAGTCTTGCAGCTCAAGCAGGCTCCCCCAGATCACACACGAAGCACAGGCGGAGTCTGCACCGTACGCTTCGAGAATCTCACGGCAGCTCATCGCATCGTCGTAGCCACAAGGGCCGAGACTCAGCCTCCTCCACCATGACCAGCGAAGGCGCTTCAGAGAACGAAGGTTTGGCACGCAGCAAGGGCAGCTTCACTGTACACGGCAAGAAGGCTTCTGTCATTCAGTTCGGATCGGATTGGCACAACACTACAGCTGAGGAAAGGCTGAAGACCAAGAAGCAGCTTCAGGAGGCACAGGAGGAGCTGGCCCCTGCTGACGAGCGGGAGGGCAGTGTCAGTGACGGAACTGTTGTCAGCCCTGTATCCGACAAGAACGACGACACACCTCGTCACCAACCATCTTCGGAGCAGGTGAAGCAACGCCATGTGTCCGCCCAGACCATCACCCCTGAAAATTTCCATCAATCGCTCGAGTATCAGGTTCCTGACCCTGATGGGGGCTCTGAACTGAGCGACGTCGCCGAGGAAAGAACAAGCAAGGACGGTGTACCGATCGAGTCGACGCCTGCTGAACCCGCCACGACCGAGCCTGCGCCTACCCAAGTTTCCTCGATGGATTACATCAAACAACTGACGGAGCACAATGAAGACCTCGGTGACGGAAAGAACAAAGAAGAGGTCAATCTCAATCCTTGAGAGCACTGGGACCTAGGACACCATACTCGCAACATACCCTTTTCATTTGTGTTTTGCATATCTGCGTCTTCCGAAAGTGGACCCCCCACTCCCCAAATTTCTTACGTCTTATTTGCATCGCATAGCAAGCAAAAGCGAATCGTTTCATTAACTTGGTCACTTTCACCGGCAATAGCGCATACAGCATGGGGCGAATAACGCGCCTCGGATGGCAGCACTTCACGGCAGGACGCTTTTCTTATTTCTCTAGTCTAGCAACATTGTGGCATATATCTATAGAATGCGGCGTTCAGTCGGGGTTGATGTGGTAAAGGCTTTTTTTTGGAAAGGTAGGGCAACTGCGGCAATGGATTGATACCATCTTTACGGTTCGAATGTCACCATGGTGAGAAGGAGGCAGCGAAGGAAGAATCGAACACCTATAATCGAACAACTCTACTACCACCACCCAGAAGAAATTAATCGGACGGTTGGGGCTAACAAATCCAACCCCACCAAATGTCAGTTTTAGTGCACCACCCATACAAAATCGCATCGTATAGCAGCATCACAAGTCATATTAATTTAGTTTGATTTTCGTGAGGTTATTTAGAATTGATTGTTGATTGATTGATTATTTAATTGATTGATTGATTGATTGATTGATTGATTGATTGATTGATTAGTTTAACGTCCTATGTGAGTCGAAGACTATGGAAGACGAGAGCAGCTAAGCTGCTCTGGTAATACAAAGGGTGTTTTTGCAGGGAGTGTTTCTATCAAAATACAAGAGATGGTGAGGGCTTTAGCCCTAAGCAAGGTTGTTAAGAAACAAAGTTGCTGCGCAGTAAAGAGATATAAAGGAAAGTTATTCCTCTACGTGCTGGTTGAGATGCCACTTGCGAGTGCCTATCTTTGTGCTTGTTATAAAGGCTAGAGTAGCCTTTATTCCTTGTGTTGTTTTTTTTTTTTTTTTTTTTTTTTTTTTTTTTGATTAGTTTAACGTCCTATGTGAGTCGAAGACTATGGAAGACGAGAGCAGCTAAGCTGCTCTGGTAATACAAAGGGTGTTTTTGCAGGGAGTGTTTCTATCAAAATACAAGAGATGGTGAGGGCTTTAGCCCTAAGCAAGGTTGTTAGGAAACAAAGTTGCTGCGCAGTAAAGAGATATAAAGGAAAGTTATTCCTCTACGTTCTGGTTGAGATGCCACTTGCGAGTGACTATCTTTGTGCTTGTTATAAAGGCTAGAGTAGCCTTTATTCCTTGTGTTGTGTGTAGGAGAAGAGGCAGAGTCAGCCTTGATTCTCTCACGTATTTTTGGAGGATTTTGCGGTCTTGTTTGTACCACTTGCAGCTTAGTAGTAGATGCTCCACTGTTTGCTTAGCTCCGCAGCTGCAATAGGGGTGGTCTGCTTTGCCTATCTGGAATAGGTATGCTTTGTTGTATCCGTGGCCAAGTTTGAGCTGATAGTAGGCGCTAGCAATCTCTCTTCTTGTTCCTGGTGGGACTCTGACTTTCTTCTGAATTGACAAGCTGTACCTAGCTGAGTAGGTATTTGGATTGCGTAGTGTTGCCTGTGAGGAGTAGTTTTTGAGTTCTTTTGTCCATTCCTGCGTTGCTAGCTTCTTGATCCTGGTACTAGTCATGGCGAGGCTAGTAGAGTTCGTGGCTGGCCTCTTTTTGGCAGCTAGTTTAGCTATTTATTTATTTATTTATTTATTTATTAGTTTAACGTCCTATGTGAGTCGAAGACTATGGAAGACGAGAGCAGCTAAGCTGCTCTGGTAATACAAAGGGTGTTTTTGCAGGGAGTGTTTCTATCAAAATACAAGAGATGGTGAGGGCTTTAGCCCTAAGCAAGGTTGTTAGGAAACAAAGTTGCTGCGCAGTAAAGAGATATAAAGGAAAGTTATTCCTCTACGTTCTGGTTGAGATGCCACTTGCGAGTGACTATCTTTGTGCTTGTTATAAAGGCTAGAGTAGCCTTTATTCCTTGTGTTGTGTGTAGGAGAAGAGGCAGAGTCAGCCTTGATTCTCTCACGTATTTTTGGAGGATTTTGCGGTCTTGTTTGTACCACTTGCAGCTTAGTAGTAGATGCTCCACTGTTTGCTTAGCTCCGCAGCTGCAATAGGGGTGGTCTGCTTTGCCTATCTGGAATAGGTATGCTTTGTTGTATCCGTGGCCAAGTTTGAGCTGATAGTAGGCGCTAGCAATCTCTCTTCTTGTTCCTGGTGGGACTCTGACTTTCTTCTGAATTGACAAGCTGTACCTAGCTGAGTAGGTATTTGGATTGCGTAGTGTTGCCTGTGAGGAGTAGTTTTTGAGTTCTTTTGTCCATTCCTGCGTTGCTAGCTTCTTGATCCTGGTACTAGTCATGGCGAGGCTAGTAGAGTTCGTGGCTGGCCTCTTTTTGGCAGCTAGTTTAGCTATTTATTTATTTATTTATTTATTTATTAGTTTAACGTCCTATGTGAGTCGAAGACTATGGAAGACGAGAGCAGCTAAGCTGCTCTGGTAATACAAAGGGTGTTTTTGCAGGGAGTGTTTCTATCAAAATACAAGAGATGGTGAGGGCTTTAGCCCTAAGCAAGGTTGTTAGGAAACAAAGTTGCTGCGCAGTAAAGAGATATAAAGGAAAGTTATTCCTCTACGTCCTGGTTGAGATGCCACTTGCGAGTGCCTATCTTTGTGCTTGTTATAAAGGCTAGAGTAGCCTTTATTCCTTGTGTTGTGTGTAGGAGAAGAGGCAGAGTCAGCCTTGATTCTCTCACGTATTTTTGGAGGATTTTGCGTTCTTGTTTGTACCACTTGCAGCTTAGTAGTAGATGCTCCACTGTTTGCTTAGCTCCGCAGCTGCAATAGGGGTGGTCTGCTTTGCCTATCTGGAATAGGTATGCTTTGTTGTATCCGTGGCCAAGTTTGAGCTGATAGTAGGCGCTAGCAATCTCTCTTCTTGTTCCTGGTGGGACTCTGACTCTCTTCTGAATTGACAAGCTGTACCTAGCTGAGTAGGTATTTGGATTGCGTAGTGTTGCCTGTGAGGAGTAGTTTTTGAGTTCTTTTGTCCATTCCTGCGTTGCTAGCTTCTTGATCCTGGTACTAGTCATGGCGAGGCTAGTAGAGTTCGTGGCTGGCCTCTTTTTGGCAGCTAGTTTGGCTAGACAGTCTGCTCTTTCGTTGCCTGCTATGTCTTGATGTCCAGGGACCCAGTAAATGCTGATAGTAGCTCCTTTGCTGATGACCTGTTTGGCTGCTTTTACGCAGCGTATCTGCCACGCTTGTCCAGGTAGGTTAGAGGGCGTCTTCAGTCTATGGATAGCAGCCTGGTTGTCCGCATAGATCTGAATCTCCTGGTAGGGGGCAGCTACAGTCGCAGCGTGTTCAAAGCCTCTAGTGATGCCTTCTAGCTCCCCATTGTATACAATTTGGCCTTTGCCGATGTTGTGCGTCTCGTAGTGTGTTTCTAGAGCTTGTTGAGCGTAGTCGAACGCTGCTAGGCCAATGCCAATTCCTGTCCCTTTTTGGATTGACGATGCGTCTGTGTAGATAGCGAGCATGTTGTCTCCTAGTCTTGATAGCATGTAAGCCTTGTGAGCCTCTGCTTCTTCGTCCTTGGGTAGTGTAGAGAGTGTAGCTGTATAGGGCATATTTTTGGTCCATGGCTGGTAGTGGTTTGCGAGTAGCTTCTCTTCAGGGCTTGATACAGCAGTCTGAATAGATTGAATAATTTGAGTGAGTTGCGTAGGCGGGCCTTTCTTGAGTTGGCGTCCAAGGTCTTCTACATCTGTGTCTGCGTCTGATTCTGGTTGTAGGGCTTCGTTTAGAGCTTGGATAGCGATGCGAACTAGGTGACTAGCTGGTAGCTTCCTTGCTCTGAAGGCGTATTTTCTGATAGCAGTGTTAAGCCTGATCGCTGGCGGAGGTAGCGCAGCCTCTACCTCTGATGGAATCGTTGGTGAGGTGCGAAAGGTGCCTAGTATCTTTCTAAGAGCCATGTTTTGGAGTCCTTGTAGCTGCTTCTTGATGGCAGTTTGTTTTCTCCAGAAGACCTCACATCCGTAGTCGGCTACACTTGTTACACAAGCTAGATAGAGTTGCCGCATAGCGTAGGGAGAGAGTCCTCTCTCGCTGTTTGCTAGTCTGCACATCCTGTAGAAGGCTGACCTGGCCTGGCTAATCCTTATAGCAGCATGCTCCTTGAATGCGAGTGCGTTGTCAAAGTAGATGCCTAGCCATCTGACTGTCTTTTTTTTTTTTTTTTGGTGTGACCGTAGATTGATCTGGGAGCGTGAGTGATGCTGCGGAAGCCTTATCACTTGTAGTAAAGTGTATAAGCTCTGTTTTTGCAGCGTCAAACTGTATAGCACAGCTGGCTCCTTTGGTAAAGAGACTAGCTATGTCGCGTTCTAGCAGGCGTATGTTTTTCTGTAGGCTTGTTGAAGAAGCAGAGATGGAGAGGTCGTCCATATACGAAAGTGAGTAGTTGACGGTTGATGAAAACAGAGGTCTGATATATATCAGAAACAGAATTGGTGATACTGGGCTGCCTTGTGGGATGCCTGCTGATATGTTGCTAAAGTCTTCTGTTTCTCCATTAAACGATAGCCGAAGCTGGCGATTTGTGAGAAAAGACTGGATCCACGCTATTAGGCTGCAGGGTAGCTTTAGTTGTTGCAGGATAGCAAGTAGCTGATTCCGGGCTACGTGGTCAAAGGCTCCTTTAATGTCTAAGAAGACTGTAGAGGTAGTATGTCCCTGTTTTCTGTTTTGCTGCACTTGGTTGAGTAGGAGCAGAGACGCGTCAATCGCAGACTTCTGGATTCTACCGCCAATTTGCGAAGGATGTAGGAGGTGCGAAACCTCTGCTAGCGCGCCTAGACGTTTAGCTACTAGACGCTCTGCTACTTTTCCTAGGCAGTTGAGTAGGGCAATTACTCTGTATGCTTTAGGCGCTGAGTAGTCGGGCTTTTTAGGCTTCTTTAGAATGATGCCAGTAGCTTGCTTCCATCTACTTGGGTGGTAGCCGTGGTTGAAGAGAGCAGAGAATACCTGAAAGATAGTTTCTGGCTGTGTTTTGTAGGCGGCCGTGATTATCTCCTGGTTGATAGCGTCTGGTCCTGGACTGCTACTCTTAACTTGAGGTGAGCAGGCTGCTTGAACTTCTGCTCTAGTGAGTGCTGGCCAATCCCAATTGCCCTGTTGGTAGGTGTTCCACTGGATCGCGCTAGATGCTGGTGGAGGTGGAAAGAGCGTAGTTCTAAAGGCAGAGCATTTGCCTTGAAACGACTCTTCGAGCCTGTTTGCTGACTGGATTGCAGGGATGCTTTGACTAGCAGTCGGCTTAGTATATGCCATTGCCTTGTAGATAGACTTCGCATCCTCCTTCTCCAGAAACTGGTTCCAATGGTCCTGTTTTGCTGCTTTGATAGCTCGCAGATACGCGTTTCTAGCTACCAGATAGTCTTTCTTCCATATTTTTATTTATTTATTTATTTATTAGTTTAACGTCCTATGTGAGTCGAAGACTATGGAAGACGAGAGCAGCTAAGCTGCTCTGGTAATACAAAGGGTGTTTTTGCAGGGAGTGTTTCTATCAAAATACAAGAGATGGTGAGGGCTTTAGCCCTAAGCAAGGTTGTTAGGAAACAAAGTTGCTGCGCAGTAAAGAGATATAAAGGAAAGTTATTCCTCTACGTCCTGGTTGAGATGCCACTTGCGAGTGCCTATCTTTGTGCTTGTTATAAAGGCTAGAGTAGCCTTTATTCCTTGTGTTGTGTGTAGGAGAAGAGGCAGAGTCAGCCTTGATTCTCTCACGTATTTTTGGAGGATTTTGCGTTCTTGTTTGTACCACTTGCAGCTTAGTAGTAGATGCTCCACTGTTTGCTTAGCTCCGCAGCTGCAATAGGGGTGGTCTGCTTTGCCTATCTGGAATAGGTATGCTTTGTTGTATCCGTGGCCAAGTTTGAGCTGATAGTAGGCGCTAGCAATCTCTCTTCTTGTTCCTGGTGGGACTCTGACTCTCTTCTGAATTGACAAGCTGTACCTAGCTGAGTAGGTATTTGGATTGCGTAGTGTTGCCTGTGAGGAGTAGTTTTTGAGTTCTTTTGTCCATTCCTGCGTTGCTAGCTTCTTGATCCTGGTACTAGTCATGGCGAGGCTAGTAGAGTTCGTGGCTGGCCTCTTTTTGGCAGCTAGTTTGGCTAGACAGTCTGCTCTTTCGTTGCCTGCTATGTCTTGATGTCCAGGGACCCAGTAAATGCTGATAGTAGCTCCTTTGCTGATGACCTGTTTGGCTGCTTTTACGCAGCGTATCTGCCACGCTTGTCCAGGTAGGTTAGAGGGCGTCTTCAGTCTATGGATAGCAGCCTGGTTGTCCGCATAGATCTGAATCTCCTGGTAGGGGCAGCTACAGTCGCAGCGTGTTCAAAGCCTCTAGTGATGCCTTCTAGCTCCCCATTGTATACAATTTGGCCTTTGCCGATGTTGTGCGTCTCGTAGTGTGTTTCTAGAGCTTGTTGAGCGTAGTCGAACGCTGCTAGGCCAATGCCAATTCCTGTCCCTTTTTGGATTGACGATGCGTCTGTGTAGATAGCGAGCATGTTGTCTCCTAGTCTTGATAGCATGTAAGCCTTGTGAGCCTCTGCTTCTTCGTCCTTGGGTAGTGTAGAGAGTGTAGCTGTATAGGGCATATTTTTGGTCCATGGCTGGTAGTGGTTTGCGAGTAGCTTCTCTTCAGGGCTTGATACAGCAGTCTGAATAGATTGAATAATTTGAGTGAGTTGCGTAGGCGGGCCTTTCTTGAGTTGGCGTCCAAGGTCTTCTACATCTGTGTCTGCGTCTGATTCTGGTTGTAGGGCTTCGTTTAGAGCTTGGATAGCGATGCGAACTAGGTGACTAGCTGGTAGCTTCCTTGCTCTGAAGGCGTATTTTCTGATAGCAGTGTTAAGCCTGATCGCTGGCGGAGGTAGCGCAGCCTCTACCTCTGATGGAATCGTTGGTGAGGTGCGAAAGGTGCCTAGTATCTTTCTAAGAGCCATGTTTTGGAGTCCTTGTAGCTGCTTCTTGATGGCAGTTTGTTTTCTCCAGAAGACCTCACATCCGTAGTCGGCTACACTTGTTACACAAGCTAGATAGAGTTGCCGCATAGCGTAGGGAGAGAGTCCTCTCTCGCTGTTTGCTAGTCTGCACATCCTGTAGAAGGCTGACCTGGCCTGGCTAATCCTTATAGCAGCATGCTCCTTGAATGCGAGTGCGTTGTCAAAGTAGATGCCTAGCCATCTGACTGTCTTTTTTTTTTTTTTTGGTGTGACCGTAGATTGATCTGGGAGCGTGAGTGATGCTGCGGAAGCCTTATCACTTGTAGTAAAGTGTATAAGCTCTGTTTTTGCAGCGTCAAACTGTATAGCACAGCTGGCTCCTTTGGTAAAGAGACTAGCTATGTCGCGTTCTAGCAGGCGTATGTTTTTCTGTAGGCTTGTTGAAGAAGCAGAGATGGAGAGGTCGTCCATATACGAAAGTGAGTAGTTGACGGTTGATGAAAACAGAGGTCTGATATATATCAGAAACAGAATTGGTGATACTGGGCTGCCTTGTGGGATGCCTGCTGATATGTTGCTAAAGTCTTCTGTTTCTCCATTAAACGATAGCCGAAGCTGGCGATTTGTGAGAAAAGACTGGATCCACGCTATTAGGCTGCAGGGTAGCTTTAGTTGTTGCAGATAGCAAGTAGCTGATTCCGGGCTACGTGGTCAAAGGCTCCTTTAATGTCTAAGAAGACTGTAGAGGTAG